>JADWQK010001765.1:0-1200000 GCA_017933935.1 Sesamia nonagrioides | reverse complement strand
TTGAACATGTTATGCTCCTCTCCTATTGGTCACAGTGTGATGTTGATATGATGATGATTGTAATGTTATTGTTATAAATTGTACACTGTTTAGAGTAGTATTTCAGTTTTTCAAATAAATTATATAACAACGAGAGTAATTTACACAACAAAAGATGAAAAACGCTCTCACGGAAACCGAGAAAAAAACAACTCTGCATGATTACAACCTGCAAGTTCCCATTGAGTACGTTGAAGAACAGCGCGCGGACTCCAGACCCGAGCCCGCTCAAAGTTCCGCCAACGAATACCTACAGAAGTTAATCGGAGCAAGTTTGATGTGAAAACTATGTTAATCAGCCAACCAACTTTGATTGCTGACAGGACTGACAACTTCTGTCATCGATATTCCGGGTGAATTGTTCATTTTCACAAGCTTGGTATTTGATTAAAGCCCGCGAATTCCATATTGGTCGTTTAGTTATTGAATTTGTCGGAGTGTGCGTCGAGCGAGCGTCTCGGGGTTGTGTCATGGATTCAAGTTATTTTGATTAAGAATTTAATCTCCCTGTGACGTGTTTGAATGGTTACATTGATGACGTAACGAGAAATGTATTGTTTTGAAATTAAACTTCTTCAATTTAATTTGGGTCGCGTTTTTTAGGAGCATAATTAAACTATCCTTATCCTTACTAATATGATAAATCGAAAAGTGTGTTTGTTTGTTTGTTCCGCTTTCACGCCGTAACTACTGAACCTAGTAAAGGTAGTAAGTTATAAAATAGGTTATGCGATTACCATTACTGATAGTTATTTTTTTTTTTCATGAAGTAATATTTACACAAAAAATGATATGAATTCAATTGAACTTGATTAAGCTATATTATGTTTCACCATTTTATGAAAATTAGAGCAATTGCTAATAATCAGCTAGGCATTCAGAAAATGAATCGTTTTTAGAGCATCACTTAGGTATAGCCCTTATGCCTATCCTTAGGCCCTTGGCCTTTAAGCCCTTTTTAGGCCGTTTGGACATGGGATACTTTTAAATCCGATATTCTCACGGGATCAAAACTTATGCAGATAAAAAGCAATTCGCCGCTATTAGTTTAAATGGACAAGCCTTGTTGTTTGGATGCACTCGTACAAGTGGGCAAGGGCCTATTACTTAGTCCTCCGTGGCGCAGCGGTCAACACGCCGCCTGCAACGTGGAGGCCCCTGGTTCGATCCCCGGCCAGGTCATGATGGAAAACGATCTTTTCCTGATTGGCCTGGGTCTTGCGATGTTTTTGTATATAAATGTATCTATTATAAATATAGTATCGTTGAGTTAGTATCCCATAACACAAGTCTCGAACTTATTTTGGGGCTAGCTCAATCTGTGTGATTTGTGCGTACTTATATAAAAAAAAAAAACATTAAAATGCTCTCAGAAAAATCAACAATCTATCATAAAACAGCAGAAGTAGGCATACATTTTCAGTGCGCGACAGAAAGGGGGGAGTATTACTTTCTACGTCTTACGAATTTTCAATCAGGGTCTTGACATTTTTTACCCACCCCGAAAAAGTGCACATGGCCGCTAAAGAACTTTTTACTTCAACAAGTTTCGATAACGGCAACAAGGCAGGTTTTTTTCTCGGTGGTAGGCCATAACATCGGCTGCCGGCAGTAGTTACCACCCACCAGACAAAATCTTTCCGCCAAGCGATTCGTCATGTTCCGGCATGATGTCTGGTGAAGCTGTACGGAGTACGGGTCTGAGCAGTTATGTTGCGATGTGTGCCGGGTACGATGCGCCAAATGTTGTTGAGCCGGGAGTTTGGTCGTGGAGAGTCTCCAGATCAATCTCCCTCTGGCGCAGCATCGTTGGTAGTGTTTGTCTTGGGTTTAGCATTGCATCACCTCGCTCAACTGCCGTCTTCCTTCCTATTCCTAAGTTTTTTAAGTGAATAGGCTTAATAAACTAGGGCGCTTTACCATCACGATTGCATCACTGCTTACCATCAGGCGGGATTACAGTCAAGCACTAGTTTATAATTATTAAAAAAAAATTCAAGACTCACCCGTCTCGGCTTCACAAAGTGCTACAAAAACTTTATTAAAAGAATGATATTGACAGAGATGGTCACGTTGTTGGTAAAGATTTGTGAAATTGTCATAACAAAAAAAAAAAGAAGATATATACGTTTAGATTTTTGCCAAGAGTATCTGTTAGCGCTGGACTATGATTTTGCTACGATTGCAAGAGAAAATAGAATACCCTTATATCTTTTTCTTAAAAATATCTCTTCTTATATTATATATATATCTTTTTCTTTTCCTTAACGTGGCTTGCGGTAGAAATGAACTTGTAGACATTACACCAAGTAACGAAATAGCATTAGGTTCCATGTGACTTTCGTACTCTCTCTCTATCTCTCTGTATATTTCTATTTTTTCTACACACCTGTGATTTTTATGGTTTTTGAGATCGCTTATGACAAAACAGGGCAAAATCAAATTCATGATGACACACTTAGAAAAAGTAAAAAAAAAAAAAAAAACTAAACGTTAAACTGATAACGTTGATAAACTTTACGTTATGGCTCATGACTTTTTATTCATTAATATACATAAAATTATAGATACTTTATGGTACACAAAAAAAAATACATCACATGAAATAACAAATTAATCACTACAAAATACACAATGAGCGCCGTTGTTGTAGAAGGCATTGATTGAATACTATAAATTACTTACTGTAAATAATGTGATTACTATAATACGTGAAATTTAAGTAATCAAAGACCTACCAGGTAGGCCCTAGCTATTAAAATTACAGTAGAATTTATATATACGATATATGTAAAGAAACCCCCGTCCGAACCAAAAGGATAATAAAAATTAGGTATAGGTAGGTACACATGACCAAATAAATTATGAAATTTTACATGATCATCATAGTAAGAGTACTAATGAATTTTGAAATAATAATTTTTTTCCGCGAATTAATTCCAACTTTCTTAAAATTTGGTTATCGATACCTAAAAACACCTTCACGGATCGGCAAGGTTTTCTTTACATATTGTATAAGTACACAATATTTAGAAGTACACCCATAAATATTTCTTATTAAACAATTAAACGATGATTGAATATCATGCATATGTTTTGTTCCAAAAATATCGTTCGAAAAACCATGAAATGAAATGAAATGAAATGAAATGTTCCATGTACCTATTCATCATCAACCTTTTTATCGTCCCACTGCTGGGCACAGGTCTCCTCTCATAAGGAGAAGGATTGAGCGTAATCACCACGCTTGCTCAATGCGGGTTGGCGATTTCAGACTTAAAAGTCCAGGTTTCCTCAAGATGTTTTCCTTCACTTTCAGTCATTGGTGTCCAAGATATACTTAGAAAGTACATATAACTTTAGAAAAGTTACATTGGTACTTGCCTGACCTGGAATCGAACCCGCGCACTCATACTTGAGAGGCTGGTGTTTTAACCACTAGGCCACCACGACTATTACCTACCTACCTCTCTACCTATACCTACCTATTGACATCACCTAAATAATACTGTTCCACATAGTGAGTTCGGCACATGTTATTATGACCTAAAATTGAATTTCCAGCTGGCTCGTCGTTTGCACAGAATCCCTGTATAAGCAGGCTCTGTTGAAATAAGTCGTTGGAAGCTTTGGTGTTTGAAAAGCATTATTAGGAAACATTATCACATCTAACAACGTGTTTCGAACACTACATATTAGTAGCTTCATTGAACTAAATAGTGAATGATTGCACGGTAATAGTGGATATTAAGAAAGCCTTTGCCCAGCAACAGGACACGACTTATAGACTAATAAAAAAATGTAATATAGTAAAAATGTATGTGGACTTTATAAACGCGCAGACTACAGTGGTACTTAGGTTATAAAATCTTTCCATTACTAAAACAATGTACGTATATTAGTATCAAATAAAAGTCTGATATTTTTGCTACTTCTACACTCATAAACTACGGGATATTGGATTTATATTATAGAATTATTACTGGATTTGTGTTATATTTGGTATACAGATATGTTGTTTATAACCAAGATTAATTCCTAATTAAACATGATAATTTCTATCTTAAATGCACTGAAGGGAGTAAATAAAGACTAATGTAATCACCGTTAGTAACATATTTTCTATTATACATACAGTATGTTAACTAACAGAGGGCGTTCCCGTTAACCCGAAATAGTATAGCATACATACATGCTAAAAAAAATATTTCCATTCGTAAACAAAATGTTTTAAAATTTTTTCCAATAAGAAAATATTCAATAAAAATTTTAAATTGGCATGGAAAAGAAACACACTGTACACGCGAACATGAAAGACGGCAACGTCGCAATTTATTTACACATGACGACTACTATTTTGATTTAAAACAGGAGGTTTCAAATTTATTTCCAATTAGAATTTTTTTTATTCGGATTTTTTTATGCTTATTTTCTATGCTGATATTTTTATTTTAATCTATTAATGATATATATTAACGAGTTTAAGGGAACGCCCTCTGTTATTTAACATACTGTATATTATATGTTCTGCGCGATAGAATCAGGAATGAGGAGATCCGCAGAAGAACGAGAGTAACCGACATAACCCGAAGAATTGCAACACTAAAGTGGAAGTGGGCTGGACACATTGCCTGTAGGACCGATGCCCGATGGAGTCGACGGGTTCTCTAGTGGCGACCGCGCCCCAGAAGACGCAGCTTGGGTAGGCCACCGACAAGGTGGACCGACGACCTGGTGAAGGTCGCGGGAACCGCTGAATGCGGGAGGCGCAGGACCGGTCATCGTGGAGAATCTTGGGGGAGGCCTATGTCCAGCAGTGGACGTCTTTCGGTTGAAACGATGATGATGATAATGAAATGTTCAGAGGTATTAGAGCTGTGGTATACAAATAAGCTGATGAGCTTTTAGAGGTATGAAGAAAGTATCACTTTGGAATAGGGAGTAAAGTTCACTAATTCTCAATAGAAAAGAGAGGATCTTCCGACCAGATGGGTGTTGTGTCTGATGGCCTACTGCCCATCATGACGTTTGCATCGGGACTTTGTGTACTTATGATATAAAAACTTTTAACAAAAAAATAGAAACTGATTTCAAAAATACACTTAAAAGAAAAAAATAATTTTACTTTTGTCATGGCTATAGAAGTCGGTGGCGAGCTGAACAACAGAAACCTCGAGACACCGAGCCATGAAAAAGTAATATAATTTTTCCTTTTAAGTGTTTTTTTGATGTCTGTTTCTATTTTTTTTTTTTTTGTTTTTGTAAAAAGTTTTTATTTCATGCTTTTCAGTGTCTTAGTCGAAATTTGAAAATTAAATTTTTAACTCATAACCCATGTGGCAGTCATAACCCATGTTAGAATAAGTTCTCATCAATACGAAAAAAGTCCCTATCTCAAAAATTACTGAACCGATTTTTAGGAAACTTATAGTATTCCCTAATTTGAATAATATATTGTACAAGACAAAAAGAATTACTTAAATCGGACTTGTAGTTCCGGAAATATGGGCGCACAAACATAAAAACATACATACATACACCTGAAATTCGGCTTTGGCTCCTTTTTTGAAGTCGGTTAAAGACTGTGCCTGCACGATGCAGGATTTTCCTTTCACGTGTATCATACCTACGTATATGGCGTCACGAGCTCTTTAAAAAGAAGCACGTCCAGGTTAGTTCAGTCACAAACAGAATTCGATTAACACAAAATGATTCCCTGATGTAGCTACGTTTTGGCAATTTATACTACAAGCTGAGAGTTAAAGGATATAGAGAGAGAATCAAAGTGCTGTTTTTTAATTAAATATCACTTTTCTATGTAAATAAAATGTCTATTTGAATAGAAAGATTTTATTGTTGACTGTAGATACGACCACCATATTTTTACAGTCAGCATTGCTGCCGCCTAACGAGATGCGTTATGTTGGCAGGAGCACTGCTCATATGATCCTTCGCGAAGGAGAGAAGAAGACGTACCACTAAAATGAAGATAAGGAACAAAGTATGTATAGTCAAAGCAAAAAAAGTTCATCGTCATCATCATCTCAGCGTTAATCCCAGTCGCATCCTAAGCTTTTTCAAGTTTGGAGTCTGAAGTCCGCTTTTACCAGTCTAATGGCTGATTTTGGGTAAACTTCGATATTTTCTGTGAATCGACTGCCGTCTGACCTCCACAACCCGAAAGCAATATCGAAGCATTGCAGTTAGACCAATTGTTGGACTTTTGAGTGCTCCAACAACCCATAACGACTACCATTAGATGTTTGTGTGGCAACCGGTACCAACGGCTTATCGTGCTTTTCCAGGCACAACCAGACCAGTGCAAATATTCATATTCATGCATACAAATATTTGCACTGCACGGGGATCGAATTCGCGCCTCCTTGCACAACGGCCGCGTTCGTTACCGCTACGCCACGGAGGCTGTCAAAAGCAAAAAAAAAAAAGAAAGTAATTAATTTACCATTTACAAAACTCCTGCGATGTGCAAGTAATTATGGAGATGAATTTACTGAATTCAACCTTTTTCAAATAATGTGCTACTCAAAACGTCCCAATTTAATTGATTCGTTCGTAAAAACCCCTGTATTAAAGATAATTTATACCGATGCATGGTGAGATATATGGGTATGATCGGCAGTCCCTCACAGCCCTTTGATGATGAATTTATTATTTACGATGAGTACAGCGAATTCCACCAATAATCCTCTATAAATGTTTGGATTTCCGTAAGCAGGTTTGTACAAACACTTTTACAAGTCAATCATATTTTTGTTGCGCTTTTCCTATCTGACTCTGACAATAAAGGCCGAAAGAAACTTTGAGGTCACAGTCTCCTTTAAGTCCAGTCTAGATATTATCTTAGTCCGATCATATGAAGACCATCTAGAATCAGTGTCTAAAATAGGGAAACTTTTGGGGAAAAATCCACAATATACAACTTACACAACTTATACAACTCGTTACGGTCTCCAAAGCCTAGAGCACAGGCGTAGAGTAGCCAACCACTCGGTGTTCCAAAGGATGCATCTTGGGTAGTGTGCGAGGAAATTGCATGATTTAATTCTCCCATCTCCGTTCCACCATCGGACGACCCGTCGTACGGCGAGTTTCCACCCTTACGTTGTCACTACGATCCGGATGAAGCGTTTCGTACATCGAGGGACTGGAACAATTTGCCAGCGGCGGTGTTTCCGTCGGACTATAATTTGAGTGTCTTCAAGGCTTTCAGTGAATAGCCTCTTAATAAACTAGTGCGCTAATCAGTGCACACATTTGTCTGAAATCGTAGAGCTCGACTCAACAATTCGTAGAATAATCCTTACTAATATGATAAATGCGAAAGTAACTCTGTCTGTCTGTCTGTCTGTTTGTTACTCTTTCCCGCCTAAACCTCTCAACTGATTTTGATGAAATTTGGCACAGACAATCGTTAGACCCTGAGAAAGGACATAGACTACCTTTTATTTTGATATTATTTATAATAATACTAGCTGACCCGGCGAACTTCGTTCCGCCTTAAAGGCAATATCACATGACTACTTTTTAAATTAGGATAATTTTAAATAAATGAATATTATTATTCAATGATTCTTTATTTTGGCGCACAATCCTGGCGATTCTCCGGAAATCTTTAATGTGCTACAATACTCGCAAACAACATCCATTGGCCCAATGCGAACACCATTGCGCTATATTATATGCGTATTGAAACGCTGCCCGATTCAAATCAGTATTTGATGAATTTCTTCTTGTGCTTCGTAAATTATCTAGCGCTTGATCTCTGAGGTTTGCTCGACGATTTCGCATTGCCCACCGAGCCGTTTCACGGGCTGCCTCCCTTTGCTCTGGTGAGTGAGAAGCACGAAGTCGAGCCATACTAAGGCTGCGCCTTCAAGTGCAATTTCTTGCTCTTCTTCAGTTTTTTTTTTGTTGTGGATGGGAAATCATCAAGTGACCTCTCCCGCTCTGGGCGGAGCGGAAGGGCGTGCCAGACTTTTATTGACTAAAACCCACCCGTGTTCCTTCACTTGCCTGTGCAACGGCCAGTGCCATGGTTTCTTTTTTAATCAACCCGTAACCCTGTGGACCAGTCCTCGTGGACACCGTCAAGGTGTGCTGACATCTCTTTGAGGCACGTGTGAAACACAATGGGCCGTCAATCCGGGCCTGGTTCTTACAAGGAGGCGAGCTGCCTATCCCTCGCCGCCCGCAAGCCCGCGCCTACGGCGATTGGGAGTCCGATGTTGCCTCCTGACCAGGGCGCTTCCTGCGGCGGTTTGAGCCGTGAGTGTAGTGGGATTTCCGCTCCCTCACCCGCTCCGCCTCCTCCTTTGCCAGCATCACTGCTTCACAGAAGGAGGTGAAAGCTTGCTATGCACTCTTGCTCCGGACTATGGCCCGGACCAGGGTCGGACGCGAGAGATCGCCGCCGATCGCCGCCACGAGAACACGGCTGTGCTCTATCCAAGCCGGGCAGACCTCCACCTCATGCTCCACCGTGTCCTCAGGGCGATGCACACAGTGGTCACCCTGGCGTTTCCTCCCGCCTCATACGGAACAGGAACCTTCCGAAACAGCCGTGTCCGGTGAGGACCTACGTCAGTCGGAAGGTGAGGACGCCGTGGCGCCTCTCTAGCTACTCCTCGAAGAGAGGACTCACCGCCGCTATTGCGGCGTGCTCAGTGCTGGATTGCGATAATCACACTTTCCATGTCGCCATGAGACCCCGCCGGAGCTCTGTCCGCTGTACTGCGAATTTTCGCGGCAACAGAGTTATGCCTCCTCTCATCACTCCCACATGTGGGCGAGGGATAGTGTTTCTCCACAATTTAATGGATGTTATTATACATATAAACGTTTCTTTTTAATTACTCTATCTATTAAAAGAAACCCCATCAAAATCTGTTTCGCAGTTTTAAAGATTTAATCATACAAAGGAACATAGAGAAAGAGAAAGTAACTTTGTTTTATAGTATGTAGTGAAGTGGTAAATGGCACAGCAATACAATATTAGAAATTTTGAAGTTGAAGTTTGCTTTGGGGCTTTTATTAAAAAAATTAAACCGGCAGAGAGCATTTATATTTCTTGATTTAAATAAATGCATCAACATTCAACCGGTAAGACTTTTTTTTAATATGCTGAGTAGTGTAGGAGTGTGTTTGTACCATTTTTAACAAATGAACCGCTAACTTATATTTTGACTGAGTTGTTTTGTTATTCCATGTCAGTTGCGTTATGTTAAACCATGTCTTATGTCACGTCACACGGGAACGACAGGAACCGCGGGAACGGGATAAAAAGTATCCTATGTGATATGTCCTTCTCCCAGTTCTTATCTACCTCTCTACCAATTTTGAGCCATACTGGTTAAGCGGTTCTTGAGTTATAAATATAGTAACTAACACGACTTTCATTTATATACATAGACTTCATTCAAATCGGACCAGCCCTTTAGGAGGAATTCAGTGACGTACACAGGTACAGCAGATTTAGGAATATACCCATGGAAAGCATTGTCATCTACATTTGTAACAAATCTAGAGCTCTTGTTTCAGTCTCTTAAGGTTAAATAAAAAATCTTAAATATTTATTTATTTCTAATTATTTTTTTCTCTTTTAGTTGATACCTAAGTTCAATTTTAATAAATAAAAAAAATTTAAATAGGTATTTTTGTTTATTTTTTCCCCTTTTAGTTTTTATGTACAATTTTCTTTTTAAGTAATTACAAAAATTAAAAAAAAAAAAAAAAATAGACTTGTGATTGCCCGGGATTGAACCGAGGAACACCAGCCATCGCGAGTAGACCATACCACTATCGACTACGCCACAGGGGCTATGTCAAGCCGCGCGAAATTAGCGCCCATATTATGCGGGAAATATTGCTAAAGAGAAAACTCGAAAACATGCGCTTACCCAGAGATAAGACCCATCTAGATCGATTTCTCGTCCCCGAAAACCCCCACATATCAAATTTCAGCGAAATCGTTAGGGCCGTTTCCGAGATCACATGCTTTTTCAAGCAATCAGCGCCATCTGCCGGGCTGATTTGTAAATCTAAACGATCCACGGCGCCACTCAAACGCATACAGAAAAAATCATTTAAATCGGTCAAGCCGTTTAGGAGGAGTTCAATGACATACACACGTACAGCAGAATTATATATATAAAGACTAGCTGACCCGGCGAACTTCGTTCCGCCTTAAAAGCAGTATCACATGACTACTTTTTAAATTAGGATAATTTTAAATAAATGAATATTATTATTCAATGATTCTATAATTGGGAGCACAATCCTGGCGATTCTCCGGAAATCTTTAATGTGCTACAATACTCGCAAATAACATCCATTGGCCCAATGCGAACGCCATTGCGCTATATTATATGCGTATTGAAACGCTGCCCGATTCAAATCAGTATTTGATGAATTTCTTCTTGTGTTTCGTAAATTATCTAGCGCTTGATCTCTGAGGTTTGCTCGACGATTTCGCATTGCCAACCGAGCCATTTCACGGGCTGCCCCCCTTTGCTCTGGTGAGTGAGAAGCACGAAGTCGAGCCATACTAAGGCTGCGCCTTCAAGTGCAATTTCTTGCTCTTCTTCAGTTTTTTTTTTTTGTTTCGGCTGGGAAATCATCAGGTGACCTCTCCCGCACTGGGCGGAGCGGAAGGGCGTGTCAGACTTTTATTGAGTAAAATCCACCCGTGTTCCTTCACTTGCCTGTGCAACGGTCAGTGCCATGGTTTCTTTTTTAATCAACCCGTAACCCTGTGAACCAGTCCTCGTGGACACCGTCAAGGTGTGCTGACATCTCTTTGAGGCACGTGTGAAACACAATGGGCCGTCAACCCGGGCCTGGTTCTTACAAGGAGGCGAGCTGCCCATCCCTCGCCGCCCGCAAGCCCGCGCCTACGGCGATTGGGAGTCCGATGTTGCCTCCCGACCAGGGCGTTTCCTGCGGCGGTTTGAGCCGTGAGTGTATTGGGATTTCCGCTCCCTCACCCGCTCCGCCTCCTCCTTTGCCAGCATCACTGCTTCACAGAGGGAGGTGAAAGCTTGCCATGCACTCTTGCTCCGGACTATGGCCCGGACAGGGTCGGACGCGAGAGATCGCCGCCGATCGCCGCCACGAGAACACGGCTGTGCTCTATCCAAGCCGGGCAGACCTCCACCTTATGCTCCACCGTGTCCTCAGGGCGATGCACACAGTGGTCACCCTGGCGTTTCCTCCCGCCTTATACGGAACAGGAACCTCCTGAAACAGCCGTGTCCGGTGAGGACCTACGTCAGTCGGAAGGTGAGGACACCGTGGCGCCTCTCTAGCTACTCCTCAAAGAGAGGACTTACCGCCGCTATTGCGGCGTGCTCAGTGCTGGATTGCGACAATCACACTTTCCATGTCGCCATGAGACCCCGCCGGAGCTCTGTCCACTGTACTGCGATTTTTCGCGGCAACAAAGTTATGCCTCCTCTCATCACTCCCACATGTGGGCGAGGGATAGTGTTCCTCCACAATTTAATGGATGTTATTATACATATAAACGTTTCTTTTTAATTACTCTATCTATTAAAAGAAACCTCATCAAAATCTGTTTCGCAGTTTTAAAGATTTAATCATACAAAGGAACATAGGGAAAGAGAAAGTAACTTTGTTTTATAGTATGTAGTGAAGTGGTAAATGGTACAGCAATACAATATTAGAAATTTTGAAGTTGAAGTTTGCTTTGGGGCTTTTATTAAAAAAATTAAACCGGCAGAGAGCATTTATATTCCTTGCTTTAAATAAATGCATCAACATTCAACCGGTAAGACTTTTTTTTAATATGCTGCGTAGTGTAGAAGTGTGTTTGTACCATTTTTAACAAATGAACCGCTAACTTATATTTTGACTGAGTTGTTTTGTTATTCCATGTCAGTTGCGTTTTGTTAAACCATGTCTTATGTCACGTCACACGGGAACGACAGGAACCGCGGGAACGGGATAAAAGTATCCTATGTGATATGTCCTTCCCCCAGTTCTTATCTACCTCCCTACCAATTTTGAGCCATACTGGTTAAGCGGTTCTTGAGTTATAAATATAGTAACTAACACGACTTTCATTTATATACATAGACTTCATTCAAATCGGACCAGCCTAGGAGGAATTCAGTGACGTACACACGTACAGCAGATTTAGGATGGAAAGAAGAAACCTATGGAAAGCATTGTCATCTACATTTGTAACAAAGATATCATACCTCTCTCTACCCCTAGAGCTCTTGTTTCTGTCTCTTTAAGTAAAATAAAAAATTTTAAATAATTACTTATTTCTATTTATTTTTTTCTCTTTTAGTTCATAAGTACAAATTTAGTTAAATAAAAAAAAAATCTTTTTTATTTTTTCACCTTTTAGTTCTTATGTACAATTATATTTTTAAGTAACTAAAAAAATTTAAAAAAAAAAACTATAAACTTGTCTAAAAACAAAAAAAAACTTGTGATTGACCGGGTTTGAACCGAGGAACACCAGCCATCGCGAGTAGACCATACCAATATCGGCTGCGCTACAGCCGCTATGTCAAGCCGCGCGAAATTAGCGCCCATATTATGCGTGAATTATTGCGAAAAAGAAAACTCGAAAATATGCGCTTCCCCAGACATGAGACTAAGCTAGATCGGTTTTTCGTCCCCGAAAACCACCACATATTAATTTTCAGCGAAATCGTTAGGGCCGTTTCCGAGATCACATGCTTCTTCAAGCGATTAGCGCCATCTGCCGGGTTGATTTGTGAATCTAAACGATCCAGGTCGCCACTCAAACGCATACAGAAAAATTCATTAAAATCGGTCAAGCCGTTTAGGAGGAGTTCAATGACATACACACGTACAGCAGAATTATATATATAAAGATAACCGAATTCCAAGCGGGAGAAGCCGCGGGCGGTAAGCAAGTACCAAATAAAAGACATTTGGGTAGGTCTCATAAATTACTCCAACTGCCACACCATAACAAAATTAACCGAACAGAGAAAATTAAAATAAAGAAAACGACCCTCAATAGTCTTTCACAATAATTAAACTAATCATAAACACTCAATGGATGCAACCTTGCATAATATAGAAAGACAATACAATTTTGTTCCGTAAGTGATCGCTAGAGGCGCTGTCAAATTTGGCATGCAAATAATCTACCGTCAAAAATATCGTGTATTGAGAAAATTATGAGCTTTTGAAGGAAAGCTAAGATGAGTGTCACGCGCATTTTTCATTGGACTTTCAAAATTATTTATAGTGTTGTTTACTAAATAAAAGCACGTTATTTATGTAGTAAAAAGTGCATTCAGTAAATAATTCATAAAGATCATTGAAATATCGCAGCATAGTGACCACATTGTGACTTTGCCTCAAACGTCCCACATAGACGGTACACGCGGCCGTCTTTTTCAACTGTCATTGGCGATATCCGCCATTATTGCGAAATAAAATTTTCAAAGTATTTCCATAATTTGTTACACGTGTTATTGGCAACATTGTCAACACAGAGGTCATGATCAAGAGTTGAGGTTGAATTTCACCTTGAAAAAATAAGAACAGAACATGTATAGCTTTAAACTCATGGTAGAGGCACAGGGAGAGTTGTACTCGACTCGTTTGTAAAAACACAAAACACAAGATGAGAATTTTACGTTTGTCAATAGACACACATTGTTGAAGACATTCAAGCACTATTTTCTTCCAAAGTTACGACCACCACTTTAAAATATTCCTTCTACTGTAAAAACAGTTAGGTATGTGTGTTCCCAGTCTTACAAAGAATTTTTAGACTTATTGTTTTTAAATGAAAGTAAAGTCCTGATATGCACGTAAAGATTTCTTTGTGTTTGTGGTCTGTAATCAAAAATGCACTCCCTTTTAGTATATTAAAGTTAAGTAACGATTGACGTATGAAATAAGAGTTTTTTTTTTTTAGAATTCCGTGCCCAAAGGGTCAAACGTGTCCATAATTGTGTACATAGGAAGGAACCCGAAGTGAATAAGAAGAGAGACGGCAGTTGAGCCACGTGCCCCTTGTCGATGGACCCCGAGGCGGAGGTGCGCGCTAGTGTCGGCGCGCGCCTCTGAGGCGATGCACGGGGTAGTTTAACACACCACTACCCGTGCAGGAGACGAGGCCCGTACAGGCCGGGCCAACACGAGAGTGTGGGGCCGTGGAAGAATTTAGACCCCCACGGTCCCACGCGCGCTCGTGATAGAAGAAGCACCGGGGTGGTTTTATTCAGTAAAAGTCTGACAGACCCCGTCGCCCACCCCAAGGCGGCGGACATCAAGGAGGATTTCCAAGCCAAAAAAAAAAATGTGATGCATTGTTAAACCGAACAACACGACCAACGATGCTGCGCCAGAGAGAGATGGGTCTGGAGAGCCTCCACGACTAAACTCCCGACACAAGGATTTCAGTGCCAGTGGCTGCCTTACTCATCTCACTTAGCTGTATATCATGAACCGTGATACCTTTCTTTCTTTCTTTATTTTTTGGCTTCGCACGGTTTGTGCATTTAGCCAATGTCACGCAATTATGAATTATTCATGTCGAAAAAGACGGCCGCGTGACCCGTCTTACAAGGGAGGTTTGGGACAAAGTCTTGATGTGGCCACTATGCTGCGATATTTCACTGTTCTTTATGAATTATTTACTAAAAGCACTTTTTGATAAGTATATAAATCACGCGCTTTTATATAGTAAACGACACTATAAATAATAATTTTAAAAGTCCAATAAAAATGCGCGCGACACTCATCTTAGCATTCCCGTAAAAAAAAAACCGACATTTCAAGTGTTTTCATTTTCGTTTTTGGTATAGAAATTTGACATTACAGCTGTCAAATTACTTTAAGGTTTAAAAATTAAAAACTAAATGAATGGGATCTAAATAAACTAGCACGCTTTACCATCAACGTTTGCATCACTGCTTACCATCAGGCGGGACTGCGATCAGGCACTAGTTTCTAATTATAAAAAAACGAAAAAAACATTTTTCAAAACTAGGTCTTAGGCACCCAATTAAAACATATTCTGCCTTACATTCTATTTTCCATGAACGTAATCTATTCTACCTAAAGACAATTTAACTAAGTGCACATTAATTACTTAATTCGTTACGCAATTTCAATTTAATTGATTCCTCCGTCCAATTAATAGACGGATAGAAGAAAAATCCAATCATCTTTGGCATCAGTCGTCAAAGGTAAGCTCATGAATGGTAATTCTGATGAATATTAATGATGTTACTTTATTAGCCACCTTGATAAGAGTTTAATATATTTTTTGTGTTCTTTCTCCATAATAAATAGGAAGAGCTTTTTTACTTCTTTATAAGAAAGCTGTCTATTCTACCCCGGTTTTTTTTTTACCTTTAGTTTTTGTTCTCTGATTTTACTGCGATGCATTTTTCCTTTGTTAATCTTGTGAACACTACGCTAAGGCGAATGGGATAAAGAATCTAGTGAAATTATTTTTTCTTGGGTTTTTACAATTTCGAGGCCAGTGTGAGGTTAATAGTTAGTCAGTCGTGATGGACAAAACACCAGCCTCTCAAGTATGAATGTGCGGGTTCGATTCCAGGTCAGGCAAGTACCAATATAACTTTTCTAAGTTACATCCACTTTCTAAGTATATCTTAGACACCAATGACGGATTAAAAGATGAAGGAAAACATCTTGAGGAAATCTGGACTTTAAGTCTGAAATCGCCAACCCGCATTGAGCAAGCGTGGTGATTACGTCAATCCTTCTCTGCATGAGAGGAGACCTGTGCCCAGCAGTGGGACGATGATGATGTGTGGGAGCTTAATTGTTGTCGACTATAACAAATGTGATATTACAGAACTAGAAACTGTAATACAACTTCTTGAGTGTAGCGGTATCTACAGGCGAACTACACGTCATACTGACGTCACCCGAATTCTAAATCTCGCAATCAGAGTTTACCGTGCAATTAGCATATATACAACTTCCCAATTTCAACTATTGGGCAAGCGCCCGCCAGACATAACACCCGTCTGGTCGGAGGATCCTCCCTTCTCTATGGAGGATGTGTGAACTTTACTCCCTGTTCCTCATACATACCTCCTCATTGAGTTATTAATTAGCCTCAAATGTGGTGATTTCTTGAAAATTCAATAGTCCAATAGAGCTTCATCATCATCATCATTATCAACCTTTTCATCGCCCACTGCTGGGCACAGGTCTCCTCTCATACAGAGAAGGATTGAGCGTAATCGCCACGCTTGTTCAATGCGGGTTGGCTATTTCAGACTTAAAGTCCAATAGAGCTTAATCCATACTATCCATACTAATATTATAAATGCGAAAGTAACTCTGTCTGTCTGTCTGTCTATCTGTCTGTCTGTCTGTCTGTCTGTCTGTCTGTCTGTTACGCTTTCCCGTTTAAACCTCTTAACCGATTTTGATGAAATTTGACACAGACAATCTTTAGACCCGGAGAAAGAACATAGGCTACCTTTTATCCCGGAAAAATTTGATGTTCCCGAGGGAAATCTAAAAAGCGCAATATAACCGAACTCCACGCGGGCGAAGCCGCGGGCGGAAAGCTAGTATTATATAAATATGTTAATACACGTCAATTTATATTTAGATCAACACAAAATCTGATTGACTTGAAATTGTAAAAAAATAATTTCGCGGTCTGCCCTACTTTCGCTTTAATGTGGAGAATGGAAAAATGTGGTTAAAATGGTCGTCAACATAAGATATGATACATTTTACATGTACTGTTGAATACGTGTACTTTTGTTGTATATATGATTGAAATATAGTTAAACTTATAATTGCAATTGAAACTATTTAACTGTCTCATAGACACCACTACGATTCGCGTTTCGCTTCGTCTTTTATACCGCGTACATCGAGGGACTGGAACAATTTTCCAGCGGCGGTGTGTCCGTCTGACTACAATTTGCTAGCGCGCTTTACCATGAACGATTGCATCACTGCTTACCATCAGGCGGCATCGTGACCAAGCCTAGTTTACATAGTTAACTACTTTATATAGTTTATAATGTTAAAAAAAAACAGACCTTGCCATATCATGACGTGGTAACTGATTTTCAATACTAAGGAGGTGAAGTAATAACACTTATGGGAATCCACATCTGCTTTTAATATGGCATGAGGCAACATCTGTCTCACCTACTATATACACATACAATATGTAAAGAAAACCCTGTCCGATCCGTGAAGGTATTGCTAGGTATTGGTAACTGATTCTACTAATGCATACAAAGCCGGGCTAAACTTAAAAAAAAAATCCCACTAAAAAAAAAAATATTTGTCAAAAAGAGATAACTTAACACATGTGCGATAGGCAACCCTTCCGCGGGCAGCAGGGGGCTGGGCACGCGGCACGTGGTCGCATCGCTATTCGCTTTAATACCTGTGTTGTCACTTTTATAAAAATTACCAAATTTCGGGGAAGTTGGAATTAATTCGCGGGGGAAAAAATTATTTCAAAATTCTTTAGTTTTGTTACTATGATGATTACGTAAAATTTTATATTATAATTGGTCAAGTGTTTACCTAACCTTTATTATCCTTATGGGTCGGACAGGGTTTTCTTTACATATTGTATATAAACACATAAGCAACCATTTATCAGATATAGATCATAATCATCATCATCATCTCAGCCACATGAAGTCCAAAGCTGGACATAGACCTCCCCCAAGGATTTCCAAAAAGCATAGTTGGACGCGGCCTGCATCTAGCGCTTCCCTGCGATTTTGGTCAGATCATCCGACCACCTAATCGGTGGGCGTTATAATCTATCCATACTAATATTATAAATGCGAAAGTAACTCTGTCTGTCTGTCTGTCTGTTACGCTTTCCCGCTTAAACCTCTCAACCGATTTGGATGAAATTTGGCACAGACAATCTTTGGACCCTGAGAAAGAACATAGGCTACCTTTAATCCCGGAAAAATATGATGTTCCCGAGGGAAAACTAAAAAGCGCGATATAACCGAACTCCACGCGGGCGAAGACACGGGCGGAAATCACACAATCTTTAGACCCTGAGAAAGGACATAGGCTACCTTTTATCCCGGAAAAATCTGATGTTCCCGAGGGAAATCTAAAAAGCGCGATATAGCCGAAATTTACGCGGGCGAAGCCGCGGGCGGAAAGCTAGTACTAATATAATATAAAGCTGAAGAGTTTGTTTGTTTGTTTGAACGCGCTAATCTCAGGAACTACTGGCCCAATTTGAAAAATTATTTTTGCGTTGGATAGCCCTTAATCCAGGAAGGCTTTAGGCTATATAAAATCACGCTGCGATCAATAGTAGCGGAGCATATCAATACCTACGCAGGTGAAACCGCGGCGCGCAGCTAGCTTTTAATAAGCTTACCAGTGTTTTTTACCTTCACTGTAATTCCCAACTAGTTATGTACTTAGTTTGTAAAAAACGCTGTAATTTTATATCTGCGCACTAAAAGATCTCGACAGTGATAAATCTAATAGAAGTTTGTCTTTGAAGAGATGCCTAAATCAGATAAACATCTGCTTGTTCGGTTCTGGTATAGCTTCCTAGATTTCCTTTTAATAAAATAAAATGTTCGTAAATAATTCGACTTTATTTATTTATTTATTTAACATTTACCATTGAAAATAATTTAAACTGTTCAATTTATCGAAGGGAAAGGCTCGAAGATGAAATACAATAATTAATTTAAAAAAAGATTTCCTAATAAAATCGTACTTTAATATTCAAATTTAGCAAACAATACAGTAATAACTGTTGAGATATTAGTAAGAATGTCTAATAAATGCCATTTCCTACAAAAAAAAGAAGAAATGTCAAATGTAAATGTAAGTTATAAAGTGAGTTAAAAAACAGCAAATGATTAACAATTAAAATTAAGTACTTTCCTCTGGCCAGCTTGTATGTTTTGAATTATAAAGTTATGATAAATTTAGTAACAAAATAAATATACACATTCAATAACAATTTATTTGACTGTGGATTTGAGAGAGTATATGTGTGCGTAAGTATAATGTAAGTTGTGTTGGATGGGTGTTATTTTTTCGGGTGGAAATCCTCATAGGATGTCCGCCGCCCTAGGGTGGGCGACGGGGTCTGTCAGACTTTTACTGACTAAAACCACCCCGGTGTCTCTTCTATCACGAGCGCGCGTGGGGCCGCGGGAGTCTAAATTCTTCCGCAGCCCCACACTCTCGTGCTAACCCGGTCTGTCCGGGCCTCGTCTCCGGCGAGCTCCGCGCTGACACCAACCACCATCACCGCTGCACCAGCGCTGATTGTACATTCTTCTGTTCTTGTGAACACGTTTTGTTCTTTTCATTATAATATGACTCTTCATGTGACCAGAACGCTGGGCTATTTCTTGGCCAAAGAATCAGCATCGTTATGTTGACAGCGATGCGGATGAATTGTTTGATACCCACTAGTATTATTTCCCTTCCCACTTTATAGACTTATACATATTATTATTTCTAAACATTTTAAATTATGTAAATATTATTATTAATAATTTAATCCTTTATCCTTTCCTTAATGAAATAGAAAGACAAAGATGCACTTAAAATTAGTTTAGTTGGTGAACAAAAGAATGGGCGCCAATATTATAATATACCTATAACCAAACCTATATTGCCAACGGGCAATGGAGCGCAGCATAATAGGTATTAAGCGTGATCGTGTTAGAAATACCACATTAATACCACATACCATATTCATTTTAATATTTTTATAATTACAAATAAAAATTATTAAATTATTAATAATAATATTTACATAATTTAAAAAGTTTAGAAATAATAATATGTGCAAGTCTATAAAGTGGGAAGGGAAATAATTAGTGGGCATCAAACAATTCATCCGCATCGCTGTCAATATAACGATGCTGATTCTTTGACCAAAAAATAGCCCAGCGTTCTGGTCACATGAAGAGTCATATTCTAATAAAAAAAGCAAAACGTATTTAGCAACAACAGAAGAATGTACAAGCAGCGTCGGTTTAAGAGCTTAACGCAAAGATCAACATTCCCATACAACCCAACTCCCGACTCTACCGCAAACCAACAACACATACACCCATCCAACACAACTTACATTACATTTACGCATACACATACTCTCTCAAATCCATACTCAAAGAAATTGTTATCGAATGTTTATATTTTATTTTGTTATTAAACCTAAAACTTAAATTTAATTTACCTTGTGAACAAAGGAATCGAGGTCATTATTTATCGTTAGCCATTTATGTCCCACTGCTGGGCACAGGCCTTCCTACTCTCTTTTCATTTCTCTTTTCACTACTCTCTTCACTTCTGAATCTTTTATTAAAGAAGTCCAGCTCATTCTACCATCTCAATCAATACTTACAATGTAAGAGTACACCATTGAAATATCTGGCTACATGACATACGTGGCTTATGTAAAACACATATCAGCAATACCTAATTCCCAGGCGATCGGCATCACATTAGCGCACCTTGACTGGCTCACTTCCTAGCGTTGTGTTTACGTGTCAGTGACTCGATTAGATCAACCCAACTTCTGCTTCGACGCACAATTCCTTACTAATTGAATAATTAGCCGCAATATATGTAGTTAGGTTATCTTGTGAGATAGTAAGATGATGACATAGGAAGATTCCACAGGCAATCAAATCAGCCTATCGGAATCCACGGCTGTTTTGGGCCACTCCTAAGCCGCTCCACAAAATTCTCTCCTCGGTCCATATAGCTAAGGGTTTCCTACACTCCAGGAATCCTCTGCTCCATCTGGTCCGGCCACATTGAAGATAGTGCGGCAACTGAAACCTCAGTATCACAGAAGTAGATGACGCAACAAAAACTTAAGCGTTGAGAAAATTGGTGACGTGACGACACACTGATCGGAAAAAGAAGTTCACACACCCACCACCAGATACAAAGGCGCTTAAAAGCTCATGGGTGTGAAAAGGGGCTGTGACTAGTATGCCTCATCAGAAATCGTCCCATATGAACTTCTATGCTGGTTATGCTCTTATAAAAAAAAGCTCTGATAAAGCTCAACAACTGCGCTAACTTTATCAGTATAATAGGTGGGATAGATCAAACGGCAGCCAATGATGGCGTCACACCCACACCTACATGGGGCTAATGGACCTCATCAATAAGCAGCAAAATGTCCAAAATAGCCATCCCAACTAACCAAACGGTTACTGCGCCTGTACGGGAAGCAATCGGATACTTGAGGGCTAAGATCTATGCAAGTGCATGCTCCAGTTAATTACAGTACTACAAGTACTCCAGATATTGTCAATTAACTCCAAACCTCCTTTACATTATAGCACAACCAACACGGGAGACCTGAAATTGCTTCGGCAACAGAAATGCACCGAAAATCACGTAGCGTCCCGTCAATGCGCAATATCAAAATTAATACGACAATGAAGGAAGAGGCTGCACCCGACCAGAGCATTATGACCACAAATCTAATCAAGGCAACTAAATTGAATTTAATATTGCAAGCGTCCGCGCGCCGGCATCGTCGTGTCGTCGTCGCCCCGCGCCCAGAGTACTGCGACAGGTCAGGCCGGCATTAGATTATGATTTATAGCACCCCTGATATAATGATCGTGTTTCTAATTTGGACTGTATTTGAATTGACTGTACCTGCGGCTTTTTCCATTAAAATGTCTGCAGGTTGACGTGATTGAATTTTGTATTTAATTTTGAAAGGGTCTGCTTTGATAGCCTTTTGTTTTGGTTTGGTTGTTCTAATTTTAAACGTGGCTTAGCTTCTGTTGTTTTAATTTTAAATTATAAGCGCTGATTTTTGGCAGACCGATCCACCATTTTTCATTCTTACATTAAAATTGACGTCTTGCGGATTTTTTGTCGAAGAACAGTCAGAACTTAAAATTTTTGACTCCTATAAATTTAATAGGCGTTAGAGAAATCACTCCTTGTAGTGAAAACTTAACTCAGACTTTTTGGTTTAACCGTGTTTGTTTTTTCACCTTCTGACTTCATATCCAATCACATGGAATGTCATGTAGAAGCTGAAACCACATCAAAGTGTCAATTTACCCATTTCTGACATAATCCAGTTAAAACTGCGGGCATGTTATTGCGTGTGACCGAAAATGGCAGCATTTCCAGTCATACCGACACTTGAGCACTATCGGTTCACCTCGGGTTTCATCATGACACCGTCTGACGTGAGAGTGACGGCGCTCGTGTACTATGGCATATTTCATCAACTTTACTTGCTGTGAAATGAATTTTATTATCTGGGAACTATAACTGGCAATGTATTTGGAAATAAAACGATATTACAAGGGATTTGTAAGTCGTGATGGCCTAGTGGTTAAAACATCAGCCTCTCAAGTATGAGAGAGCGCGTTCGATTGCAAGTCAGACAAGTTACTATAACTTTTTTAAGTTGTGTGCACTTTCTAATTATATCTTGGACACTAATGGCTGATTAAAAGGTGAAGGAAAACATCTTGAGGAAACCTGGACTTCAAGTCTGAAATCGCCAACCCGCATTGAGGAAGCGTGGTGACTACGCTCAATCCTTCGCTGTGTGACAAGAGACCTGTGCCCAGCAGTGGGACGATAAAACGTTGATGATGATGACAAGGGATTAGTGTCCATACAAAGATTTTAGAAACAAAATTCCTTATTTCCTTTTATTTCGAATACATTTACAACCCGCACTGAGCAAGCGTGGTGATTACGCTCAATCCTTCTCCGTATGAGAGGAGACTTGTACCTAGTAGTGGGATGATAGAAGGTTGATGATAATGATGACATTTACAAAGTTAAACTACGTGGTATTTGTTTTTTCAAGTTACTTTATGGTTTTCTTTTTTTTTTGTTTTATTAAATCACTCTATTTTCTAAAAACTGTAACAAACTAAAGATATATAAGAAATATGTAATCAACTTTCTTTGCAAAGGTAGAAATATTATACCCAGATGAGCTTCATAACTGAATATGACTAATAATAAATCATGGGACCCCATAAATGTCCATGACTGAACAGACGTGGGCAGCTCGAGATGTTTCCTTTGTTTATTTTGTGCATATACATACATATACCCAGGATAAAGGATAATAGATATCCTCGTTCTAATAATTTCACTTCAAAATATTATGGTAATGAATCCATAGGCAGACGTCGTAGCTAATCACGTAATCCCACTTATAAATTAAGTGGTTTAAAATGAACATTTCAATAAATAAACTCTATTTCCGAAATTCATATCATCTAAAAGAGGTTTTTAATTTGAAACTGTGTATATTTTATGCTCTCAATGTTCATAGATATTGTTTCAATTTGAATTAAAAATATAATTTAAACAGTATTTGTTGGAAAATATGACGAGATATAAAGAAGGCACCTTCAAAATACAGATGAATGCGATACTAATTTCCCATAAGTGAGTACTTATTTTATAAACATTTCTGAACAGATGCCCTGTTCAAAAATGTTTCGAAAAAAGTCATCTTGTGAGACGATGACCTTTTCCGAAACATTTTTAGTCGTACCTATTAATAAGAAGCGACGAGACTGTAGCTAAGTTAAAACAGTCGTACGGGTCGAATAATTTCTCCCCAATCTAGGGGGACCAAACGCCTCCTGCCGGAGGCTCTAAGCGGTGGTCGTGCGGTCCATTGGCTTTTTCGGGGCACCGGTGTGGGCGCGGTCGCTAAGGAAGCGACCAGCCCGATGCCTGACCGCATCCTAGAGGGTCATGGCCGTTCGTCTGGTCCGGAGATACTGCACGGTCTCGGCTGAGGCAGCGAGCCTCCTTGCCGGATTGCCGCCATTGGATATGGAGGCCAAAGCTCTCGCCCACATGTGGGAGTGGCGAGAGGTGGCATAACTCCGCTGCCGGGAGAAATCGCGGTACAGCGGACAGAGCTCCGGCGGAATCTCATGGCGACATGGAGAGTGCGATTGTCACAACCCAGTGCTAGGCACGCCACAATAGCGGCGGTAAGTTCCCTCTTTGAGTAGTGGTTAGAGAGGCGCCACGGTGCGGTCACCTTCCGCCTGATGCAAATCCTCATCGGACACGTTTGTTTTGGGAGGTTCTTGTTCCGTATAAGGCGGGAGGAAACGCCAGGGTGTCACCATTGTGTGGATCGCCCTGAGGACACGGTGGAGCATACGGTGGAGGTCTGCCCGGCTTGGGTAGAGCACCGCCGTGTCCTCGTAGCGGCGATTGGTCGCGATCTCTCGCGTCTGGCCCTGGTCTAGGTCATGGTGTGGAGCGAGAGTTCATGGCAGACCACCTCCTTCTACGAAGCAGTGATGCTGGCAAAGGAGGAGGCGGAGCGCATGAGGGAACGGGAATCCCAACGCCCTCACGCCACTAGCCGCCGCCGCAGGATACGCCCTGGTCGGGAGACGACACCGAACTCCCAGCCACCGCAGGCGTGGGCCTGCGGGCGATCAGCAGTGGGCAGCTCGCCGCCCGGTAAGGACCAAGCCCGAGTCGACGGCGCGTCGTGTTTCACGCGCGCCTCAAAGAGATGTCAGCACATCGTGACGGGGTCCACGAAGACCGATGCAACCCTTGTTGCGGGTTGGTTAAACAAGAAACGAAACCGTGGCCCTGGCCATCGCACAGGCAACAAAAGACAAACCCAATATATGTTTTTGGGAAAAGCTAGGCAGATGAAAATCTTCTCCTTCTTCTTCAGCCTATAGAGAAAGCACAAGACCAGTCATCGTGGTAAGCCTTGGGGAAGGCCTTTGTCCAGCATTGCTTTTCACGATGACCGGTCTTGTGCTTTCCGCGATCTTCACCAGGTCATCAGTCCACCTTGTTGGGGGCCTGTCTACGTTGCGTCTTCCGGTACTGTATCTAATATCTATATAATCTATACTAATATATAAAGCTAAAGAGTTCGTTTGTTTGAATGCGCTAATCTCAGGAACTGCTGGTCCGATTTGAAAAATTATTTTTGCGTTGGATAGCCCATCAATCCAGGAAGGCTATAGCTATATAACATCACGCTGTGGCCGGAGCATAACTAACTCAACGCGAACGAAGTCGCTGGCGGCCGCTAGTGATAAATAATTTCATTATTGTTGTGTTCATTACTGTACCTATTACAATTTTAAAATAACTCTATTGGGGTTAAAATAAAATGTTCAAATAACTAACACCACCCGAAGAAGTCACGCCCGTTCGCTAGTTAATAAGAAAATGATGAATTGTTTAATAAAATTTGCGACATGACTCAGAATAATACGTACAGCTTAAAAACAATACCGCGACATGAACAAAAATAGTTTCAACAAACTACATAGGTATAGGTCCGTACGAAACAGTAAACGCAAGCGTGGAACGTTCGCAATTATCTAGAACGACCGTGTACGTAAATACTGCTAATTAATTTACATTTGTGTTGCCAACTAATTTAATTCTCCCCGCCAAAATACATTTTTAGGTTTCGCTCGTCAAGAACTTGGCAAAATGTCGAGTTCGCGTTTCGGCGAAGTGCTTGTTAGCTTGTGGGCGAAAATTGCGTAATTAATCCAATCTGGGCTACTTTGGATAGGCGTGTTAACATATTCGCACTTCAAAAACGAACGAGGTTTTCAGGTTTACTGAAACTATTTTGCTGGACATTGCAAAACAGCACAGAATAAATGCTGTAATATTATATTATTATAACTATATTGATCTGAATATGTTTCGTATCGGTGCAAAGTATTAATTTATAAAAGTCTACCTGTCTTACCATAGCCTTTTATCCATAAAAAATAACGGGGTGCCTCTAGAAGTGAAAACTTGAATATTAACATTGGGTATTTCGAATTTTTTGGATGGGTTAGGGGATAATTTCGCACGAATTGGTCGATTATTTTATGTACCTACACGAAGTTTACAAGTAAACAGTGCAATGCATAAACATGTGAGCTGTCACGTCCTTTTTACCTGGGGCTTTTATTTAGGTAATAAGTTTTTACTTCCATTTAAATGATATTTTATTTTTTGTTTTTGCTTTGCCGGCATTTTGGCTTATATAGCTGGCATATGATAAATAATTTCATTATTGTTGTGTTCATTACTGTACCTAGATAGTGACGTATAAAGTCATGTGTTTTTTTTTTAACCGACTTCAAAAAGGAGGAGGTTACTCAATTCGACCGTATATATGCTTTTTTTTTTTTTTTTTGTTTGTTCGCGCATAACTTCGTCGTTTATGAACCGATTTTAATAATTCTTTTACTGTTGGAAAGAAGACGATCCCAAGGTGGTCCCATGATAAGGATATCAGGGTTTGATGGTGGAAGACCAGAGAAAACAAGGGAAACTTTCAAAACTTGCAGGCGACTAGTGCATTTCTTAGCATTTTCATTAAGTATTTTAAAGCACTACAATTTAATAAAGGTCTGGAGCAGATCTGATGATGGAGCCGGGAGACAGTCGAAGGAACTCCTCAACAATTCACAGCGGCTACCTTGTGTTTGGGCTCGATTAATTTGTATTGATAAGAACTTTACACCTAGATGAGTTGTGACTGTCATAAGAGCTCTGATGATGAAGACAGAGGCCAGTTCCGGGAACTCCTCAACGGTTTACAGTAGCTACTTTGTGGTTGGACTTAATTCATTTATAGTGATGAGACCTTTGCACCCATTGGGTTAAAATAATGGTCTGCGGTAAATTTGATGATGCAGACCATAGGCAGTTGAGAGAATACTTACGGGGAAAAATTAAAGTAAAGAAAATTACGTTGTTTCCCAACTATATTTGCGTCAGCTTCCAGTCTGACCGGATACAACTGAATACATAGTACCTACTTTTAACAACTAAAAAATGTAAAATAAAAACTTTTTTACAAAAAAACAACCGACTTCCAAAAAGCACTACAAAGTGAAAAATAACTAATTTCGGAAGTCGGTGTCAAAAACGAATATGCAAAACCAAAGACACCGACTTCCGAAATTAGTTATTTTTCACTTTGTAGTGCTTTTTGGAAGTCGGTTGTTTTTTTGTAAAAAAGTTTTTTAAATGAACGGATAAGAATAATGGATAAGAACAGATTTTCATAATAAATACTAGGTACTAAATTAATTTGAATAACAAAACAAGTATATATAATTAATTATGAAACGTTTTTACTGAGACAACCCTTTTTTTAAGGTAGCCATGACAGTGGTTATGTTACGTTGTTTTGTTGTGTTACGTTTGATTGACGACTTTGATAGTTCTATTTTCCCGTTGTGTTCGTAGTGAGTGTTGATTTGAGTTGATTGTGTTTCGGAGCTTTTAGTGATTGTTTTTGTTTTGTGTACCGTAGGTATGTTCGGAACTCATGTTTTTTTTTTTTCGCAGTCATATTGTAGAAAATATAGATACGGTAGCCTTCGATACATGTCAATCAAATGTCACTCTCAAAATCATATTTTGCTTATTGCTGACCACCTTATTTGTCAGTAATTGTGTTGCAAAAGTAATAGTATTGTTAGGAATTAAATTGAATGTATATAAAAACTAAGCCAATATATAGGAAATTAACATCTAAAACAGTTAACTATAGTGTATACTAGTATTTACATTACGTGTACATAGTGCTGGCCCAGGCTCCATATTTGTCCTAACGCATATTTAATATTTCACCAGCCTCTCAAGTATGAGTGCGCGGGTTCGATTCCAGGTCAGGCAAGTACCAATGTAACTTTTCTAAAGTTATATGTACTTTCTAAGTATATCTTGGACACCAATGACTGAAGGTGAAGGAAAACATCTTGAGGAAACCTGGACTGTCTGAAATCGCCAACCCGCATTGAGCAAGCGTGGTGTTTACGCTCAATCCTTCTCTGTATGAGAGGAGACCTGTACGAAGCAGTGGGATGATAAAAAAGGTTGATGATGATGATATTTAATATTTCAGCAATCCCAAAAACCTGCACAACGTGGCAGAAGAAGTATGCACTTCAAAATGATCAACAATAATAAAAACATAACCGCACAAGTATGCCAACAACTCTATTCACAAGACAACACTTAAACCCATAATTCAACTACGAAATTTTAAGCAAGTTTTCGAGCTGAATCAAGTCTTCTTGATTCCGCCAATCGCAAGCTCGCATTTTATCGAAGTGAGACGTTGCTTGCATTCTAAATGCAAGACAGTATCGCAATTAAACTATCTGAATACGGAATGAATGAGCTCGCGAATGGGGCGGTATACTTAGAGCGTATTGTTTTGAGTACGCTGCAATGTATGTGGTTCGTAGTGTACTGCGTACATCGCGTAGGTGAAATGGTGTTTTTTTTTTTTTTAACTGAGCTACTCAGCGTTTTGTTTATGTTTTGGCGAATGAAACAGTTTCTTTTTTTTTGAAAGATTTTTTCACGATATAACTGTAGGTATGTTTCATGAACAAAACATTACTGGCGAAGTGTAGGTGTACTACAAGTGGTATGGGTAGGTCCTCTGCGTAATCCTTTGGGGATACACAGTGGGATGGTATATTACGTTAGGTTAATGAATTAAAGGTTTGTTGACTATGCTTCTAAACAAATGCTCCCAACGGGTCTTACTGTTTGAAAAGAATCTTATCACAGATATCCTAGCGGTGGGACAAGAATTCTAAATCATTTGTATAAATTCCAAGATGTACATAACTTACTCTAACATTCGTGGCTTTTCTCTAACAAAACTTAATTAATCTAATACGACAAGAATCTAATAAAAAAAAAAAATATAAAAAAAGATATATTTATTTAAAATAATAATAGAAGAGGTATGTATGATATATGGTGATAAGAGAGACAGAAATAGTAACAGCAGAGTTTGAAGTCCGTACCTTCCGTTGACCTCTCAGAGGCCACAGGAAGGTAGAGAGTTCGAGACAACTACAGCAACGACCTCTCTCTCTGAGCTGATTGTGGATGAATAAAGAGTCTTGCGTATTTTGACCTGTAGGAATGAATCGAAACAAGTACGAGTACAATATATTAATATGTACTCATACTTGTTTCTTTTTTTCCTTGTGTAATGTGAAACTGAGTTTAATACTTATCCTAATACTGCGCCACGCGGTTTCATACACGTTTTTTTTTTATATGCCCCGCTCCTGTTGTTCTCAGCGTGAAGTTATATAGCCTAAAGGCTTCCTAGATTAATGGGCTATCCAACGCAGAAAGAATTTTTCAAATCGCAGCAGTAGTTCCTGAGATTAGCGCGTTCTAACAAACAAACAAACTCTGCAGCTTTATATAATACTAGCTATCCGCCCGCGGCTTCGGCCGCGTGGAGTTCGTTTATATCGCGCTATTTAGATTTCCCTCGGGAACATCAAATTTTTCCGGGATAAAAGGTAGCCTATGTTTTTTCTCAGGGTCTAAAGATTGTCTGTACCAAATTTCATCAAAATCGGTTGAGAGGTTTAAGCGGGAAAGCGTAACAGACAGACAGACAGAGCTACTTTCGCATTTATAATATTAGTATGGATTAGTATAGATTAGTACGATTTATTAGCGAGTTACTCAATGTGGACCGATGACCTGGTGAATGTCGCGGGAAGCCGATGGATGCGGGCAGCACAAGACCGGTCACCATGGAAAGCCTTAGGGGAGGCCTTTGTCCAGCAGTGGACTTCTGTAGGATGAGAAGAAGAGGAAAAAGTTACGAGCACCCCAAACCGGATCATCACTACGTTTGGTTACTAGTATAGTCATAAATCTGTAAAAGACGTTAAATTAAATTAATATCAAACATTTATAAGATCGTTGATCCTTTTTTTTTTTTTTTTGGGATAGGAAATCATCAAATGACCTCTCCCGCTCTGTGCGGAGCGGAAGGGCGTGTCAGACTTTTACTGACTTAAACCCACCCGTGTTTCTTCACTTGCCTATGCGCCAGGGCCACGGTTTCTTTTTTAACCAACTCGCAACCCCGAGATCGTTGATCTTTGTGTCTGGAAAATATGAGAAACGTAGATGTGCCGATATCAAGTCAATGGAATGAGTAATATCGAAATGACCCAATTTGGAATCCGCTTCGGCATCGTCATGGATTCCGGCAGCCGTTCAAAATCAGCATTTAAAACATCCACTTAATTAAAGAATGAACAATTTTAAAAGACCGTATGTACCATATTTTTAATATCAATTTTGTCGGATGAAAAATTTAAGCAATGAATATTAATTCATTTTGTTGTAACATCGGCTTATTACGCAATTCCACGTGATGTCACCTGGCGATTTATTAATCCCCTTAAAGTCAACACTGGTATATTAATGGGCGTCGGCACGAACGCAATTAATCAAACAATGTGATTCGTGAGTGAAATTTCTCATCACTTATTTATTTTAACTTCCAAATAGGCATGTAGGCAAATTGAGTACTTTGTTTTACTTTAAAAGTCCTACTTATTACTTAGTTATAAACACCAAAGTATTTTCGAGGGATAGATATTTATTACTTTTTCACGCCAAAACTACTCTAAATCTATCATCATCATCTCGTTAATCCCAGTCGTATCGGAAGCTTTTTCAGCTTTGGCGTCTGGGGTCCGCCTTCGATATTTTCCGTGAAGCGACTGCCGTCTGACCTCCACAACTCGATAGCGATATCGGAGCATTACAGTTAGACCAATTGTTGGACGTTTGAGGGCTCTAACATAAGCGTAACGACTGCCTTAATTCCGAGGTATGACCAGACCAGTGCAAATATTCATATTCACGCATACAAATATTTGCACTGCGCGGGGTATTTGAACCCGCCCCTCCTTGCGCAGCGGCCACGTTCGGTACCGATAGGTAGGTACGCCACGAAGGCAGTCAAGTCTATATAACTATAAAATTCTCTTGTCAAACAGTCTTCGTAACTCAACTCCTCCGAAATAAAAAAAAAAACATCTGAAATGATCAGAAATGTCTTGACGAATATTTTTAGTTTTTGATAAATAATAGGTAGTTCTGAAAATAAAGGGCTGAAGGTCGAGATCTAGAGATAGATAGCTTTTTTGTTTTTTTAATAGTTAATATTGATAAACAACGTGTCAGTATAAGCTTTATTTTATTTGCTGAACTTTTCGACACGGTTAGAAACCTCTCAACATTTTAGCAGTAGCTTTTAATACTTGGCCACTTAGCAGAAAAAGGCACAGATCCCAAGTCAAACATTTTAGTTCATTGTTTTTCTTCGCGTCTCGGGGACAATAGTTATATTTTTATTGTTAAAAACTTCGCCACTTCCAATTATGGAGACAGACGATACAAAAACTTGAACAAAATAAATAAATATAATTACGGCAACAAACACAACATAATTATGGCAGAAGCACATTATTTCGTAAACCACACTCAGGTTTCCATTTTCGTCTGATAATTATTGTAGGATCTGTTGTTTTTTTGTTTTTTTTTTTTTAATAATGCTTTGCATTGCTCCAATTAACTAACTTTTGCGTGTCAAATCTTGGATCTATCCAAGATTCTAATGTAAGACTCAACTAGAATTCTTCAAGACTTCATTGAGATTATTTGATTTTTTTTTTTTATTTACCAATAACTACATGACTACGCTTCCTCCATATCGGTCATCATCATCATCATCTCAACATTAATCCCAGTCGCACCCGCAGCTTTTTTCAGCTTTGGGGTCTGGGGTCCGCTTTACCAGTCTAACTGCTGATTTTGGCTAAACTTCGATATTTTCCGTGATGCGACTGCCGTCTGACCTCCACAATCCGAAGAGGATATCTAAGAATTGCAGTTAGACCAACTGTTAGACTTTCGAGGGCTCCAACAACCCGTAACGACTGCCACTAGATGTTCGTATGGCAACCGGGACCAACGGCTTAACGTGCGTTCCGAGGCACGACCAGACCAGAGCAAATATTCATATTCATGCATACAAATATTTGCACTGTGCGGGGATCGAACCCGCGCCTCCTGGTGCTACCGCTACGCCACGGAGGCTGGCTTCCTCCATATGGGTGACGAACCTAAAAGATTATCTCTACCAAAAATCGCTTAACGTACTCCGAAAAGATTTTATTTTCTACTTCCACATTGGATCAGACCCAAATTGAATATGTATATAGTAATAACCATACAAATTATCTCTAATATTGTTCTCATGTTTACTGCACAGTATCGAGTTCTTGTATACTTTCGGGATATCAAGGAAACTTCCTCGGAGAAGATACCGAACTCAGTGGAACGTTGCAATATCTCCGTGTTAATAATAACTTATGGGTTTAGTGAGGTGACATCAGCTGTCACTGGGAATTAGGGATGAGCGTTTATATCGATAATTAAATGTTGACCTGCCCTTTATTAAGGTTCGTGTTATTGAATGATACTGACGGTTAGAGCTCTACTCAAATATAGTATGACAAAAGCAAACGATTGTGTTTATATAACACCCAAAAGCTAGTTACTCATAACTGTTCTGTTTGAAACTTTGTTCGTGTGAATTTTCTCAAAATAACAGAAAACATTTAATACATTTATACGTTATTTTTTTCTTTAAGCGAAACCTGAATATAGTTTGCCCAGAATAAGTAACTGAATCGATTCCGATTCCAATAATTTTACATCATGTTAAATTTTTCCCAAATATATTTAAAAAATGTTGCAATGTGGTTAGCCAGCGCACAATACAGTTCACAGCGGATCATAATATCCTAGGACCCCGCCTCGCCGCGCCGCTCCAGGCGCGAACAGGTGAACCATATTTTTATAGGGACAACCAGGAAACAACAACCTCATAACTTTGTGATTTTTCATGATAGGTTTTTGAAATCTTGTACGTAAATTCTTTACATAAAAATACTAAACACTGATTTCACATATACACACACAGTTGTATAGTACTTAGTAATAGTATATCTTTCTATATGTGACTTCTGAATCAGACCAGGGGCTCTAGTTATAGTCATTCTATTGTCATGTTCTAAAAGTTCGTAATCTGCTAAATTCATAATGATCGAGCAATTATTGAACAGTCGTCTCGTAATGCAATTGTGATAGAATGACATTGCCGTATTGCCATTATTATAAAACCCATTAGTACAAAATATAATTTTCTAAAAACTAATATTTACTCAATTTGAACATTTATTAATATGAAGCGGAGTGTCAGAGATTGACGACTGGAAATTCATCATGACGCCATTGGGTGAGTAGATTACGAAACTAGTCAAAATCGATCATCATGAGAACACTGATCAACCAATCTGACAGTATTGTAATGTCATACTAGGGCCCCAGTAGTTCCGAGAAAGACAAGTAATTATTCTACATACAAATTTTACTTCAAGCTAAAAAGCTAAAAACTGTAAGATTAAATAATTAAAGAATCTCAGTACCGACAAAAGCTTTGAAAATAAGAAAGTCAAGCCGTAAATACTGTGCGTGCGAAAAATGCGAGTAATGCAACGCTATCAATATTCCATTACCCAACAATTTTATAATACTCTCTCTAAATAAACGCTAAAGCGCGGATAAACAGAAAATAATGCTTTTAATTATCGAAGTCTCCCGTCAACAACACGTTCCTCGCTTCGTTTCTCTCGAAGTCATTTATAAAAGACCAACACAAGCGCTCCGATTACTCCAACAACAAAGTCGAACTTCCTTAATTTGTACTCAAGCGTACTTATAATAAAGTCAAGTGCGAAAGTCGGAAAGAAATTTGATTCAGGACAAGCAAATGTGACGCTTATGTGCTAGAGAATTTGGTCTCAATTGTAATTTGAAAAGCTGTCGTAGGCCCGTGAGGTGGCCCATATTATGGATATACAAAGGAGGTTTTGATGCCAGTTAATTAGTAATACGCGGGGTGGCGCAAATGTTTGGCTGCTTACGTTCCCTTTATTTTAGCAAAAAGTAAACATTGTTTTTATGTATGGAAAGAAAAATCTCTTTCTATTTATTCAGCGATCAGCCATGTTAATGTCTGTTTATGTTTGTTAAATAAAATACTTTCTAGGAGGTTGCAAAGTACTCAGCTAAGACTTGTGTTAACATTAACAAAGCCAAGTTGTAGAGGCAGATTACAGGCCACATTGTGGCTCCCTGTCGCGTAGGATCTAAAAGCTAAAAACTTATCATCTAGGACAACCCGGAACAGACGTTACTGTTGCAAATGCACTAGGACGTCCGGTCTCAGACAAACTGGGAAATTAGCTGGCTGCATATATAATAAATGATTAGATATTTCATTGTTATGTTCAGTATCGAACACATCCACCCAGCAATCCGTCTTCCCAGAGACAGTGCGATGAGCCGCTCTGCAGAGTAGTACAGAAGAATTTACTTTACTCGTCTGCTACTAATGCGGAGCGTGCTCGCCTGCTAGCGGTGGTGGTGGGAGTCGGGTCTTTGGCTTCATGCACAACCTTCGTCGAACATAGGGACTTTGTTCGACGACACCACATTACGCATCGCTGCTTCCTTACGACTAGAAGCTCCTTGCTGTTCTCCTCATCGCTGTAACTTTGGTGCAGTTGTCAACAGCCTCGGACACCACGGCCTGGCTTGCAGCCGAAGTGCGTTTCAGCCTTATTAAAACCTAATGGATTGCTGCGCGATGATGGCAAGAGACCGGACGGCATGTCCTTATTTCCTTAGAAGATGATTAGGCCTTTAGTATGGGACGCAACTTACGTCGATACTCTTGCACCATCCCATCTTCCTGGATCGGCGTGCTATGCTGGCGCTGCTGCTGCGGCTGCAGAAAACCTCAAATGGCGGAAATATAACAACCTTTTCAGAAATATATTTTCGAGCCGTTTGGGGTTGAAACCTTCGGGTCGTGGGGTCCAAGTGCCCATTGTCTTTTTAATGAACTGTCCAAACGGCTTGTTGATACTTCCCGTGACAAGGGCTGGCTTTTACCTTGGCCAGAGGTTAAGCATTGCCCTTCAACGCGGCAATGCCACCAGTCTCTTGGGTACATTACCAGTCGACAGCGATGACGAAGAATTTTTTGATGCTTTATTGTAATTTGTTAATAGTTTTAATTAAAACTAAATAAACAACAAATTACTAAATAAAGCTAAGTATAAGTTTAAAAGTTTGTAAATATATTGTTATGTTTGTAAAAGAATGTCTGTAAAAGATCGCTCTTAGCGATAAGACCGCCCATTGTGTCACCCTTTGTAAAATATTTTTATTTATGTTCTGTAATCTATATGGTATAATAAAGAGTATTCTATTCTATGTTTAAACCCAATTTCTCTGCTGTTTTGAACAGCACAATTACCGTCGTTCTTTATTAGGGTTCCGGAGTACATGTCGCAGAACCCTTATAGTTTCGTCCTGTCCATCCATTCTCGGCTTACCTTCTAAACGGTTAGGTTACGGGTTAAATTTTTTGTTTCAAATTTTAAATTCAAAAGTGTAGTGTGTTTTTTGAGGGTGCGGATTAAGACATTATAAAGTCTGATCTCCAGGGCCTGAGTTTCCGGTCGAGGATCGAGGAGACGTCATGCGAATGTGAGGGTAGACACTTTACCAACCTGATGAGATCTTTACGTTTATTTCAGAAACCTCCATTGGAGGATGTATCCAGCCCGGATTTAGTAGGTTGATGACCTAAGAGGTGCGTGGGTTAAAAGGTCACGGGTAAATTCGTCATTATTTTACGCTTTGACTGAGCTTTAGGACAATGTTTTATATTATATTTGGTAGATTAGCATAAACTAATGCACTATATAATTATTCTCAGTCTAATATCGCTCTAGATTTTTAATTTTTTCTATAAAACTGCTTTAAACAAGTTTTCAATTTAATAGCTTGTAAGTCAAGTCTCTATACATATTAGCGGGTTATTGGCCACGCAGTGCTACAAAAACTCCCGAACCCAAACGATTAAGTTTGCGTGAAAAGATATCTCTAAAGATAAATAAAGGGCGAGCTCATAAATTTCATATTGGTGTCGGGCACATGGGCCGGGAAGCCCTTGTAACAACATAAAAACAAAATTTTTCAAAGATGCTTATCCGTGGTTTAGGATTAACCATCTCTCCATCAGTCCATTGCTCTACTCTTACTCTAGGTCCCGTCTAAAGCTTTTTTAGTAATTATTATAAACGAGTGCTTGACCGCAATCCCACCTGATGATAAACTGTGATGCAATCGTTGATGGCAAAGCGCGCTTTGTTAAGAGCCTCTTCACTCAACGAAAAAAACTGAGTAAAAAGGAAAGAAGATGGCAATTTTAAACCCAGCAATACGACCAAAGATGCTGCCCCAGAAGTAGATTGATCTAGAAAGTCGATCCCCCCAACCAAGAACTCGGTAATGTGCTATTATGGGGTTTATGCTGTTATGTCAAATTCGGCAATTAGGGACTGGAATACACCTTAGCAATTTTTTTCAGATTTTTCCTAATGGTATTTACAAAGAAATCATGACATACATGTTTATTGTTGAGAATTTAGATACAATAATATTTCGACAAAAAACACGTTAAGGATCCATACAAAAAAAACAATTTTATTTTATTTTGGTAAGTTGTGATTACCGGGTTATTGGCATAAATAATTTTCATGAAGTTTATGGTAAAAGTGTTTACGGGGTTTTTGTTAAAATAATTTTAAAATACGCATTCCGTAATATGTACTAACACTGTTATTTAAGCATCATTAATGTACGTAATATTTCAATACGGTCAATTTATTCCAAATTTTAATACACCTAGCTCTGGTCTGGATATTACCATTTTTGCTAGCCGCGTAATAGTTTGCAAAACGCAATTGGCTATTTCTTTTAGTAGCTGATAGACAGTAATATATATATATGCCACGCCCCCAACAAGTATCCTTGACCATCAGCGAGGTGCGTAAAATTTGTTTACGTAATTAGTTGCAAGTTATCGGAATATGTTCCGAATCCAAACCCAGACGTATGAAAAAGTTCTTTAAGTAGCGTTTCAAGTCTAAGCGGCGACTCTACATGTATTAATAAAATTATAACATTTCCAGAAATTATTAGCACTCCTTCAACAATTTCTAGTCTATCGTTGTATTTAACTAACGCTGATTTCGTGTCTTCTTCATCAGAAATATATAAAGCAACCTTAGATTTAATTCAACCAAGTATTGAAAAGGAAAACCAATCAAGACCAAATATAAGTAGAACAATAAGTGGCCAAGAAGATATAGATGAAACGTTAAAACCAGATGAATTTCCAGAAATGAATCACAATGAAACATTGACCGGTAGAACTTTAGTTAATTGTTTACATGCTATTGAATTAGTGACCGATAATAAGGATAGTGCAAGCTCAATAGGGAAAATTAGTAGCGAAGGAGAAAACAATGACACTTTAAGACTAGAAAACTGGTCAGAAAGTAACAATGACACAACATTGACCGGTAGAACTTCAAGCGATTGCTCGAATATGGAGGCAGTAGGAAGCGAAAAAAAACTGACTAGGAAACACAAGCAGATAAGACCTGAGTGGCGTAGTAAGAAAAACAAAATCCTCAAAAATTCCGGCAAAGCATACGAAGGGTGCAATCCTAAAAAAAAAATATCCTGAAAGAATTATAGGCTCTCCATGTGCGTGTAAACAGGGCTGTAGCTAAAAATTCAGTTCATCAGAGAGACGAGTTATATTTGACAAATTTTAGAATCTGGCTGATCGTGAACATCAATGGTTATATATCAGTAGATATGTCCACGCACAAACTATTAAACGAATGACGTTCGATCGTAAAAACAACTGCACACAAACTTTGAATTATTTTTTCTATAATTCAAATAATGAAAAAATTCCTGTATGCAAAAAATATTTTTTGAATACTTTACAAATCGGAGAATATGCGGTATATACAGCAATGGAAAAAGTTCTGAAAGCAGATGAAGGACTTCAAGATAAACGGGGAAGACATAATAATAGGCCTAACAAAATGAATACTAGGACAGAAGTTACAATTAAAACACACAATGAATTATTCCCTAAAGTATAGACGCACTATACGAGAACGACTTCAAACCGAGAATATCCTTCCGAAAACTTGAATATTTCCAAAGTGTATCGCTTTTATACTCAGTGGTTTATAGAACAAAACTACAGAGATATTTTAATGGCAACAAAACGACAATACGAAACAGTTTTTAACTCCCAATATAACTACTCATTTTACAAACCCAAAAAAGACCAGTGCCTTTCATGGTCTATTTATGAACAATAAGACGACACTATGAAAGCCACCCTTGAGGAAAAACAGAGACTCAATTCACAGAAAAAAAAGTAAGATCATTAAAAAAAGAAGAAATAGAGACAGCTGACAAAGGTAATATGACAGTAGTAATATTTGATTTGCAAAAAGTCTTGAGCGTGCCTCAATCTGAAGTATTGAAGTGAAGTAGCATATTTCATTATAAAAGAAAATATCCATGCTACAACTTCACCGTTTTTGATGCATTAAGAAAAATAGGATATTGTTATGTGTGGTACTGTCAAATTGCTAAAAGAGGTAGTTCAGAAATAGGAAGTGCTTTGTTATCGTTTTTTAAAACTGAACGTGAGAACGGAGTAACAAAGTTTTCATTATATTCCGATGGATAACAGAACAAAAATCGTTACATTTTCGCCCTTTATGTATATGCTGCCAAACTTTTTGGTACAACCATAACCCATCGTTTTTTTTAAACTGGACATAGTGAAAACGAGGGTGATTCCATGCATGCATGCATAGAAAGAAACTTTAAAAAAATAATTTTAGATACCCCTGACCAGATTTATAATATTATTTTAAATTCAAAGACGAAAAATATCGAGTCAAAGCATTAGAGCAGTCCGAAGTTTACGATTTAAAACCACTCGTAGAAGACAAGTATTGGCACTGCGATAAAGAAGGAAATGTGATCCGCTGGGCTGACGTCATGGAGGTAAACGTGGTCGATTCACAAGCAAATAAGTTGTTTTTCGATTATAATTTTGAAAACACTTATTCAGAGCTTGATCTAAACAACACTCCCTCTACCACAGCTAGACGAGGAGGACGAAAGCGTACGAGTACTCAAGATGCAGCTGTATATATAGGTAATGTGCAGTTGCAACGCGCATATCGCCAACGTATACCAATAAGCAAAGCTTTGTACACAGACCTTTTGAGTTTATGTAGAAGTGGAGCTATTCCTCAGAATTACTATTATTTTTATCAATCATTGTCCTATTCTGAAGAGGGAAACGAAAATATATCTGAAGGAGAACTAAATTGAAGAGTTTAGGTACCTCAAAGTTATTTATAGGATTTGCTTTATTGGATTATCATCATCATCATCCCAGCGTTAATCCCTGTCGCATCCGAAGCCTTTTTCAGCTTTGGAGTCTGGAGTCCGCTTTACCAGTCCAACTGCTGATATGGCTAAACTTCGACATTTTCCGTGAAGCGACCGCCGTCTGACCTCCACAACCCGAAGGCGACATCGAAACATTGCAGTTAGATCAATTGTTGGACTTTTGAGGGCTCCAACGACCCGTAACTAACCCGACTGCCATTAGATGTGTGTATGGTAACCGGGACCAACGGCTTAACGTGCTTTCCGAGGCACGACCAGACCAGTGCAAATATGCATCATGCATACAATTTATTGGATTATGTTTATTAATAAATGTTCGTGTCAAATTAAAGTTTCAAATTTCATTCTGTGCTATAAATAAACATTACTTATAATCAAAATTATTGTGTTTTTTCGTTTATTACCTTCTAAAATAGGTATAATTTAAATATTTAAAAAAACGGTATCGAGTGGTAACAATAACACTGTTTTTCTAAATTTCCTCATAATAATAATGTTATTTATTAATACCGCTTTTTTTAATATTTGATATTACCACAATAACTCCGTAAAAACGCGTTATGTATCAGCCCTACAATAAAAAATAACGCCATAAAAGTCCATAATATAATGTTACGAAATATTTTATTTGATAAATTTACTGCAATAACCCCGTAAGTAGTATTACTGTAATATAGTATCTATACAATTTTAGGTATTATTTATTTTCATAAATTACTAGGTTTTGAATAAAAGAATTTATATAATAATGACACAGTTAAATTCTGCAAAAAATTAGATTTCATTTAATACATCAATGGCTTCAATAGTCCCACTCTTTGAAAAGATATTTGACAAAATCACTAAATCTTTTCTCCTGTAAAATTTAGATTTTTTGATTACCTAGTTATTGCTTGGAGGCGTCGACCCTCTACGACTAAATTTCTGACACAACAATATTTGGCGCATCATACCCGGCACACATTACTGCATAACACCATGCCGGAACACGACGAATCGCTTGGCGGCAAGACTCTGTCTGGTCGGTGGTAACTTCTACCGGCAGCGGATGCTACGGCCTACCACCGACATGAGAGCTAAACGGCGAGCTCTAAAAATCTGAAAAAAAAACATCATGTTAGTACATGTACTAACTTTGAAGGAAACTTTAAAGGCATCCACATCTTTTTTATTTCAGAAGTTATAGAGGTCTAATGATACGGGACCCTTGGTGTACTGGTCCGACTCGTACCTATTTGGCTGGTTTTTTTTTTTCTAAAGGATTCTTTAGACCGTAACATACCGGTCCCGATCCCCTCAAGATGACGTTATCAGTGTTCAGGTGAATACCCGTCAATGCACGTGATTTATTGTGATCCCTTAATCTGGCTCGCCTTCCTTGTTGAGGTTCCTCACAAAATAGGGCAACTTCTACATTATTATCACAAATTGTGTAGAATATAGAAGGAATTTCTATGAGCTGCATAATTTGAATTGAATTGTTTCATTGTTTTGTAAACTCTGTAATACAACTCTCCTATCATAATTTTTTAATATCATAACTAATATCCAAATAATTTTCTCGGTGGTAGGCCATAATATCGGCTGCCGGCAGAAGTTACCACCCACCAGACAAAGTATTGCCGCCAAGCGATTCGTCATGTTCCGGCATGATGTCTGGTGAAGCCGTACGGGGGACGGGTCTGAGCAGTTGTATTGCAATGTGTGCCGGGTACGATGCGCCAAATGTTATTGTGTCGGGAGTTTGATCGTGGAGGGTCTCCAGATTAATTTCCCTCTGGTGTAGCAACGGTCGTGTTGTTGAGTTTAACATTGCATCACCTCGCTCAACTGCCGTCTTCCTTCCTACTCACTAAGATTTTTAAGTGAATAGGCTTAATAAACTTGTGCGCTTTACCATCAAAGATTGCATCACTGCTTACCATCAGGCGGGATTGTAGTCAAGCACTAGTATTTAATTATTAATATATATATATATATATTTTTTTTACTATTTTACGCAAAAATTGCTAAAAGTGTTTGGATAAAATTTGGCATACAGGTATTTTAATACTAAGATTAACACATAAAAAATGTTTTGTCCCGATATACATATACGCGGGATTGGCACTTACGCGGATGAAACCTTGGGGCACAGTTTGTGGACAGTTATAATACCTTTGTTACTAAAAATTATATGGATGTATTTTAGTACACAACTTAATCACTTGTGAGCGCAGTGCTGGTCCAGTGGTAGCGACTTACGAGTTGTAGGTCGCAGGTTCGAACTCAGAGGCTCATAACGGTGCATGTCCTAGAACCAAGATTCGGTTGTTTGTTAAGTCGGTTCACTGACGACAGTTGAACGTGATAACATCATAAGAAAATACTGATGGAATGGTTAACTTGTTGTTATAGTTTTGTCAATTATAGCATAACCTACAATCGCTACACAAGCGAACCGATGCTATTTATTTTAATGATGAAAGCACGAATATTCGACCATATATCATTGAACATATCCATACTAATATTATAAATGCGAAAGTAATTCTGTCTGTCTGTCTGTTACGCTTTTCTGCTTAAACCTCTCAACCGATTTTGATGAAATTTGGCACAGACAATCTTTAGACCCTGAGAAAAGGCATAGGCTACCTATTGTTGAAAAAAAAATTGATATTCGCGAGGGAAATCTAAAAGGCGCGATATAACCGAATTCCACGCGGGCGAAGCTGCGGGCGAAAAGCTAGTTTTTTAATATCGAAAGAATCATTACCTTTGTCGCCGTAATTATCGTTGTTATAAACAATTGACAGCACATTCACTTTTCACTGTATTTCATACTTGACGAAAACATGTAAATGTTTTATTGTATAGCAACTCTCCACACGTAAGCATCGCTCAATCAAGTAGGAGAGAGACAGATGTTGAACGCTACTGAACACGGAGGTCGATTGTGCCTCTTCGTCGCTCGATCCGCACTCTCGGTTGCACTTCAAGCCTTAAATGGAACGCCTCAGAGCGAGGTAACGCCGCATGAGTCTTGTTTTTTCGTACGTGCAGCCAGCTCCATCGAATTATAAGATGTTGTTACGTCAAAATTCGTAGACATGTGACATCTGCTAATTTGCACAAGGCCCATGTGGTAGATTGTGGCACACTTCCTCTCACTGACAGATCTGTGCCCCAGCAGCGGGAATATTAGTGTGCTAATTATGATGTAATTAAGTACTAACAAATTAAATTTAATAATGAGAAAATCAATTATATGTATAAATAGTAATATGAGCCCGACTCGCACTTGGCCGTTATTTCATCATTCCAAATTCGTTTTCACATCCATTTTTCTCCACCCTGAGATAATAGTATCTCGTTTTGAAGGGTGTCGGCGAAATAACAGGCGCGTCGTATCAACTTTGTCCCTAAGGGTGGCAATACATCGGAAAACTCCTCGGTATGGTATCCCAGGTGTCAGTAAGCGACGGTAACCGGTTCCCATCGGGTGTGCTGTCAGCCCATTTGTCAAGCTATGGGTTACAAGAGAAACAAGCTGTTTTATTCGCTCCCGAAAACATTTCATAATATGACTGTCTAATTGGCGAAATGCTTACAAAACGAAAAATGACGATCATTTTTGACAATTAGAATTGTACATAATAATCTGACTTTGTTTTATACATAAATAAACAAGTCCAGATTAGGGCCGGTATTTTGATCCATAGTTGTTTAACTCAATCAATCAATAAAAATAATAACTAATGGTCTGGTGATAATTAATTTGGAAAATGTGTTTTTATATCAATTGTTAGTTTATTTAATGATCAATAACGATTACATTATTTTTACTAATAGTTTATGTGTTGGCCATTAGCAATCATAAGATAAAAAATTGATCAATTAATATTATACATATTTGGTGAAATTTTACCACTAATTACTATTTTTAACAATTGGATAATTTCACTATGGATCAAAAAAAGCCGAACTCAAAAAACGTCAGGAACTTTTCCATAATCTTTGACTTTTATTGTATTTGTCTCCACCCCGAACCGAACTCAATAGCCATTATTAGAACATAGTAAAAATTAACGTTAATTTTGTTCGTGTATAGAACAGTATTTTTGATGATATCGCTAGAATGGATGAATAACAACAAACAGAATCCGATGCCTTTACAAAATCCGCTGGGTCAACTAAATATTAATGATCTACATCACTAAACGTCTATTGCACATCGTTGCAACATTTTACTGTCGGCATTTGTGACTTTATATCAATTTACATCGCACACAACATGCTCACAAAGTAAACAAAAAAACTTTTCAAAGCTCTACCACTTGCCTCGAAAACCTTATAAACGGTGGAGAAACACTTCGACAGGCCAATCATTAGAATTCCGCAGTAGCAAACGATAGCACCGCCCGATATTAGCACCTACGTATAATACATTTAACCCTTTCTCAGCGACGGGGGTCGGGCGAGCCAAATTAGATTCAGTGAGTTATATACAACCTTATTGGCTCCGACTACCTTGGACCGGCTTGATTAATGCCTCTATAGTTCCGTTATATCGTTATCTCATATAGATATGCGCACTATGATTATTTGAGTCCGACGGGGTTATTAATGTTCGATGGTTTGGATTTGATATTTTGGTGGCGCTGTGTATTTTTAAGGTTGCTTTTTAATCGTCTTTAAGCTAGTTATTCGAGATTCAGTAATTGTTGTATAGCGATCAAAGGGAATGTATCATGTAAATAGGCAACGAGTAAGTAAGTGGGCAAAATAACTGTCTTTTGTAGTGGTTGAATAAGATTCTCGGTTTCGTCATACGTTAACTTCTGCAACTAATCTGTAAGTTTCATGTTACCTAACAATATATGTAGATATACAACATTATTTCTGGTTTATGCGAATCTCGAAACACGGGTCCATTTTTAAGTAAAGACTGTATGTACAAAATTTCAAAAAGATATCATGAAAAACTACAAAGTTATGAGCTTGTTATCCTACTTGGCTGTCCCAACAAAAATATGGTCCACGCTACGCTCGGGCAGGCGAGCGTTGACATCTGGCGTCAGCTGTTGATGATCTACCGTGCGCGCTCGGTAACCACATTACAACATTTCTAAATACCTATATTTGGTAAAAAAAGTATAACATGGTGATGGTGATGCTAACATGGTACAAAAATGATTAGAATCAATTCAGTTTCTTATTCTGAACAAACTGTATTCAGGTTTCGAAAAATAACGTATATACACAGTAGGTTTACTTACAATATCATAAACTGTCACCTGTGATCACCGGAGGGACACTCAATTTAACAGAATTGTGTAAGTCCCAAGTAATAGATAGCCTATCACCATCAATCGAACATTAATTCAGTCTCCGGCTGCTCCTCGGACTTTCTAATGATTTTGATTGATGAATTGTGCAAACAATTATATATAACAACTAGCTGTGCCCGCGACTTCGTTCGCGTGGTTGTCGAAAACAAAACGTCGTTTAGATAAGAGTAGGCTATATACATATGTATATACTTCATTCAAGAAGGTGTTAAAGTATTTTATTGGATAATAAAAAATTTGCGAATAAAGATCCTGACTTTGGTATAGTTGATTACGTTAATACTTCTCTATATCGCGATAGTTAGCGATGGAATTACCCGGAGCATATACAAATTCTACGCGAGATTGACGTTGTTCTACTGTTTCTGCGCGTCTTAGTTCATCTAATCTTTCCCTTTCAGATGCAAGATAACTTTTATTGTTTCTTTGTACGCCTACATAGTTATGTCTAGCTATTTGTAATCGTTCTTCGTTTTGTGAGAGAGAATCAAACTCGCGCGAGAGAGTGTGGCGCTCTCGGTCAGAGGACAGACGTGCTTGGCGTTTCTCTATACTCTCTTGGGAGCGCAGATCTGTCAATATCTTGACCACTGCGCTAAACGTCCTCTAATTAGTCTGATGAGTAACTAGACAAGATTTCCGCCAGGCATGGCCAGATATGCTATGCTGTGTAGCCGACCTATGGCTAAAAATAAAAACTAGACGAAATGTCCCCCAGGGATGGCCAGATAGGCTATGCTGTACAGCCGACCTATGGCTAAAAATAAAAACAAATATGCTTGCTTTTATAAAACTCAAATTCCTTTTATATAAAACTCGTATCTTAGAATTCAACATATCTACCGAGGAAATTTAAAAGTTTTCCCCGAAAAAAACTAAGAAAAGAATACGAAATCTGGTATTCGGTTAGTCGAGTCGTAAATGGGTAGTAAAAATGCGGCTAACATGCAGTTTTCGAGTAGTTAACATTACTGTACCCAAAACGTAGCCCGTGTAATGCTCCGTTTAATTCAGTTCTTACAGGGATGTCTTTTAAGTTACGTAGCAAAATATTCAGCAGGGACTGAGTCCGTAGTGACATGCTTTTAGTTCTGGTGGTTTGTTTAAAAGTTTACAACTAATATAATGCTATCACTTATTTTTCTTTATTAATGACGATATGATACGGTTATAGGCCTCATACGGAGGCTCAGAGTCACATAAAAGGCGATGGAAAGAGCTATGCAGCTTCTCTGCGCAATCGAATCAGAAATGAGGAGATCCGCAGAAGAACCAAAGTCACCGACATAGCTCTTCAATTCACTAAAATTAAGTGGCAGTGGGCGGGGCACATTGCTCTTGGAACCGATGGCCGATGGGGCAGTAAGGTTCTGGAGTGGCGGGCAGCACAAGACCGGTCATCGTGGAAAATCTTGGGGATGGCCTTTGTCCAGCAGTGGACCTCTGGGATGACAAGCATGGCAGAAAAAGACAGAACTAAGCTAGTATTCATCTAATGTCCTTTTCTTAATGAAAAAGACAAAAAAAAAAAAGCACTGAACAGTTTGTGAACAACCAAATCGGCCCCAATGACACGCAAAACACCAAAGAATTCATGACTAAAACGGAATACAAAAACCTATCAATAAGGGAAAACAATTTACAAGCGAACCCTAAAAAAACGCTTCCCCCATACTTAACACTTAACTAAAGAGTCCACTTTAAAATTTCCCCATTTTCTGCGTTTAAAAACGTACTTTCGAACCGTCAATTTATAACCCTCTCGATAAAGGCGCGATTCACTGCGGGCGCGGTAGCGGAAGCGTGCGGGTCAAACTCGGGCTGTATTATCTTGTAAATTCTGGCCATTCAAGGTATTTTTTATTTTACAAATATGAATTGTGTATTTTAATGGTTGTTTTAATAGCGATGTTCCTCTTAAACGTAAACTAACCTCCTGTAATATTGTTCTTTTTTCTTTGTATTCTTTTTTTTTTTTCATGTAAAAAAGCCTTTTATAAACCTTTTGGAAGTCGGTTGTTTTCTTTTTTGTAAACAAGTTTTTATTTTACACTTTTTGGTTGTGAAAAGCACTGCTCAGCTACCTCCGGTCAGATTGGATGCTGTCGCTAACATCGTTGACAAAATGTCTGCAAGCAAACAACGTAATTCCGATTACTTTGATTTTAACTATAATTATTTTTGGTTTTAAAACCAATATGAATCGTTGAGAAGTTCCCTCGACTATCTTTCGGCTTCATCACCCATACCGGTTTAAAGTTTTAATCAATATAAATGAATTAAGTTCCAACACAAGGTAACTACTGTAAACCGTTGAGGAGTGCCCTGAACTGGCCTTTGCCTTCATCATAAGAGCCCTAACGATAGTCACAACCCATCTAGGTGTAAAGTTCTTATCAATACAAATTAATCAAGCACGAAGCTTCTGTGAATCGTTGAGGAGTTCTATCGACTGCCTCCCGGCTCCATCATCAGATCAACTCCAGGCTTTTATTAAATTATAGTACTTTAAAAAAACTAAATGAAAATGAAATATATATGTGCTTAGAAATGCAGTAGTCGCCCCTACGATTTTTGAAAGTTTGCCTTAATTTCTCAGGGCTTCCTTCATCAGATCCTGACCTGGTGACTATGGGACCACCTGGGAAGTATACTCTATAAAGCAAAAAAAAATAATTTTACATAAAAAGATTCCGGCGAATTGAGAACCTTTTTGAAGTCGGTTAAAAAAAGATTCAAGAAACGTAAGTATGTTTGAGTTTATTCCATTGAGATTTTTCCTTTACCAATTAAAATTTTGTGTTGATACAAACACAATCCCCCTTATTCATAAACGCTGCTTTAAGTTAACTAGTGATTGTTTAAACATACATTTTAGACGTTTGCATATCACTTAACTTTAATCGTCGTTTATGAATAAACCCCTTAAACATTGTGGTGTTTGTTCATAAAGGACGATTAAAGTTAAGTGACGTTAAAAGGTCAAAAATGTATGGTTAAAGAATAGCTAATCACTAGTTAACTTTAAGCAGCGTTTATGAATAAGAGATTACTGTGTCGTGTTTTGTTGCCCGCAACGAGGTTGCGTTTTAGCTATAGCTGCTGGCGTTATTAGCTAGAGTAGACGTGTTCTTGAGTGAAGCCCGCGAATCGGTAGGTGTAAGGTGGCATGCCCTCACATTAGATGGAGCGAAGATCTTAGCAGGATGACTGGTAGTAAATGGATGAGAGTTGCCCAAAATCAAGTTGAATGGCGTGAAATAGGAGAGGCCTATGTCCAGCAGTGGACTGGTATAGGTTGATGATGATGTCCCGTTTTTGTTTTTGTTATTTTGTGGAGGCATGGTGAACAAAGAGTAAAGTTCACTCATCCTCCATAGTAAAGGGAAGATCCTCCGACCAGACGGGTGTTATGTCTGGTGGGCACTTGCCCAATGCTTGCAATTGGGAAGTTGTATATAAGCTATGTATTTGCACGGTAAACTCTGATTGCGAGATTTAGAATTCGTGTGACGTCACTATGACGCGTTGTTTCATGTGGTGCTTTTAGGTACCGCTACAACTTCATTTAAAAATTGTAATTACAGTTTCCAAGTGTTGACATATTCTTCTTCTTTTTAAAAATCTTGCCCCATACTAGAAATTTCTCCTGTAACGTGGGTGCCTTAACTAACATATAAAACTTACATACACAAACAGCTAGAGATCTGGAACAACTACTTGTAGGTTATGCAAATATTTCGACGGGTCCCAAGAACAAAGTCGTATCTACAATATTGTCTATATTGTAAATAAATACGACTTTGTTCTTAGAAGAACAAAGTCGTATTTACAATATTGTCTATATTGTAGATACGACTTTGTTCTTCTAAGAACAAAGTCGTATTTACAATATTGTCCATATTGTAGATACGACTTTGTTCTTGGGACCCGTCGATTTGTTCTTGCGGAAATCGAACGCGCTAACTATGCAGTCAGTAATTAGTGCTTGTATACAATGTTCCAAAAAAGTAAGACTTCGTAATTATGATGAACACTGTCTCTAGTAATTTGCGAAACACAGTGCCTCCTATCGTATATATCATCGCTACCCTCTTTGACTCATTCTAGATGAACTGAAAAACGAGAATTTATTAACATCCCTTGTGTTGAAATCAACAAACGCTAAATTTAATTTAATTATTCTAGAAACACATCGCTTGAATCAAATGTTTAATTAAACCCAATAATTACCCTGAAAACGACTGAAGTACATATTCACAAAGATCGTTTTCCACAAACAAGATCTTGTCTGTAATCTGACGATGATTAATTAAATTATTTACAAACCAAGTGCTGTTATGTTTGCCAAAAGGAAGAGACTTAATGTCGTGTGATTATTAGGTGACAATGCCTACTATGCTTTGTTAATTTTCTGGTGGTTTTTTTGACACATGACATTAAAGATATGCTGACAGCCTCTGTTGCGTAGCGGTAGTGAACGCGGCCGTTGCGCAAGGAGGCATGGGTTCAATCCCCGCACAGTGAAAATATTTGAATGCATGAATATGAATATTTGCACTGGTCTGGTCGTGCCTCGGAAAGCACGTTAAGCCGTTGGTCCCGGGTTGCCATACGAACATCTAGTGACAGTCGTTACGGGTTGTTGGAGCCCTCAAAAGTCTAACAATTGGTCTAACTGCAATGCTTCGATATCGCCTTCGGGTTGCGGAGGTCAGACGGCAGTCGCTTCACGGAAAAGTCGAAGTTTAGCCAAAATCAGCAGTTAGACTGGTAAAGCGGACCCCAGACTCCAAAAGCTGAAAAAGCTGTGGATGCGACTGGGATTAACGCTGAGATGATGATGATCATGGTTAAAGATACGCTGAAAATTGTTGATTCGTATATTGATAAAGCGACAATGAAACCTGTCAAGGTAGTTAACTACAAAAACAGAGAGATGACGCAGTTTTTTTTTTGTGACCCAAACTCATACCACGTCACATTCACTTTTTTTTCTATTGATTTCAGTACTTTGAAACTCTTCGCCTATGTTTTCACATTGTATTTTAACAGGGCATATACTCTGATCTGAAGCAACAGTCAATCAAAACTCTTCTTTTTCGTGTCGATGCCACGACACGAAAAGAAAAGAGCATTGTTCAGTTGTGCTAGCCCAAAATTTCGCCACTTTTACAACGTTGTCACTTTGCCTGGATTTTTTAGGACACAGAATGCAGGATAAGGCAAAACATAACATGAACACAGCTCTAGATCTACCTCCCGCTGCGTCAAATAAATAAAATAAATACTACTGTCTATTTGTAATATCAAAATAACAGAAAACATATGAAAATATAAACGGCACTTAAAGCAAAAAAAAAAAGGTTTGTTCTGACTCTAATCACCAAAACGTAATCTCCAGAGCTGCTATTTTGAAAGGAATTTTATTGGTAGACAGCTGATACTATAAGAAGTAACTTGGGTTTTATAAAATAACTAGCGGCCACCAGCGACTTCATTCGCGTTAACTTAGTTATGCTCCGCTCCTATTGGTCGTAGCGTGATGTTATATAGCCTAAAGCCTTCCTGAATTAATGGGCTATCCAACGCAAAAGGATTTTTTTTAAAATAGGTCAAGTTGTTCCTAAGAATAACGCGTTCAAACACACAAACAAACAAACTCTTCAGCTTTATATATTAGTATAGACTAGCTGCGCCCCGCGGTTTCATCCGCGTAGGGTTCGATATGTTTTGTTTTCTTCTTTATATGCTCTGCTCCTATAGGTACCAGAGTGATGTTGTATAGCCTAAAGCCTTCCTGGATTAATGGGCTATCTAACGCTAAAAGATTTTTTCAAATCGGACGTAGTTCCTGAGAATAGCACGTTCAAACAAATAAACAAACAGCTTTATATCTTTATATATATAATTCTGCTGTACATGTGTATGTCATTGAACTCCTCCTAAACGGCTTGACCGATTTAAATGAATTTTTCTGTATGCGTTTGAGTAGTGCCGTGGATGGTTTAGATTCACAAATCAGCCCGGCTGATGGAGCTGATTGCTTGAAAAAGCATGTGATCTCGGAAACGTTGTTTTGACTTCTCCTACAGTTTTGTGCTACCCTGGTACCGTGTACCTCTACAAACTAGGCACAATAAAAGTTCTTCCATGTAATTATTATGGTTTAATGATGAATGAGCTTCATTGTTTCGACTTCTCCTACAGTTTTGTGCTACCCTGGTACCTTGCACCTCCACAAAGTAGGCAAAATAAAATTTAAGAACTAAAAAATAAGATCATGTGATATTTATTGCCTTTAAGGCGGAACAAAGTTCGCCGGGTCAGCTAGTATTAGTATAGATTAATACCTACTCCTTAGTAATTATTTTATAAAAAACTAATTACACACAAATACAAACTATACTACACGTTACTGTTTCCCAACAACTTCGGTAACGATGTCGTGAGCACAACTACTAACCAATAACCAATAACAAACCACTTTTTAAAACCTATAAAACAGACCCTAAACTTGTGAAACAAGCCAATAACAATCCGCACAGACAAGGGCTGGAAAATTAATGAAACAAATAAATAAATGTGCTCCACATTTACCCTCTGAAACTTTTGTTTCTCGCACATAAATACATCAGGGGCGTCGTAACTTACCCGGTCACCCTGAAGGATTCTATTGTCGTTATTAAATGGAACAAATCGAGGGAGCATTCTGGTATTCTTAAATAGTTTAATAAATATTACCTTTTGGCTAAACACAAGCGTGTTTGTTAACAAGTGAAAACATGTCTTGGTTTCCTGATATTGAAACGTGTGGGAAATGTGGTTGTGTTTTGATTTTATTTTCAAATACAATTATTTCAATATTATCTTTGTCTTCGTCCCCAATTACATTATTATCGGTTTAAGCTTTTCCCAACTATATTAGGGTTGAGTTAGTATACAGTCTAACTAGATACAGCTGATCATCTAGACATGCGGTAGCGTCTCAGCCAAGTTCAAGTTGGCGAAGCAGCACCGTGTGTATGTTTACACAAATAATTTGAAACCACTTTTGACCCGTTCCTAATCAGAATATGTACATTTAACTTAAACGCACCAAATTTATTTATATATTTTGAGATCCTCTAGATAAACTAGTATTCTAATTCTGGTGGCAGACTGGCGGCAGAGGCTTATGCGCCCTACCCGCCTCGCTCCGGTCGAGGCGATCCGGCCAGTACTCGACGACTGGCTCGGGAGAAGGCACGGCTCCCTGTCGTTCAGGGTGACGCAGGTACTGTCGGGGCACGGCTGCTTCGGCAAGTACCTGCGTTGCCTAGGCAGGGAGCCGGAATCTCGGTGCCACCATTGCGTCCAATGCGGGGAGGACACGGCGCAGCACACGCTCGCCGAGTGTATAGCTTGGGAGGAGCAGCGCCGTGTCCTCACAAATGAAGTAGGAGGCGACCTGACGCTGCCGGCAGTAGTGCGGAGGATGGTCGGTAGCGCAGTGTCGTGGGACGCGGTGGTGTCCTTCTGCGAGAACGTGATGTCGCAGAAGGAAGCTGCGGAACGGGAGAGACCGGCCCGGGCCGCAGAAGACGCACCGGGCACCGAAGAAGGGCAAATAACGCCCTCTTCCGCCCCCCATGAATGGGTCCAGGGGCGAGGGACATGGGGAAGTCCCCGCCCCCTATTCATTGGACCTCGAGGCGGAGGCGCGCGCGACTGTCGGCGCGCGCCTCTGAGGCGATGCACGGGGTAGTTTAACACCCCACTACCCCGTGCAGGAGACGAGGCCCGGACAGACCGGGCCAGCACGAAAGGGTGGGGCCGTGGAAGAATTTAGACTCCCGCGGCTCCACGCGCGCTCGTGATAGAAGAGATACCGGGGTGGTTTTAGTCAGTAAAAATCTGACAGACCCCATCGCTCACCCCAGGGCGGCGGACATCCTATGAGGATTTCCGCCCCGAAAAAAAAAAAGAAAAAAAGTATTCTAATTCTAACTCAAACGGTTATTTAGATAATAACGTCTAAAAATAGTCACTTTTATGACTGACTGACAAATAGATCAAAAACCTAACCCTCTTCCATATAACATAGAAAGTTCAAACGTGGCATCCAGCTAAGTGATTGTGTAAGTACCTATATACATCGAAAAAAACATTAAAAGCCAGTAACATTCTAATCTGATGAAATGATGATGATGATCATCATCTTCATTTCAGACGTCCCCTGCTGGATATAGGCCTCTCCCAAGGATCTCCATCACGACCGGTCCTGCGCCTCCCGCATCCAGCTGTTTCCTTATCACCTTATCACGTTGCCTCTAGCTAGAGCATAAATTTACAAAGCGAAAATCTAGGGTAGGTAGAAAATGGGCCTTATGCACAATCTTTCTAAATATAATTCTGCTGTACGTGTGTATGTCATTGAACTCCTCCTAAACGGCTTGACCGATTTTAATGAATTTTTCTGTATGCGTTTGAGTGGCGACCTGGATAGTTTTTATTAAATAAACATATCTACTTTAAATCGCTCTTTATTCCTTTACATAATTTTTATAACAACGGTAACTAGGCAATCCGTTGCTAAGGGCGGCACACGTCAGTCTCCGTAGAGTCCGTATATGACACACCTCGGTGGCGATTCCTGGCTGACACACCTGGGGTGCAGCCAGCAATTGGTCCAGATGGCGGGTCCAAGTCAAGCCACTATCTGTCCGAATCTCGTAATGTAATAGGCCAATACGGCGCAATACTGTGGCAAATTCCCATTTGATATGGGGGTTATTATAGCTTCTTGCCTGTACCCTATCGCCGGTAGTAAATTTCCTTGGCTCTCTTTGAACTGAAACCACATTTCTCCTAGGGATTGACGGCGATTGAAGCATTGCGTGCAAGCGCGTTCTAATCTGACGGCCGAACATAAGCTCATAAGGAGATTTTCCGTTTAGGCCTGGGGTGCGTCTCAGGCGACACGTAACTGTGATAATTTTATCTGAGAAGTTACCACTCTCCCCCTCCATAGCCCGCAAAGCTCTTTTAACAGTCTGTACGGAGCGTTCAGCTTGACCATTGGTAGACGGGTGATATGGGGCGGTGGTTCTGTGTGTAATTCCACAATTTTTGAGAAAATTTTTAAACTCATTTGATGTAAATTGGCGGCCGTTGTCGGATACTAATATATGCGGCATTCCAAATATATTAAAAATATTTTCTAATGTGTTTATACACCATGTTGTAGTAGTGGTCCTCGTGGGGATTACTTCAATCCATTTTGTAAAAGCGTCCACGACTATAAATATATAATGGCCCTTAATAGGTCCAGCGAAGTCTACGTGGATTCTTTGCCACGGAGCATTAGGTTCTTCCCAATGATGTAGAGTTGCTTTCGCTGGTGAATTCTGCTGTAATCGACATGATCTACAGGATTTGACCACATTCTCTATGTCTTTGTCGATGTTTTTCCAATAAACGTGGCTACGCGCAAGTAATTTCATTTTTAGAATTCCAATATGTCCTGAATGGAGTTCTTCTAGGACACGAGACCGCAGATTTTATGGTAAAAATATTCTCGTGCCTTTCAAAATGCAATTGTCTTGAAGTGTTAGTTCATTGTCGTTGTATCCGTAATTTTTTATTGAATGTCCTATTTGTAACGCTTCTAATAACACTTTCAATTCCGTGTCGTTTTGTGTTTCACGTGCTATTATTTCTGGAGTTACTTCTAATTGGTTTATTTGTCTGAGTTGAAACGATGTATGTTGATCTATTGACTTTTCTTTAACTATTTCAACTGGAAACCTTGATAGATAGTCTGCATTGCAATTTTTTGAAGAAGCTCGATATTCGATGTTGTAGTCAAACCCGGAGAGGAAATGTGCGTAGTGAAATAAACGCATTGTGCTCAATGCTGGTAACGATTGTTCCGGATGGAAGATTGAAGTCAGTGGTTTATGGTCTGTAATCAGGGTAAATTTTCGGCCGTAACAATAATGGAAAAATTTCTTAAGTCCCCAAAATATTGCTGTAGCTTCTTTGTCTATCTGACTGTATTTTTTTTCGCTGTTAGTAAGGGTTCTTGAAGCGAAAGCAATCGGACGTTCTGTGCCATCTAGTAGTTTATGAGATAACACAGCTCCCAAGCCACTCGGTGAAGCGTCTGTAGCTAAAACAAGAGGTTTTCTTGGATCGAAATATGTCAGTACTTTTTCGCTTAAAATTTCTTCTTTTATTTTATTAAAACTTTCCTGGCATTTCTTTGTCCATATGTATTTTTGTCCTTTCTTTAATAATTCGTTCAAAGGGTTTGTAATGGATGCTAAGTTTGCTATAAATTTATTGTAGTAATTTGCCATGCCGAGAAATGTACGTAATTCATTGACATTAATAGGGGGCTCTGTCTTAACAATAGCTTTGACCTTATCTTGGTTTTTGTGTAATCCATCTTTGTCTATTGTATGTCCCAGATAGTTGATGCTTCTTTTGAAAAACTTGCATTTTTTTTTGTTTACTCTGAGATTACTTTCTTTCAGCTTTTGTAATACTATTTTAAGTCGTTGAAATAATTGTTCTTCTGAGGATCCCTGAATTATAATATCATCAAAGAAGCATTTGACACCTTCAATATCCTGTAAAAGTTGATCCATAAATTTTTGCCATAACCTTGGTGCTACTTTGACTCCAAACATTAATCTATTTACTTTGTATGTACCCTTATGCGTACTTAAGGTTTGTAACATGGCGCTTTCTTCGTCCATTTCCATATTGAGATATGCTTGTGTTATATCTAAGGTACAGAATAGTTTACCTCCATTCATTTCTGTAAATATATCCTCTATTATAGGAATCGGGTATTGTTCATCCTTTATGAATTTGTTTAGCGTAACTTTGTAGTCAGCACATAATCTAATTGATCCATTTGGTTTAACAATTGGTACAATGGGTGTACCCCAATCTGACCGTTCTACCTTGGTAATGACTCCGGTGTCGCACAAACGTTGAATTTCTTCGTCTACTTTGGATTTAAGGGCATAAGGAATTCTCCGAGGCTTTATGAAAATCGGTTGAGAATTGTCCTTTAGGTGTAAATGAGCTTTGTAATTAGGGATCTTACCCAAATCGGATTTAAAAACTGATGTTGAATATTCTTCAAACAACTGATCTAATTTAACTGGATATAGTTTGTCCGTTTCTATCATTCGTATTTCTGCCAATTCTATATTTATTTCTTTCATCCAGCTTCTGCCAAATATAGCATCAACATCATTGTTTATAATGTAAAGTTTACCGTAGAATACTTGGCCTTTGTACTGGCATTTAACATATGTAACTCCATGAGGATTAATTATTTCGCCTGTATATGTTCTTAATTTTATGTCTGTTTTGTAAATTTTCTTATTGATATTCATGCGTTTGAATTGTTTCAATGACATTGTAGATAGTGTAGCTCCTGTATCAAATTCCATTTGTATATGCTCATGTTCAATTTTAACTGGTATCATATATTTTTCGGATATTTCGCTTTTGATCAAATTAATCTGTCCGGTACTTTCATTACTAATTGTGCTTGTAGAATCGTTTAAAACATTAGTTGCATTTGTTCTGCGAAGGCAAACTCTAGCCAAATGACCCTGTTTTTGACATTTTCTGCACGTTGTATTCATTGCTCCACAGTCATTGGCTCGGTGGTCGGATTTACCACATCGGAAGCATTTACCTTTTAAATCTTTTATGGTAATTGGTTGACTTGTATTTCTTTGTATTAGTTTTGAGTTTGTTCCGGGAGACCTATTGCTACTGGATGGTGTTGACATTCTGTTCATTGCTGAATTATGAAAGTGCTGTATGTCACTTGTGATCTTTAAATTGTCAGACTTTCCTATTTCCATGGTTGTAGCCATCGTCACTAATTCCGTAAAAGATGGTGTTTTTCGGTCTTGCAATATTTTTGTGCGTATCTCTCCTTCTTTTATTCCACGTATAAATTGTAGGGTTAAAAAGTTTTCCATTGTACTTTTCTTACAATTCTGACAGACAAATTCACAATTAGTAGCAAGTCTTTTGAGATCTGATGAATACATTGCGATAGTTTCATCTTCTTTTTGAATTCGAGATATAAATTTATGTTGTGTAGCCCAAATGCTGGGTTTTGGGTCTATATATGTATCGAGTATTTGGGTTAGTTCTTCGAAGGATTTGTTTAATGGATCGTCAGGTGAACACAGATGATAAACTTTTTCATGAAGTTCCGGGGATATAGTAGTAAGTAGAATGTATACTTTTATTTTCGGTTCAGTAATGTTGTTAAGTAGTAAGTAAGTTACAAGCCTTTTGGTGAATCCTTGGAAGGTTTCCTTGTCTTGAAAAGGTTGAAAATTAATTTTGATAGGTTGATTTAATGTAGAAGTTATCCTGCTCGTACTTGGTATGTTAGTCAAACCTGTCTCTGTTCTTGAAATATTCGATTTTTTTAATGTCAACAATTTCGTTTTCATAGCGGAATAATTTTCCTCAAATTCGTACCTGTATTCAATTTCATGTTGTAAACAGTCATCTTCGGTTTCCAACTCAATTTGTTCTTGGACTTCTTGAAATTTCTTAAATGTATGGTTCAGAATTTCTAGTCGAGAATCGACTTCTTCGTTTGAAAAATTTTCGTGTGTATTTATGTAATTTGAACTTTTGGTAAGGGTTCCTCGTAGACAGGAACGTACTCTCGCATATTTTTCCTTAGTGTTTGTGGGCATTCTCGTCGCCAAATTATTAAATAAACATATCTACTTTAAATCGCTCTTTATTCCTTTACATAATTTTTATAACAACGGTAACTAGGCAATCCGTTGCTAAGGGCGGCACACGTCAGTCTCCGTAGAGTCCGTATATGACAGTTTTGATTCACAAATCAGCCCGGCAGATGGCGCTGATCGCTTGAAGAAGCATGTGATCTCGGAAACGGCCCTAACGATTTCGCTGAAATTTAATATGTGGGGGTTTTCAGGGACGAGAAATTGATCTAGCCCAGTTTTATGTCTGCGCATATTTTCGAGTTTTCTCTTTCGCAATATTTCACGCATAATATGGGCGCTAATTTCGCGCGGTTTGAAATAGCGGCTGTGTCGTAGGCGATAGTGGTATGGTCTACTCGCGATGGCTGGTGTTCCTCGGTTCAAACCCGGGCAATCACAAGTTTTTTTTGTTTTAGACAAGTTTATAGCTTTTTTTTAATTTTTATAGTGATTTAAAAAGAAAATTGTACATAAGAACTAAAAGGGGAAAAAATAAATAAAGATATTTTAATTTTTTATATTTCTAAAATTGTACTTATGAACTAAAAGAGAAAAAAATAAATAGAAATAAATAAATATTTAAGATTTTTTATTTAACTTAAAGAGACTGAAACAAGAGCTCTAGGGGTAGAGGGAGGTGTGATATCTTTGTTACAAATGTAGATGACAATGCTTTCGATTGGTATATTCCTAAATCTGCTGTACGTGTGTAAGTCACTGAATTCCTCCTAAAGGGCTGGTCCGATTTGAATGAAGACTATGTATATAAATGAAAGTCGTGTTAGTTACTCTATTTATAACTCAAGAATCGCTTAACCAGTATGGCTCAAAATTGTTAGGGAGGTAGATAAGAACTGGGAGAAGGACATATCACATAGGATACTTTTTATCCCGTTCCCGTTGTTCCCGTCGTTCCCGTGTGACGTGACATAAGACATGTTATAACAAAACGCAACTGACATGGAATAACAAAACAACTCAGTGAAAATATAAGTTAGCGGTTCATTTGTTAAAAATGGTACAAACACACTGCTGCACTACTCAGTAATATAAAAAAAAGTCTTACCGGTTGAATGTTGATGCATTCATTTAAGGGTCCGTCCTGTTAATCTGTTCATTTTGATCAATTTTGTTCCATGATTGTGAGAATATGTTACATAATATTAGTAAAATTATGTATGATATGGATGGTACAACTCTTCATCTAGGTGCTAGCTTGACTACTTTTTTCAAGAAACTTCATAATTAGTAGTAAATCTACAATTTCCAATACTCTTTTTCTCAAATTTCACGTTCGAGTGAAGTTTGACCATAGTTTCTGAAGAAACTACAAGCGATTTTGCCTATAAAAAAGTACTATTCACATCAGCATATAACTATCTTGGTGCTAGCTTGACCACTTTTTCGAGTTTATTTCATAATTCAGCCAAAAACGAAGACGGAAATTAAGAAATTCAAGGGAAAACTGCAGCCAAACAAGTATGTTTTTTCTATAATAAATCAACTTTTTTTAAAAATTAAAAAATGCCTCATTAATTTTAAGGTATTTTTATAATAGAAACAAAAGTTTATTTTCTAAAAAAAAAATGTTTTTCATCATGAAAATCAATGTCAAAATCTACTATATTTACGAGCGCGCTAACGCAGCCGGCTCAGTGGTAACTCGGCTAGCGCAACGAGTGGACGTATCACTTTGTGTCGCTAGAGCTCGCGAGTTTTTTCGTAGGTTTATGTAAAAAATATACTGCGACTACCACAACTTGGTCCTTTAATAATTTTTCTTTCTTAGTAATATTATATTAGTTGTGAATTATATTAGGATATTTACGACTTATCCCTTGGATTGCTTTAACTAATTTTTAACCGACTTTAAAAATGAAGGAGTATATTTTTTTTGAGTTCGTAGATTTTTCTATCATTTGTGAACCAATTTAAAAATATCTTAGGTTTTTTATTTCTCTATTAAAGTCAATTCACATAATGCTTTTGTTATACCTAAACTCATTTTTTTTTAAGATAATGGGGCGAAACAAGGGAGAACATTACCAATGTATCAATAAAAGAAAGAGGAATAGAGAGGGAATGGCAAGAGCCAGACAAGTGCTTAAAGAACGTACTTTTAATCAACTGGATACCACTTCGTCATCTACTATGAGTGTCGAAGTTGATGTAGGCACAGTACGTTTCTGCTATCTATTTTTTTTTTTTTAATAGCCTAATGTGTCTCCCTCTGCTATGCAAAGGGAGACACAGTAGGCTAGGCTAGGTAGTAGGGGGGAGGCCTTTTTACTTCCAAACCTCGCTGACCTGTGTTATCTCATGAATAACCTACAATTATTTATTAATTTTATTTCACAAGTCTTTCAATCAAATACAGCTTGCTTTTTGTTTTCTTTATATAATCATATGCTATTTATTGCAGAGTAAAGAAAATAATCGAAAGGGAGTAAGTTATTTATTTAGAAACATACAATTATAGCACTATTACAGAGCATTCCAATTCAGTGCTATAAGTAAGAATAAATTATACAAAACAAAAAAAAAAACAATACATACATAAAGTCAGAATAATTAGTAAAGAAACATTTATAATATATTTACAATATATACTTAGACTATAATAAACAGGAACAATACCTATATCATTAATTATTATTAGTTGTTTGGCAACAAATTTATTTTCAAGCGATGTCTTTGAAATTGAGTCAAACAAGGTATGTACTGGATGTACTAACTATGCTGCATTTAATGCACATTAAGTAATAATAATTAATTTAATTCACCAGAAACACACATAAGTTTGAATTTTTGTTGTTTCAGCAGTCACCAGTTTCGTCGTAGTTATAGAAGGACGAAGAGTAGTTGATTTTCAGTATTTTTTTGACCAATTTATTAACATATTAGGTCACAATTCAAAATTTGGATGCAATGCATCAAACCTCGTTATAATTGAAGAAAAATTGCAAGGGTTTTGTTCAACATTTTCATTGTCACGTGCAATGTGTGGAAGTCAATTCCTGCTAAAGACGTGTCAAATTAAAACAAACAAACTGGACGTTAACCAAAGCGCTGTTTCGGGAGTTATAAGTATCGGATGTGGTCGAACCAACTTAAATGAGCTAGCTGCTTCCATAGATTTGCCACTTATGAATAAATCAAAAGTAAAGTTAAATAAATGTCACGTCAATTTATTTAACTGGTGGAAAACTACAGCCGAAGCCACAATGATAGAAGCTGGTAAGGAAGAGGCTTCTGTAGCTCTCGAAAGTGGCAATGTAAGTCCATCAGGTATACCAACTATAGCCGTAACAGCTGATGCTGCTTGGGGAAAACGTTCATATAAAACAAATTTTTCTTCCGCAGCAGGCGTTGGAGCTATAATAGGGGTGAAAAGTGGCAAATTATTACATGTTGGTATTAAAAATAAATACTGTTTTACATGTTCCCGTGCAGCTAATAAAAATATTACACCCCTGAAACACCGGTGTCAAAAATCATACTGGCTCTTCCACTAGTATGGAGAAATCAATAATCGTTGAGGGATTTAGAGAATCTGTGAAAACACATAATTTAGTGTATGCAAAACTTATTGCTGATGGTGACTCAAGTGTGTATAAAAACATATTGGAAAGCAGGCCATATTCAAACGTTACGGTTGAAAAAGTGGAGTGTTCCAATCACTTAATGCGCAATTATAATGGGAAAAATTTAAGTTTGATGAATATCTTTCATCAAACTTAATTTTTTCCCATTATTTTTATTATTACGTCCATCCCATTAAACGAACGCAAGCTACTACATTCTGATCGAGTGAACCGATTACGCATTGCTGTGAAAGCAGCAGTAAGATTCCGAGGAACTCAAAATGTTCCATTTACTGAGCAAATCAAAAACTTACAAAAAGACATTATCAACAGCCCACAACATATTTATGGAGACCATTCACAATGTGAAAACTATTACTGCACAGACGAAAAACCAACTTTTGCCTATTGCCTGAAATTGTCGATCCAAGAAAATCTCGTTCAATGCCTCTACGAGACACTTCATTTTAAAATAATAGGAGGCTAATGCCGGCAGCTAGGTCCTGAAGTTCATCTAAGAGATTTCTTTAAGGTATTCTTACGGTTGCTTTAAAATTCTTTGATAAATAATATTTTAAACATGTTTTTGTTTTATATATCGTTTACCTAAATACTGGAAATCTGTCTAACTGGAGGTATCTATCGTAATCCTAAATGCTGCATCCGGTTAGACTGGAAGCCGGTCCGAACATAGTTGGTAAAAAGGCTAGGCAGATGATTATGATATTGTATATGTAGGTACTTACACTACACTTTAATATTAGTATCCATAAACTAATTATTTAGTTATTGCAAAAACTCAAAAGGAAAATTAATTTATTTATATATACTTACTAGAGTAGGTAGGACATAGATATCGACGCTTGAAAGCCAATCATATCTTCTTCTTCTTCTTCAGCCTATAGATGTCCACTGCTGGACAAAGGCCTCCCCCAAGGCTTTCCACGCTGACCGGTCTTGTGTTGCCCGCATCCATCGGCTTCCCGCGACCTTCACCAGGTCATCGGTCCACCTTGTTGGGGGCCTCCCTACGCTGCGTCTTCCAGAACCTACGTGGCCGCCACTCCAGAACCTTACTGCCCCATCGGCCATCGGTTCTACGAGCAATGTGCCCTGCCCACTGCCACTTAAGTTTAGCGACTCGCAGAGCTATGTCGGTGACTTTGGTTCTTCTGCGGATCTCCTCATTTCTGATTCGATCACGCACAGAAACTCCTAGCGCTCTTTCCATTGCCCTTTGTGTGACTCTGAGCCTTCGTATGAGGCCCATTGTGAGCGACCACGTTTCAGTTCCGTAAGTCATCACCGGCAACACACACTGGTCAAAGACTTTAGTCTTGAGACACTGTGGTATCTTGGACGACGAGAAGATGTAGCGTAGCTTCCCGAACGCTGCCCAACCGAGCTGGATTCACCGAGACACCTCTTTCTCGAAGTTGGACCTACCTAGTTGGACTGTTTGTCCCAGGTATACATACTCGTCAACAACTTCGAGTGCAGAGCAACCAACTACAATTGGAGTGGGTGCGACATGAGAGTTCGACATGATCTTCGTCTTATCCATGTTCATTTTTAGACCCACTTGTTGGGAAGCTCTGCTGAGGTCATTGAGCATTTTGCCCAAGTCTTCCAGGGTCTCAGCCATGACCACGATATCATCTGCGAAACGGAGATTAGTGATGTTCTCGCCGTTGATGTTGTTGCCAAGTCCTTTCCAGTCCAGGAGCTTGAAGACATCTTCCAGCGCAGCAGTGAACAATTTAGGAGATATGACATCTCCTTGTCTCACTCCACGCTGCAGTTGGATCGGTTTCGAGTCCTGATCCTGGAGACGGACTGACATGCTGGCGTTCTTGTACAAACACTTTATCACCTCAATGTATCGATGGTCAATTTGGCACCGCTGGAGAGACTGTAGCACCACCCAAGTCTCAATCGAATCGAATGCCTTCTCATAGTCCACAAACGCCAGCATAGTGGTTTGTTATACTCCTCGGACTTCTGTATAACTTGCCGCAGCGTATGAATGTGGTCTATGGTGCTAAAGCCTTTTCGGAAGCCTGCTTGTTCGGGAGGCTGGAAGTCGTCGAACCTGCGAGCGAGACGATTCGTGATGACCCTAGAAATCATATCTAAGCGACAAAAGTTCGTAAATTGAGTTATATACACCATTCGAACCGCCAGATTTTTCTGCGTCGTTTGGTGTATAATTGTATATAACTCAATTTACGAATTTTTGTCGCTTAGATATGATTGCCTTTCAAGCGTCGATATATTATCGCGTAATAATTATGTTAACCCTAAAATTTTGTTAATAGATTTCTAAATGTGAGGAATATTAAATTAAACTGATTACTTATTCTGATATTTCATTTTACCGTATATGTTTTTATTTCTTAAATTGCCTATGTAATAAACTATCATTACACCATATTTTTTTAATGTCAAAATGTATCAATATTCATCTAAATTGTGATAAATATACAATGTGCACTCGTTTCCGACTATTCACAAATCATACTTTATATAATTTAGAATAATATCTTCTAAAGGATCAAAAATGTTTAAGCGTTCACTAAGCTCGATATTTACGCGCGTGTGCGTCTAGCTGCTAGAACGATGCACACAAAGATAACATCGCAACGATTTTACCTAAACTGTAGCGAGAGAATTTTGTGCACGGACTCTTAAAGCAAGGCATATAAATACTCTCTGCCGGTTTAATTTTTTTAATAAAAGCCCCAAAGCAAACTTCAACTTCAAAATTTCTAATATTGTATTGCTGTGTCATTTACCACTTCACTACATACTATAAAACAAAGTTACTTTCTCTTTCCCTATGTCCCTTTGTATGATTAAATCTTTAAAACTGCGAAACAGATTTTGGTTAGGTTTCTTTTATAAGATAGAGTAATTAAAAAGAAACGTTTATATGTATAATAACATCTATTAAATTGTGGAGAAACACTATCCCTCGCCCACATGTGGGAGTGACGAGAGGAGGCATAACTCCGTTGCCGCGAAAAATCGCAGTGCAGCGGACAGAGCTCCGGCGGGATCTCATGGCGACATGGAAATTGTGATTTTCGCAATCCAGGCACTGAGCACGCCACAATAGCGGCGGTAAGTCCTCTCTTTGAGGAGTAGCTAGAGAGGCGCCACGGCGTCCTCACCTTCCGACTGACGTAGGTCCTCATCGGACACGGCTGTTTCGGGAGGTTCCTGTTCCGTATAAGGCGGGAGGAAACACCAGGGCGACCACTGTGTGCATCGCCCTGAGGACACGGTGGAGCAAATGGTGGAGGTCTGCCCGGCTTGGGTAGAGCACAGCCGTGTCCTCGTGGCGATCGGCGGCGATCTCTCGCGTCCGACCCTGGTCCGGGCCATAGTCCGTCCGGATCAAGAGTGCATGGCAAGCTTTCACCTCCTTCTGCGAAGCAGTGATGCTGGCAAAGGAGGAGGCGGAGCGCGTGAGGGAGCGGAAATCCTACTACCCTCACGCCTCAAACCACCGCAGGAAGCGCCCTGGTCGGGAGCCAACATCGGACTCCCGGCCACCGTAGGCGCGGTCTTGCGGGCGGCGAGCGATAGGCAGCTAGCCTCCTGGTAAGAACCAGGCCCGAGTTGACGGCGCGTTGTGTTTCACACGCGCCTCAAAGAGATGTCAGCACACCTCGACGGGGTCCACGAGGACTGGTCCACAGGGTTGCGGGTTGGTTAAAAAAGAAACCATGGCACTGGCCGTTGCACAAGCAAGTGAAGGAACACGGGTGGGTTTCAGTCAATAAAAGTCTGACACGCCCTTCCGCTCCGCCCAGAGCGGGAGAGGTCATTTGATGATATCCCATCCAAAACAAAAAAAAAAAAGAACTGAAGAAGAGCAAGAAATTGCACTTGAAGAGCGCAGCCTTAGTATGGCTCGACTTCGTGCTTCTCACTCACCAGAGCAAAGGAAGGCAGCCCGTGAAACGGCTCGGTTGGCAATGCGAAATCGTCGAGCAAACCTCAGAGATCAAGCGCTAGATAATTTACGAAGCACAAGAAGAAATTCATCAAATACTGATTTGAATCGGGCAGCGTTTCAATACGCATATAATATAGCGCCATGGTGCGTTCGCATTGGGCCAATGGATGTTGTTTGCGAGTATTGTAGCACATTATAGATTTCCGGAGAACCGTCAGGATTGTGCTCCCAAATAAAGAATCATTGAATAATAATATTTACTTATTTAAAATTATCCTAATTTAAAAAGTAGTCATGTGATATTGCCTTTAAGGCGGAACGAAGTTCGCCGGGTCAGCTAGTGTTATATAAATAGCGACCCATAGTTACGTTATTACGTTACTCTAGGAAAACCTCTAGGCAATTTAACAGTGAAACCATTTAACTATGTTGCCAGTAATAACAACCGACTAAATGCGAATCAGACTCGCACACAAAAGGAAATACCACCGTACAATATTTAACTGTACGGTTAGCGCAGTGGTTAAGCTATTGCTATTAATCGCGGGTTCGATCCCGCACGGAACAAATATTTATATGACCTACAAGTAGGTGTTCCGGGTCTGGCTGTTTGTGCATGTGAATTAATGTTAGTAAACGCCGCACCCACGGCACAGGAGAAGTTCTTAGTGTAGGGCAAAGTTTAATAAGAAATTAAACTTACGTAACTGTCAAAAAAACATCTACAATAATGTAAAAAGGGATACACCTTTGCAAAAAGGGGTATTATAAAATCACAGATTATTTAGAAGACAAAAAAGCTTGGGACTGGGCTGCTCGCTCTGTTAAGCATTGTTATTAAGCAATAATTATGCGTAATTATAACGTAAATTATTGTAAACATTTTCATTTTTAATGTCTGGACTTGAAAAAAGACGATGATCCCTGAGTTTGTTTCGGCTATTTCTTCTCGGAGGTAGTCAGTTAAGAAACGCCGGCTTCATCTAATTTAAAAAAAAAATCATGACGTGTAAGAGTGATCAGTGATCCTACTTGCTTAATAAACGATTTCATTTCATTAAAAAGTATTTTAAAGTATTTATTAAAATAAATATTTAATAATTTATATTAAAGGGACTCCTGAACTGTGATAGGTAGACAGTTGATTGACAAATTAATGTGGAAACTTACGTTAATTTGAAATCTACCTCTATTTTATTATTTACTAGCTGTTTCCCGCGACTCCGTCCGCGTGGACTTCAGTTTACACCGCGCGGTGGCTCCCGTAAATGAAAAAGAACTCAGTTGACATAAAAAAAAAGCGCCTATTAAAATAATGGGAGCAATATGTACTGTACGTCCGGGTTAGCTCCCGTTTTCTCAGCATTTTTTGTTACTGCTCTTCCCCTATTGGTCATAGCAATATGTTATATAGCCTATGTCCTTTCTCAGGCTCTAGACTATCTGTGTACCAAGTTTCATTACAATCGGTTCAGTAGTTTTGTCGTGAAAGCGGGACAGACAGAGATACTTTCGCTATATAATATTAGTATGGATTTGAAGAGGGAAAGACAGATCTTGTGTCAGATCAAAATTTCAACTGTCTACCTATAAAACCAAACCATAAACCGTATCATGAGATACAGCCCTTTGACACACAGACGGACGGACAGTATTAGAGTTCCATAAGCACAGAACCTTAAAAATGCAGGCATCGCACTGTGTTTAAATTAATTCAGTAATTACTAAGGCGCGGTCGACATGTCAGTTAAATGGTATAAATTACCACGTGCCAGTGTTCAGTGTATCTATTAGGGGAATCCTTAGAGCATTCAATAAGCGGAGAATGGTATGTGTGAGTACATTATTATGTGGATCTAGCACTTAAGTAAAGTCATTTATAGTTATTATAGCTCTGATCTTTCATTCAAAATAATACATTTACATGTTTTCGTCAAGTATGAAGTGCAGTGAAAAATTAATGCGGTGTCAATTGTTTATAGCAACGACAGATGCGGCGATAACGGTTTGAAGAATGCAACCAATATATCAGTATTTTCTTATGACGTTGTTACGTTCAACTATCGTCAGTGAACCGACTTTACTGACAACCGATTTTTATATCGTTCTCTAAAGTTATGCAATGTATTAGACAGTTATTCACCTGGACATAAACTAACAGCAAATCAACTAATTGTACATTTTTGTCTTTTAGGGTTCTGTTATGGGGTGGGATGATGGAGTCTTTTTAAAAAAACACTTTTATTACAAACTGGAAATATATTTTAAAGAAAATATTACAAAATTGGCCGATTAAAATAGGATATGTCCACATCAAACCCTTAAGCCGAACTAACTGTTCGCATCGACGGAAAATGCTTACGAAACATTCGATTGACGTCAGTACCTCGCCGATTCTTAGTAAAAACCAAGTAAACAACTGATGCATGGTCAGCAGTTTACTTAGGGTTGTCGTTTAGGAGCATTGTATGTTATAACAGCCCCCCCGATAAGAATGATCATCACAGATTAAGTGATGAGAATTAGGAAAACCGAATTATCTAGGACTTTGATGTGGACTTGACAATTTTTATTACTTTACTAAAAACTTATTAAAAATTAAATTATTAACTAGAAATAGAAACTTATAGAAAACTTGACAGAGTTTGTAGTTAGAGGTAATAGTAAATAGCATAGCATTACGCCTATAGTTTTAAAGAGTTAGGCAGAAATAAAAATTATTACTAAGTAATTATAAAATAGAGATAGTTAAATAATGTAGAGATTATAAGGAAAAGAATTTAGGAAATAAACTAATTAAAATGATTTACATGATTGTATTACGTTTTATTGGAAGTGGCACTGATTTTACAGAAATGTTATCATTTTCAACTTCGGAAGAGTCTGAAGTATAAGCAACATTAGTAACATGTGTTTTAGAGCCTCTAGACTTGTTATAGTTTTTCATTCGGTTTAGTGGCTGTTGATGTTATTATCATAGGAGCCTTATTAGAACTGCGCAACGGTTTGTTTATCTGGCACGATTTGCAACTTTTGACATAACTTTCTATGTCTTGGCGCATGTTTTTCCACCAGTAAAGTTGTTTCAGCCTATCATACATACGTGTGATACCCGGGTGGCCTGCTGAGGGTGTGTCGTGATTTTCTTTTAATATACGAGGCACCTCAACTGGGGTTGGAAATAAGATGTTGTTATGATAAATGTGTATTTTAATACCCGTATTGTTGAAGATAAACCCTAGCATATTATAAATTTTTGTGAATGATACCTTAGCGAATGGGTCTTGGAAATCGGATATCGCGAATTCTTTTTCCTCCGAGTACCATGTAGTTAACATATCTCGATAGTCTCGCAACATGTTAAAAACGTCTTTGTAAGTTATGTCGTCGTAATGATGTACGCGTAAGAATAAATGTGTGAATGTATGTTTTTCGTTAGACGTACTTTGAAAGGTGAATAGTTCACGTTCTACGGTTCTTATGTCGGGAATGTCTTCATTGAATTTAGACATTTGAATGATTTCAGAACAATATGGGATTGAGTCGTCTAAATCAATTGCGGAAGGATAAGTTATCATTTTACATTTCGTTTTGAGAAGTGATTCGTTATGCTCATCTATAATCGTGTCATAAGTTAGGCTTTGTTTCTGACGGATTTCTAGATATTTTTCATACGTTTCGGAAGTAGAAGGAGAATTGGGACACACAGCGAGGATTGGGTTACGAGATAAGGAGTCAGCGTTGCAATTTATCTTTCCTTTTTTGTATACTATCTCGTAGTCGAATTCCTCGAGTTTTAGGCGCCAGCGAACTAATTTGGAACTCGGGTCTTTACAATTAAATAACCACTGAAGTGGTTTGTGATCGGTGACTATTTTAAATTTGCGACCGTACAAATACGGTCGGAAAACTTTTGTGCCGAATATTATAGCTAGGCATTCTTTCTCTGTTGTGGAATAATTTCCTTCAGATTTGTTAAGAGTGCGTGAAGCATAGGCTATTGGGAGATCTTTGTTTATTTTTCCCTGAGAAAGGATAGCAGAGACAGCGTAGTTCGAAGCATCTGTTGTAAGGAGGAATGGTTTAGAGAAATCTGGGTATTGCAGAATTGGGGCCGTAGTAATTTTATATTTTAAGGTTTCGAATGCTTTTTCTTGCTCAGAAAGCCACTGGAACTTAATATCCTTTTTTAAAAGACTAGTGAGCGGTTTAGTAATATGAGAAAAGTTATCTATAAAACGTCTATAGTAGCCAACTAGCCCTAGGAATGATTTGATATCTCGAGGGTTTTTCGGAACTGGAAAATTTTGTACACATTCTACTTTTCTGGGATCAGGTTTCACGCCGTGTTCAGTTATTATATGGCCTAGATATTGAACTTCTCTGCAAAGGAATTCGCTTTTATCGGGTTGTAACTTTAAGTTATGATTGCGTAACTTTTCAAAGACTAATTTAAGTTTTGATATATGAGAAGCTAAATCGTGCCCGAAGATGACTATATCGTCAAGATACGTGTAACAGTGAATACCCTGTAGCCCAGATAATACGACGTTCATGAGCCTTTGGAAGGTGGATGGCGCGTTCTTTAAGCCGAAAGGCATTCTATTAAATTGGTAGTGACCCGGTTGACCTGATACCCCGGGAACACTAAAAGCTGTTTTCTCAGCATCCGATTCTTTAGTCATAATCTGATGAAATGAAGATGCTAAATCTAAAGTTGAAAAATATTTGCTATGTCCAAGCTGATCTAGTATGTCTGTAATGTTAGGAATAGGGTAAGCGTCACCGATAGTGATCTCGTTAAGTTTTCGGTAGTCAATAACTATTCGCCATTTTGGTTTTCCAGACGAGTCCTGTTTTTTTGGTACGACCCAGATAGGAGCTGACCAAGGAGATACTGACGGACTGATAATGCCTTGTTCCAGCATTTTCTTTATTTGTTTACTAACTTCTTCTTTGTGACACTCGGGAAAACGATAGCTTTTGACATGGATCGGAGTTTGCGACGTAGTACGAATTTCGTGTTGAATTGTTTTGGTAGCCGTTAACATATCACCTTCTAGGTAGAAAATATCATGAAATTCAGAGCATAATTTGCGTAAACTTAACTCTTCTTCTTCATTTAAATGACTACACCTCAACGCCTCTTGTACCTTTTGTTCATGTTCTAGGTCAGATGAGGGTGCAGGTGAACAAGAAAAGGTTTTTTCGGTTACGCCCGGAGAGATAGTAGGATTCGTTTCGAGAATAATTGATACAGGTTCTAGTGTAATTTTAATTGGTTTTAGAATAATGTCTTCATGGGACGTATTTAGCACGGAAATATTAACTTTATTGTTTGATTTGACGCTAGTAAGACATTTGGAAAAAAGAAGTCGCGGATTATCTGTTAACTTTGTATTTAAACATAAGCCTTCTTTTAACTCTGGATTAGTAACTTCACACTCGATCATCATTTCAGTTCGCGCTGGAATAATATAACTTATTTTGCGGTTTAGTTTAAAGTTAACAGGTGGATCATTCGGTATTTGTAGTTGAGATGTTTTGTAACATATAGAGGCGCAATATTTTGTAAGAAAATCTGTTCCAACGATTCCCTCATAGTCAAGATTTATTTTGTCAACTACGTGAAAATGAAAAGGGAATTCGTTATTATTATCGTGTATGATAGACAAGATAAATCTACCTTTGGTTACGGAGAACGACTCTATATCATTTATGCCTTTGAACTTGACTTTTTCTGAATCGAGACTTGGAATTTCTGATAAGCACGTATCCTTCACTAAGCATATTGAGCTACCCGTGTCGACTAGAAGTTTTAATGAATTTTTGGAATGAGACGTTTTAACCTCGATAAACGGTAACGAAGTCCTTTTATTTTGAGATATGTCGTAGACAGTAGGACACTCTTCAAGACTATCGAACAAGTCGTTAATGACATCTCGGTTGGACTTAGTATGTGAAGCAGTGGAAATAGTAGGTTGTATGTTTTTTGGGTTTAGATTATTTTCATTGCCAATGGGACATAATATGTCCGAAGTAGAAGACAATGATTGTTTCTTACTGTTATCGATGGACTTTGAGTCCGAAATAGAAGATAACAGTTTAGAATTAGACTTAGTAGAACTTGGATTAGTATTCGATTTAGTAGATTTAGTAGAGATAGGATTTATATTAGATTTGGTAGAATTTGAAATATACTTTTTTGTGTTAGTGCCTTTGACTTGGATATCGCGCTGGCACTTACACGCGAATCCGCCCTTTAGTTTAAATCGTTGTTATTTTCTAATTCTTGAATTTGCGGTGGTGACGACATTTCGGATGTCTCGATGCAATGTTGTTGTTGATGAAGTTGTTTTTTTAAAGAATTATTATATTGACGTTTGCGACAATCCAATATATCGTGTCCCACGTTTTTGCAATATCTACATACAATAGGAGCTGAGTTAGTAGAATTACTTTGAGTGCGCGGAACTTGAGTCCGGTTTCGAGTGTCACCACGTTTTTTATTATAACACTCCGACTCCGAGTGTCCTTTTTTATTACAAATTTTGCAATATTTATTTTTTTCGGGAATAGTAGTATTTTTGTGGGTATTTAAAATCTTTTCCTCTTCCAACGCAATATTGACAGCAGCATTCAAAGTTTTAGGATCGCGACAGCGTACTATGTTACTAACATTCGAATGCAAGCCGATAATAAACGTAAAAAGAGCTAGATCTTCGGTCATGGCGATGCGACCTGCTAACTCTTTTTTCAGAGTGTCTGAATTATGAATTTCAGCTTGAAGATTTGTAAGGCATGTTTCGATTCTAAGTACATATTGGGCAACAGTCTCACTTGTTTCTTGTTTACAAGACTGCAAGTCCAGTAAAAGATGATTATAATGTTTACGTTCTCCAAAATTTTGTCTCAGGAAATCTTTAAGACTATCAAAATTATCAAAAAGCCGATTGTAACACGCGATTTGAGCTTTACCCCTTAATTTAGATATTATAAATTTCAAAAGTAAATCTTTTTGTGAGTCTGAGGCTAAGTCTAGTGCATTCTTACAATTTGTTAGAAATGTTGGTAACACATCACGTTCTCCGCTGTAAGTATCTATGAAATCACAGAGAACTTTCATGGGGTATTGCTCGGAAAGTAGTACAGGTTTGCCTTGGATGGACATTGTATATATAAAGTTATAGGATTAGTACAATGGGAATAAAAGTATAAACAGATTTGGCAACAACAAGAAACAAAATATTTTACTCACAATAGGATGATCAACTTTGGTGACATCACTGTAGAGATCAGCGGCAGGAACTGGAGTTGGCCTTCCTCAGACCAGGTGCAGCGTCGTCGAGATGGAGGGCACAACACGGTGAATTTATAGAGTCAGGAACTTATTTTCGAAGCAGCGGCAGTCAGTTCTTATAGATTTCGTAAAACATCCGTGACACAGCGAAACAGTTTATTGGTTAACAAGTTCGTGATATAGAATATATAGAAAGAAGTTCAGGAACTTAGTTTTGAAACAGCGATAGTACTTATAAAGTTCATAAAACACCAATAACACAGCGAAATAGTTTATTTACCACTAACGAGTCCGTGGTATAGGAGATGTAGAAAGAAGATCACACTCTTAAAGTTTTGATACAGAGTTTTTAGGTTTCACACGCACGAGATGGTTTTTTAACGAGTATCGGCGATGTGGACAAATAGATTTGAAGAATTTAGTTTAATGTGCGTAATATTTTTCGCGCCTTTCTTCCACCATCCCGCTTCTGACACCACTGTTATGGGGTGGGATGATGGAGTCTTTTTAAAAAAACACTTTTATTACAAACTGGAAATATATTTTAAAGAAAATATTACAAAATTGGCCGATTAAAATAGGATATGTCCACATCAAACCCTTAAGCCGAACTAACTGTTCGCATCGACGGAAAATGCTTACGAAACATTCGATTGACGTCAGTACCTCGCCGATTCTTAGTAAAAACCAAGTAAACAACTGATGCATGGTCAGCAGTTTACTTAGGGTTGTCGTTTAGGAGCATTGTATGTTATAACAGTTCCATGGCCATGGCGGCCACGTACCGGAAGACTCAGCGTAGGGAGGCCTTCAACAAAGTGGACCGATGACCTGGTGAAGGTCGCGGGAAGCCGATGGATGCTGGAGCATAAGACTGGTCATAGTAAAAAGCCTTGGGGGCGGCCTTTGTCCAGCAGTGGGCCTATATAGGCTGAAGAAGAAGAAGAAGAAGGGTCTCATACCCAGAGAGGGACAACGACACCCTAATAATAAGCCTTCACTATCCATCTGTCTGTCTGTTAAAGCTATCGCAATGTATCTCATTAACCGTTATAGGTAGATAATTGAAATTTTCACAGAAAGTGTCTTTCTAAGACCGCTTTATAAAAATAATAACACCGAGGTCAAATTAAACAGGGATCCAATAAAATAAAATGTGTTGTAGCGGTATCTAAAAACGCCACACTTGAACAACGTATCATACTAATGTCACACGGATCCTACATCTCGCAGGCAAGACTGACATATAAAATGATATTTTTTTTTTTTACGAAACCTGAATACATTTTGTTCAAAATTAGGAACTGAATCGATTCCAATCATTTTTACACCATGTTATATGTTTTCATAAATACATTTAGATATTGTTGCAGTGTGGTTACCGAGCGCACAACACACTGCCGTCATAAGGAAAAAAGACGCATCTAACATTTTTTTTATGCGAAATATAATAATATTGGTGTATGCCATTTTTTTTTTACTGATTTAGAATATGCATGTAACTCAATTTGGAAAAAAATGTTAGATGCGTCTTTTTTTCCTTGTGACGGCAGCACAGCTGGCGGTAGATCATCATTATACTAAGGGCACAGTGAGACGAGCGCCCCGCGCCGCGCTGCTGCAGGTGTGAGCGGGCGAACGGTGCATTGACCACATTTTTATTGGGACAACCGGATAAGATAACAAGCTCATAACTTTGTAATTTTTCATGATATCTTTTTGAAATTTTGTACATAGCTTTTAAAATAGTGTGTTTCGGGTTTCGCGTAAACAAAAAATAACATTTTATACAACTTCTCAATATCAACCACCTAACGAGTGTTATATTTACCAAATCAAAGTAGGTGGGGACAAAACACCAGTTTTTTTTTTATATTTGCTTATACGTTAACGTGTCCAACTCGTACTTGGCCGGTTTCTTTTGTAATTCACGTTTGATTGTGTAGAAAAAGGAAATTCATTCTTTACAGCATTACTTTCAATTTTGGCGCTCTACACCTGCTTGACGCTATAGACTTGTCTAGTCATTGCATTTTTATAAACAGCCCTTTTGAATTAGGACAGTAACAGAAATTGTAGCCTTCCTCACTTAGATGGGGTAGAAAAGGTGCTCAAACAAGTAATGTACAGACGCCAGCGAGCAAGCTACTCAAAGAAAATTGCTATTGCTAATTTGCTCGGTGGTAGGCCATAACATCGGCTGCCGGCAGAAGTTACCACCCACCAGACAAAGTCTTGCCGCCAAGCGATTCGTCGTGTTCCGGCATGATGTCTGGTGAAGCCGTACGTAGGACGGGTATGAGCAGTTGTGTTGCGATGTGTGGCGAGAGTTTGGTCGTGGAGAGTCTCCAGAGCAATCTCCCTCTAGCGCAGCATTGTTTGGTTGTGTTGGTCTTGGGTTTAACATTGCATCACCTCGCTCAACTGCCGTCATCCTTCCTATTCCATAGTTTTTTAAGTGAATAGGCTTAATAAACTAGTGCGCTTTATCATTAACGATTGCATCATTGCTTACCATCAGGCGGGATTGCAGTCAAGCACTAGTTTATAATTATTAAAAAAAATATTTAATAAAGGAGATGTTTCAGATATGTATGAGGCTTAGCCCAGCACCATGTACACTTAATGCAAATATCAGTATAATAATAATAAATTGTTTATTTCTCAGATTTGTACATAATTTTTACAATAATTTTCTTAATTCTAAATAGCACTGATGTATAATTTGCCTGAACTAGGTAGAGCCTGTGCTTCAGGCGTAAAAGTGCTTATTATATTTTTTTTTTATTTTGCAATAAATTAACAATAAAAGTAATACGTTAATGATAAACGATGTAGGATACAACGGAAGTATACACTATACAGTATTATTTTTAGTATTCTATTGCTTACATAGTAATATTAGATAATGCAATGATTATTTCTAAATTTATTTACATACTGTACGTAGGTCTTCAGTCTGCTCATATGATAAACCTTGTAGATAATTAGAAACAATATTCTTACAGCTAAAATAATGCAAATTATAAATAATTAATACTCTAATTAATATTATATTTATAAAATTTATAGAATTTGTGTGTAAATGCATATTTAGAGGTAGAGGTTGAGCTGCACTTTATATCATTCCGCCTTTTGTTAATTATATTAGCGTTGTAAGTAAGCGTAGCATGCTGTTTTAGTGTTATGTGCAGTATATAAATTTGCCGAACTGACAAAACTTTGCAGGAATTGTATAACGGGAAGGTAGGGTAAAGGAAAGGCAGAGAATGTGCTACTTTTAGAACAGCTCTTTGTGCACGTTCGAGGGAGAGAAAGATAGATTTTGACGTTCCACCCCATGAAGTTATGCAATATTGAAGTATAGATTGACATAGAGCAAAATACACTTGTTTTACTAAATTAGTGTGTGCAATGGAGCGCAGTTTTTTGAATACAAACATCAATTTACGTACTCTTGTAACCAAACTGTCAATATGTTGTCTAAAGGATAGTGTGTTGTCAACAAAGACTCCAAGATATTTTAGGCACTTTGTTTCATGGATCCTAGGACAGATACAAGAAGTGATAGACGGGTTGTTACAGTGGTGAGCGTATAAATGGGAATCAATTGTTTTGTTATCAACATTGCGCATAGTGAAATGAATATATTTTGTTTTCTCAGCATTCAGTATTAATAGATTACAACGAAGCCAGTTAAGAACGGAGTTAAAGCCTGCCTGTGCTATGCTATACAACTCGGAAATCGTTTTGGCGGTGAAGATAATCGCAGAGTCATCGGCGTACGATATTATTTTGCCATTTACTACATTTAAGTTACATAAATCATTAATGTATACAAGAAATAACGATGGACCCAGGATGCTGCCTTGTGAAACTCCAAAACCTAGAGTTTTTTCTTCATCACTAGTCATATAATCGATTCGAATACATTGCAATCTTTTGCTTAAATAATCTTTGAATAGTTTCAGCTGTGTACCTCTTATTGCTAAAGCCTCCAGTTTATTCAAAAACAAAGAAACAGATACGGTATCAAAAGCTTTTGCTAAGTCTAGGAATATGGTTATGACCTGGTTTCCATCACCGAGTTCTTGCGCAACGTGGTCTGTTAGCTTTTGTACAGCATTCGCTGTGGACCATTTGCTTCTAAGCCCGAACTGTGAAGGTGAAAATACAATAGTATACATACACTATACTTACTGTTTTTTTATGTTAGTTTCCTATATTTTGGCTTAGTTTTTATGTACATTCAATTTAACTCAGTCAAGGAATGCAACACAACTACTAACAAATATGGTTGTCAGCAATAACCGAAATAAGATTTTGGCAGTGACATTTGATTGACGGGTCATGTATCTAAGGCTACCGTATCTATATATGTATATGGAAAAAAAAACAAAACATGAATTCCAAACATACGGCAGGCTCAATTATTTCCATACCCACATATACAATTCCGAAATCACTGACAAAGCTTAACATGCTTTCTAGGTAGTGAAATAAAGATTGTGCATATTAAGTAAATGATATTATGTACATTTTCAATATAAACAGATAAAGATAAACCAAAACAACTAAGTGATTTGCAACAATTTGCTCCAACGTGCTCTATCAACGGAAACAATACTTACTAAAGCCTTTTTTGTCCAATAAAGGAAGAATAAATAAAAATAACCATACTGCAGCAGAAAATGTCGCCAGATATGTACTGCCGAGAAGAAATGTGACGTCGAAAACACGTTTTTACCATCCAAGCTAATGTTCACAACTTCTGTATTCATTTTAAGGCTAAAATTTTACGAGCAAAGACTCTATTTTGGCAATATTTTTTGCTGCACTTTTTACAACATTTCCGTCAGTGTGTCAGGCATTTAACTAGGATTTCCATTCAGTTTTGTTTTTAAGAAAATGTAAAAAGGGAAGCTGAATAATACGCCTATATTTTACAAAACCAGTGTACCCCACGCAGGGGTGACACGTTGTAAACATTTTTTTTTTTATAAATATTATAAACTAGTGCTTGACTGCAATCCCGCCTGATGGTAAGCAGTGATGCAATCGTTGATGGTGAAGCGCACTAGTTTATTAAGCCTATTCACTTAAAAAACTTAGGAATAGGAAAGATGACGGCAGTTGAGCGAGGTGATGCAATGTTAAACCCAAGACCAACACGATCAATGATGCTGCGCCAGAAGGAGATTGATCTGGAGACTCTCCACGACCAAACTCCCGACACAACAACCTTTGGTGCATGGTACCCGGCACACATTGCAACACAACTGCTCAGACCCGTCTTCCGTACGGCTTCGTCATGCCGTAACACGACGAATCGCTATAATCGCTAATATGAATTATAAGTACATTGAAAAATTATAACCTTCAGTAGTACGGACGACAGCAAGTCAAGCTACCTGAAACTGTCAAACATTCCCAATCAACCTTGAGTCTTAATGTTTTAGAGACAAAGTTGAAATCTAATAATGAAATCTGACAGATTGTAGTCTGTAGCTTGATATGCTGTCGTTTGCACCTAATACACAAGACATGAAACTAAAAAATCTTTTTAGTCCACTTTATCCAAAAGTCTAAATGATCCCGGGATGATCAATGAGTCAGTAATATAGAGGCCGTTTATCCGTATTATGTGAATACAGATAAACGGCCTATAGATTACTTAATTCTACTCTAATCGCTAGATAATCCTTAAACAATGCAGAAACTTGCTTATTACGAAACAATTTATATTAAATCTACCAGGAATTTGAGTTATTACGCCAGCCGCTAGTTTATAGCTTACCCTTCAAAATATAAGTTTATTAATTTCATAATATCGACACAAGTTTCGAATGCGTTATTTGCTTAGCACCCTACAATGAACACAGGAATGTGAAGTTAGTGACTTAAAACAAAAATAGAATCTTTGGCGTTCTGGAATTTTCAATTCCAGAACGCCAAAGATTCTATTTTCTACGTCTAATTCTATATTCTATATTCAATAATATATAATTCTATATTCTATATTCTACGTCTAATCTTCGCCCGCATGTGAAGTTTTCAACTTCACATGCGGGCGAAGATTAGACGTAGACAATTTGTGCCTAAGTATAGTTTCTATTGATATTTCTTTTTGATGTATGATACAAATTAAACAAATAATATAATTTTATAATTTGTATATTTTTTTTAATGATATCATCTTTTTATTTATGCACTCATGTTTTTTTTTTTTTTGTACTGTGTATTTCCATGCATATGGCAACAAATACGTAGCTATTTGTTTTAGTATTTGTCATGTTATACAATAACTACGATGTAGGTTCTATCGTTCACTTTAAAAGTGTCACAATTCTGAAACAAAATACGGACAAATGCCCAGTTTGGAGATCACTGTCCTATCTCTTCTTGTATAGAGGACAGCATATCAAGCTTCTGCAATCTGTCAGATTTCTTTATTAGATTTTCAATTTTATTTCAAAAACATTAAAACTCAAGATTGATTGGGAATATTTAACAGTTTCGGGAGGCTTGACATGCTGTCGACCGTACAGTCTGACTTCGTATGATTGCATTGTAAAGGAGGCGAGCACAAATTTAAAGTGGCTATAATCGTCGAACAAAATAATGATTCCGTTGCTTAAAACTAAACTAAATTTCAATTCAGTGCAGCTTTTTCTTTGTATTTCATTAATAAAAAGACAGAAGATAAAATATTAGTTTAGTCCTGAGAAGTTAAGATATTCCATAGACATTTTTTTTTTTTGGTTCGTTTCTTTCCGTTCGGGCGAATGGAAAAGGCAAAGGCATAGTACGCCATACAGCCAAGTCTTCAGTAATTTTTTTTCATTAAATAACTATCCTAACTTATCCTAATTTATCCTAACATAACTTAACCTAAACTAACTCCTTTCGTTTTACGCGTTTGGACGATAAGGAGCGGTTTAGCGTAAAGACATGATGAGGCCACTATGCTACAATATTTCACTGTTCTTTTTTAATTATTCACTGAATGCACTTTTTACTACATAAATCACGCGTTTTTATTTAGTAAACGACACTATAAATAATTTTAAAAGTCCAATGAAAAATGAGCGTGACACTCATCTTGACATTCCCGCCAAACCTCTTCCATAGACATTTTTTTTCATTTCTTTCCGTTCGGGCGAATGGAAAAGGCAAAGGCATAGTACGCCATACAGCCAAGTCTTCAGTAATTTTTTTTCTTCATTAAATATCTATCCTAACCTAACTTATCCTAATTTATCCTAACTTATCCTAGCATAACTTAACCTTTTTTTTTCGGGGTGGAAATCCTCATAGGATGTCCGCCGCCCTAGGGTGGGCGACGGGGTCTGTCAGACTTTTACTGACTAAAACCACCCCGGTGTCTCTTCTATCACTAGCGCGCGTAGGGCCGCGGGAGTCTAAATTCTCCCGCAGCCCCACACTCTCGTGCTGGCCCGGTCTGCCCGGGCCTCGTCTCCGGCACGGGGTAGTGGGGTGTTAAGCTACCCCGTGCATCGCCTCAGAGGCGCGCGCTGGCACTCGCGCGCGCCTCCGCCTCGGGGTCCATCGAATAGGGGGCGGGGACTTCCCCATGTCCCTCGCCCCTGGACCCATTCATGGGGGGCGGAAGAGGGCATTATCCGCCCTTCTTCGGCGCCCGGTGCGTCTTCTGCGGCCCGGGAAGGGAGTTGAGATCTCCCTCTCCCGTTCCGCAGTTTCCTTCTGCGACATCACGTCCTCGCAGAAGGACACCACCGCGTCCCACGACTCTGCGCTGCCGGCCATCCTCCGCACTACTGCCGGCAGCGTCAGGTCGCCTCCAGCATAACTTAACCTAAACTCACTCCTTTCGTTTTACGCGTTTGGACGATAAGGAGCGGTTTAGCGTAAAGACATGATGAGGCCACTATGCTACTATATTTCACTGTTCTTTTTGAATTATTCACTGAATGCACTTTTTACTACATAAATCACGCGTTTTTATTTAGTAAACGACACTATAAATAATTTTAAAAGTCCAATGAAAAATGAGCGTGACACTCATCTTGACATTCCCGCCAAACCAGCTATTCCATAGACAGTTGAGACGCGATTGAAAACATGTCTGCTAAAAATAAGTCAATTTTGTCAGGCGCGAACTAATTTGACAAAACCAAACTAATTTGTATCTAAATTATCTTAAAACTAGTTTAGTTTGTGTGTGTACAAGAATATCAGCGCCACTGTCTCCTTTAGCTAGGATCTAAATGTCCTTTTGATCTATAATAATATATGAGGTAAAATTTATTTATATCTGAAACTACTTGATAGCCCAATTCTTAAGACAGGTTATAGGCTATTGAACATATTGCTATATCCTTTACTACCAGATCAAACGTGGACGAAGCTGCGGCCAGAAGCATGTATAAAACACAATAGCTAAACATCTGACATTCGCAGACAGCACAAATGGGCCGCTGTAAAACCAAACTTTGCCTCTCAGTTCCCACTCACCTCCACGTTTTAATACCAAGAATGCCAGATAATAGCAGTATGAAAACAGAACCTCGACAGTAGTCAAAATGGCGTGTTTTCCGTCCAACACAAAGTTTCCTTTGCAACAGTAGGACGCGTCTGAGCGGCTGTTTTGCAACACTGCGTCTTTTCAATGCTCTTTTTTCGGTCGTTTGTCTTCGCGTTAAGCTCGCCCGCTCGTCCCCCTCTAAGCTCGCACAGCTCAATTTAAAACCGTCCGTTGTAAAGCAATATTTAAAGTTGCTCTCATTTGTGTAACGCAAGTTTAAATGGTTGTGCGAGGATTCTGTTGCGTGTCTCTGTTTTTTTTTTTTTTTTTTTTTTTGTGTTGTTGCCGAGTTGTATTGTTAAGATAATTATTAATACGGTGGATGGTCGGATACTGATTTCGTTGTTCATAAAATTAATTAAATTTCAGTTCTGTGCATATTTTTTTTCTTTCACAAAAGATACATTTTAGTTTAGTTCTGTTAAATTAGTCAGAACATGACGTTTTTATAGTTGACATATTTTTAATTAATCTTGATTATTTTTCATTACTGCTGGACAAAGGCCTCCCCCAAGGTTTTCCACGACGACCGATCTTGTGATACCCGTATCCAACAGCTTCCCGCGACCTTCATCAGGTCATCGGTACACCTGGTTAAAGGCCACCCTATCTGCGTCTTCCGATACGTGACCTAGGCTTAGAATGGTTACGAGTACCTACATTTAATAAAAAGCTATGAAATTTTTTGTTTCTTCTTTTTGTTGCGTTTAGTTGTAAATTTTTTTAGTCCTGATATAAAACAAAAATATGACAGTTAAATATATTTTACAGCAAAATAAAACAGTAAATCTTTTAAATATATTTTAAATACATTTTTTCTCCACTGCTGGTATAAAGGACGTGTCTTTTCACCGCCAAAAGGAGCCCGTTCACCTTGACTCCTACTTTTCGAAATGTGTCCTTGGAGTGTTCCGACCGCCTTCAGCTTTTGGGAGTTGAGATTTCCTCGAACCTTAACTTTGGGCGGTTCATTGAGTCCAAGGCTAAGGTGGCTGCCAGGAAACTTGGCGTCATCGCAAAGGTCCGGCAGTACTTCACACCTGGGCAGCTTCTAATGTTATACAAAGCACAGGTCCGTTCGTGTGTGGAGTACTGCAGCCACATTTGGGCTGGTGCTGCTAAGTGTCACCTGACCACTTTGGATTCAATGGAGAGGCGTACGAAGAGGCTGATTGGTGACCCTGATCTAACTCGAGATGGTCTCCAAAGCCTAGAGCACTGGCGTAGAGTAGCCAGCCTTTCGGTGTTCTATAGGATGCATTTTGGGGAGTTTGCGAGGGAATAGCATGATTTAATTCCCCCATCTCTGTTCCACCATCGGACGACCCGTCGTACGGCTTGTTTCCACCCTTACGTTGTTAACACCACTACGATCCGGACGAAGCGTTTCGCCTCCTCCTTTATACCGCGTACATCGAGGGACTGGAACAATTTGCCAGCGGCGGTGTTTCCGTCGGACTACAATTTGAGTGTCTTCAAGGCTAGAGTGAATAGGCTCTTATTAAACTAGTGCGCTTTACCATCAACGATTGCGTCACTGCTTACCATCAGGCAGGATTGCGATGAAGCGCTAGTTTATAATACAAAAAAAAAGTTATTCAAAATTCTTTATTGTTTTTATTCAAATTATATTTAATTTTCACTATGTACGTACATACTCCATATGTGGAGCATGACCTGAGTTAGTTTGCTTCATCACAAACCATTGTTTATATTTTACTCCGACCTACTACTACACACACTTTGTTATCCAATCGATCACCGAGATACCGAATTGGCTGTGAATTGTTACAACCATCTAAAACACGTTCAGAAATACAATAAAATTCTCCACGCGTTATAAAAACGTGCGGCCGTCAATTTGACCAGTTAAAACACTATCAACGAGGTACTTGCTTGTGGCATAAAGTAGAAAGATGCAGTAGGCTAAAGAGAAAAGAAGAAAAGAAAATTCTGTCAGTCAAGCTTTAAAAAGGAATAGTTACCTTACAGAATAGGTTTCTAGAACTGTTCCATTTTTCAGCTTGACTTGTAGGGTACCTGGAGCACAGGCTAACTGGCTAAGAGTAGCCAGCCTGTCGGTTTCTTTTGCATGCATTTCGGAGAGTGTGCGCGGGAATTGCATGACTTAATTCCCGCATCTACGTTCCATCATCGGACGACCCGTCGTACGGCAAGTATCCACCCTGACGTTGTTGACACTACTACGACCTGGACGAAGCGTTTCGCCTCGTCTTTTATACCGCGTACATCGAGGGAAAATTTGCGGCGATTTTTCGTCTGACTACAATTTAAGTGTCTTCAAAGCTAGAGTAAATATGCTCTCAATAAACTAACGCGCTTTACCATCAACGATTGCGTCACTGCTTACCATCAGGAGGGATTGCGGTCAAGCACTAGTTTATAATTGTAGAAAAAATAAATGCACAGAAACGGACCCTGTTCCAGGTCAATTTGACAACTGAAGGAGTACCGTGTTATGACATTAATATTTCGTACCTATGATTTTAGTATAGCCAATGCGTCTCTAGAGCGCAGCGGTGGCCCAGCGGTATCGGCCACAGCTTACGAGTTGTAGGTCGCAGGTTCGATCCCCGTCAGGCGCTTTACTTTGTGTAAATTATTTCTTCACCACCGCTCTGAAACCGGCATGTCCTAGTGGTAAAAACTTCGATCTACCAACCCGCACTGGGCCCGCGTGGTAGATTACGGCCCACTCCCTTTTACCGAGAAGAAGCCTGATCCCAGTAGTGGGAACATTATAGGCTGATTAGGGTAATGTGTCTCCAGCATATTTTTTGCTAACAGCCTCGCCACCGCATTCATAATTCGTCTTTTTCGAGAAAAAAAATTTAAACAACAAGCGTTTGGAAATTGCCTTAAACTTCCAAGTCTGTTAAAAATAAACTTTCTGAAGACCTTATACTATGTCTTCAGTGTTGCAATTCGAATATTCCCACAATCTTTTCAAACGCAACGCACACAAAGAGTTTATTGCTATGCGGTTCTATGTTTGATCCGTTCACTATGCAAAGACAAATGTGGTTTATTGCAGTTATATTGCAGCAGCAGTACCTGTGTTATAGCAGAATTGAGATGCTAGTCTCTTTACATGACAAGCTTTTGACATGCCTATTATTTAACGTTTTCAAAATTATTGTTTAACATGTGGTATATACCGCGAGCTAAACAATACATAGTTTCCGCAATTGTGTTGTTAGATGTAGACCTCCTGCAAATACGCTTAGATATTCTAATGTCGTGGTGGCCAAGTGGTTAAAACACCAGTCTCTCAATTATGAGTACGCGGGTTCGATTCCAGGTCAGGCAAGTGCCAATGTAACTTTTCTAAAGTTATATGTACTTTCTAAGTATATCTTGGACACCAATGACTGAAGGTGAAGGAAAACATCTTGAGGAAACCTGGACTTTAAGTCTGAAATCGCTAACCCGCATTGAGCAAGCGTGCTGATTACGCTCAATCCTCCTCTCTATGAGAGGAGACCTGTGCCCAGCAATGGGATGATAAAAAAAAAGGTTGAAGGAAGGATTCAAATTCAAATATTTTATTAATTACCTGTATAACGTACAGTATAGCTTAACCTCATGTTAGTATTAGTTTAAATAATTAAGTGTGTTTTTTAGCCGCCTACGTAAGAGGGGAGAGTCCCACTGGTCTAAAAACGCGTTTAGGATACTGTTGTAGGAGGAGCGCCATCATGGAAATGAAATGAAATCGTTTATTAAGCACATAGGATCACTGATCACTTTTACACGTCATGTTTTTTTAACTAGATGAAGCCGACGTTTCCTGACTGACTACCTCTGAGAAGAAATAGCCGAAAAAAACTCAGGGATCATCGTCTTTTTTCAAGTCCAAACATTAAAAATGAAAATGTTACAATAATTTACGTTATAATTACGCATATTGCTTAATAACAATGCTTAACAGAGCGAGCAGCTCAGTACCAAGCTTTTTTGTCTTCTAAATAATCTGTGATTTATAATACCCCTTTTTGTAAAGTTTGGCCTTTATATAGTTTTTAAATCGTTTAATAGGTAAGTTTCGAATATCCATGGAAAGCTTGTTGTAAAAGTGTATACATTGACCCATGAACGAGTTGCCTACTCTGTGGAGACCAGTGCGATGTACAGCAAGATTGTGTTTATTCCTGGTATTTATGTGATGAACATCGCTTATTTTCTTAAAATTCGAGATATTTTTATAAACATACATAAGATTTTCAAATATATATCGTGAAGCTACAGTCAGAATGTTCACTTCTCTGAATTTTTCTCTAAAAGAACCTCTAGGACCAAAGTTGTAAATGACTCGAACAGCCCTTTTCTGTAAAACAAAGATGGTATTGATGTCCGCACAAGTTCCCCAGAGAAGAATCCCATAGGTCATAAGACTATGAAAATAACTAAAATAAATAATTCTGGCTGTATCCACATCATCTAATTTTCTTAACAGCAAAGGCGGCAGAACTGAGTCTACCCGACAGCTTCTCAATGTGAGGACCCCATTGTAACTTGGCATCAATAGTTACTCCAAGAAAAACTGTCGACTCGACATCGATCAACTCTACTCCATTCAGTTGAACATTGGTATTTAGCTGCCTGACATTTAGCGTAGAAAATTCAATGACTTTAGTTTTTGTTTTTTTCATTTAAAAGAAGGTTGTTTACATTAAACCAATGGACAACTTTAGAAAGTGCATTGTTAACTTTCTCAAAATTTGCTGGCTGACGCTTGACTTTAAAAATAATAAATTTGTCATCCACGAACAATACTATGATGTAATTATACCTCACATGATGAGGTAAGTCATTAATATAAATTAAAAACAAGAAAGGATCTAGAATTGAGCCCTGCGGAACGCCCATGGTGACCACAGATACTGCAGATATCTTGCCATTAACATCAACCCTCTGAATTCGATTATTCAGATAAGAAATCAGAAGGTAGTGAGCTCTGACCCTTAAACCATAATGGTACAATTTCCTAATAAGAGTATCATGATGTACGCAATCAAGGGCCTTGGCCAAATCACAAAAAATACCAAGAGCATCTTGCGATTCCTCCCAGGCCCCATATATGTTCTTTAGCAACGCCACGCCCGCATCTGTAGTTGAACGACCCTTTGTAAAACCAAATTGTTTCAAGTACAATAAATTATATAAGTTAAAGTGCCTCAATAACTGTTTCAAAATTATTTTTTTCAAAAATTTTGCTCAAAGTTGGTAATATCGAAATTAGCCGAAAATTCGTGGGATCAGGAAATATACCAGATGTGACACAAGAATTAAAAACAACTGCTAAGAAAGGTGCGATAACATCTATTATTGTAGCTACAGTATATACTGACAAAACCCAATGATCGGCAGTTTTTTTTTCTACATCAAGATCCTTAAAAGATTCTGTAATGTATTTAGCAGTCACAAATGTAAATTCAAAATGTTTGTCACATTCTGGAACACATTCTTTTAGTATTTTTTTTTTTTTTTGCGTATTATAAACCAGCGCTTGACCGCAATCCTGCCTGATGGTAAGCAGTGACGCAATCGTTGATGGTAAAGCGCACTAGTTTATTAAGAACCTATTCACTCTAGCCTTGAAGATACTCAAATTGTAGTCCGACGGCGCTAGCAAATTGTTCCAGTCCCTCGATGTACGGGGTATAAAGGAGGAGGCGAAACGCTTCGTCCGGATCGTAGTGGTGTTAACAACGTAAGGGTGGAAACCAGCCGTACGACGGGTCGTCCGCTGGTGGAACGGAGATGGGGGAATTAAATCATGCAATTCATCGCACACTCCCCGAAATGCATCCTATAGAACACCGAAAGGCTGGCTACTCTACGCCTATGCTCTAGGCTTTGGAGACCAACTCGAGTTAGATCAGGGTCACCAATCAGCCTCTTTGCACGTCTCTCCACTGAATCCAAAGTGGCCAGGTGACACTTGGCAGCACCAGCCCAAATGTGGCTGCAGTACTCCACATACGAACGGACCTGTGCTTTATATAACATTAGAAGCTACCCAGGTGTGAAGTACTGCCGGACCTTTGCGATAACGCCAAGTTTTCTAGCAGCGACCTTGGCCTTGGACCCAATGAACCGCCCAAAGTTAAGGTTCGAGGAAATCTCAACTCCCAAAAGCTGAAGGCGGTCGGAACACTCCAAGGACACATTTCAAAAAGTAGGAACCAAGGTGAACGGGCTCCTTTTGGCGGTGAAAAGACATGCCTGTGTTTTGGCGGCATTGAATGCTACAAAATTGGCATTGCCCCATTCGGAGACTGCCTGCAGTGCAACACTCGTTCGCTCAACCATGGCCTCTCTTTCGAACCGGATTGATTCCCTACTAGCCCGAGCATCCGGCAGGTATCTCTCTACAACTGTGCTGTCATCTACATACCCATAGATACCGGGCATCAGCAGATCGTTAATATGCAGCAGGAACAGAGTTGCAGAGAGAACAGACCCCTGAGGAACACCGGCATTAGTTGACATGGGCTCAGAAGAGCATCCGTCGACAACAACTCGGAGGGACCGTTCAGTCAGGAAGTCTTTTACCCAGCCAGTCAGGCTAGGGGAAATGCCGTACGCTGGAAGCTTACTCAAAAGGCCAGCGTGCCAAACCCGGTCGAAGGCCTTCGAGACATCAAGGGAGACAGCAATCGCTTCCCCATTCTTCTCGAGGGCCTCGCCCCACAAGTGAGTGGCATACACTAGTAGGTCCCCAGTTGACCGATTGTGTCGAAACCCGTACTGTCGGTCACTGAGGAGATCGTTACCTTCCAGGTATGCCAAGAGGCGCGAGTTCAATACACGCTCCATAATTTCGCAAAGTATGGAGGTGATCGAAATCGGCCGATAGTTGGCAGGATCGGCACGACTACCCTTCTTGGGCACGGGCTGCACGTTAGCAAGCTTTCAGGACTTGGGCACTATATCAGTCCTAAATGAGAGGCGATACAAGCGTAGTATGGCATAAGCAGAAGTAGAGGAAGAAGACAAAGTTTTTGTTGTTATTATTGGAATATTAGTAAAAAAATTCTCAAACTCAGTTGCTGCCTCCAAGTCCGCCTTTTTATTTTCATCGTTAATTTTAAGATGGAAATCACCATTTTGTACTTTGGTTCTTCCAGTTTCAGAATTTATAATTTTCCAAGTTGTTTTGATTTTATTTCCAGAAGATTTTATTTTATTTTTAATGTATATAGCTTTTGCTGAGGAACAGGCTCCTTTAAAAGTTTTTGAATAATAGTTAACAAATTCTTGCGAAGCGCATCGCTTCCCCTTGATTGCGTCGAACCCTTGATTGCGTTGTGGGGAAATCCTCATGTATACCATCCGCCTGGAAATAACGGAGGGTTATGTCGGATTCCTATCAATTAAAACCTCACTGTTCCTTCGAGTACCATGAGTCGGGGGCCCGGGAGATACTACTACATTCACCGCACCCCCGTCTGGTATCAGCCCACCATCTCTAGCGGGCGCCATCATCAAGTGCGGCTGATATCACGGCCGCATAGCCTACCACTAATACGCACATACTGCATGTCCCCTCCTTGAGCCTTAGCGCTCGAGTGACGACACGGCCGCAATTTCGTCTTCCGCGTGGTCTTTCCTATGTTAGCCGGAGATCGTTAAGCGCCTTTCAACGCCCGGCAGCTCTTCTGTGACGGCAACCCTACGAGCACCCTGAATGCATAGCTACGGAAGTTTCTTAGCCAAGTGAGTCAAGATTTCTTATAGTGTCTGTAGGTATGGCCGTCTGGGCCGCCATACCTACAGACATATAAGAAATTTTCTTTATCTGTCTTATGAGACAGTAGCTTTATTTTATTTAATTTGTCACCACTGCTCTCAATAACAGTGAAAAATATCGAGAAGAAACCGACATGTCCTAGAACCAAAACTCGAAGACGTGTCACATGTATAACACTGGGCCTGCGTGGTAGATTAACCCGCGTATTTCTTCTCAAAGAGAGGCGACCTTACTCCCAACGGTAGAAACGTTATTGGCTTATTATGAATTAAGCGTGGTAATTACAAGCACCGACTTTATAGGTCATAATTTTAGTACCAATTAAGTTTGAAATTAGCCTAGTTATCCAGAAGCGGTCTCATATTACGTAATGTAATTGTACTACAGGATACTGGATAGGGTTTCCAAGAGAACTATCCATCACCTAAAATTAACACCCTATATTCTAAACTATTATGCCGACTAATTTGTACACGACTAGGCCAAGACATAATTTAGTTCTGAAGACTATTCATATGGATAGGTTGGTACAAAACGTTTAAAATAAAAAACATTTCAAGAAAACAATGGCGAGTGCATATTTTTCTTCCTATTTTATTAAGAAATGGATAAAAGATAACATTATTGTTTAATCCTGTCAAATTAAGATACTCAATAGACAGCTAGGGGGAGGCCTTTGTCCAGCAGTGGAACTCTATAGACTCAAGAAGTAGAAGAAGATAGACAGTTTAGACGGGATTATAAACATGGCGGCAAAAAGTACGTCAATTTACGTCAGGAGCGGACTAATATGACAGGTCTCTAAACTAATATTTTATCTTCCGTCCTTTTCTCAACGAAATGGAAAGAAAAAGATGCACATAACTTAAATTTAGTTTAGTTTCTGAACAACAGAATCGGCGCCATTGTCTAACTTACAGCAGACTAATCACGGAAACCGCTGAACCAGTTATAATGAGTGGATTGTGCAAAATTGCACAGATTGAGGCATTATACTGACGTCGGCTATCGTATACAGTCAGAAGCAAAAATATGTATACATTGCCAAGGCTCCAAAAATATGTAAACATCTTCTACTTTAAGACGAAGTGCTCAACTTGAAGAGCATAAAATTGTAGCCACCGGTTCACATCATAAATATGTATACGCTCATTGCTTCATTAAATTATGCCCACCACGAAAGGAACAATACTATGTATGCACGCTTCCATCAATAGCATGTATTCACGCGTTGGTTCATAAATTAATGAAGCAATGAGCGTATATATACATATTAATGATGTGAACCAGTGGCTACAATTTTATGCTCTTCAAGTTGAGCACTTCGTCTTAAAGTTGAAGATGTTTACATATTTTTGGAGCCTTGGCAATGTATACATATTTTTGCTTCTGACTGTACATAGTAACGAAATGTTACACAAACATTTGAATGCACCTGAAGTTGAGTAGCATAAAATAAGTACCTTCGTTAGTTTATCTCGTAAGTAGCTTCAAAAACTTATCATTATTTACTTCCAGGGAAAATATTATTAAGTGGGAATTCTAGTGGTGCTTCCTCTATACATACAAACGTATTCCGCTATTTTCTTCATGGATAATACTTTTAGAGCAATCATTTTTTCATTTGATTTTTTCCGAAACTTAATTAGTAAAAGAAATACGATACTTCAAAATCGCGAAAAAGGAACCATTTTTACCCTGATGTTCAGAAGATTATTAGACAAACGTGATAAGTTTTTAGAAAAAAGAAGATAGTAGAACCATAGGTAACTTTTCTACTAAATTTTAATATAAAAATAATTGAGATCTGTCGTGTCTGGAATAAGAAAACAGCGGAATACGAAACGTCTCTTGGTCAACGTTTTTGTAGGTAAAATAAGCCTGAGCTGCAACTGTCCTTTACGCACTTTACCGGGAGAAGTTGGAAGCAGCGCGATGGCAATAGTTTCTTCAAATATCTATCTTCCAAATTCCTCGACCCTAGAGTCCCCTCCTAAGAACCGCATGACTATAATAATAATAATAATAAAAATAATAACGGCAACACCGCAAATGTCAACGGATCACATTCAAATAATTTACCACTTTAATATTTAATAAATTAATTAATAGTTCTTTGTGCATATATATACGAGTATATACCCACTGTAAATCTTAAATCAATAAAAATAATATACATACAATAAAAATAATTGCAGAAATAAATATAATGGACAAACCAGAAAATTCAACACAAACAAGACAGGATGACAGAACATGTCACCTAACAACAAGAAATAAAAATTTGGAATTATAAAAATGTGAAGATATGTTGACAAGATCTGCCGCTCGACGTGCACGCCCACCATCTCCGGACTCGTTGCCCAGCTCCGCCTCGCCGCCGCCGGCCTCCAGCACTACTGTAAGCGCTGTGACGACCCCAGCCGCGACAGTTGCATCGAGCTCGAGCGACGAGTACTTCTCTCCGCCGACGACGCCACCACCTGTTCGCCGACGGGGAGGACGCCGGCCGCCGGACTGCTTAGGACCTCGAGGCCCATCGGCTTCTGACAGGGTCCCAGCTCCCGGCGGAAGTGTGCAGCGCATGAGATGGACTCAATCCATCAATGAAAATGTCATGCGCTCATACTATGGGGCTACAGAGGGAGGAAACAACCTGACCGCGTACCGTGTTCGAATGCTCTCTCTGTTTCAGGTGCTTGAACCAGCTGTCAACGTTTCGGCACAACGTCTATCGGATCAGGTACGGGTTATCCAGCGTAATCATATGCTGGATGATACTGTGCTTGATCGCCTGCGAAATGAGATGCAGAGTAGCCGTGTCATCACTCACCAGTCGCAGTCTGCGGAGATACCACCGCAGCCAACAAATTATGCTGACGAGGGGAGTAATGATAGGGCTACAAATGTAAGTACCTAGTGCAATGAGGAGTTAAGGAATGCTTTGGAGGCTGCGATTCGGGAATATCGTTTTATGTCGGCAGAACTAAGACCACGCCTGCCACGTTTGCCCATGCATAACAGAAATAGGGCACTGATGGCTGCTCTGGATGCGCAGTTATCAAATTATTTTGATACCTGCGAGAACCTCACTCATACTCATTCAATTCTGTACTGCGCTGCTGTAGCAGCTTGTCGTGTAGCTCATGTCAAATTTTCCAGTGACTCTAGAGCTACACGACCGAAACCAGTCGTACCAGCTTGGCAGCACAGGATTGAACGTCGTATTGGTGGGGCCAGAGTACTCATCGGTAAACTAATCTGCTTCAGGGAGGGTAATACTCGTCCTAGAGTGATGCGTTTTGTGAGGCGGGCATTCTCAGGTACAAATACCAGCCCTCAGAACTATATGGCCCGTATCACGGAGCGCATCGACTTCCTGAAGCAGAAAGTGTATGCATGGGCGAACCGTATTCGTCGATATAAACGACGAGTAGAACGGTACACCCAGAATCGCACCTTCCAGAGCAATCAAAGGTGGGTTTATAGGGACTGGGAACGACCAGAACAAGGTGTGGCTGACACGTGCCTACCAGATGATGATGCCATGTGTTCATTCTGGCGCAGTATATGGTCGGTGCCTGTCAGTCACACTGAAGGTGACTGGGCTCGGGATGTCGAGCGAGCCTGCGATCCAATACCTGAAATGGGGGCTATTACCATCTGCCCCCAAGATGTAGCTCGTGCAGTCCGTCCGTTACCTAACTGGAAGTCTCCAGGACTCGGACGGGCTGCATAACTTTTGGATAAAATGGTTTCCAAGGTCGCATGCTAGCTTGGCATCTCAATTCCAGACTGCTTTAGTGTCTGGTTCGTTACCTCAGTTCCTTACTACTGGAATAACCCACCTGCTCCATAAATCAGGTAGCACCGCGGAACCCAAAAATTATAGGCCGATCACGTGTTTACCGACGGTCTATAAGGTTCTTACATCCATTTTGAAAGCCAAAATTAACAATCACATTGACAGCAACTCGATCATGTCTGTCTCTCAAAATGGATGTAGAAGTGGGTCCCGCGGTACTAAGGAGCTACACCTCATTGATATGGCCATTAGCCAACAAGTTCGTCGTTCCCGAAAGGATCTATCGACATGTTGGATAGATTATAAGAAGGCCTATGACTCAGTGCCGCATACTTGGCTCATGCGGGTGCTGGAGTTGTATAAAGTGGATACAACTCTACGCACCTTCCTGATAACGTGTATGGGGCAATGGAGGACAGTCCTTCGCTATCCAGGATGTCGAAATATTCAGAGGAATAGCGAACCGATAAGGATCGAGCGAGGTATATTTCAGGGCGATAGTTGTCCGCTTTGGTTTTGCTTAGCACTGAATCCTCTAAGCACACTGTTGGAGGATTCAGGTCTAGGCTATCGGTTGAGGAGAGGTGGTCAGGTTATATCGCACCTCCTCTATATGGATGACTTGAAACTTTTTGCTCCCAACAATTTACAACTGAAGGAGCTACTGAAAATTACTGAAACTTTCAGTAGCGCCATCAGGATGGAATTTGGTGTGGACAAATGTGCGGTCATGCATATAAAGCGAGGAGAGATTGTGGAATCCGTGGGGACCCAACTCACGAGTTCCATAAACCTTAGAGCCCTCTCTGCATCCGAAACCTATAAGTATTTGGGTATGTCGGAAGCGTTGGGTATCAATGTTACTGACATGAAGCAATCGTTGAAGGAACGCTTCTTTGGCCGCTTGAAAAAAGTACTTAATAGTCTTCTATCAGGCGGTAACAAGGTGCGCGCTTTCAACGGTTGGGTCATGCCGGTTTTGATGTACTCTTTCGGCATACTCAAATGGACTCAGACCGAACTTGACGCCCTGGATCAGAGAGTCCGTACGCTACTGACTGCAAATCGATTGCATCACCCACGGTCATCGGTTATGAGGTTGTATATCCCGCGAAAATGTGGAGGTCGTGGTTTTTTAAACGCCAAGACCCTCCATAATCGCGAGATATGCAGTCTCAGAGAATATTTTCTAGAAACCGACGTGGGGATGCATCGGGATGTGGTCGTGGTTGACAAGGGCCTCACTCCGCTCTCCTTGGCTAAAGAGAACTGGCGTAAACCAGTAGTGCTTGACACAAATGATCGCATGGAGGTATGGAAGAGCAAAGAGCTTCACGGACGATTTTTCCGAGCCCTTCACGGGCCCGATGTAGACTTACAAGCGTCCGTAGCCTGGCTACGATTCGGTGACCTTTTTGGGGAAACCGAAGGTTTTGTATGTGCAATTATGGACGAAGTTATGATGACGAACAATTACCGGAGATTTATTGTGAAAGACGGCACAGTTGACATCTGTCGGGCATGTCACCGGCCGGGGGAATCAATAAGGCATATCATATCCGGGTTTTCTCGTCTAGCTAACGGAGAGTACTTGCCTATGCAAGTACTCTTCGCCTATGCAGTACACAACCTTGTAGCCAGGATAATTCATCAGCAACTTGCTCTTAAATACAACCTTGTGGAATCGGAGGTGCCGTACTACAGGTATATGCCCGACCCAGTTCTCGAAAATGGCCATATCAAATTATACTGGGATCGATCCATCATCACTGACAGGACTATTGTTGCCAATAAGCCTGATATAGTGATGGTGGATCGATCAGAGCGGCGTGCAATGATTGTTGACATAACCATCCCGCATGATGAGAACCTCGTGAAAGCCGAGAAAGATAAACAAATCAAGTATCTTGATTTGGCTCACGAGGTTGTCGACATGTGGGAAGTGGATTCAGCAATCATTGTACCGATAGTCGTGACAGCCAATGGCTTAATTGCCAAGAGCCTCGACCAACACCTCAGGAGGCTCTCGTTAGGCAGCTGGATCAAGGGCTTGATTCAGAAAGCGGTACTGCTGGACACGGCTCGCATCGTCAGGAAGTTCCTCTCTCTGGAGCCCTGACCGCCGGTAGCTTGGACCCTGTTCCCGAAACCGGTGGGCTACAATTTTTTATATTTTTAAATGTTTTTTATATATTTTTTTTATGTAGAAATATTTAAAAATATAATTTATAAGTGTATTTAATGAAATAAAAGATAATAATAATAATAATACTTGCATAGACACAACCTTGTAGCCAGGATCATTCATCAGCAACTTGCTCTTAAATACAACCTTGTGGAATCGGAGGTGCCGTACTACAGGTATACGCCCGACCCAGTTCTCGAAAATGGCTATATCACATTGTACTGGGATCGATCCATCATCACTGACAGGACTATTGTTGCCAATAAGCCTGATATAGTGATGGTGGATCGATCAGAGCGGCGTGCAATGATTGTTGACATAACCATCCCGCATGATGAGAACCTCGTGAAAGCCGAGAAAGATAAACAAGTCAAGTATCTTGACTTAGCTCACGAGGTTGTCGACATGTGGGAAGTGGATTCAGCAATCATTGTACCGATAGTCGTGACAGCCAATGGCTTAATAGCCAAGAGCCTCGACCAACACCTCAGGAGGCTCTCGTTAGGCAGCTGGATCAAGGGCTTGATTCAGAAAGCGGTAGGTACTGCTGGACACGGCTCGCATCGTCAGGAAGTTCCTCTTTCTGGAGCCCTGACCGCCGGTAGCTTGGACCCTGTTCCCGATACCGGTGGGCTACTATTTTTTATATTTTTAAATGTTTTTTATGTATTTTTTATGTAGAAATATTTAAAAATGTAATTTATATGTATATACTATGAAATAAAGGAATAATAATAATAATACTTTTATTTGTTAACATAGGTAATAGAGATACAGTTCTTGTTTTTGATGAGTAGAGCGCTATGTTATGCCAGTAGGCGTACAAATATACATGCAAATCTAGATTTTTTATTATCCTTATGTCATAACTAAATGAGGAATTATTAAAATGTAAAAAATATCTTAGCCAAAAAAAATCTAAGTCGAAATACAGATAATGTCAAAAAATAAATAAATAAATAAAATGTCAAAATTAATGAGAAAAAAAAAATAATCAAAATAAATTGCAATTCTACATTAATTCGTCATTCAGATATTCGTCAATTGTGTAGTAGCATTTATCAATTAAGAACAATTTCATTTTTTTCTTAAATTGTGTAAAATTTAATTCTTTAATGGCGTCTGGAATTTTGTTATGAATACGTGGAGCCATACCTAGGATAGGTACTTTTTTTGACTAGTGCAGTGTTGCATTTATAATTACACAAACAATTTTTGTACTGACCACGAAGTGGAACATTTCGTGCCGTTGTCATTTTTTCGAAAAGGTTAGGATTCAGTTTGACAAAAATACTCATTTCTAATATGTATAACGCCGGCACCGTAAGAACTTTTAGCGACTTAAAGTACGGCGCGCAACTGTCTTCTGTTTTCAGACCACACATGGCTCTAATGCACCTTTTTTGTGCCTTGAATATTAATTCTTTATCCGGAGAATTACCCCAGAAAATAATACCGTACCGTATGAGTGAGGCCACCAAACCATGATAGGCAACAAGTAACGAGTCTATATTGACTTTTCTAGCCAGTTGAAAAAGTGCGTATGCCGATTTATGAATTTTCCCACAAAGCTGTTCTATATGCGGTTTCCAATTCAAGTTACTGTCAATATAGACACCCAAAAACACACTTACTTTTTCCTCTTCTATTTCGTTGCCATTAAATTTGACACACATTTTTGGAGCTTCAATTTTTTGGTAAAAATGCATTAGTTTGGTTTTCTTCAGGTTAATTTTTAAATTATTCATATTAAGCCAATTAATTATGTCACTAAGAGTATTATTAATGTCAATTTGATAAGTATTTAGATCTCTACATTTTACTATGGCAGTGCTATCGTCTGCAAACAAAACCATTTTTTGTTGCGTCACTTTCGGTAAATCATTAATATATATGAGAAATAAAGGTGGCCCGAGCACGCTACCCTGAGGCACCCCAAATTTTATAACCCTGAAATTTGATACATACGTTTGTTCCATTTTTGACTTCGCACACACTCTCGTAATTTCAGTACATTGCAATCTATCACTTAGATACGATTCTATTAATTTTAAAATGTTCCCTCTGATGCCATAGCAGTACAATTTGTCTATAAGGATTTTGTGAGAGACATAATCAAAGGCTTTAGTCATGTCTGTGTAAATAGCGCAGATGGGAGTCCTTTTGTCAACAGCAGACATAATATTATTGAGGAAGTCAAAAATGGCCATGTTAATGGTTTTATTTCTTCGGAAACCGTTTTGTTCCTTGCACAAGACATTGTGTTTGTGAAGAAACTGATATAACGAGTTAATTATAACTTTTTCAAAAATTTTGGAAAAAATAGGAATTTTGGCTATGGGACGGTAATTTTTTATATGCTTTTTGTCTTCTTTTTTGTGGAGCGGTTTTATTATGATTTTTTTTTAATCTTCGGGATAGACTCCCTCAGTAATACCGACATTAATGATATGTGCTAGCACGGGTGCTATATGGTCAATTACATATTTAATTACTTTCGTCGTTATACCGTCAATACCTACAGTACTAGTGTTTTTTAGTGTCTTTGTGGCTAATATAATGTCGGATTTTAAAACAGATTGCATAAACATTGATTGCATTGTCAAATTGTCTAATTTATTCATTATTTCAGTGTCGTTTATTATATTTTTCTCGATGTCATCTATAAAGTAATTATTAAAAGCATTTGCTATGTCAATTGGGTTTGTGTAAGTCAAATTCCCTGTTTTTATTGTCAGTATCTGTTCTTTAGGCAGGTTAGTTTTAGATTTATTGACTATCTGCCATGTGGCCTGTAAGGTATTTGGTGGTTTTATTATTGTATATGTGGGTATGTTCTAAAAATGAATAAACCAGTCAGCTATCCATCCCGGTGTTTGATTGACGTTCCATTTGGCGACGAGGTATTTTATAAATCGAATCCGTGTTAAACGTGTCAAGTCGAAGTTTTACTATTTTATTAACAATGCCGATCGGACGATTAGAACCATTCGACATCAATTCCAAGCAGTGGCCATCGTATATTCGTCGCGTTAAACAATACATTCTCCTAAATGAAATCAAAGTCGAGTTGCGTGTACCGTTGTTAATTACAGTGGTGGGTGAAATTACTTATTCGTTAATGTGCGACCTATGTGCCCCGGCAGATCCGGAGACAAAGACATTTGACGAATTGGTACGTTTGGTGACTGATCATCTAGAACCACAAAGATCAGAGATCGCCGAGCGTCACATGTTTCGCTTACGTAGACAGCGTGTAGGCGAATCGATGACGGAGTACCTCCAAGATTTGAAACATCTTGCGACAACATGTAACTTTGGCACGATGCTGGAAGAAAATTTACGTGACCAATTTGTATCGGGTTTATCCAATAGCGCGATGCGATCGCGAATTTTTGCGGAGCGAAATATTAAATACAAGGAGGCGGTGGAGCTGGCTCTGGCGCTAGAGGCCGCAGAGAGGCACGCGGAGGTGAGCGCGGCGACCGCCGCAGCCACCATCTCAGGTGCAGGCGGCGACGCGGGCGAAGGCCTGCACAGGACAGGCGCAGGACGGACACAAACGAGTGGGGGAGGCGCGTGCCGGCCAGGGCGGAACCCAGGCATGAGGGCCGACGGAGCGACGTCAGGAGGACGCAGCACCGCTGCGGCGCTGGGGCCTTCCACGTCTACTCAACAGTGCTGGCGGTGTGGTAAGGCGCATCGGCCAGAAAGGTGTCGTTATATTAATTATAATTGTGATGAGTGGAGAAAACGACGGTAGACTGTTGTTAAAGACGGAACGTTATTTTTTGCCCCTCAGTTTTAAAATAAGAAAAGTGGTAAAAAGTGGAGATTGTGACATTAATATACTGTTAATTCGAAGCCAGTAAAGTGACCTACTGAATGGTGTGATTTCTTTTTTAAATAACATATGTAAACCAAAGTTATATTAGAATTAAAGTTGTGGAAAAAAAATCATATTTAAAAAGTGTGTCTAACGAACTCTATCCATGACCTTAGACAACTCGTAGCGCGCTCGATACCTCCCGCGCCAACCGCTACTGCCCCCGTCGTCGCCCGCGCATTACTCACAACCCAGCGCGTACCAAGCACAAATTTCGACGCAACAAGTGAAGTCTCGTTGGCAGAGCGGTGTGTGTAGCAGCTTTACTGCATTGCACGCCGTGGTCATCGGATCAAACCCCGCAAGTTGTAACAATTTTTTGGTATATTTAAAGTGAATATTCAAGTTGTTTTAGCGGATTAGTGGAAATAAAGTCCAATAACTGATCGCTTATTATTGGTAGCTGCGGTTGGCAAAAAATGGCTAATATAGAAATTGAGAATATTACCTTCCGCAAACCATTAAGGGCAAAGTCGGTTGATAATATCCTAGATACCAACATAAGCAATAACAGCGCAATACTCGATAGTACAATAATGAGTTTGCCAAGTACTACAATGAATGATAGCGACGATGTTACTAGTTATAAGGAAACCATAAAAAAGTTAAGCATGGAATTAGAAGGCGCCCACTTAGAAATCGAAAATCTAAATAGCGAAAATTTTAGACTGAAAATGGATATAGGTCAATATCAAAGAATAATTGAAACTTATAAAAAGGTGAACCTATTAGACACTAAGACCTTTTCGCCGAGGTCAGCGCGCAATAGAAATAGGCTAAGAACGAGCTTTATTTCTACTCCGACTAAGCTAAGTCTTCCGCCTTCAAGGACTCACCAATCAGACAATGCCTCAACAATACAGGCGTCAAGTGATGCTAGGAACATCTCTTTTAGTACAGCCGGCTCAACATCTAGTTTTGACGCAATACAGCCCGCTCAACCAGAACTTTGCCAAAAGAGCAAGAAAGACGATCTTAAAAGGTTATATTCGATGGACCAACGAAAATCCCACCGCAACATCACGGAAGATATTGCCCATAGAGGTTTAATTGACATACAAAAAGAGAATGACAAACATAATATTATAATCTTCGGTGACCAGCAGGCCCAGGGACTAAATAAAATTATGACTCGTACTAGATCAGACAAATGGAACGACATCTATAAAATTACTTCTTTCATCAAGCCCCATGCAACAAGTGCGCAAATTTTAAATAGCTGCAACGACGACCTCTCAAAGACATTGACCAAGGATGACATTATAATTTTAGTGATAGGGTCCAATGATAAAAACCCTTACTCTCTGATGACGGAATTATGTAACACACTATATAAACTGCGTAATAATACTGTATACATTACTAACGTTCAATATAACCCTTACCTGAACGAAACAGCGATCAATTACTGTTGACGCTTCCTGGAAGAGTCGCTGCATTCTCCTATCAACCCCAGGGTCTCAAAGCAGGGAAAACAAACATGCAAAGCACTAACCTGGATCTAGTTGGACAGGAGAGGAGTTACCAACGACGAGTCAGGTGCCAGTCGGTTAGCTTGCTCCTTCTTCGTGGACTTGATGCTGTTTGTTCACTGCCTACACTCGTCAAGCACAGACACACCACCAATATGGAAACTGAGGGTTTATTAGGCCAGCGAAGCTCTTAGGAAGTCAGATATTCGATTTTATTTAGAGTACACGCGGTGTCGAATGAGCTGAGATCGCCATCTTTTTTTCGTACTACTTCTTTTTCTTCCGTTCGCCCAAATGGAAAAGGCGAAGGCATAGCACGCCATACAGCCAAGTTTATTTTTATCGTCGTTGACGCAACAAGGATGGATAATGGAAATGCATGGATAAATTATTAGGATAGTTAATGCTCACACATTTCCCCCACCTGAAATCCACAAGGGTTTCAAGAAGAATGCGAAAAATTAAGAGTGAAATCAGCAATAGCTGGACTATGAGCTACTGCCGAAAAAATGCATAGAATTCTAGTTAATAAGGGTAAATAATTGGTGGTTTATTTTAAATAACCTAAAGACAGTGTGTACTTATACTCTAGTTAGGTATATAAAAGGAAAATAAACTAATTATTTGGTAAGGGACAAACCTTTACCACCGGCCTACGAAACGTCTTTCCGTTAGCAGTTTGGAGAGTAACGACTCTAACTACCTGGTCTGAACCTGCATGCACTTGCACGATACGAGCCATTTTCCAAAACATCGGCGGAGTATTAGGTTCGTTTTTACGCACCCGGTCAACTTCCGAAGTCATGTAATTATCTTGACGGAATTTAACCAGCACTTTCGTTGCTTTTTCAAGCTCAGCACCACTAAGAGGAGAGAGATTTCGGTCTTGCCTGGCCGTTTTAGAGTTAGAAACAGAACGATTACACCATGCTATCATTCTTTGAATTTTTGTAAATGAATAATGTTTAGACATTAAGTTCAACAGTGTAGTTTTAAGATCGACTGGACTAGCAGTCGCGATCGACTGGACTAGCAGTCGCGATCGACTGGACTAGCAGTCGCGATCGACTGGACTAGCAGTCGCGATCGACTGGACTAGCAGTCGCGATCGACTGGACTAGCAGTCGCGATCGACTGGACTAGCAGTCGCGATCGACTGGACTAGCAGTCGCGATCGACTGGACTAGCAGTCGCGATCGACTGGACTAGCAGTCGCGATCGACTGGACTAGCAGTCGCGATCGACTGGCGATCGACTGGACTAGTAGTCGCGATCGATTTCCCTATTAACAAACTGGTCATGGTTACATTGATTATTATTTTATTACTGATAGATCTCGTACTTATAACATGACATAAAACATTAAGTAAATAATTATCTTCCGTCATAAAACTTTTATGAATTTAATTCAATAATTGTATAATAATAATTGTTAAATAATTTTGTCCTATTATCACAATTTCAGAATATATAAAAAATAAAATGTTATTATCCTCTTAAAATATGCTTTGGTTTTAAATTATTATTTCTCAATAAGTTAAAATTTACCTATTTTGACTAGCAAGTCTTTTTTTCCAATTTAGAAAACGATTAAACGCTTGTTGATATGATTTTCCTAAGGCTGGAGCATCATCTTTAAGCATAATTGGGACAACATAACGCCCATCGGAGGTGCGATGCGTGCCTTCTTTATATTTTTGTTCGCATTTTTCATCCTCGGGGCCGGAAATTTTACATTTCGGCGGCTCCTCGGACTCCCGAAACCGTTGAACGATCCCGTCGAGCGCACTAGAAGGCGCAACGAGGAGCGTAACGGGTGTAGCCGGAGTTTTAGCTACCACGTTTTGAAGAAACTGACCACTTATCACCCAGCCGAATACACTAGAGAGTGCGCATGGAAAGCCTGGGCCTGGACTGAAGCGTGAGCCAGTATATATCTGGTCAAAACAGTCTACTCCTAACAACAGATCGATCGGACCGGATTTATCAAAGTCCTGGTCGGCGAGATCTAGATGTGTAAACTTATCCTTGACGATTGTCGGCAACGACATCGAAGGAGTCAGGGATGTGATTTTAGGTAGAACCACTAATTGAATATCAAACTGAGGAGTGTCACTCAATCGAGGTCTTATGGAACCGAAGGTGTGACCTTTAATGCTACACCCATAATTTTGACCGATGCCACTTACATTTAATTTACATTTCTTGATATGTAAACCTAATTGTCGCGCACAGCTACTTGTAATGAATGAATCCATCGAGCCACTGTCAATAATTGCGCGGACATACTGCCACGAACCATCCGCTCGCTTCACACGAACTACTGCTGTACCAAGGATTTTTTTGCTAATAGGTTGATTCGAAATGTTTGACTGGGTAACACTAGTTAGAGTAGTGTTCATATCGGGATGCTGGGATGAATCCAGTTCACTAGTATGAGACAGTAAACTCTTATGCTCTTCATGTAACAAAGTATTATGCTTTGCATTACAAATGAAACATATTGACTTAGATTTACAATCGGTAACAGTGTGACCCGGCCTTAAGCAGTTTTGACATAATTTTAAATCTTTAACTAATTGTTGTCGCTGTGTCATATTCATAGAATGCAATTTACTACAACGGTAGATTGAATGATTTTCATTACAACACACACAAACAAACTGATTAACTTTATTATTATTGTTGGAAGAAATTAGAGATGAATTTGGTTGACGCGATAAATAATCTTTATTTGTATTAGGCTGATTTTGTTTACTTGTAGAATTTGATGATGGAATATTAACCGGTTGGCTAACTTCTAATACTTTTAGGTAATTTTGTAAATAAGCAATGAAGTTATTAAATTTAGGAATTTCTTCAGTGTTTTGTAATTCAAACCTTTTTTTTGTTTCTGTATCTAGAGGTCTAGACGCAATGTAGAATAAAATAAATTCGCATAAATCATCAATACACAAGCCGCGCAAGGCACTAACGCATTCATAAAGTGTGTTAGATAACTCAGATAAGTTAGATAATGATGGTTTTTGTATGGGATTAATTTTAATTATTTTTTCTAAATAAGCTGTTGCAAGAATACGCTTGTTGTCATATCTGTTCACTAAAGTTGCAAAAACCACTGAATAATTTGCCGATGTCACTGGCACGCCCTTCGCTAATGTCAGTGCATAGCCAGATAAGCATGACAGCAAATAGTGAAATTTCTCAGTGTCGGACAATGAACTATTATTATGAAAAAGTGCTGTATAACTATCTTTAAATGTTTGCCACTTCTCTAGATTACCATCAAACTTTGGGAGTTCCAGCTTGGGTAACCTCACCTGCGAACGCACGTGACCTTGACCTAATTCCGGGCGACAGTCGCTACCCGCGCTCGTATCGAGAGAATCCGCAAACTCGATAACACAGTAATACAATTCATCGAATGACAGTAACACTTTATGATCGATAACAAACGAAGGTTTAAGCTTTAATTGCAACTGGTTAACATCATCGTTGCATTCCAAAAATCTATTACGAATCTCGTCAATCTTTTTGTACCTAGCTCGAAAAGCTGCAAATTTAGTTTTAGTTTCCTTAACTGTATTGGCTAAATCGTAAAGTATCTGCATACTTGTATACTCATATTCCCGCCTTTTAATAGCGGTTATTAATTCCACCTCGCTCATAGTTCACGTGGAATACGATATCCGCACGCTCAAAAAGATAAAAGTTATAAAAGTAGGTAAAACGGAAAGAACGTCAGCCGGTAGGTCGGCAGTAATGCACGTGTTATATATATAACGAGTCATAATTCTAATAAAAGTATTGTATTGTGGATAGCTTAAGTTTAGTTGATTCCGAGGGTAGAATAACTTTTATAATATTATAAAAACGGCTCGATGGTACTCTGAGAGTGGCATTTCCTATAAATACGGTGACTCGTCCCTTAGTAGACGGTCTCCATCGAGCCGTCGAACCGAGCACACTACCAGTAAGTATTCTGAATATTCGTTATAGGCACATAATTCTTATGTGCCTGGTCTTATGTAATTTATATTGCTGATATTGCTGATGATTCTAAATATGTCCAGTGTGTAATGTTATAAGTAACTATGTAACATAATGTTTCTCCTATAATGTTTGCTTTAATATTATTTAATTACCCCCACACTCTGCTATCCTAACATCAGAAGTAGGGATCAGGGCTCTGGTTTTATAAAACTATTTTTTTTTTTCATAACCGCCGTTGGAGCTTGTGACGATATTTCGGAAGCCGTTGTTCAGCGGGTCGCTGACTTCACTCAACCGTAATGATGACATCAGGCCGTCTTCTCTGACGTTGGAACTGCTACGCTGCATAAGCAGCAATAATCCTGTACCTGGTGTCCTATACAGGAATAATCCTGTATGTACTTCAAAAATACAGAGCCCCAGAACCTCAACCAACAGTGAGAAAATCCAGAAGTTAAGAAAAGAATTATCTGAATTGAGTAAATAACGTCAATATAAAACGGTATTGCCTAAAAATAACATTTGGAAAACTTATTAAGGGACAGATAATTTGTTTGGTTGTGTATAATACTGTGTGTGGGTACATGGCTTGGGCTACTCTCTAGTGGTACCTTACCGCACATTATTGCAAATACTAACTACACAAATTTTTGGTGCGGGTACGTGACCAGGGCTACCCTCTGGTAGTACCGTAGCATAAAATATTGCTTGGTCAGAGCTACTCTCTGATAGCACGGGATTTGTTTGCTACTTTAATTGCATAGTAAAGAAAGGAGGTTTTGAAAATATAAAGTTCCAACTGTCTCTTAATAATTAAATTCACAAACAATCGGACACAAAATCGCTAAAGCTTTAAGGCTCAAACTTTTATATTTGGCAGTTTCGGGTGGCTTGACCTGCTGTCGTCCGTACCTTGTATAAAAGTTGAATAAGACGAAGTAACTGACTGCTGATACTGAATAGACTTGATTGAATAACTTGATTGACTTGACTGTTAACTTGATTGACAGACTACAGATTATTATTTTTACTGATGCTGTTGTTTGATGAGCCAGGTCTATCCGCATAGGCTGACTGACAAAGTACAGTGTCCAGAATTAATAATAATAATAATAAAAAGGTGCCTGTGGCCGTGGTGTCTGTGGCCGTGGTGCCTGTGGCCGTGGTGCCTGTGGCCGTGGTGCCTGTGGCCGTGGTGCCTGTGGCCGTGGTGCCTGTGGCCGTGGTGCCTGTGGCCGTGGTGCCTGTGGCCGTGGTGCCTGTGGCCGTGGTGCCTGTGGCCGTGGTGCCTGTGGCCGTGGTGCCTGTGGCTGTAGCTGTGCCTGTGGCTGTTGTGCTTTTGGCTGTTGTGCCTGTGGCAAGTGCTGTATCCCTGACGGGTGATGCCATGAAATATGGTAGATTGAGATATACTATACCAAAGAGATATAAGATAGAGAGGGCTTGTGTCAAAATGGCATAGAAATACTGATTACATATCTCAGTGACGCTATCTAGTACAATATAGCAAAGTTAGATCGACAATTGGAGACCTCAAATAGTAAAACTGAAATAAGTTTATATGAATTATATTCAGCTATTGCTCTGTAGATGGCCAGTGTGGTCTATGTTGCCAAGTCCGATTTAATACCCCTAGTATAGACTAAATCGGGTAAATAAATATCGGTAAAAAAAAAACAATAAATATCGGGTAATAAGTGAATCTTGTCTGCTACAAACAGCAACACCTATTTTAGCATTATATTCGCTACTACATATGCAGGGTGACGCTAAGTAGAAACATAAAAACTGTGGTAGGGATCTTGGTTATTTCGATATAAAATTATCAATAATATTCAAAGAACTTATTGCGACGACATTTTTTCGTATTTTGGTGGTTTGAAACAAAAAATTAGGATGCAGAAAAATTATTACCAGTTGTAATATTTACAAGTTATTTATTCATATAATTCTTTTAATATACAAATCAATAATTGTAATCCATGAGTCGACTGCTAAACATCCGGTTTTGAGTATGACTTCCACAGGAGACAATTATAAAGTGTTTGCCCAAGTCATGATATAACCAAGATAATGTCTGGGCTTTTGATGGACTGTGATGTCAATTGCAACACAAATCCTATCTAATTTTCTAGTGCTACATTATTTTTATCCGGAAACCTAAAATAACAAAAGCTTAGGTGAATGGATAGCACTTGTTCATTAAGTAATATGACATGATTACGTTCAGAGTTAATAGATAATAAATAACTTAAAACATAGCAATACTTAAACCAAGTATGTAGATACTTACTAAAATCACCATGAGATGACCGAAACCATGTTAACAGAAAATCCTTGTCGAATAGTTTTAATATTGAGACTGAGCGATGGTTTGAATTACCCGTAACATATTTATTAATACGTTAACAGAAAATGTTTGGAAAGTTTTAATGATATTGTCAGAATTGACCGAGCGATGAGTTATTTTAATTGTTAGATAAACAGAGAATGTTTGTTAAATAGTAGATTTGAATAATATCGACAGGTTGACAAGACTGGAACTTGTTTGAATTTCATAATCTCTGCTTATTGTTTCGAATCAAGAACTGTTCAGTCGGCGGTCAATGTCAAACGTTATTTTTTGTGAGACTGTAGACATATTTGTAGGTACTTCGAGAACGAAGTACATGTCAGTATGGCAGTGTTATATATGAAGGATATTATAGATTTATAAAGTAATTATAATGTGTTATATAATTGTCGCTACAATGTGTATTGGGTAATGGCATATGCCATATTTGCTGCTAGAAGTACCTGATTTGACTAGATATTGTGATTTCATAAGACGAGGCTTAAATTATAAAAATCACCTATAAATTATGAAATGTTGGTTATTTAAGCATTGCGAATGAACAATTGTTATATTGATAAATTACCTTAAAGTGTTTACAAATGGATTTAACACATAGGAACTATTTGCACTATTTATTATGTTAATCGAAAAGTTTACTTCGAGAACGAAGTAATTATCAGAATGGCCGTGTTATATATATAACGAGTCATAATTCTAATAAAAGTATTGTATTGTGGATAGCTTAAGTTTAGTTGATTCCGAGGGTAGAATAACTTTTATAATATTATAAAAACGGCTCGATGGTACTCTGAGAGTGGCATTTCCTATAAATACGGTGACTCGTCCCTTAGTAGACAGTCTCCATCGAGCCGTCGGACCGAGCACACTACCAGTTAAGTATTCTGAATATTCGTTATAGGCACATAATTCTTATGTGCCTGGTCTTATGTAATTTATATTGCTGATATTGCTGATGATTCTAAATATGTCCAGTGTGTAATGTTATAAGTAACTATGTAACATAATGTTTCTCCTATAATGTTTGCTTTAATATTATTTAATTACCCCCCACACTCTGCTATCCTAACACACGCGCGAACGTATTAATGAAATACACGCACACACGTCTCAAGGTTATTTGTTAGAATATAAGTTTTGACTTTGAGGTAGGTCAAAGCTAATCCGTCTCCCGCCGGAGACAAATACTACGATTGTAGGTACTTCGGTACTAAATTCGAGAATGTACGATTGAATAGTCAATCGGTCTCAAATAAGAAACAATAACTAGGTATCATGGAATGACCTAGGTTTTATTTAGACACTTAGAACTTGAAAGGCCAATTGAAATTGCCTTAAGTAGGTAAGTATACGAATAAATTAGAATTGGGATTACGTATTTAACGTAATAACGAGAATGGAAGGATTTAATTTCCGATAGTAGGTATTTTTGAAATAATTACGCGAGGAAGTACCTCACAGGAGGCACCATAATTAATGTTGACGCTTCCTGGAAGAGTCGCTGCATTCTCCTATCAACCCCAGGGTCTCAAAGCAGGGAAAACAAACATGCAAAGCACTAACCTGGATCTAGTTGGACAGGAGAGGAGTTACCAACGAGTCAGGTGCCAGTCGGTTAGCTTGCTCCTTCTTCGTAGACTTGATGCTGTTTGTTCACTGCCTACACTCGTCAAGCACAGACACACCACCAATATGGAAACTGAGGGTTCATTAGGCCAGCGAAGCTCTTAGGAAGTCAGATATTCGATTTTATTTAGAGTACACGCGGTGTCGAATGAGCTGAGATCGCCATCTTTTTTTCGTACTACTTCTTTTTCTTCCGTTCGCCCAAATGGAAAAGGCGAAGGCATAGCACGCCATACAGCCAAGTTTATTTTTATCGTCGTTGACGCAACAAGGATGGATAATGGAAATGCATGGATAAATTATTAGGATAGTTAATGCTCACACAATTACAATCTTGAGCTAATTCTACAAAACTACAGAAATTGTAAATACGTAAAAATACACAATTCTGAATTTCAACACGATATCAGCGATACTTTCACGAAAAATTATCACCAGAAATATCTGGCACATTTATGTTTAAAATTGAACACTAGAATTGATTACAAGAAATACCAAGTGGAAATACTAAATCAATTTAAAAAGAAGCACGATATCCAGAACAAAGTAAATACACATACGGCACCGCGAAAACATACACAAACCAAGATTACTGCCTTCTTTGACAAAATAAAGCAACACAAAAATACCAAAGAAACTGGGTTTTTTTCTCAAACGAAAACAATAAAACGGCTCTCACCTTAATTCATCAAAATATTGCTGGTGTACTTAACAAACAGGAGTTCATCGAGGTAGCCATCGCGAACTTACAAAAGGGACTTGGTTCCGTAGATATTATATGTTTAACAGAAACGTTTCTTAAAAGCGGTTGTGAATCTAACCTTAGGATTAATAATTATAAGCTGGTATCCTTCTTTTCTCGAGCAAACCAACGCCGGGGCGGCTCATGTATCTTATTGAAAAATAACTTACAATTCAGAGAAATTAAAAATCTCACCCAGCCTATCCCCCTTCAATTCGAATACTGTGCTATTGAAATTATTAAATTTAATCTAATAGTGGTATGTATATATAGAACACCTACACGTGATACATCGATATTCTTGAACAATCTGGAACAACTAACCAGTAAATTGTGTAGCAAAAAAAGTAAAAAAGTTATCATATGTGGCGACTGGAATATAGACATACTGAAAACAAACAAGACGTCTAAGGATCTAATTTCTATTCTCAATAATAACTATCTAAAAAACCACATAAAATTACCTACGAGAAAAACCTCATGCTTGGACTTAATTGTAAGTAACATACATGACGGTAAACCTGGACTTCACTATCTAGCGCTTTCAGACCATGAAACTGCACAAACAATAACGGTTAACTTAGTTACTGATTATCAAGTTAAAGACATGCACAACTTCTGGTTTAAAAGTATACGAGAACTCAGTGACGAAAATATGCTTAAATTTAAAAACTGCATGTCAAACCTATCGTTTTCTGAAGTATACGAAGCCCAAAATACAAATGACGCATTCGATAAACTACACGATACAATTACCTTGTTTTACAATTTATGCTTCCCTATAGTGAAAGTCAAAAATACTTTAAAAACAATAAAAAATAGAGGTCTAACCAAAGGCATAAAAAGATGCTGCACAAAAAAACGGACATTGTACCTTAAATATAACATTCAGAAACATAATAAAAAACGAAATAAAAAAATATATGACGACTACGCGCGAATATTAAAAAAATGTATATATAATGCACAGCAGATTAATAGCATGCGCTACATTAATAAAGCCAAAAATACATGTAAGGCAGCATGGAACATGATCAAAACAGAGACAAATAATATGACATATAATTCTGAAATTGACATTATTAATATGAATGGTAAAAAGTATGACAACCCGAACGAAATTTGTAATTTATTTAATGAATATTTTGTATCCCTAACTAATTTCACAACAACTACTCATAAAAATATCCAGGACACTAAAATAACAATCCCTCAAAATCCAAATAGTATTTTTCTTACACCAGTGGATGAATCCGATGTTTACAATATTATCCATAATTTAAGAAACACAAACTCGACTGGGTATGACGACTTAAGCACGAAAGTGCTAAAAATATGTGCGAAGAGTCTAATATCACCTTTAGCTTTCATTATAAATCTTTCCTTAACAGAAGGAGTATTCCCAAATCGTTTAAAAACGTCAGTTGTAAAACCTATACATAAGAAAGGTGACAAAACGAACATGAGCAATTACCGCCCAATAACTCTAACCCCCATTTTATCGAAAGTACTTGAAAAAGTTATGTGTATTAAAGTGGAGAACTTTTTAACGAAATATGAGATTCTTAAAAAAGAACAATTCGGTTTTAGGAAGGGTAGCTCCACGGCTTTAGCATGTTTCTCGCTAATGAAACATATAACCGAAGGCCTAAATAAAAAATCAAAGATGAGCTGTGTATTGCTAGACATGACAAAAGCCTTTGACTATGTCTGTCATAAAACACTACTCACGAAACTTGCACATTATGGAATCCGAGGGAAAGCCAACGACTGGTTCAAAAGCTATCTTGCTGAAAGAGTGCAATACGTGGAAATAACTAAAACCTGTAAACAAGAGCAAAAAACGTTTCGGTCAGGATATAAACAAAATAATTATGGCACACCACAGGGAGGGATTTTATCCCCGCTTCTCTTTTTGTTATACATTAACGACCTGCCCGAAGCAGTAGGCAAAGATTGCATATTATTCGCCGATGACACTACTTTAATAATCAAGAGTGAAAATAATACAAACTTGGAAAAGGATACCGTCCTAGCGCTGAACAATGCAGCAAATTATCTAATAAAAAATAACTTAAAAATTAATATTACTAAAACAAATATAATACAATTTCAAACATACAAATCGAATATAATAAATAATCTAGACATCCAATACAAAGACTCTAAACTAACTACTGTGGATAATTGTGTATTTTTAGGTATAACAGTTGACAAAAATTGCAACTGGAAAGCACATATTGATAAAGTTGTTGTAAAAATTGATCGTTATGTTTATGTGTTAAAAAGGATTCGACAAACAACTAATCATGATACAGCAATGCTTGCGTATCATGGCTATGTATCGTCCGTACTTCGATACGGTCTAATAATCTGGGGGAACTCAGTGGAGGATGATAGAGTGTTTAAATCCCAAAAAAAATGCATCCGAGCTATCTGTGGAGCTCATTTTTTAGACAGCTGTAAGCCACTGTTTCAAAGATTAAACATCCTACCTTTACCATGTCTATACATTTTTGAAACATGTACCTTTGTAAAAAGAAATTACAATTTATTTGAAACTTTGGAAGACAGGCCAAATAGCCGAACACGACATAAAGACAGACTTCGTTTACCACGAATAAAATAAAAATTATTTAAGAGAAATGCATATTGTATGTCCATAATGATTTATAATAAATTACCAAATAGTTTACAAGAATTACCTTTGACATTATTTAAGAAAATGCTTTTTAAACTATTGTTGTCAAAGAATTACTATAGAATTAAGGACTATTTAGAAGATAAATTTATGGAATTAGGATAATGTAATTTTAACAATAAATTTGCACGCCATATATGGCAGGATACGCTGGAAAAAATGTACTTTTACACCCTGTATACCGTATTTTGGCAAATAAAATTTTTGATTGATTGATTGATGAGTGCAACCAACGCGGACATTTGAAAGTGATGTGCAAAGAAGTGAGACGTAGTGGTCGGTCTGGCAGACAAAACTACGTCAGCGAGGAATCGGAGGACGACGATTTGTTGAGTATTGAACTGGCATCTAAAGGTAACAAACCTTATTTTATTGACGTAAACATAGACAATTATCTAATTAAATGTGAAGTCGATACGGTAAGTCGCATCTCGGCGATTAGTGAAGACTTTTATAAGCGGATGTTTTCAAATAAAACAATAAAATTAGATAATGTTATGTTACGTTGCTATTACGGTACGCGTATTGATTCATTGGGTTACATACATGTGAATGTGCGGCTTGGTGATGTTACAGCAAACAATTTGTGTTGTTATGTAATTAAAAATGGGGGACGCCCTCTATTGGTGAGGGATTGGTTGAAGTCCCTTAATGTGAAACAAATCAATTTAAATGATATTATAGCAGATCCGTGTATAAGTAAATTAGCTACCGAATTTCCTGAAGTTTTTACTGACAAATTTGGAAAGTGTAAAAAGTTGCTCCAATTGCATCTGACAGACAACGAGCCGGTATATGTGCGAGCGCGGCCCGTGCCGCTGGCGCTCCGCGCGCGCGTGGAGCGCGAGCTCGAGCGGCCCGAGGCCGAGGGGACGATTGCCCGAGTCGAGCACTTCGACTACGGTACACCGATTGTGCCGGTAATCGAGACGAACGGCGATATACGGATTTGCGGCGATTACAAAGTGACTATTAATCGTAAACTAAAACGTGAATATTACCCACTCCCACGCATTGAAGAGTTGTTTGCTACTCTAAGCGGGGGAAGTGAATTTTCGAAAATCGATTTAACGCATGCATAACAACAAACTATGTTGACCGAGGATTCGCAACCGTGTACAGCTATTACGACACACATTGGTACATTCGTCTATCGCCGTACGCCATTTGGGTTATCTTGCATTCCGGAAAAATTCCAAAAACTAATGGAGGAGACGTTGCGCGGGGTGCCAGCCACGGTCGTTTTTCTGGATGATATCTGTGTGACTGGGGCTTCGAGAGCAGAACACTTGACTAATTTGAGGCAAGTACTCGTCAGATTAAGGGATATGGGTTTGACAGTCAAACTTAACAAATGTTGCTTTTTACAATCTAGCGTTAAATATCTCGGGTTCATAATTAATCGAAGTGGTCTGCGCCCGGATCCCAAGAAAGTGGAAGCTATTGTTGATGCTCCGACACCCACAGATACCACACAATTAAGGAGTTTTCTGTGTTTACTGAATTATTATGGCAAATTTATACCTAATTTAAGTATATTGTTACACCCGTTACATAATCTGTTAAGAAAGAATGTCAGTTGGAATTGGAGTAAGGAGTGCGATGAGGCCTTTAAAGAGGCTAGACAAGTCCTGTCAGGCGAGAGAGTGCTCGCGCATTATGAGGAGGGGCGCCCTTTGGTGCTATCGGTGGACAGCAGCGCGTACGGGCTGGGCGCAGTGTTGGCGCATCGTTTACCTGACGGCAGTGAGCGGCCGGTTAGCTGTGTGTCGCGCACACTCAATGATGGGGAACGCGATTATAGTCAAATTGATAAAGAGGCATTAGCCATTTTTTATGGAGTCACTAGACACCACCAGTATCTCTATGGGAGACAATTTGAACTACGAACGGATCATCAGCCTTTAAGCTACATTTTCGGATCGAAAGTGGGTATACCGCAAACGGCGGCCAGTCGCTTACAACGCTGGGCTGCACGATTAGCCGCATATGATTTCACTATTAAATATATATCTTCTAAACAAAACGGCCCTGCGGACGCGCTGTCACGTTTACCGTTAGCACGGGAGCGCCGTCCCACTGAAACGATGAGTTATGTTAAGCTCGTTCATCAATGTATGCCTGTTAATTTTCATGACGTCGGTAAGGAAACCAATAAAGATGTAATCTTATCTCGTATATTGGGGTATGTAAAGTTTGGATGGCCATCCGTGCCTAGTTGCGAAGAAGAAAAACCATATTTTGTTCGTAAAAGTGATATAACAATGGATTTTGGTTGTTTAATTTATAAATATAGAATTATAATACCACAGACATTACAAAGTAAAATTCTGGAAGAAATACATCAAGGTCATTTAGGTGTTAAAAAAATGAAAAACTTATCTCGTAATTACGTATATTGGCCTAATTTAGATGCCAACCTTGAAGCGATGGTTCGTTCGTGCGAGCCGTGTCACATGGTACGCGATGCAGCGCCGCGCGCTGATCTGCATCCTTGGGAATTTCCAACGTTTCCATGGCAACGTTTGCATGCAGATTTTGCGGAATATGCAGAAAAAAAGTATCTTATACTTGTCGACGCGCATTCAAAATGGATTGAGGCGCTCCCCATGGGTCGCACGGACGCACAGTCAACTATCACAGCTTTAATGACTGTTTTCAGTAGGTTCGGATTACCTTCGCAACTCGTAACGGATAATGGACCACCATTCCTATCACATGAATTTAAAAACTATTGCTTGAATAATTGTATATCCCATGTAACAACGGCACCATACAGGCCACAGGGCAATGGTGCCGCTGAAAATGCGGTGAAGACCGTTAAAAAAGCTATTAAAAGAGCTGTTCATAGTGGTGAGAATGTATTAAATGCATTAAATATATTTTTATTCAATTATCGTAATTGTGAGCATGCAACTACGGGCGTGTCACCGGCAGTATTGCTAACCGGGCGTCGGATGCGGTCAAGACTAGATGCATTACGACCCGACGTAGCGCAAGTAGCGCGAGCAGCTCAGCAACGCCAGGTAGCACATGCAGGAGGCACACCCCGGCCCCCAATCCAGGAAGGAGAACCAGTGCTCGCTCGCGATTACACTTCTCGTTCACACAAATGGTCTGCGGGAACAGTATCCAAATGTACGGGACCCGTTTCATATCGAGTTGATATGGGAAACGGGGTCGAGTGGCGCAGGCACCGAGATCAAGTAGTTCCAGTCGGAAATAAGTCGCGATTTTCACTATCGCGAACGAGCATCGGTTCTAAAACGGGGGAAAATGATGATGTCGAGGATGCGTCGGAAGCATCCGGTGAGCTGGAGGGGGAGACGGGTAGCGCAGACTTAGTGAGTCCGGCCGCATCGGCGACTCGCTCCCTGCCGCCGCCGCCGCCGCCGGGAGCTTCGGCCAGAACAATACGAGCGCATACGCGCGCCGTAAACAAAGATAAGGCAATCACTAAGTAGTCTAATATTTACCTGTGACGTATTGGATACTTAGTTATTTCTATTTTATTTTGATTGTTAAAAATGTTGTCAAGGTTAATTTATTACTTATTCTTTTGTTTACCCGTAGTCTTTAAGGGGGAAAAGTGTAAGGTATTTGGTGGTTTTATTATTGTATATGTGGGTATGTTCTAAAAATGAATAAACCAGTCAGCTATCCATCCCGGTGTTTGATTGACGTTCGATTTGTTTTGAGAGTTGTTTATGAAGTAGTTATTTTGTGCCCTCTGAGTTAGTTTAACAATTTTTTTGTATCGCGTAGTATAATTTTTCAATTCAGTTTTAGTTGTTGTTGTTGGGTGTAGTCTGTAAGCCCACAATAGCTGTCTCTGCCTTTTACTGCATGTCTTTATGCCACGAGAAATCCATTTAACCTGTTTGTTAGTGTTTATTGTTATTATTTTCTGTGGAAAACATATAGAGATAGAAAATATATAGAGTCACATATTGCGGTAATGGAGTCGAAATAAATTATTGTAGGTACTTAATAACGAATTCCAACCTGGGGTTGAATGCAAAATGCATAACAAAAAGAATTTACTTGTTTTTTTTTTTAAATAATAATGGCGTCGATTCTGTTGTTCACAAACTAAACTAATTTTAAGTTAAGTGCATCTTTTTCTTTTTATTTCATTTAGAAAAGGATAGAAGGTAACACTTTGGTTTAATCTTGTCAAATTAAAATATTCCATAGTTTAGAGACGTTTATAAACATGACGACCAAAAATACTAGGGTTGTAACGGAGGCTTCTTAGCGGAAGCGGAGGCGGATGCGGAGGCGACGAGTCTCACCTCCGCGGATGCGGAGATTAACGGAGGCGGAGGCGGAGGTGAAAGTACATATAGAAATGAAATTTATGGTTAATTAAAACAAAATGTTTATTTTAAATACGTACATTCATAGTAGTATACTTGGCAAAAAAAAAATATTTCCTCCTTGTAATGAAAATTAAGGAGAAACAAATTGTGTTTGCCGCATTCCCGCCTCGCACTAGTTGATTCTTGACCATTTCGCGCTCAAACGCGGCCGGACGGTTGTCGAGCGTCGCAGCTTGCGCGTTATTTATTTTATAAATACGTAAATAAACCTCCGTTATAACTCCGCATAAAATTGTGCGGAGGCGGAGGCGGAAGCGAAGATACGATTTCTTGCGGAACTTCCGCAGTAACGGAGGCGGAGGCAAAGCTCCGTTACAACCCTAAAAAATACGTCTATTTAGGTCAGGAGCGGACTAATTTGACAGGTCTAACATTTTATCTTTTGTCCTTTTCTTAATGAAAAGAAAAAGATTCAGTTAACTTAAAATTAGTTTAGTTTGTCAACAAGAGAATCAGGGCCAATATTATACAGGATAAAATTTTATCCAGTGCGCAAACTTGACAAAGTTTGCGCACTTATAGCTAAATAAGTTTTATAGATAAAAATATTATTACTTTGGTATGTTTTAGTACAAAAAAAAAATAGTTATTGATAACGAAAGATGTTTATTATGAAATCGATGTTATGGTCACCGCACGCGGTCCCATTCATGTTCGGCGGAGTGGAGACGGCGGGAACATCACAGGACCCCCGCGCGCTCGCGCCGCTCGCATGTTCACTACGCGGCCATATGCTAATACTACGATATTGATATGAATAATTGGTGTCTCTCATTTGCTGATTTTAGGGCGGACAAAAACATAATTTTTTATTTGAAACTAATAATGCAGATTTGTTCTGTTATTGATTCTGAGCCACCCATTATTTTTTGCGCACTCGAAAAAAAGTTTCCCTGTATATTGTTTTAAGTTTCTGTTTTTATGTATTGTTTTTCAGATTTTTTTACTTTCGACTCCTGTTTTCTGAGTGGCCTATGGCTCTCTGTCTGCAATAAATGATTTGATTTGAAAGAAAAGTGAAAAACTATTGAAAGATCTTTACCCAACGGTGGGACACTATGGGTTATTTGAAAAAGAAAATCAGAGAAAAATAGAGAACGTAACTAACTTTCCGCCCGCGGCTTCGTCCGCGTGGAGTTCGGTTATATCGCGCTTTTTAGATTTCCCTCAGGAATATCAAATTTTCGAGAACAAAAGCCCTATTATTTAATCCGGACTTCTAACTTTACATCTGCAAAATTTCACAGCAATCGGTTCAGTAGTTACGGCGTGAAAGCGGAACAAACAAACAAACTCACTTTTCGATTTATAATATTAGTAGATAAGGATAATATGTATTGTATATCGTTCAAAGCGACGAAATTTTGGTCTGATTGCTACTATTCAACTGATTTTCTTGATGTTCCGTTTCATGATATAATATTATTGATGATATAGTGATGTTTCATTAATTAATTCTTGGAACGATATATCACTGTTTTCGTGGCGGAGGTGTACTATGGTCGTTAGGTATAGTGAAAAGTGAGGAAAGAATGAGGAAGAGTACCTGCGTTTGTGCCATACTTGTGTTATATGTTATTTATCTCGCCGGAGGCTCGTCGCTGAAATTCGATCTGGAAACCTTGAATAACCAAATATTTCAGGGTAAATGATAAACAAGGTGTAATAAAAGAAGGGTTCCGTACCATTACATAAACAAAAACAGTTATTTCATACAATTTGTTAAAATCAAAACCTTAATAAAGACATTCATTCAAATTAGGCTGAGAATCAGCACTTTTTGAACGCCAAAATTATATAAAACAGTCTCCCAAATGTTCGTCCTTCACCACTTTCTAGTTTTTCACGCGTTCTCTGGGAACAAAAAGTGGAAATGAAACTAACTCCCCAGCGTTCTTATCACGGAATAGTTAATATAAGACTGGAAAGGCCGTGTGGGCGTGGCCGCCGTGCCACACATGTGAGACGCAAATCTTATGCGACCGAACGTCCGAAACATTCATTTAGTATTCTTAAAAGTACTTCACGAGTCGGAGCTCCGCTTTAAATGCCGTATTGTGCAATTATAACATGCAGGGCAAAAAGCCAGACCTCAACTATACAACGAAGTGGTATATCTTTCCATCGGTAAGTCGAAAATTTTGAAAATTACTTTGTCTGTTCTGTGGTTCTTATAGCAGTAACAGAAATATATTATCTGTGTAAAATTTTCAACTGTCTAGCTATCACTGTTCATGAGATACAGCCTTGTGACAAACAGACAGACATTGGAGTCCTAATATTAAGGTCAATAAGGGTAAGGTTAGGTAGGTTATGGGTAATATTAAGGTAGACATGGTGTGTGTACCGCCACCACATACGTACTCTAGATCGTTTTCACCTTAAATGTCTCCGATCCATTATGAAGATCAAATGGTCTGACAGAGTGCGGAATACCGAAGTCCTGCGACGAGCCAATGTTGGTGGCATTGAGGCTTATTTAATGCGTCGACAGCTTCGGTGGTGCGGGCACGTATCACGTATGGCGGACGAAAGGGTGGCGAAGCGCATCTTCTTCTCTGAGCTGGAGGAGGGCAAGCGAAAGCATGGCGGACAACTCCTCCGGTTCAAGGATGTCTTAAAACGGCACATGAAGAGGTGCAATATAGAACCCTGTGAATGGGAGCGTTTGGCAGCAAAGCGGTCAGAATGGCGCAGAATGGTGTACGGACAAGTTCGCGAGTTTGAGGAGCAGCGCAAAGCTGACCTCGATGCCAAACGCGACCAATTAAAGGCCCGCCCACCTGCTGCCATCACATACAACTACGTCGACGGCGTGCTTACGTGCCCTCAGTGTGCACGAAGTTTCGCCGCCAAGATAGGCTACATAAGCCATCTTCGGGCGCATGAGCGCCAAATCATCGGCTAGGAGTCGAAGTGGTCGCCGTGGCTGAAATCGGTCGGAGCATCATCATCAATATTAAGGTACTATTTTACCCTTTTGGTACGGTATCCTAAAACACTTTAGTCGTTTCAAATTCATCTGCATGTTGAAAAAACCTCATTACTTTCAGAAAACAAGCCCCTCTATTCATAAACGTTGCTTTAATTAACTAAGGATTAGCGAATGTTTAACCATATATTTTTGAGGTTTGTATATCACTTAACTTTAATCATCGCTTATGAATAAATCCCTTAAACACCATTGTGTTTATCCATAAACGATTATTAAAGTTAAGTAACGTGCAAACGTCAAAAATGTATGTTCAAACATTCGCTAATTACTAGTTAAGTTTAAGCAAGGGGTGTATGTATAATTACTAACTTTCGTAATCAACTTTCAGTTTTACTCGCACAAGCAATATAAATGCAACAGTAACCTGAGTTTTAATACCTACAAACTTTAAATGAACAAACGTTATACGGCGTGAGATAAACATGGCATAAAGATAGTTGTCACCATAAAGGACGATGTGTTACCCAGCACATAATACAATGAGGATTCCTTAAATGTAAAACGGTGCCACTCGGAGAGTCGTTGAAACCCCTATAAAAATGTTAGCCCGCCTTTCATTATATTCTGGTACGCGATTTTTTATCTAACCCAACTAAAACTACACCTTACCTCACATAGTTAGAGTTGGTTTTTGATTGGTGTGTGCAAAACTTATTTTGGCAAAATGTCCGATATATTCCTTGCGGATAACCCTCTCTCGGTATTCTGTTTCTGTTACGGTTGTGTTCCGATTTCAATAGTTTTAAGTCTGACGTGAGTAGCAGCTCTAAGCCGTCTTACCCGGCCTGGTGTCAACATGTTAGATTGATTGCCTCGGCCTACTGTTTGGACAACTTGTTCGGTTGGATTTGGAGGACTCAATTATGACATGGAATGTTTACTTATTTATGTAAATAAGTATTTTAAGACACGACAATATTTTGTGGATTTTTTTTTACTTTTTGTCGCCATTCTCTTTTTTTCATTTGCACTTAACCTATGTCGATGTTAGTACTGACAAATAGGTTCTTAATAAGACCTTGGGCCCTACTATGATGGTTTAAAAATATCATTAAACCGTAGTGAAAAAGTGATAGAGCTATTGATCCTGTATAGCCCCATGTTTGCTTAACACAGAAATCATGATGGTTTTAACCAGTTTTAACACATCATAGTAATACCCCTTATCTATTTGTCGGGGTGATTCGTTTGACAATCAGCGCCATCTCGTGGCATTCGACAGAATTTAGTCTAAGTTCGTCAACGTGGATGGCTTTATTTTATATTTTATAAACTAGCGCTTGACCGCAATCCCGCCTGATGGTAAGCAATGATACGATCGTTGATGGTAAAGCGCGCCAGTTTATTAAAAGCCTATTCACTCTAGCCTTGAAGACACTCAAGTTGTAGTGTAACGGAAACACTGACGCTGGCAAATTGTTCCAGTCCCTCGACGCACGTGGTATAAAAGCGAAACGCTTCGTCCGGATCGCAGTGGTGTCAACAACGTAAGGGTATCAGCAGAGCATCTACATATTTATACACATACATATACATCGCACGTACAACATGTTCTAGGATTTAACTCGCGTTACATATCGTTGATACGCTAGTATGATTAACTCATCCGAACATTGTAATTTTATTTAGCTGCAAATAAAAATCATTACTACCTGCAATACGCCCACATTAACAACAATAAGTATGACTAGATGACCCGTGCGAAGTATTCGCACATTTACGGTTTGAAAAATCCTTGATATTCAATCGTAAATTTCCAAAAACCACTGAAATGTCTACAGAAATTTATATATTTTTCCCGTGTAGCGGTCCAGAAAAGCTTTAAAATTATGACTCTTTTATGTATATTGATAAAGTATGAGGGAAGTTATTATAGAGACGTACCGACAAAAAAAGCTCTAGAGATATATACGATGATAACGAGAGATAGTCATACTTTTCCGATATCCTAATATTATTAAAAACGTGAAAGTTTGTATGTATGTTTGTTACCCATTCACGCAATAACTCATGAACGGATTTCGAATGAATTTGGCACACATGTGGTTTACAAAGAGAATTAATATAAAGAATAGTTTTTATCCGGATAATCCCAATGGATCGAAATGTATGTGTGTGAAAAGGTGGGCAGTAGTAATATAATTAATAAAATCAATGTTTATATGTTTATCCTCTATGCGTTCCAAAACCCCTCAGAACCTCAATTGCGTAACACAGTTTTACCCTCAATTTGAAGCATGTTGCTAGTCCATTGCTATTATATTCTAAAAATATGTTTGCTCAACAATGTAACAACGCAATGAATATTGCACAAATATCAAAAAGAAACCCATTGCTACTTACTGATAGTGCGTTACTCAATTATCATACAAATTGTGATAATACTTTCATGGGATGTTCTAGGGACGTCTGTGAGGGTTCCTACCTTGCTATGCATGCCGAGTTCAGCTAGAATTCTGTATACATTAACGGTCTCCAAAGCCTAGATCACAGGCGTAGAGTAGCCAGCCTTTCGGTGTTCTACAGGATGCATTTTGGTGAGTGTGCGAGGGAATTGCATGATTTAATTCCCCCGTCTCCGTTCCACCATCAGACGACCCGTCGTCGTACGGGGAGTTTGCAGCCTGTGTTGTTAACACCAGTACGATCCGGATGAAGCGTTTTGCCTCCTCCTTTATACCGCGTACATCGAGGGACTGGAACAATTTGCCGGTGTTTCCGTCGGACTACAATTTGAGTGTCTTCAAGGCTAGAGTGAATAGGCCCTTAATAAACTAGTGCGCTTTATCATCAATGATTGCGTCACTGCTTACCGTCAGGTGGGATTGCGGTCAAGCGCTAGTTTATAATACATTTAAAAATATATATATTACCTATTTGGTATTAAACCACACAAGTGAAAGCCCTAGGAAGTGGCGAAGGGCGGGCATTTTGGGAACTGTCTTATTGTACGTAATCTTGACGTTCAAAAAGTGCTGATTCTCAGCCTAATTTGAATAAATGACGTTTGATTTTGATTTTACCCAAGTGTCCTTTATACAAATCTCTAAACAATACTTTATTTCCATATTAGGGCGACCAATGAAGGTCAAGAGGACTGTATTGTATGTCCGGCCTTGCACAACATCATACTGAAAAAGATGTGATGATGAATGCTAAGAATTCTTCTAGATTCTTGACTCAGCCCCAAGTTGTGCGGCTGCCGACTGTGTTCATGAGTCTAAACCTGTTGCTTTTATGTTTTAAATCGAGTTATCTTTTTGTATGGATGTATTCCCGTGAAAAACAAATATGTTTTCTTTATTTCTTTATTTCTCTGATAGATTCCAAAGGGTATCTAAGCAAAGTGACATTCTATCAGTGATAACATTGATGGAATAGTTAAAAATGAATGGCACTAACAGCTACCGAAAAGCCTGTGTCAATTCTGTTGAAAATCGTAGTAGAAATACGAAACCTTTTTGAACCGATTGCCACTTGTCTGTGCCCTCTGTGCCGTTGATTGAAAAGTCCGCGAGTCAAGCGAGTCCGACTCGCTTGGCCGATCGATTCGGACTCGCTCACGAAAGGTTCTGTAAAAAACAGTTGGACGTAGTTATGCAAAAAGGATCCAGCCAGCAAACTTGCTTTTGATAAAAAAAGAGTTTGAAGTAAACTTTATATATACATATTAAAATAACACGACAGTAGATTTAAATTTCCTTTTAAATAATGGGTATTTTCCTGTACTTTTTTGGGGCTTTGGTATTTTTTGCATACACTAAAGTTGATGTGGAGATTTTAGACATTTATGACAGTAACTCAAAAAACGTTTTTTTTTTTTTGTTTGGATCCATTTTGTATAACTACGTCCAGTTGTCAGTGTAGTAGTGTCTTACCAATATTTTTTGCCCGAAAACAAATTACTTTCTAGTAGATATATTTCTTTAACGCATCATTTTGCAATCGATACCATCATCAAACTTTTTATCGTCCCACTGCTGGGATCAGGTCTCCTCTCATACAGAGAAGAATTCAGCGTAATCACCACGCTTGCTCAATGCGGCTTGGCGACTTCAGACTTTAAGGCCAGGTTTATTCAAGATGATTTTCCTTCACCTGGTAATCAGTCATCAATATCCAAGATATACTTAAAAAGAACCTATAACTTTAGAACTTGAGAGGCTGGTGTTTTAACCACTAGGCTACCACGACTACCTACTTTCAGTCGATATGAACAGAGAGCTATACTTAACTTGTACGCACCAATTCATAAATTGTTATAGAAGAGAAGGTATTGTAGAGAAATGTCCTCAAAGAATCATATCCTATCTCCGGAGTTATTTGCATACTGACGGTACCCGACTGACGCAGTGGCTGAGCTGCGTGTCAGAAGTTCGATTCCCGCACGGAATAAATATTTGTATAGCGTACAATTAGTTGTTCGGGGTCTGGCTCTTTGTGTATGTGACTTAATATGTTTGTAAACCCTCCCACGACACAAGAGAAATTGCTACTCTGAACAACGTCAATGGGACAATAACGTCAAAAGCAGTACCTTCCGTTTCCGCTGGTCTCCCTACACCTCTTTCCACCTCTCTTTGTCCAGGGCTGCCATGGAACAATCTTCATCAAAGGAGTTCAGTTCATTGCGTCATCTCCATTTGGGCCTGCGTCTGTGCAAATATTATAATATCGTTTCTTTTTTTTTTTTCTTTAATATATTTTCAAATCATGCCATTTTTTTTTTGTTATATTGTTTGTGTTCTTCTTCTTCTTCTAATTCTTCAGCCTATCTCCACTGCTGGACAAAGGCCTCCACCATGGCTTTCCACGATGACCGATCTTCTGCTACCAGCATCCATCGGCTTCCCGCGACCTTCACCAGGTCATCGGTCCACCTTGTCGGTGGCCTCCCTACGCTGCGTCTTAAGTATGTGGCCGCCACTCCAGAACCTTACCACCCCATCGGCCATCGGTTCTAAGAACAATGTGCCCTGCCCATTGCCATTTAATTTTAGCGACTCGAAGAGCTATGTCGGTGACTTTGGTTCTTCTGCGGATCTCCTCATTTCTGATTCGATCGGCTCTCTCCATCGGCCTTTGTGTGAAAATGAACCTTCTTATAAGGCCCATTGTGAGCGACCACGTTAGGATAGTTTGTGTATTGTCTTACTTTCCAATAATTAAGAAACTTGTGAGATCTACATTATGACAAATATACAAATTGTATTTATCTTAGTAAGCCTTTATATAAATAAATAAATAAGGAACCTATTAGATAACTTACAAAATCAATCTTAGAATCATCATCATCATCATCAGCCCCTATTCGTCCACTGCTGGACATAAGTCTCCTTCGTGGCACGCCAACAAGCTCGATCCTGAGCAGTTCTCCGCCAGCCACTACCAGCCCAGCCACCTTTTTGATGTCGTCGCTCCATCTCCCCCAAGGGCGTCCCACGCTACGTTTGCAGAGACGCGGTCTCCACTCGAGGACTCGTCAATCTTAGAATATATAAATAAAAAAAATATTAACCAATTCAGAACTAAAATACCTTTCACGCACTTAATAAAACCAACCCTAATAAATAATACCAAAAACTGTAAACCAGCAACAAAATCAAAATTAATGTCAAAAGTAGCAGTTTGTATAGTTAGGAACTATCTTACGTGGCATATCCCTTCGTTCACAAACCTCGGATATTTCCCTTGACAGCCATATTACTGCAACTTCCCACCAATTTACACTGGCCTTCGTGAAACTTCCAAAGTACACCATAAGTTGTACTTTGGGGAGATGTCGAGGGTTCATCTGTAATTGGATACATGATCAGAGGGTCCTGCTTCCCTACGGACTATAGTTTGCACCTGTAGCCAACGATATTATGTGAGAAAATTTGTGTAACTTGATAGTATTCGTGATGTGAAAACTGAACTGTTCTGCGGGTGATACTGTACCACATTGGTTTAATATTATTATGTAAATGCGAAAAATACTGAAATCGCCGGCAATAAAAGAGATGTAAGTGTGGAAGAAAAAGACGTGCTGTACCGACCACACTGGGAGTCACCGGTGGCTAGAGGTATCGTCCGGGACTTACAAGTTGTAGGTCATAGGTTCGGATCCCATCAGACGCTTAATTTTGTGTACATTATTTCATCACCACTGCTCTCAAAAAAGATAAAGGAAAACATTTTGAGGAAATCGGCATATCCTAGAGCTAAAACTGCGAAGACATGTGACATCTACCATCCCTCACTGGGCCCGCGTGGTACATTACGGCCCACTCCCTCTCATCGAGAGGGGGCCTGTGTCCCAATAGTGGGAACATTATAGGCTGATTATGTTATGTAGGTACTGACCACTAACAAAATGATGCCGTGATGTCTGTTCAGAAATTTAATTGGGTACAGGAAAGCACAGGGGCGCGGCTTCTTTGTTAAATATAAACGATATTCGAATGGGTTTAAACTCAAAATAAAGTACTCCAAGAATTAATAACAATTTTCTTTTTTATATATAATTATTAACCAGTGCTTGACCGCAATCCCGCCTGATGGTAAGCAAGGATGCATTCGTTGATGGTAAAGCGTGCTAGTTTATTAAGAGATAAGCTCTCGCTCAAAAAAACTGAGTGAATAGGAAGGAAGACGGTAGTTGAGCGAGGTGATGCAATGTTAAACCCAACAACACGACCAATGATGCTGCGCCAGTGGGAGACCCTCCACGACCAATCTCCTATCATAACAATATTTGGCAATACCCGGCACACATCGCAACACAACTGCTCAAACCCGTCTTCCGTACGTCTTCAAAACATATCATGTTAGTTAGAACATGACGAATCGCTTGGCTGCAATATTTGTCTGGTGGGTGGTAACTTCTGCCGGCATCCGATGTTATTGCCTGCCACGGAGAAAATTTTCGGTTTCATATGTTTTTTTTTTTATTCTAAATATAACAAACATATTCAACACATTATGTCGGTCAATAACTACACGGTTCATGTCACGTTACTTGCTAATGTCACTAAATAAATCTTTTACGTAATTCCCCTGGTATTGTAGTAGCCTACCACAGCCGATGTTCTTCCTAAAATGCAGACATAGGATTAAACGACGCCTACTGGCATAACACAGCGCGTTATTCTATGTAAGATCTGTAAATATTTACCTGTGTTAACAAATAAATGATTTGATTTGATTTGATTTGAATATAATTTGATATGACTAATAACACTTGATATCACCAATATCATTTGATATCACCAATATCATTTGATATCACCAATATCATTTGATAATACCAATATCATTTGATATCATCAATGTCATTTGATAATACCAATATCATTTGATATCACCAATATCATTTGATATCACCAATATCATTTGATATCACCAATATCATTTGATAATACCAATATCATTTGATATCACCAATATCATTTGATAATACCAATATCATTTGATATCACCAATATCATTTTATGCCATCTAAAGAAGCCGTGCCGTTGGTATGTACGTATTGTATGTAGTGTAGACGGAGCAGAGCGTGAATGAAACATTTGCTCAGCAATACAAAGAAATCACTTACCAATATTGCTTCCAATAAGTCCTAATCTCTAAATCCTCATTTAGATTACGTAAAGGTCTGGTCTTGTCGGTCTGAGTCAAGTATCTTGTTGAGCAGACAGGTCAAACAACGAACCCTTAGGGCTGCTTGTCCACGGGAGCGAATATGCATAGGCCTACCAACACACAATGGGCCCGCGTGGTAGACCCTTTCCTCCCTAAGAGGAGGCCTGTGTCCTAACAGTGGGAACAATATAGGCAGGTAGTGTATGTATGTTTATGCGCCAACTATGACATTTGGCAAAATTAATAAAAAATAAAATCGGGAAATTAAAAAATAAATCTCCTATTTTTTGGAATATCAACTTTTTGCTAGAAACTCCATTTTACGTATAATAGTGGGCGTGTGTCGCGTGTAACCTGTTGACAGCCTCCGTGGCGTAGCGGTAGCGGACGCGGCCGCTGCGCAAGGTGGCGCGGGTTCGATCCCCGCACAGTGCAAGTATTTGTATGCATGAATATGAATATTTGTACTGGTCTGGTCGTGCCTCGGAAAGCACGTTAAGCCGTTGGTCCCGGTTGCCCTACGAACATCTTGTGGCAGTCGTTACAGGTTGTTGGAGCCCTCAAAAGTCCTACAATTGGTCTAACTGCAAGGCTTCGATGTCGCCTTCGGGTTGTGGAGGTCAGACGGCAGTCGCTTCATGGAAAATGTCGAAGTTTAGCCATATCAGCAGTTGGACTGGTAAAGCGAACCCCAGACTCCAAAGCTGAAAAGGCTTCGAATGCGACTGGGATTAACACTGGGATGATGATGAGTGGGCGTGTGTCGCGTGTAACCATGGAACCGACTTCACAAAGTGGTGTAATTTGGCTTCACTTTTATCGTTGCGCTGAGTATCGAACTATCCACCTAGGTGTTATTAATCTAAGTTATGCACACCATATAAATTACAAAACATAAATATGAAAATTTTACAAAAGGTTTTACAATAAGCGGTCTTTTTGCTAAGAGTGATCTTTAACAGACAATCATTGGATGGAATGGGAAGGAGAAAGCCCAAATAAAATATAATGATAATATTTAATCATTTTAAAAGTGGGCTAAGATTAAACACGCTCTTCTGATATGGGCAAATCATCCCATAGCCTACCACCACCTGAACAGTAAAGGATTAGTCACAGAAGCTGGTGGAAAGCAACGACATCTCGTCTCAAATTTTCCAATAACCTCGAAACCATTCCATTATTGTTCCTTGTGAGGCTAGATCAACAGATATTTCCATTTTGTTATCTCGTAACTTTGCTACTTGCACGACATTATCAGTGGCTACACAGGTCACTTTTATTGCAGAGGCAAAAAGAGTAGAGCGAAGTTGAAAGTAGAGGAGCTTGTGGCTCCACGCCACAACCCTGCTGACATTCCCTTTTCGCACAAGAACATCCCCGATTAAACTACAGATAATAATAAAAATATATTAATTAGCAACGTCCCGTGGTTACACCCGTATAAGTTTCGACCTCATGGGAATATTGGAATAAAGAGTATCCTGACTTAAAACTATCTACAATATGTAAAGAAAATCCTGACCGATGCGTGAAGGTATTGTTGGGTATCGAAAACTGATTCTACTAATGCCTACAAAGCCTGGTTAAACTTAAAACAATACTCCCTATAAAAATAAATGTTATTTTCCAAAAGACGGTAACTTACATGGCAATACATGTGCGGGCGACGGGGGGCACGGCACGCGATCAAACAAAATGCCGCCAGTATTGTATGTACCTACATTCATTCACACTCAGTCACTTTTTAAAAAATTACCAAATATTGGGGAAGTAGGAGTTAATTCGCAAAAAAAGATTATTTCAATTTTTTTTCTTTTTATTTGGTCATTTGATTCCTTAACCTTTATTATCCTTATCGGTCGGACGGGGTTTTATTTACAAATTGTATAGAATGTGTGCCCTATCCAACTAGATTCTGTGGATTTGGTGTGAAAAAGTAACAAAAATCCATTCATCCAACCTTACAAGCTTTGCCGTTTATAATATTAATAGAATAAAGTAAAAATAAAAACAGAATGTTCTGACCAAAGTTATAATACCTACCTACTCCTATCAGCATGATGAGGCGACATCTAAAAGCTCGCTACCATCCCCTTTATGTCAAGCACAAGACTTTTCCTCTATCTTTCGCACTTGCTCGCCCCGCTCCAATGGACAGGCGGCCTAAATCCGAACTATTAATAAGTAAGTGGGCACCCCAACGGCGACTCGTTGATGTAGGTCGTTCCCTAATTTGATATTGAGTTAACTCCAAAGACATAATTAGACGATTAGACAGGCGGGCCGCTTGAATGCAAAATAAGTCCCGAGAGACTTCATTATACAATGCTAATTATACATAATACTTATCTGTGATACAGTTCCAATTTACAATTTGTCGGGTAACTCTACCAGGAAATTTAAACCGTATACTAAAGCAGGTAAGTTTGAAAATGCTGTTGTGATAACTGTTAAAGTCCTGTCTTGAAACCTGAGATCATTGCTAAACGCGAAGAATTATTATCATTGGTAGATTTCTAACTTGCAATACTGGGAGTCATTTCCATTCGGTTCAAAAAACCTCTGTCTTAAACTAAATTTCTACGTTCATTGTCTTTATTAATATAACTCACTAGCTTTTGCTCGTGGTTTCGCCCACATGGATATCGTAAATATAACGTAGAACAACTATCTCCATGAAATATTTTTTGTTATGGCGGCAACAGAAATACACGATCTGTGAAGATTTCACCTGTCTATTTATCATATAATTTTTATATGTTTCATGAGATTACCACCTGGTGACAAACGGACGTTTAGTGCAGTCTTGGGGTCCCGTTTGTACGCTGTGTGTATAGAACCCAAAAAAAAATGCTTTTCCATACATTTCGACTACAACAAAAATCTTCTTGCTCTTCTACTTCCAATGGCATTACCATCCCGAAGGTTGGCCGTCGACTTCTTGTACTCGGTCTTGTCAACACATAGTCTTTGTGACAGTTTTTCGACGGAAGCTGTCGGAATCCACTGCCTGGTGTTTCTCCTCATATACATAATCTCCGTCAGGTCTTGCGGCGGTTGGCGCAGATGTCAACGCGCCATCGTCTCTGTGGTATGGCAAGGTTCGGGCCACCGATACCGAACGACGCTGCGCTGTTAAGATTTCATTGCTGAGATGAACGTATCGATTCATAATACCCCTGATGAATTTGTCTGGCATTTGCACTGGGTCTTTTTTGGCACAGCCGGGACGTACATTTTCCAGCAGAAAAGTGTAAAAGTCTGATGCAAAAAAGCGGCAAGTCAAACAGACTCTATGAAATTATAATAAACTCTGTATAAATAAAACTGGTAATAAACAAGATGTGTTTTTCATTTCGCATCATTTGTATGGCCATGATGTGAGAACGCGTCAATATGGAAGTCTGTTTGAAGAAACTTTACATATAAAGGCGTAGTACCGTTTTTATAAGCCATTATCGCAAAAATAGCTGTTGTTTGGGCACTGTTAACTTATCTTTGAAGGTGTTTTATGAACTGCCAAAATGTGTAGGAGCTACATACTCATCAATTTATGGTAACAAACAAGAATCTAAGTTATAACTCTATAAAAACTAACAACAGCACTCTGAAAACTATAGCTGATAAGTGGGACAGGCCCATACCTACCTACTGGAAAGTTCTTCTTCAGCCTATGAGGTCCACTGCTGGACAAAGGCCTCCCCCAAGGCTTTCCACAATGACTTGACTTTTTCAATGCAATACATAAATAATCCTTGTAAGTGTGAGGACTTATTTTTAGATGATTCTAAACACTGACTTATAGGAAATCTTCAATCAAATAACACTGTGCAACACAGTCTTCAAACAGTAATTAAAATCTGCCACACCACCTAAAAAAGATGACACGGTGTCCCTAAATGGAAAGCAGGCTACGTCCGTGTCATCTTTTCCGCCCCCGCATTGAGTCACCGCACTCAGGACGAAGACCATGGTGTGATCTCATCGGACTGTATACGGAAACTGGTTTTTTATTAATCTTGGACGTTTAAAGGATAAGTAATTAATGTAAACATATTTGTTTAAGCAAGGATTGAGCTTAAAATTAATATATACGCACTATGCCTAGTGTCAAAAATGGTAATGGAAATTACTAATGCTACTTCATTTTGGGGACAGGATACAGGAATTTGAAGTGTGATTTTGAGTTCTAAAACCTGTGGTAAGCACGGGTTCTCTCTTTTATACCTACTCATTCTGTGGGCATATTTAATATTATGCCAGACAAGTAAAAGGGTGTTGTTTATTTAGGCCCTAAAAACAAATGAAAATATCTCGCCCTTAGCACTAAACAGCTAAATCTAAACATAAATCCAAAAACAAAGGATTTTATAGCTTTATAGCACAATCAGCTTTTAAAACGATGAATGAGAAAAAATACTTTATTTATCAATGCCGAATTCATTAAGATTGCCTATCAGACGAGGTTAGCGTGATCAATAAGATTATAACGATAAATAAATAAGTACAGCTGGTCGCTCTGATTAACTCTAGATAATGTTTGTGTTCTTTCTTCAGAATTAACTTAGTGACACGTTATATGAGTTAATATAACTGTCTATGTTTTACATTGCATAAATATGTGAGATGTTATGTGTGATTCCTGTAGGCCTTCATTTAGGTAATGAGTTTTTACTTACTTACATTTCCCTTTTAATGTTTTTTTTTCTTTTAGCTTTGCTGGTAAATTGGCGTGGCTAGCTTGCACATGGTAAATCATTTAATTCAATTGCCTGTGCTTGTTTATTTGTATAAATTTGTATATTTTTGTATAAAGTCATGTGTTTTTTAGGGTTCCGTACCTCAAAAGGAAAAAACGGAACCCTTATAGGATCACTTTGTTGTCCGTCTGTCTGTCTGTCTGTCAAGACCCTTTATCTCAAGAACACGTGGACGTATCAAGCTGAAATTCACATGAAATACTCGGGTCTATTGTCCCTTTAAGCTGTGAAAATATCAAACTTCTAAGCCAAGCCAATCAAAGGATACAGCCGATTATGTCGATATTTTCAACAAATTTTCGACACTCGCAAAGGAATCAAAACCTACAGGATACTTCCCGTAAACTCAGAATCTTGAAATTTGGCACGAAAGATTGTCATATAATGCAAATATAGGAAAAATTGCGAAAATCACATTTTTTTAGTTATATAATATAATATACATATTTTAATAAAATGGAACTTACTACCTTATTTCTCACGAACTAATAAAGTTATCAAATTGAAATTTATACCAAATACCGAGGTCTATTGTCCCTTTAAGCTGTGAAAATATCAAACTTCTAAGCCAAGCCAATCAAAAGATACAGCCGATATGTCGATATTTTCAACAAATTTTCGACACTCGCAAAGGAATCAAAACCTACAGGATACTTCCCGTAAACTCAGAATCTTGAAATTTGGCAAGAAGGATTGTCATATAATGCAAATATAGAAAAAATTGCGAAAATCACATTTTTTTAGTTATATAATATAATAAACATATTTTAATAAAATGGAACTTACTACCTTATTTCTCACGAACGAATAAAGTTATCAAATTGAAATTTATACCAAATACCTAGGTCTATTGTCCCTTTAAGCTGTGAAAATATCAAACTTCTAAGCCAAACCAATCAAAAGATACAGCCGATATGTCGATATTTTCAACAAATTTTCGACACTCGCAAAGGAATCAAAACCTACAGGATACTTCCCGTAAACTCAGAATCTTGAAATTTGGCATGAAGGATGGACATATAATGCAAATATAGGAAAATTGCGAAAATCTCATTTTTTTAGTTATATAATATAATAAACATATTTTAATAAAATGAAACTTACTACCTTATTTCTCACGAACTAATAAAGGTATCAAATAGAAATTTATACCAAATACCTAGGTTTATTGTCCCTTTAAGCAGTGAAAAAATCAAACTTCTAAGTTAAAGCGATCAAAAGATACAGCAGTTTATACCGACACCTTAGACGAATTTCCGTCACACGCTAAGGAATCAAAACCTACAAGGTACTTCCCGTGAACTCAGAATCTTGAAATTCGGCACGAAGCAACGTTATATTATAGTACAAACAGATAAAGGAAAAATTGTGAAAATGATAAATTTGAAGTTACATAAAATATTAAAATATTATTTTTGCTTACATGACATAAAATATTTTTTTAATAATTATAAACTTACTACCTACCCTTTTTCACATGAACGCGTAAAGATATTAAAGTTGAAATTCATATCAAACACTTCTTAAATCTAATTGCCTCTAAACTGTGAAAATTCTAAATCAATGCTAGTATTATAAATGCGAAAATAACTCTGTCTGTCTGTTACGCTTTCCCGCCTAAACCTCTCAACCGATTTTGATGAAGTTTGGCACAGACAATCTTTAGACCCTGAGAAAGAACATAGGCTACCTTTTATCTCGGAAAAATTTGATGTTCCCGAGGGGAATTTAAACAGCGCGATATAACCGAACTCCACGCGGACGAAGCCGCTGCCGCTGGCGGAAAGCTAGTACGTCATAAATTGTAAACCGCTACGTTTGTACGGCGGAACCCTCGGTGTGCGAGTCCGACTCGCATTTGGCCGGTTTTTTTTTAACTGTACAGACAGCTGTGCTATTGGAGAGTTTGTTCCGCCACTTCTTCTTATCTTCTTTTAATGTTAATTTTCAAAAAGTGCTAATCCTCAGCCTAATTTGAATAAACAACTCTTGATTTTGATTGCCTACCTGACGAGGTAGTGACACATGACATGACATGTATAATATTTCCTTTCCATGTTGAACACTACTGTCCTTCCGTAGCATTATTTATCGCTAATATTATTTAAACATTAGTTGTTAGGTACTGATTCTGTATGAACAAACAGTCCTTTGAATTGTACACCTGTCGCCTTACAATTCCCCGACTTACGAGTGTCGCTAAAGACGCTAAAGCTGTCGGTAAGACGTGTGTTATGCGCCAAGGCGTGCTGAGAGGAGTCCTGCGTCCTAATAGTGGGATATGAATCCCAGTGACTGTCATGGACAACAGACTTCCTTGGATATTGTCCAACATATGAAACAATGGCTTGGTAATAATCTTCTAATGAGTTGCTTGTAAGGTTGCATATCGTATGCATAATCAGACTAAAATGTTCCCACTGCTGGGACATCATCATCATCATCAGCCTCTACTCGTCCACTGCTGGAAATAGGCCTCTTCCATGGCACGCCAACAAGCTCGATCCTGAGCAGTTCTCCGCCAGCCACTACAGCCGCCTTTTTGATGTCGTCGCTCCATCTCGCCCAAGAGCGTTCAACGCCACGTTTGCCGACATAAACCTACTCTATTCGAAAGATAGTGGGCTTCCCCCACGCGGGCTCAGAGCGGGCCTTCAGATGTGACATATCTTCAAATTTTGGTTCTAGATTATACCGGTTTCCTCACGATATTTTCGTTCACCGATTTGGGAGAAGGCATTATTTACAGAAATAGTGTTCCATAGTGCCTGACAGGGCCCAGCTGGGGACTTGGAAGGTGACATATATTGTGTGCTGACAGGGCCCAGCTGGGGACTTGGAATGTGACATATATTATGTGCTGACAGGGCCCAGCTGGGGACTTGGAAGGTGACATATATTATGTGCTGACAGGGCCCAGCTGGGGCTTGTAAGGTGACATATATTATGTGCTGACAGGGCCCAGCTGGGGACTTGGAAGGTGACATATATTATGTGCTGACAGGGCCCAGCTGGGGACTTGGAAGGTGACATATATTATGTGCTGACAGGGCCCAGCTGGGGACTTGTAAGGTGACATATATTATGTGCTGACAGGGCCCAGCTGGGGACTTGTAAGGTGACATATATTATGTTGATATGACATTTAAAGGACCAATAATCTTCAAGAAGCCCTAGCAGGTAAACAATGTTACGTGCGGATAACAGTGTTCAACTTGGAAAGAAAATATTAGAAAATTGAGTCGCAAATTCGAGACAGCGCCTTTCGTTATTCCCGGACGGGATAAGAAAAGCCACCCATTGGAATTGCACGGAGTGAAGTAGACATATCACGCGTCTTACTTTCATGTGCCTGAGATGCAGCATCACAGATAACAGGTTTTATTTAGCACAGTGCCTTTGCAAGGACAATGTGTAATTGAGAGATTGTGGATACAGACTGTTTGCTAAAAGGAAAGACACAAGTATTTGAGGACAGTGATGTCATTTGCTAACACAATCTTGTTTTATTTGTCATCATTTTGATTTCTTCAAGTTATTTTCTTTTCTTTTCAACATATTTATACGATTTTGGAAACAACTTTCTTACTAGAAGCCATTGAACAGTTTTTTTATCTACATTGCAGATAACACCGAAAAAATTGCGCTCAGTAACAACTACAAACAAAAACGTTGAAACATTCATTAATACTTTGCATGACACTTAAATCAGGTGTTATGCGTGAAAACTAGTATAATATAACACTTGCTATGCCTAAGAAAATGATGTCATTCCTACTTGAACTAAAAACGGGAACTCTATTATTTATTTTATTTTATTTATTTATTAGGTCTGCCAACAATTGTTTACACAAAAATGCTTACTCACTAAAACCACTTGTGCTTAAACTATACATTGTGCAACAATCACTTATAGGTAGACACCACGTGAGCAATAATAAGTACAATAAATACAATAAAAGCTCAATCTCAGCAATATAATATACATCTAGTCATCATTGCCTTTCAGACAGTTTAGGAATTTATATTTTAGCCTATTCAGGGAATCAAAGTGTAAATCAATCTTATCACTACAGCTATTTAAAACACTACAAAACCTAGCGCATGGAGAGTTAGAGCCCAACACCGTTCGCCTCATTGGAGCACTAAGCGGAACAATAGGTTTGCGTGGAATCCTCGACGGAGCACGAAAGTTAAAAAGTGCGAGCAGCTGCGGCGAGTCGATACTTCCCTTCAAAATTTTGCTTGCAAACATTGCGTCATTCAACCATCTTCTCTCTACCAAGGAGTGCATGTTGAAGAATTTTATTCTCTTTTTGTAAGAGAGAATTTTTTTGGTTATTCCCAAAGAGAAGGCCAAATGCCTAAATAACCTTGAATGCTATTATTATTAAAAAAAAAATTTAATAACCTTGTATGTGCTATTTCAATTACACCCAATGTTAAAAAGACATTCACAACACGACATATAAACAGGCATCCCTTAGAATCAGTAATGACAACATCCAGAGGGGAAATTTGCGCTCAGAGTTTGATATCACCTGTTTGACATTGGCCCTTTTTCCTTTGTTCACGAACGAAACTAATTTTAAGTTCACTGCATTTCCTTCTTTCTATTACATTAAGAAAAGGACAGAAGATAAAATGATAGTTTACACCTGTCAAATTAGTCCGCTCCTGACGTAAATTGACGTATTTTTGGTCGCCATGTTTATAATTGTGTCTAAAGTATCTTAATTTGACAGGAGTAAATTAAAATGTTATCTTTTATCCATACTAATATACAGTATGTTAAATAACAGAGGGCGTTCCCTTAAACTCGTTAATATATATCATTAATAGATTAAAATAAAAATATCAGCATAGAAAAATAAGCATAAAAAAATCCGAATAAAAAAAAATTCTAATTGGAAATAAATTTGAAACCTCCTGTTTTAAATCAAAATAGTCGTCGATCAAAATTGCGACGTTGCCGTCTTTCATGTTCGCGTGTACAGTGTGTTTCTTTTACATGTCAATTTAAAATTTTTATTGAATATTTTCATATTGGAAAAAATTTTAAAACATTTTGTTTTCGAATGGAAATATTTTTTTTAGCGTGTATGTATGCTATACTATTTCGGGTTAACGGGAACGCCCTCTGTTAGTTAACATACTGTATAAAGCTGAAGAGTTGGTTTGTTTCTTTGAACGGGCTAATCTCAGGAACTACAGGTCCGATTTGAAAAATTCTTTTTGAGTTAGATAGCTCATTAATTCAGGAAGGCTTTAGGTTATAAAACATCACGCTGCGACTAACAGGAGCGGAGCAAAAAAATAAACATATCGAAATCTACGCGGGTGAAACCGCGTGGCGCAGCTAGTCGATTATAAACATGGCGACCAAAAATACGCCAATTTACTTCAGGAGCGGACTAAGTTGGCAGGATTAAACCAAAATGTTATCTTCTATCAAAATATAGAAAGAAAAAGATTCACTCAACTTAAAATTCTCACAACTTAAAGTTTGTGAACGAGAATCAGCGCCATTGACGGATTGCCATTATTGACTATATTTTAAATGTTTTTAATTTTGAGAATTGAACTTCAGTTCCACATTCTGCGTTGTCCCACTACTTCATTACATCATTCGTTCCACCTTACGGGGGGAGGCACACTGATATTTGCCTCCTCGTTGATATAAATTGGGTTAATTTTAATACTTACGTAATAGTACATTACGATATTAGTGCGTAATGATGGTTATAACATGCGAGGCGGAATTTCAGCCCGAGCCGAAGGCGAGGGTGTAATTGAGCCGAGCATGTTATAACCAATACGCACGTATATCGTACGACGTTTTTTAACACACTTGCGAGGAAACAGAAAAAAAAATATTTTATATTTTGTTCATGTTAAATAAACTCAATCTGTGAATGCACACTGTTGCTTTCCCGCCATTAGTATTATTATTTGCCATTTCAAATATGGAACAGCGCGCAGCGCGAGCCGTGCGGCGGCGATCAGTTCCATATTTACTTGAAATGGAAAATAATGCTGTTATGGAATTTGTATGGACTATAACTTAACTATTTGCTTTGATAACACACGCGTTTGTTATAGCCCGCTTTACATATTTAAAACCGGTGGAATTACATCAGCTTTACTAGCAAGGGTGTTAAAAAACATTTTAAAGACAGCAGCCAATACATGTACATAAATGCACCTCCGAATTCTAACATCCCGGTTTTATTAAGCACATGTCTCGCATTATTTACAGTGGAGTCGGTGATCCCGGCCAACGGTATACGCCTCCGACTCTAGAACGTATTTACCAAAAGCGTATTCATATTAGATTTCCGAGCTCCCAATGCCAGCCGGCCGTATCGAGAATGTCGCCGATACATTCAATACTTTATTCGAGTGAGCTCGAGAACGCCCGCCGCGACACGGAAGAGTGTCAAATAAATACAGGTTGAAATATATCTCCTGTCGCGTACTGTGATCCTAGTATATACGTGCCATTTAAACGATGAATTTTTGTTTGGTATTCGTGTTGTTCGGCTATTTTTTCACGTGGAGTGCTGGTATGCTGTACCGACGGGACTCCGACAATGTTTTGAAACCTGGTTGGTAATTTTTATTTTATTTTATTTTTAAGTTAATTGGAACTTGTTAGAGAATGAAAATTCCCGCGTTTTCCAATTCAGTGATGTGTGTGTTCGAGAACTGTTGCATTTTAATCTAGCGGTTATTAATATTGCTTTTATGAAATAGTTAATTCATTTAGTTTCAGTTGCGTATTTATTCACGTCGACACAACAACACACAGTTCATTAATAAATAAAATACAATTAGGTGTTTGTGATTTGGTATGTTATTTATTTACTTATGACTATTCATTCAAATTATGGCACAGAATATTTTTTTTATAATTATTATGTATTAGGTATCTTTTATTAATATTACACCGGCATATACAGGTCCGTCCTGTGAAGTTATTTTTAACAAAATACACTTGAGTTATTTTTTTATTGTTACAAAAATAGCTGTGATACTTATTTGTTTACTTCAAATAACTTCCCTCGTTAGGCAAGTTTATTAAGTTCGATAATAATTGAAAAAGTAATTTTAGTCTCATTACTGACAGTTGAGCTCCGAGTTTAGACATCACCATTTATTAACTTTAATATTATACTTATTGAAGTAGCATATCTTTGTCAAAATATGAACGTGCACCACACAGGTGCAGTAATGCAACCCTGGTACAGATTACGTCATCTTATGCTGCTCATGGTGTATTATTATTCACTTTTGTAGATCACTGTTGAGCAAAGACATCTTCCAAAATCCAGGCCATAACTCCCTTAGTCATGCATGATACGTTTGTAACATTCACTACATTTGTTTTTCGAGTATTTTTACCCTCTCCAGATTAGCTCTAGAAAATCAATGTAACAAAAAATAATGTAACACTTAAACTTTAACATTTTTTAATTAATTTGATTTCCAGTGCCAATCCGGAAATTGTCATATAGTGATATGCAATCAGACACATGTCAAAATTAAAGCGAAATCCCAGAGATATGTAGATAAAATCAGCTGTCTCTTTAACCACGTGTTATTAACAGTTGGAAAGAAAGAGACGGAAACAGAAGGTCACGACAAAAATATACAATAATGTGTTGATAGTGCGACGCAGGCGCAGGTTGCACTGCATCACCTTGATCAGTGACTGCGCACGATACGAGAATGGTGCACTTTCGAATGTGAACTGTGGTGCTGTTCCGCTTTGGACGTTGTCTATTGGTTCTATGAGTTATAATTATGTACATATTTTAATTAAACTTTTCTAACGATAGCCTAAAGTAGTAGTACAATATACTCCCGGCCGCATTTCGGTCCCGATTATGTATGTAGGATATATTGAAGTGCAAACACATATGCACTCTCATAATTCGATGATGGCGGCGATAATGAGGGCAATCAATCACGAGCGGGCAATGTTATATATTTATTACTTTATTCATACCAAAAAGTACAACATTTTATGATATTCCAGAATGATGTACCTACACAAATACCTATTAAAATATTTATGTATAACGAAATCATCAGATCAAAACATAAACACTCTACAAGTATATGTATATAAGTACTTGAAAAATTATAATATGAAGTAAAGAAAGTCACACTCGCACATAACATTTTTTTTAAAGGAGGGCAACGTTCCTTTGTGACTCTAAGAATTTCTCCTGTATCGTGGGTGCGTTTTCAAACATATAAAACTCACATAGGTACACAACAACCAGACCTGGAACAACTACTTGTAGGTCATACAAATATTTGTCTCCTGTATTGACGCGCTTGTATCGCCTATCATTTAGGACTGGTATAGTGCCCAAGTCCTGGAAGCTTGCTAACGTGCAGCCCGTCCCCAAAAAAGGTAGTCGTGCCGATCCTGCCATCTATCGGCCGATGTCGATCACCTCTATACTTTGCAAAATTATGGAGCGTGTATTGAACTCGCGCCTCTTGGCATACCTGGAAGGTAACGATCTCCTCAGTGACCGACAGTACGGCTTCCGCCGCAATCGGTCAACTGGGGACCTACTAGTGTATGCCACTCACTTGTCGGGCGAGGCCCTCGAGAAGAATGGGGAAGCGATTGCTGTCTCCCTTGATGTCTCGAAGGCCTTCGACCGGGTATGGCACGCTGGCCTTTTGAGTAAGCTTCCAGCGTACGGCATTTCCCCTAGCCTGACTGGCTGGGTAAAAGACTTCCTGACTGAACGGTCCCTCCGAGTTGTTGTCGACGGATGCTCTTCTGAGCCCATGTCAACTAATGCCGGTGTTCCTCAGGGGTCTGTTCTCTCTGCAACTCTGTTCCTGCTGCATATTAACGATCTGCTGATGCCCGGTATCTATGGGTATGCAGATGACAGCACAGTTGTAGAGAGATACCTGCCGGATGCTCGGGCTAGTAGGGAATCAATCCAGTCCGAAAGAGAGGCCATGGTTGAGCGAACGAGTGTTGCACTGCAGGCAGTCTCCGAATGGGGCAATGCCAATCTTGTAGCATTCAATGCCACCAAAACACAGGCGTGTCTTTTCACCGCCAAAAGGAGCCCGTTCACCTTGGCTCCTACTTTTCGAAATGTGTCCTTGGAGTGTTCCGACCGCCTTCAGCTTTTGGAAGTTGAGATTTCCTCGAACCTTAACTTTGGGCGGTTCATTGAGTTCAAGGCCAAGGTGGCTGCCAGGAAACTTGGCGTTATCGCAAAGGTCCGGCAGTACTTCACACCTGGGCAGCTTCTAATGTTATACAAAGCACAGGTCCGTTCGTGTGTGGAGTACTGCAGCCACATTTGGGCTGGTGCTGCTAAGTGTCACCTGGCCGCTTTGGATTAGATGGAGAGGCGTGCGAAGAGGCTGATTGGTGATCCTGATCTAACTCGAGATGGTCACCAAAGCCTAGAACACAGGCATAGAGTAGCCAGCCTTTCGGTGTTCTATTGGATGCATTTTGGGGAGTGTGCGAGGGAATTGTATGATTTAATTCCCCCATCTTCGTTCCACCATCGGGCGACCCGTCATACGGCTGGTTTCCACCCTTACGTTGTTAACACCACTACGATCCAGACGAAGCGTTTCGCCTCCTCCTTTATACCGCGTACATCGAGGGACTGGAACAATTTGCCAGCGGCGGTGTTTCCGTCGGACTACAATTTGAGTGTCTTCAAGGCTAGAGTAAATAGGCTCTTAATAAACTAGTGCGCTTTACCATCAAGGATTGCGTCACTGCTTACCATCAGGCAGGATTGCGGTCAAGCGCTAGTTTATAATATATAAAAAAAAAAGTGTTCCATGCGGGAATCGAACCCGCGACACGCAGCGCAGCAGTCAATAACTTAACCACTGCGCTAACCTTACAGTCACATTATTACTATAATAATAATATTCAAATGTATTGAACATTATTAGCCTTAAATATCCTACTGCTTCTGCTGGTCTTGTCTCTATGAGTGGGCCCAGGGCGCGTTGGTGGATGTCACAAGTCTTCGAATTTTTAGTTTTGTTCTTTACGTTATTGAAAATATCAGGGGTCAATGAATTTTGTCCGATTTGGCAGCCAGCCTTGGTTAACATGAAGCTATTATGTTTGCAAAGCAGCTGCGTGTTTAATGAAATTGCGCAACACATGCTGTTATGGAGAGGATCCAATCTGCCTGCCTTTTTCCAACTATTGTTGGGTCGGACTCCAGTGTAACCGGTATTTTTTCTGATTATAAGCTAGTGCTTGCCCTCAATCACGCCTAATATTAAGCAGTGATGCAATCATGGATGGTATAGCGCACTAGGTTATTAAGAGCCACAAAAATAACTGAATGAATTGGAAGGAAGACGGCCGTTGAGCGAAGTGATACAATATTAAACCCAACATCACGACGAACGATGCTGCGCCAGAGGTAGATTGATCTGGAGACCCTCCACGACCAAACTCTCGAGACAAAAGCATTGACCCCGATTGTTTTTAATGCATCGTACCCGGCACACATCGCAACACAACTGCTCAGACCCGTCCTCCGAACGGCTTCACCAGACATCATGCCGAAACACGACGAATCGCTTGGCGGCAAGACTTTGTCTGGTTTACATGGAAATACGATACCCCTTAGCTGTCAGGAATGTATAAATGACAACCGGGATCGATGGCTTAAAGTGCTTTCCGAGGAACGAAACGAGATTTATAGAAACGATTCACTTCTTTAATTATCGTTACCACAAGCAATTTTATTATTTTTAATGTAGGGATTACCGCATTTTGTCCAAATCTATTCTTATTATTGCATCTTTAACATCAAAAGCAGGCAGAAAATCTGCTCTACTAGAACGTCAAATTTACCAAAACCTGGCCAATCGCAAGCCTCTGTCAAGTCTGTTACGAATCGTAGTAGAAATACAAAACCCTTTGTAAGTGATTGTCACTTGTCTGGACCCACTGTATCGAAAACTGAAAAAATCGGCCAAGTGCGAGTAGGACTTGCGCACAAAGCCTACCGTTCCATTAACTGTAAAAAAAAAAAAAAAACTTTTTTTAGGACTGTTGTTACAGGAACAGAAATATATTCTGTGAAAATCGTACTGAACTGTACAGATATCACCAGTGGCGGATTTACCCGAGCAGGCTGAGAACGCTTGAGTTTAGGGCGGCCGATTTTTGAAAATTATTTATAGTGTCGTTTACTAAATAAAAGCGCGTTATTTAGTAAACGACACTATAAATAATTTTATCTACTCTCATATCAAAAAATTTAAAATATAAAACCAAAAAGGAGTTTATATTGACGTACTTTACCAATAGTATATCGAAAGGAAATTAAAAAATTAAATTATAACATTATTTCTCTAAGAAAATAATGTTATAATATTTTTTTTTTTCATTACGATACAAACCATAGACAGCCATTGATATAATATTAAACTAAGGTAGATAAGTCACTAGCGCATTGAACTTGAAGCGTACAAAATATCATATCTGTTTAATATTATATCAATGTAGACAGTACTATTTCATTTTTTATCTGTGGCTGCGCGCGCTTTGGCGCATGCGCTGTGATGCAGGGTGCAGTAATGTTAACATTTTATATATTACAATTATGAAACTGAATAAATGGAATTGTGTTGCGTTGGCGTTAGACGCACTGAGATTAGATAAAATAGTGTATGAAACTGTACATAATTAGGTATTACACACTCGTGTGATACTATTAAAAAACTCGCTTCGCTCGTTTTTTAAACTCACACTCATGCTTAATACCCCTCTTTATGTAGCAGTATCATAAACTACTATTAAAAGTCCGATGAAAAATGCGCGTGACACTCGGCTTTCCCGTCAAAAACCCTAAAAATAATCTAGGATATGACAATTGTCCTAGGCGCAGATGGTGATCACCGGGGTGGTTTTAGTGAGGTAAAAATCCCTCACTACCCGACCTCTTTCCCCGGGGGTCGGGTGCCTTGTGAAGGTTTCCCCCGAAAACAAAAAAAAAGGGACATGACAATTGTAGAGACAAAAGGGCGGCAAAACCCTTACAGCCGGTACCTTCAAAAGTTGTAAATTCGTCACTGGATATCACGGTTCTTAAAATACAACCTGGTAACAGACAGACAGTGGAATATTAGTAATGGGGTTCCATTTTTATCCTTTGAGTACAAACCCCTAATAACAGTCACCCAAAATGCCCAAACACTTCCTAATCACTTCCTAACACTTTTTCTCGGTGGCGTGACTTTTTCCCGGCGGCCATAACATTGGCTGCCGGCAGAAGTTACCACCCACCAAACAAAGTCTTGCCGCCTAGCGATTCGTCGTGTCCCGGCATGATGTCTGGTGAAGCCGTACGGAGGACGGGTCTGAGCAGTTGTGTTGCGATGTGTGCCGGGTACAATGCCCCAAATGTTGTTGTGTCGGGAGTTTAGTCGTGGAGGGTCTCCAGCACAATCTCCCTTTGGCGCGACATCTTTATTCGTGTTGTTGGGTTTAACATTGCATCACGTTGCTCAACTACCGTCTTCCTTTCTATTCACTCAGTTTTTTTTTTTATTTTGTGAATAGCTTTACCATCAAGCGGGATAACGGTCAAGCATTAATTTATGACTATAAGAAAAAAATGCTTTAGCTAAGAAAAAAGAATGCCTCAACCAACTCTCAAATAGAACACCTGTCTGAACTTGATTCTATGCAATAGTATGCAAAGTAATTAGCATTGCGAAACACAAAACATTCAATTAAAATATTTGCCATCAGTAATGTACTAGTACCATATAGTCAGCTAGGTCACGGCAATATAACAACTAAAACATTCAAAACTACGCAATCGTTGATGGCAAAGCGCACTAGTTTATTATGAGTCTATTCACTTTAGCCTTGAAGGCACTTTAATTATGATCGGACAGGAAGACCGCTGCAGGAAATTATTCCAGTCCTTTGATGTACAAGGTATACACTACGAGTCGACACGCTGCGTCCGGATCGTCAATAGTGGTGTCAACTACGTAAGGGTAAATACTACCTGTACGGACCGATCTTTGTTCGATGATGGCGGAATTCAGATAGGCTGGCCACCCTACGCCAGTGCTTCAAGCTTTGTAGATTTTCTTTAACTGATAAAATTAAAACCGTTGCTAATGCTAGTTGGTTACGTACAATTATATTTGCATATTTGAAAAGTTGTTTTTACGACAGCCTCTGTGGCGTAGCGGTAGCGAACGCGGCCACTTCGCAAGAAGGCGCAGGTTCGATCCCCGCACTGTGCAAATCATTGTATGCATGAATATGAATATTTGCACTGGTCTAGCCGTGCCTCAGAAAGCACGTTAAACCGTTGGTCCCGGTTGCCATACAAACATCTAATGGCAGTCGTTACGGGTTGTTGGAGGCCTCAAAAGTCCAACAATTGGCCAAAGCTGAAAAAGCTTCGGATGCGACTTAGATTAACGCTGAGATGATGATGATGATGATTTTCAATTTTAAGTGGTGATGCACTTAAATTTGCAAATATGGAACAGTTTTATCCGTCAGTTTACTTTATCATCCATACATTCTAAACTAAATCACACATAATATTGCCATCGATTTTTTTAATACAATTCGCTATTAGGTAATCACCTAGTTTGAAAGTCTCATCCGAACACATGTATAGCTATATAAATATGTATTAGCAGGTGAATTACATAAGCGCAATGCATATTCAAGTAAGTCCATATAGCGCGGTAAGTGGTGGCGAAGTGAGCGGCCTTGCGCACGCGCCGGGCCACGGTCAAGACTTTAACTTGTGAGATAATGCTTTAGTTGTAAGTTCAAACAGCTACTGGATTTTATTATTTTTCTTTTTCCCTTATAAATATTTCCTAACGCTAGGAATTACCCTTGCATCGTGGGTAGGTTTACAAATACTTAAACTCACATACAGAAATAACTAGAAATGGAACAACTATCTGTAGGCTATACAAAAACACATTCGTTTCAAGCGGGAATCGAACCTACAACACGCAGCGCTGCAATCGATCGCCCAGCCACTGCGCTACCTGTTCGTCTAGTAATAATAATAATTAATCTACGTTATTATACTTATTATACACTTAAATGTATCTTAAAGGAATGGTGTTGATGGTATATTTTTAAAAGCATGATATCACCCAGGCGTGGATCGCAGCGACCCGTTAGTCAAATCCATATTAGTACAGCGTGATAACTTTTGTTTATTTTTGCAGTCTGAGACACCTCCACATTTGTTCAAGAATTGGACCTTGGCCCGATCAAAATTAGTTAATCCATACTAATATTATAAATGCGAAAGTATCTCTTTCTGTCTGTCTGTCCGGCTTTCACGCCAAAACTACTGAACCGATTGTAATGAAATTTGGTACACAGATAGTCTAGAGCCTGAGATAAAAAAATAAAAATAATAATTTATTTTTATCTTTGGAATGGATTAATACTTGTTATGTATAATTTTTACTAGCCACTGTCCATAATGCTCCTCTAATTGTACGCTGTAGCTACCTTAGTATGTTGTGCAACTAGCTAAGAACCTGTAATTATTAAGTGTACATTTATGTGTTGTAACAATAACTGGTGGCTCTAATAAATATAAATAAATAAATAGGACATAGGCTATATAACATCCCGCTATGACCAATAGGAGCAGAGCAGGAACAAAAAATGTTGCGGAAACGGGAGCAAACGCGGATGTACTACATATTGCTCCCATTATTTTAACAGGCGCTTGTTTTATATCAACTGAGCTCATTCGGCTAGAAGGTTACGTGGGTGAAACCGCGGGGCACAGCTAGTTATTTAATAAACCGGCTACATCTATACCTAGAAAAACAGACGTTGCTGGTTCTCAACCTATTTCTATTAAATAATCATTCATGGCTTGATTTTATACTACTTCAGAACATAAGGTCTTGAAGAGTAATTGCGTAATACACATCAGTAGCAATAAGTTTCATTTTGACAGTTCAATAACATTCATTGCGTTATTTACGTTGTTCAGTAAACACATTATTCGAACATAAGGAACAGTGGATTAGCAATTTGCTTCAAAATTGGTTCAAATTGAAATTGTAATAGTTTGTTACGAAATTAGGAAACTGGGTTGGATGCCCAGGTCGATTTTATTGGATGTTTCCATTTTTTATTTGTTAGTAGTAGCCTGGAAGCTGGATTTGTGTCAATAAAGTTACAGCTCCGAATACATGTGACTTACTGGCGAAAAACAGGTGTACGGGATAAGTAGGTACCTATATTTACACTCGACTTGCATACAAGAGCGATTTAATCCTGTAAATTTTATGTTGGCGACCCAGATTTAACTCAAAACGGTCTCCAAAGCCTGGAGCACAGGCGTAGAATAGCCAACCTTTCGGTATTCTATAAGGATGCATTTTGGTGAGTATACGAGGGAATTGCATGACTTAATTCCCCCACCTCCGTTCCACCACCGGATGACCCGTCGCACGGCGACTTTCCACCCTTACGTTGTCAACACCACTATGATCCTTCGCCTCTTCTTTTATACCGCGTACATCGAGGAACTAGAACAGTTCGTCAGCGGCGGTGTTTCCGTCGGACTACAATTTGAGTGTCTTCAAGGCTAAAGTGAATAGGCTCTTAATAAGCTAGCGCGCTTTACCATCAACGATTGCATCACTGCTTACCATCAGGCGGGATTGCGGTCAAGCACTACTTTATCAATACATAGTATAAAACAAAGTCGCTTTCGCTGTATGTCCGTATGTATGCTTAGATCTTTAAAACTACGCAACGGATTTTGACGCGGTTTTTTTTAATAGATAGAGTGATTCTTAAGGAAGGTTTAGACTACCTTTTATCCCGGAAAAAATTGATATTCCCGAGGGAAATCCAAACAGCGCGATATAACCGAACTCTACGCGGGCGAAGCCGCGGGCGGAAAGCTAGTAAGATATAAAAAAAAGAAAAAACAACTAGTGTTTCGAGCCATAGATTTTTGCAATATATCGTATTTAATAGATATTTTCATTATTTCAATAGTTTAATGCTGAGTGACAGCCGTTTTGCTTTGACGTGACTCATGTTCACTCAACCATTTCTTATTTTTTTTTTTGGGTATTTTTATTTTTTTATTTTGCGCCATGTTTACTGCAAATAAACGTTTTTTCCTTTTTTTCTAGTGACTGTATAGTTCTGCGTAACTCTTCTGGCAATGTCGACATTACGTTTTGTTCTGCTAATATTGTTTATATTTTTTTTACTGATACAGAGGCTTAATCATCACTACATCATCTTTTCCCAACAAATTAAGGTCAGCTTCCAGTCTGACCTAATTCAGCTGAATACGAGTATTTTACATGGAGCGACTGCTTATCTGACCTCCACAGCCCAATTATTATACCCAATTATGTTTGTCAGATTTTCAAACTTCTGACGACCCATGACGACTATCAAAGATCTATGCACCTCCGGGACCAACGGGACACAGAGAAATCTCGGTACCTGTAGCGGTACACGTGCAACAACGCATCATACTGACGTCACACAATTTCTACATCTCGCAAGCAGAGTTTACCGTGCCATTAGCATACATACAACTTCCCAACTTCAACCGTTGGACAAGTACCCGCCAGACTCAACACCGATCTGGTTGGAGGATCCCCCTTTTCTATGGAGAATGAGTGAACTTTACTCCCTGTTCCTCATGCCTCCACAGTATGTTTTGATGGCCAACTATCCATAGACCAATCGCAACAAACATAGCTTAACCTGATAGATCTGCTGTTATTTTTATGCCACGAACCATACAGAAAGGCTTAATAACAAAATTAAATGACTAATAAATACAGCAAATTTATGCTTCAGACCTGCTTACACCAAAACACCAGAATGGTGTTACAGTAAGCCAAAATAAAATAATGTCCGTGACGTACCGTTCCCTCGGACACTTTATCACGAAATATAAGGTAACCTTTATTGCAATTTGGACCCTCTTTATAGCTAAAATGTGTGAGTACTATGTAGAAAGGTAACGCGCTTTTATTTCTATTCAGAGATAACCAACATCCTTAGCGATTGGATGCTGGAGATAAGGCTTGACATAAGACTTCCCTTTTCCTGAGAAAATTATCACGTAAATATGTTTTTGTAAGTGAACGAGGATAAGGGAGCTTTGCTCAAAATATATATAGCAACCAAATGTAACGTATAAGATAGGTAATAACAACACGCACAATGGTCTAATTGAAGAAGTTAATGCGGAAACTAAACCCATATCATAGATACTAAAACATAAAAATATTTGACAAAATTGTCATAATAAAATTCTCAGCGGTAGGGACCATAATGCCGGCTGCCGGCAGAAGTTACCAACCACCAGACAAAGTCTTGCCGCCAAGCGATTCGTCGCGTTCCGGCATGATGTCTGGTGAAGCCGTACGGACGACGGGTCTGAGTAGTCGTGTTGCGATGTGTGCCGGGATCCTTGCGCCAAATGTTGTTGTGTCGGAAGCTTAGTCATGGAGGGTCTCCAGATCAATCTCCCTTTGAAGCGAGATCTTTAGTCGTGTTGTTGGGTTTAACATTGCATCACCTCGCTCAACGGCCGTCTTCCTACCTAATCACTAAGTTTTTTTTGGAGTGAATAGGATTAATAAATTAACGCGCTTTACTATCGAATGCATCTCTGCTTAATAAATGGCGGGATTGCGGTCAAACACTAGTTTATAATTATAAAATATAGTATATTAAAAGGCTAGGTTAAAATCTTTTTAATGATGTGTATATCTCGTTTTTTCAATCTAAAAGAAGACGAAATATAGATTGACAGATTAAAATACTTCAAAATAAGACCTTTCCCACCTATGAACAACACCAAATAAGTAATTTATTATCAGATCAAAATCGATTCCAATCATTTTCATACCATGTTATATTTTTTCCCAAATACATTTAGAAATTGTTACAGTGTGGTTACCGAGCGCCCAACACAGTTCTCGACAGATCGTAGTACTAGGCGCGCGCGCACAGCGGGACAGCCCCAAAAAATTACGTGGTTTACATAGTAATAAAAAATATAAAACTCTAGGTACGCATACATACACAACATTAGAGCTAGAAGAAGGAAACACAGTATTGCTTCCACTCCCTTTATAAAAACAGAATTTGCAAATAATCAGTATGACAAATAATAATTATTATTATATAAGAGGTGACGAAGTGTCTTTCTTATATAATAAAATCAATAAACAAATAGATATACATACCAAACGATAAATAATTGCTATAATTTGAAGGCCATAATTGTATGAAGCAAACATTTTTTTTTGTTTGCCTGTCAATACAGGCAAACAAAAACTTTCGTTTTTTTCGGTAAAAAATGCGCTAAATACAATTATTTAGCGCATTTTTTACCGTATATGCGTGCGTCAGTTAGACGTGACGCCTGCTCTAAGATTTGAATGCGAAGTTTATAAAAATACGGAAATTAATGCCGGTCAAGATAACATGTAACAAAACTATTCTGTAGCCTTTATGAGTTGGCAGTAAACAGGTTTAGTAATGGGACACGTAGCTAGCCACCTCTCACTACAGTACACAGGGACTTAAATCTAATACTTATGTTCTATTGCGGAGTATAAACCGTTTACTATTTACTACAAATTGCCAGCAGTGATATAACAACATGTTATTATTAGAGCTTTAGGGTAATAAATTCTGATTTAACTTTTGATATCTCGTTTATCTATGTATCTTGTTTAGTCTATGTTTTGATACCTTAAGAATATCGGGATTATTTTATGCCTGAATCCTAGTTATAGACCATCTGTGTGCCAAATTTCATCCAAATCCGTTCAGTAGGGTTTAAGTAAAAGGGTAACAAACCTACATCCAAACATTCACGTTTATAACATTAGCGAATTAGTACATTCATTCATTAGTTCTATTTTTTTTATATTATTATAAACTAGTGCAATCCCGCCTGATAGTAAGCAGTGATGCAATCGTTGATGGTAAAGCGCGCTAGTTTATTAAGAGCCTATTCATTTAAAAAGAAACTGGCTGAATAGGAAAGAAGACGACAGTTGACCGAGATGATGCAATGTTAAACCCAATAACACGACCAACGATGCTGCGCCAGAGGGAGATTGATCTGAAGACCCTCCACGACCAAACTCCTGACAGGAAAACATTTGGCGCATCGTACCCGGTACACATCGCAACACAATTGCTCAGACCCATCCTCGGTACGGTTTCACTAGACATCATGCCGGAACACGACGAATCACTTGGCGGAAAGACTGGTGGGTGGTAACTTCAGCTGCCGGCAGCCGATGATGCAGAATTTATCGGTCTTGAAACGTCATAGAAGGCGACCCTATTAGTCATTGAACAATATGTTAATCAATGGTTACAGTTACCGGGGTATTCCCTCGAGGAGGCCCTACGTTGTGAGTAATTTATTCAATGACTAATCTATGTCGTACTTGCGCCTACGCAAAGTCCTACGGTGTTTAGTTGCCATGAGTTCACGATCACGGTCAAATTGTTTTCGATGGCATCAGTAACGTATGAATGATAATAAATATCATAAACAGCATACAATTTCTCTGCTACTATACAAACCTGTTCCTATAATCAGCCTTTAATGTTCCAACTGCTTGCAACTTGCCAGGAAGTCAAACTATCCGAAACTATCTATTTTTTTCAGTCAATCTTAAACCTTAATGCCTTAGAGATAAGGTTGAAATTCTGTTCAATAAATGTTTATATGTATTAGCTTGATATACTGGCGTCTATACCCTGTAATGTTTTCAATTTCTTTTAATCAATTTATTGCTCTTCATTTTTTTTTATAAGTTAAACTAGCGCTTGACTGCAATCCCGCCTGATGGTAAGCAGTGATGCAATCGTTGAGGGTAAAGCGCGACCCTCCACGACCAAACTCCTGACATGAAAACATTTGTCTGGTGGGTGGTAACTTCTGCCGGCAGCCGATGTTATGGCCTACCACCGAGGACATTCTTACATTCTTCATTTTACTCTTTGGCCTATTTAGATTACATTCATATACATGTTAAAAAATTTCATGAATTTACTTCAGCATCATCATCATCATCAACATTTTTTTCATCGCCCACTGCTGGGCACAGGTCTTCTCTCATAACCAGAAAGATTGAGCGTAATCACCACGCTTGCTCAATGCGGGTTGGCGAAATCAGACTTAAAGTCCAGGTTTCCTCAAGATGATTTCCTTCACCTTGTATTCAGTCATTAGTGTCTAAAATAGAATGTACATAATTATAACTTAGAAAAGTTACAGTAGTACTTGTCTGACTGCCTGAATTTACTTAACGTTATTTATTAATTTGTTAAGAATTTTCTGTAATTTATTTTTATTTTACTCAATTGTATTACTTAATGTTATAATTTTAAAAACCGATTTATTTAAATTTTTTAATGTTATAATTTTATCGATATTAGGGCTTATTGTTAAGTAAGTTATCTTATCACCATGATTCATATTATATGTATGCATATTGTTTTACCTATTAGTAATTGATGCACTGTTATTTTGCCCTTAGGAATATATTATTTGGTTATTTTGTGTAATCAATTATATTATTGGTGAATCTAATAAAATAAAATAAAAATATACATTCTACTTTCAAGTTACAGTTTTCTCTCGATTTTTTCTATAATTTTATTTTTTGTTTTTGATTCGACTTTCGTCTGTTTTTAAATCAGCAAATGGCAAATGTAAAGTACAAATAAGGTTTTTGAACGACATAGTATTGGCCCTTTTTTTTCCAAAGAACCTTAGCCGTACATTTATGCCCATTTGTGCAGGATTTTCTAAAAGATTGAAAGTTTCTTCGTCCATACCAGCGCATTTCCGCGTATTCAACGCATTCGCGCAACAGCTGTGCTCCGCAGAGCGCCGCTGTGGCGCCGCTTATTTGGATTTCCGCGACGCGCACCTAAAATGTGAGCTATTTGCGGTTATTGCGTGTTTACTTGATACGATTCATATAAATTGTTTGCTTAATTTCTAAAACTGTGCTTTGATAGCTCAGAACAGGAACTTTTAGGTCAGTAAAAGTATTGAACATAGAGTGTAAATGTAGACTCCTGAAGTTTAGACATGGTTAAATAATTTGCCACTAAAGTACGTCAATTTGCGTCAAACACAGACAGAACTGAACAAATTCTTATCTTCTATCCTTTTGTTAGTAACCCCTGTTCTGTCATTTTAGTCTGAATTTTTGATGTGAATTCGGAGGACGGATATGAGCAGTTGTGTTGCGATGTGTGCCGGGTACGATGAGCCAAATGTTGTTGAGCCGGGACTTTGGGCGCCGATGGTCTCCAGATCAATCTCCTTCTGGCGCAACATTGTTGGTCGTGTTGTTAGGTTTAACATTGCATCACCTCGCTCAACTGCCGTCTTCCTTCCTATTTACTCAGATTTTTTGAGTGAATATGCTTAATAAAGTAGTGCGGTTTACCATCAACGATTGCATCTCCGCTTACCATCAGGCGGGATAGCGGTCAAACACTAGTTTATAATTATTAAAAAAATTACGTATTATTAAACGCCATTATGAAGAAACAAACTGCTATTATTATCGTATTGTAGGCAATTAATAAGATAATTTATTATATGTATACATTAATTAAGAGTAGCTAAAGTCAGATATGGAAAATAGATAGAAACATATAAGTATTCACAAACGGTACTTACCTTTGTGTGAAAATTACTCGCTGAAATATGAATTTGCCGCAACATAAATGGACTTGTGCAGAGCATAAAGTAACATTTAGCTGTGTGACGCGGAAGGCGACATTGCCCTCGGAAGTGGGCTGAACGAGGTTACCGGTCACCATCTCACTCATACCTATTTATTTTATCACATCTCATATACAACATTATTTTTGTGTACGCGAAACCCGTAACACGTGTCCAGTATTTTTAACTAAAGAATCTATGTACAAAATTTTGAAAATATATAATGAAAAACCACAAAGTTATAAGCTTGCTATTCTACTTGGTTCTCCCGAAAAAAAATGGTCAAAGCTCAGCACGGGCGAGCGCGGTGCAATGACCTCTGGCGTCAGCTGTGGCACACGGCGCAAGTACCTACTATCTATCGAAATCGCTCGGTAACCACTCTGCAACAATTTCTAAATGTATTTGGGAAAAAATATAACATGGTGTAAAAATCATTGGAATCGATTCAGTTGCTTATTCTGAACAAACTATATTCAGGAAGGTATATATAACGTTGTTTATATACGTATATGAAAACCTTAAGTGGGCTGTCATTATAAGAAGACTAAAACTCCACGGTGTATTGTACTTTCTTTTTTTTCATTCAATTTCCGCAACTACCTATAAATTTCACTGATTTCACATGTCTTTTTCAACAGTAAAATGGCCCCTCACATGTGGACGCTCACAGACAAACTAAATTAATAACAGGAAAAACGTTTAATGTTCCAGATCTGCTGCCCGTGTCGTCAACAGTGATGCCTCTACCATATTACTCCGTGTACGGCTATGAAAAGAAATTACTACGCGACAAACACAAGAAACGACCCGCAGGAAAAATCTCTTTAGTGACTAAACAACCCAAGTAAATACACATAATATCTGGCCATTAGACATATTTTTCTCATCCTTCATAAAGTAAGAATGGCTTTATTTGTGTTGTTTTTTTTTATTAAGTCTATTAACTAATAAGGATTAGGGCCGGGTGACACAAAATGTAAGTTCAGAGCCTTAAAACAAATACGTTTTACTTGACTTATGCGTGATGGAGATGACAATGTAACTACAAATTAAAATTCACACAGTTCATCCAAATATATCTCATGTTGCAGATTTTATAGCCAATTAAAGATTGACAAAACCCATAGAAAACTGATCTATTGTACTATTCAGTTTTTTGATAGAATCGCTTTTTAATTTCAAAATACTTTTTCTACTAATGTTTTCATTTACATTCGTACTTTCTTCTCAACACTATTTTATGTGCTGTGCTGAACTGAGCTGGGTTTCGCCCTTAAACATTTGGACTATGGGATATTATTCTAGAGTAGTAAGTATTTGCATGACGCATTTATCGTATATGGTTAAATAATTGACAATCGGCCAATCATTGAATATTTTTTTTAAGTAAACGAATGCCGAATACATGTACAAAAGTATTCTTATGTGTAATAAAATTACGCCTCTAGTATATGTCCAATTGATACCGACAGTAATAAGCCAATCCTTGTGGCCAAGAATGAAAACGAATCACTTCCAATAAAGCTCTTTATAAGTGAATTTCGAACGATAAATACATATGTAGAGACTATAAGTAGGTAAATGTTACCATTAAAACGCTTTATAAAATTCGATTTAGTTTAACTTGTACCGATTAAAAAAAATAGTTACAAAAATACTTTACCAAAACTACAAAAATGCCTATTTGTGAATTTAATGTGCAGTTTATATATGCTAAAAAAATAATCTATGTTTACATAAAAATCACATGAGTACCATAACAAAAAGCAGTCACTTGCACAAACGATGGAACGAATAAATGTTGTTAAAAAATATATCATGAACAATTTGCGTATTGTATTTCAATGGGAATAAAATCCACAAATAAAATACAAAATGGAACCTTGTGACAAGTGAAATAAAAACTCGTAATGTGACTTCAGCGTCACAACATTTTAGTAAATAAAATTTGAAATGGTACGTATTTTATTTTCATATGTTTCCTTCCTTTTTGGCGATATATAAAAAAGGGACGAACGGCCGAGCTCAATTACCTATCTATCACCAGTTTACTGGAGGTGGGAAACCTATCTATCTCTGGTTTTGACATTCCAATAATCTTATATGTCAATGACGATCTGTATGATCATGTTATACTGACAGTTATAATTTGTACCTGTTATATTCAGTAGCGATTTGTCAATAGGTTATTGGGTTCGGCCGCTTGTGGCTTTTTACTAAAACAGCCGTAATCCCGTAATTTATTGCATCAGCATTATAATGTAGACCGATGACCTGGTGAAGGTTGCGGGAAGCCGATAGATGCGGACAGCACAAGGCCGATCATCGTGGAAAGCCTTGGAGGAGGCCTTTGTTCAGCAGTGTACCTCTATAGGCTGAAGAAGAAGAATCTTCAAAATGTTAAGACTTAAGCTTCCTCTTCGGTGAGAAGGGAGAGGGCCATTATCCACCAAGCAGGTCCAGTGCCAGATGCAATACAGTTGATAGATGTCACATATTTACTTCACCATATTTTCCTTCACCGTTTTCAGAGTAGTATGGTGACGAAATAATTATATTCTGGGATCGAACCCACTCGAAATCTTGGGACAATGCTACCTAGTAGATATCATAGTTCGCATGTGTTTATGTATACATACATATGTATAAACATTCATGTTGCTCTCAGCAAACTTCCACACACCTTATGTATCTCCTTGACGTTTCCATCAAGTAACGTTATACTAAATTATGTATCTAGGCATTATATCCACGCACCTGCCGAATGATACATCTCTACAACATATCGCAGGCTGCTTGAGGATCCACGTTGATGCCTGCGTAAAAACATATTATTATAGAGGCATGAGGACCACTGTGTAAAGTACGCTCATCATCATAGATGATGATGATGATGATGAGCGAACTTTTAGTAAATAAAACTCAGACACGCTCTTCCGTTCTGCCAATAGTGGGAGAAGTCATTCGATTTCTTACCTAAAGAAAAAAAAAGGACAGGAAATGTTTGACACATTTCGGACGAGCCATTAGCCAACTCGATACTATGTAGGATCCCAGAAAACTTTCGGCGATATCGAGGTAGACCCTGGAAAAGGTGGCGGAACGAGCTTGACGACCCCGGCAAACAGGGTTGGTCCACAATAGCTTAAGGCAAAGAGGTAAGAAATAAGAAAGGCAGCCTCACCTGTGCCCAACAGTGGGACGATAAAAAAGTAGACCTTTTTATCGTCCCACTGTTGGGCACAGGTCTCCTCTCATACAGAGAAGGATTGAGCGTAATCACCACGCTTGCTCAATGCGGGTTGGCGATTTCAGACTTACAGTCCAGATTTCCTCAAGATGTTTTACTTCACCTTCAGTCATTGGTGTCCAAAATATACTTAGAAAGTACATATAATTTTAGAAAAGTTACATTGGTACTTGCCTGACCTGGAATCGAGCCCGCGCAATCATACTTGAGAGGCTGGTGTTTTGACCACTAGGCCACCACGACTTTCGCTCGACTCGATAAGTTCGCTCATACTCCATAGAAAAGATCCTCTGAGCAGACGGGTGTTGTGTCTAGCGGTAAATCTAGACTAGAGATAAAAAATATAACACAGACCGCCACGACAATGTTGTTACGTAACATAATGAAAAGGAAAATCCTTCCAACCAGATCTCCCAAGACACCTCTCGACTGTTTTTTTAGGGTTCCGTAGCCAAATGGCAAAAAACGGAACCCTTATAGATTCGTCATGTCTATCTGTCCGTTTGTCCGTCTGTCCGTCCGTATGTCACAGCCATTTTTTTCTGAAACTATATGAGCTTTACTGTCGAAACTTGGTAATTCAGTGAACCGCATTAAGAGTTTGATGCAAAAATAAAAAATATTAGTAAATATTAGCCCATACTTAGAACCGAAACAATTTTTTTTTACGTAAAAAGGCAGTATCTATGGATAGGTCTTCAAAAATGATATCGAGGTTTCTAAATTTTTTTTTTCTGAGCCGAATAGTTTGCGTGACAGACGCTTCCAAAGTGGAAAAATTTGGTCCCCCCTCCCCCTCTAACTTCTAAAATAAGAAAATGAAAAATGTAAAAAAGACATGTGAATTACCATAAAAACTAACAATGAAAATTGTTTGTAAGTAGTTTTTTTTAATACCTCAATCGTAAACCGCGTATTACCGCGTAATCTTTCATACAAATAACTTAAATCCTTTAATTTCATAAATCAATGGTACGGAACCCTTTGTGCGTGAGTCCGACACGCACTTGGCCGGTTTTTGTCAGTTCATGTACTTTACAAATAACATGCGTGGCAGAATCCGAAAACTCATAGCCCTTAGATACATACATATTTCTATAATTTTACTACTGCCAGGACACAAGCTGTCAGTGAGAGAAAGTGGGCCATAATCCACCACGCGGATCCAGAGTCTCAGAATTAATGGTCCTAGGACATGCCGATTCCCTCACTATATATTCCTGCAATCATCATCATCTCAGCGTTAATCCGGGGTCCACTTTTACCAGTCTAACTGCTGTTTTAGCTAAACTTTGATATTTTCCGTGAAGCGACTGCCGTCTGACCTCCACACCCGAGGGCGATATAAAAGCATTGCAGTTAGACCAATTGGTGAACTTTTGAGGGCTCTCACAACCCGTAACGACTGCCATTAGATGTTCATATAGCAATTGGGACCAACGGCTTAACGTGCTTTCCGAGACACGACCAGACCAGTGCAAATATTCATATTCATGCATACAAATATTTGCACAGCGCAGGGATCGAACCCACACCTCCTTGCGCAGCGGCCGCGTTCGCTACCGCTACGCCACGGAGGCTGTCATAATATTTTCTTGCAACGTTTCGTATAAAATGGTCATGGATAAAACCGGTCTTAATAAGGTCAAGACAATGTTTCTTTAAAACATCTTACAACACAGAAATAAAGTGCTTTTCTTACTGAAACCTCTATCTCAGTTGAGTTTTACAATGTACTAGCTGACCCGGCGAACTTCGTTCCGCCTTAAAGGCAATATCACATGACTACTTACTTTTTAAATTAGGATAAGTTTAAATAAATAAATATTATTATTCAATGATTCTTTATTTGGGAGCACAATCTTGGCGGTTCTCCGGAAATCTTTAATGTGCTACAATACTCGCAAACAACATCCATTGGTCCAATGCGAACGCCATTGCGCTATATTATATGCGTATAGAAACGCTGCCCGATTCAAATCAGTATTTGATGAATTTCTTCTTGTGCTTCGTAAATTATCTAGCGCTTGATCTCTGAGGTTTGCTCGACGATTTCGCATTGCCAACCGAGCCTTTTCACGGGCTGCCTCCCTTTGCTGTAGTGAGTGAGAAGCACGAAATCGAGCCATACTAAGGCTGCGCTCTTCAAGTGCAATTTCTTGGTCTTCTTCAGTTCTTTTTTTTTTTTTGTTATGTATGGGAAATCATCAAATGACCTCTCCCGCTCTGGGCGGAGCGGAAGGGCGTGTCAGACTTTTATTGACTTAAACCCACCCGTATTCTTTCACTTGCCTATGCAACGGCCAGTGCCATGGTTTCTTTTTTAACCAACCCGCAACCCTGTGGACCAGTCCTCGTGGACCCCGTCAAGGTGTGCTGACATCTCTTTGAGGCGCGTGTGAAACACAACGCGCCGTCAACTCGGGCCTGGTTCTTACCAGGACGCTAGCTGCCTATCGCTCGCAAGCCTGCGCCTACGGTGGTCGGGAGTCCGATGTTGCCTCCCGACCAGGGCGCTTCCTGCGGTGGTTTGAGGCGTGAGGGTATTGGGATTTCCGCTCCCTCACGCGCTCCATCTCCTCCTTTGCCAGCATCACTGCTTCACGGAAGGAGTTGAAAGCTTGCCATGCACTCTTGCTCCGAACTATGGCCCGGACCAGGATCGGACGCGAGAGATCGCCGCCACGAGGACACGGCTGTGCTCTACCCAAGCCGGGCAGACCTCCACCATTTGCTCCACCGTGTCCTCAGGGCGATGCACACAGTGGTCACCCTGGCGTTTCCTCCCGCCTTATAAGGAACAGGAACCTCCCGAAACAGCCGTGTCCGGTGAGGACCTACGTCAGTCGGAAGGTGAGGACCGAGGCGCCTCTCTAGCTACTCCTCAAAGAGAGGACTTACCGCCGCTATTGTGGCGTGCTCAGTGCTGGTGGTTGCGACAATCACACTTTCCATGTCGCCATGAGATCCCGCCGGAGTTCTGTCCGCTGTACTGCGATTTTTCGCGGCAACGGAGTTATGCCTCCTCTCGTCACTTCCACATGTGGGCGAGGGATAGTGTTTCTCCACAATTTAATGGATGTTATTATATATAGAAACGCTTCTTTTTAATTACTCTATCTATTAAAAGAAACCTCATCAAAATCTGTTTCGCAGTTTTAAAGATTTAATCATAGAAAGGGACATAGGGAAAGAGAAAGTAACTTTGTTTTATAGTATGTAGTGAAGTGGTAAATGGCACAGCAATACAATATTAGAAATTGTAAGTTGAAGTTTGCTTTGGGGCTTTTATTAAAACAATTAAACCGACACAGAGTATTTATATTCCTTGCTTTAAAGGGATGCATCAACATTAAACCGGTAAGACTTTTTCTTTAATATGCTGAGTAGTGCAGCAGTGTGTTTGTACCATTTTTAACAAATGAACCGCTAACTTATATTTTGACTGAGTTGTTTTGTTATTCCATGTCAGTTGCGTTTTGTTATACCATGTTTTATGTCACGTCACACGGGAACGACGGGAACAACGGGAACGGGATAAAAAGTATCCTATGTTTTATGTCACGTCACACGGGAACGACGGGAACAACGGGAACGGGATAAAAAGTATCCTATGTGATATGTTCTTCTCCCAGTTCTTATCTACCTTCCTAACAATTTTGAGCAATACTGGTTAAGCGGTTCTTGATTTATAAATAGAGTAACTAACACGACTTTCATTTATATACATAGACTTCATTCACATCTGACCAGCCCTTTAGGAGGAATTCAGTGACGTAACACGTACAGCAGATTTAGCAATATACCCATTACATAAATACATTTGTAACAAAGATATCATACCTCTCTCTACCCCTAGAGCTCTTGTTTCAGTCTCTTTAAGTTAAATAAAAAATCTTAAATATTTATTTCTATTTACTTTTTTCTTTTAGTTCTTATGTACAATTTCCTTTTTAAGTAACTAAAAAAATAAATAAAAAAACTATGAACTTGCCTAAAAACAAAAAAAAAAAACTCGTGATTGCCCGGGTTTGAACCGAGGAACACCAGCCATTGCGAGTAGACCATACCACTATCTACTACGCCACAGCCGCTATGTCAAGCCGCGCGAAATGAGCGCCCATATTATGCGTGAAATATTGCGAAAGAGAAAACTCGAAAACATGCGCTTCCCCAGACATGACTGAGCTAGATCGATTTCTCGTCCCCGAAAACCCCCACATATTAAATTTCAGCGAAATCGTTAGGGCCGTTTCCGAGATAACATGCTTCTTCAAGCGATCAGCGCCATCTGACGGGCTGATTTGTGAATCTAAACCATCTAGGTCAACACTCAAATGCATACAGAAAAAATCATTAAAATCGGTCAAGCCGTTTAGGAGGAGTTCAATGACATACACACGTACAGCAGAATTATATATATAAAGATGTGGAATTAAAAGCTGCTGTTAAATGACTGCGATCCGTCCTGCCGACGTAATCCCTTAGTTGTGTCTTATTACATCACCGGGGAGTAAAGTGGCGTTTTTTCAGCCAAGGATATAACAGAACTGAAGTGGAATCGTTAAGCGCTGTAAAATTACAGGATTAATAACTTGTCGGGGTTGTCCCGTTGGTTCAGTGGAATTGCTACAGAATGAGATATGAGCCATGAGGTCCTGCGTTCGATACTCGGCACTTACATTCTCTATAACTATACATAATGTAGCTCGATAGCTTACTTAATTAATTTAGTAATCCATACTAATATTATAAATGCGAAAGTAACTCTGTCTGTCTGTCTGTCTGTTACGCTTTCCCGCTTAAACCTCTCAACCGATTTTTATGAAATTTGGCACAGAACATCTTTAGACCCTGAGAAAGAACATAGGCTACCTTTAATCCCGGAAAAATTTGATGTTCCCGAGGGAAATCTAAAAACCGCGATATAACCGAACTCCACGCGGGCGAAGCCGCGGGCGTAAAGCTAGTAGTTAATATTCTAAAAAAATAGTCTCCTCAAGAATGGCATACAGCTGCGTACAGGCCCGTTGATAGCATGCAATTTTGAAGCGAACCAACTGGTTTTGAACACACATGCATGCGAAGTCTCTAAGGATGACACAGGCTGAAGATGCTGGCTGCGACGGCGGGTCCGTGGACTGACCTAATTTAGGGTAATGTGACATACCCATTGTAAGTGTTCACCATTACATATTATTCAACACCAGTATCTTAGCAACTGCTGTATCATAGTGGCAGGCGCGTGTGCGCAAAGTGTTATAATTAAAATAAAAGAAGAAAACTGACTAGAAGGTCATTACAATCATAAACTAAACCCTGTCAAAAATCATCATCTACCTGCCTTTTTCCAACGATATTGGTTTGGCTTCCAGGATAACCGGATAAACATTATAATTATGTATGACGGGGAAAACCGTCAGGAAAGCGGGGCGAAGTTCCGGATAGTTGAGGTGTCTTCTCATCCGCATGAGCATCCATCGTGGGCGGTATTTCCTGAAAACGTTGAACAATAACTATAGTGTGATGTTCGATTCTTATTATTTTAACTATACAGGCACTTAGATTACTTTTATATTAAGGGATTACAATGATAATCTCAGATTAAAACAGACAAGAGCCACTAGGTTTGAGTATAACCAACCCACTCGATCGAAGCTTGAGCAAAAAATGCCCGGCGCCAACGGTCGATCGCTATGTCAAACGAAACTCCAGTCGGTGTTACTCGCTCTTAATAAAAATCATGATTTATCCGAATACCGACTGATTGAACAAATAGTAGAGTAATTTACGGTCAATTGATACTGAGCAAGCTGAAGTGGCAATGGGCTGGTCACATATGCCGCAGGACCGACAACCGTTGGGGTAAACGAGTCCTTGAGTGGAGACCGCGTCTCGGCAAACGTAGCGTAGGACGCCCTTGGGCGAGATGGAGCGACGACATCAAAAAGGTGGCTGGTAGTGGCTGGCGGAGAACTGCTCAGGATAGAGCTTGTTGGCGTGCCATGAAGGAGGCCTATGTCCAGCAGTGGACGAGTAAAGGCTGATGATGATGATGATGATGATGATGATGATACTGAGACGATAAAACAGACCACAATATTCAACATTAACCAATCACGCGCCGTCATGTATTTATATTGTTATGGTTAAATTTTATTTATATTAGTGTTAGATATACATGGTACTAAGTCGTGGTGGCCTAGTGGTTAAAACACCAGCCTCTCAAGTATGAGTGCGCGGGCTCGATTCCAGGTTAGGCAAGTACCAATGTAACTTTTCTAAAGTTATATGTACTTTCTAAGTATATCTTGGACACCATTGGCTGAAGGTGAAGGAAAACATCTTGAGGAAACCTGGACTTTAAGTCTGAAATCGCCAACCCGCATTTAGCAAGCGTGGTGATTACGCTCAATCCTTCTCTGTATGAGAGGGGACCTGTGCCCAGCAGTGGGACGATAGAAAGGTTGATGAAGATGATACATGGTACAAACATATCTGTTTATTTAGCTTCATAACGATATGTGAATGAAAGTAACTTCTGACACGCGTGCATCATCATGAACAGCCAAGACTTACCGTCAGGCAAAACTCAAACGAACGAGTTTCCATAATCAATTTACAAGATATGTCTCTTTTCAATCATCTTATGTACCTAAACATGAAAACAAGGAACAATGAAAGATCTAACTCGGAAAATCTGCAAGGGTGTAAAACCCGATACATATTGATGAGAATAACACAAAAAGAAACATGAGGTAACAACAGAGATTCCGTACTATACGTACAGGCAAATCCACAAGCAGAAGCATGTATTCCATAATCAGGCTACCTAACGTTATAATCGGCTTGGACGTTAATACGATCAACGAATGGTTGCCACCGGCTAAGTTTGCATTGTCAATCAAATGGAACATTCAGTAACAATCATAATATGTACAGCTACAGTGTTGATTGCAGGACAATGGATCAAATCAGAGCATACTCCACTATTGTTCTACTGCTAATTAATACAAGCATATAACAAAGCTGATGTTACTTGTGATTAAATCATGTGGGGTGGAACAGTCTGTCCAAAAAGCGAAATTTAATTGAGGCTGATAATTCAGTGAAAATTTTCAACTCAGAATAGAGGGCTGTATTCAATAGAATTCTTGCATTGTGTTATATGGGTACGCTTGGTTGGCCACTATCTGCTTTACAGTAAGATGTCTTAAGTGTTGACGTCTTTAGCCCATTAGAGAATGAACTTACAAAGATGCTGCCAGACGTAGTGGTTTATGCTGTAAATTTAAGATTTTTGTTATTATTTAGGTAATCATTTTACATTTCTATTATTACCTAGGTAGTCATTCTACATTTTTGTTATTACCTAGGTAATCATTTTACGTTTTTGTTATTACCTAGGTATTCATTTTACATTTTTGTTATTACCTAGGTAATCATTTTACATTTTGTTATTACCTTGGTAATCATTTTACATTTTTGTTATTACCTAGGTAATAATTTTACGTTTTTGTTATTACCTTGGTAATCATTTTACATTTTTGTTACTACCTAGGTAAACATTTTACATTTTTGTTATTACGTAGGTAAACATTTTACATTTTTATTATTACCTAGGCAATCATTTTTCATTTTTGTTAATACCTAGGAAATCATTTTACATTTTTGTTATTACCTAGGTAATCATTTTACATTTTTGTTATTACCTAGGTAATCATTTTACATTTTCGGAAAACTTGGAGGGGCTGTAGTCTGCTATTTTTATAAATTTGTCGTTCCAAGACGATTCGATTGTCACTGTGCTAAGAGTTGGCGGTTTGCTATATTTATAATGATAATACGATAACAGTATTGATCGGTCAGTTGTCTCGTAATCGAATGGCGACAATATGATATTGCTATATTGCCATTATTATAAAACCCAGTAGCGGCAATGAACTCAAACATTTATTAATATGGAATGGAGTATCAGTGATTGACCACTAGAAAGTCATAACGACGCCATTTTGTTAATAGAATACGAAAGTTGTCAAAATCGGCCACTGATCGACCATCCTGACTTTATTGTAATACCAATGACCCAGGGGCAATCATCATCATCATCATTTCAGCTGAAAGACGTCCACTGCTGGACATAGGCCTCCCCCAAGGTTCTTCACGACGCGACGACCGTTCCTTCCGACAAGGTGGACCGACGCCCTGGTGAAGGTCGCGGGAAACCGCTGGATGCGAGAGACGCAGGACCCAGGGGCAATAGTCAGCTATTTCTATAAATTTGTCATTCCAACACGATCCCATTGTCATTGTGCTTAAAAGTTCATAATCTGCTAAATTCATCATGATCGATCAATTATCTCAGTCGTCTAGTAATGGAATGGTGATATAATGACATTGCCGTATTGCCGTTATTATAAAAGCAGTTAACAGAAATGATTTTCTAAACACCAATACCCAATTTCAACATTTATTAATATGGAGAGCAGTGTCAGTTAGTAGATTACGAAAGTTGTCAAAATCGATCATTATTAGATCGCTGTAATTATAATACTTAATAATAAATAATAAATCATTTTTATTTCGGACATAAAAATCCATAGAGTGTTAGTAACATACAAAGAAAAACAAAACTTATTGCCTAGTGTTAATAATTATTAAAGTGTGCACAATTTTTTTAATTATTGGGTATGATTGCATAAAAACCGTCGGTACGGGCTTACGCAAACATTTCCGATGCACTACAGTAACGAGGTAGTCTCAACAACATCCTGAAAGCATTATTATATTGGACACGCAGGACGTCCAGCGATCTTTTAGTACAATTGACCCACAGACTGCCCGTGTACAGACTTTGACAATTAGCCTTGAACAGTGTTATTTTTAAATCTACGGGACAACATATTACTCCGGACCGCTAGCGCCCTGCGCTCCCTTTCAATATCTGCATCGTCCTTGAGATCAGCGGTAAGAAGATGCCCCAGGTATTTAATAGTTGTCACCCTACTAATTGATGCCCCGTTCAGCAGCAACTCCGGTCCTTCTCCACGGCATTTCCCGCCGACGTCAAAGACCATGTACTCACATTTTTTTACATTATAAATTAACCCATGCGCGGCAGCGTAGGCCTCGCACGTTTTAAGCAGCTCTCTGATTGCTCCCGCCGACGGACCCCGCAGCACCATGTCATCTGCATAGCTGATGTTGTTTATTATAAGCCCCATCAACACTGCATCCCACACGCATGCTGCTGAGTGCAACCAGCAGGTCATCCACGTAGAGGTTGAAGAGTTTGGGAGACGTCAGACCACCCTATCACTCCCCATTATAAGTTGATAGTATTGAGGTAACAGTTGAGGTATCAACATGGTATTGAGCAATTGCTGGTTATACGTACACATGTAAGAGGCTAAGAGGCTTTTTAGATTTTGTATATTCAATATTAGAAATTTTGTTTATTATGTTTTCTTTAAAAACTTTGATACTGTGTTATTTTTTTGTGAAGTGTACCTAAGTGAATCCCTTATATTTACGCACGTACTTTAATTTAATAAACCTGGTTTTTAACCGTTAAGAGTAAGTGTAAACATACTATCGTTATCGTTTTCGTTAGCGTAAACATTGGTTAATAGCCGTCGCGAGGGTAGATATAAAAATAATGTATTAGTGGGATTTCGGTAAGCCGGGTATCGGAGGGACATTTGGAAGACATGTGTGTGGGTGCTCGCCTGGACGTTATATAAGAATCTTCGTCCTCACTGTATGATTTATTTTTAATAATAATATACTTAGCAATGCGTGCAAATAGTTTACAATTGAGTTAATTTGCAAGTAGTTAGTTAGTTTAACACTAAAGTGGCAGTGGGCTGGGCACATTGCCCGTAGGACCGATGCCCGATGGGGCCGACGGATTCTCAAGTGACGACCACGTACAGGAAGACGCAGCAAGGTGGACCGACGATCTGGTGAAGGTCGCAGGAAACCGCTGGATGCGGGAGGCGCAGGATCGGTCGTCCTGGAGAACCTTGGGTGAGGCTTATGTCCAGCAGTGGATGTCTTTCGGCTGAAATGATGATGATGATGAATAATATAATTCAGTAACAGATTTCAAACTTTAAATATGTAAACGTTAGGTATTTCTATACGCAACACGGTAGAGGGACGAAGGAGGCGCCATCGTTGCAGATTTTTTTAGCAGACGTAGAGTCGTGGATTGGAGAATACCGCGCTTTTGACGTCGAGGCGTATATTTTAAGAAGATTTCGCTTACTGATAAACGTCATTCCGATGTTCGTCGATTACGTGATGGACCAGCGATCAACCTTATAGAGCTCTCTCTATAAGGTTGATCGCTTTGAATTGATCACTGGTTCTCTAACCAGTGATCAATTTTAGGTGGTAATTTCAATAGTCACGAATCTTTTCACAGTAAAACCTACAGATGCTGAAAAGCCACTTCTACCAGGAGTGGCTTTTTTGTTGTGCTATGTGGCCGGGGTGAACTACCCTATTTTTTAAGGAGGGTCAGAAGTGTGACTTAATGATAATATATATAAAAACATATAATATAAAAACTTATAAGTCACAAAATTTTCGAAAATTACTTTTGATTGGCCTAGTGGTTATAATACCAGACTCTCAAGTATGAGTGCGCGGGTTCGATTCCAGGTCAGGCAAGCACCAATGTAACTTTTCTAAAGTTATATGTACTTTCTAAGTATATCTTGGACAACAATGACTGAAGGTGAAGGAAACATCTTGAGGAAACCTGGAGTTCTGAACCTGGAAGTCTGAAATCGCCAACCCGCATTGAGCAAGCGTGGTGATTACGCTCAATCCTTCTCAGGAGACCTGTGTCCAGCAGTGGGGCGATAAAAAGGTTGATAATGATGATGATGATGAATTTTGATAGTATTTTTACTTCATAGAATTTTTGCCTGAAAATTTACCTACATCCCTCCTAACTGACAGCGCAACCACCATCAACGATTGCGTCACTGCTTACCATCAGGCGGGATTGCGATCAAGCGCTAGTTTATAATTTATAAAAAAAAAGAGAAAAAAAACAATTTTGTCAATACCAGTCGTAAAATTTTAACAGAATAAATCAAATAAATTAATAATTCATAATGTCTAATACTAGAACGAAATTCCATCACCAACAGTCTGCCAGAGCGAATAACAGGTCCATGCGAGTGCAAGCAATGCATTATGGAAACCTGGGAGCTAGAGTGAGAGTGCTTATTGAGCATCTGTAGACTTGACGTACATTCAGAATGACATTGTTTAGATAATAGAAAACACATATACAGAGAAAATATGTATATAAAGAAAAACTTTAAATATTATTCCAATTAATAATAATAATAAAACGTTTGTTTTCACAAAATTTACATAGATAAAAGAAAAGAACAGAAAACATATACCGACATACATATCTGTGGAACTTAAATCAAGATTACTTAAATCTATGCGCAGAATCAAATCAAATCAAAATTGTTTATTTCAAATTAACCAACAGTTGGTACTTTTGAATAGTCAATGTCGTCAGGCCAAGAAAAGTGAAGCTAAATTGCACGTTCCAAAGCGTAGATCTCTATGGAGAAGAACGTGCAAGAAACTCCAATGTAAACCCTGCCTCTTACACTAGGGAAACCTGTATTATAAGAGACAGTTAAATTAAAAAATACGAAATGTGTGTTTGTAGAATAATTCAATTGTTTCATCCGCGTGTGCACTATACAATAATTCTTTGCGCCTAGTATGGTAGTAGCCTATCACAGACGGTATTTTTCCTCATAACTTTCTACATTAAGAGATAGGATTAAAAAACCCTTCCAATATCGTTTGATATCATGTAAAGATGCCATGCCCTTGGTATGTATATACCCTTTATGTTACACGTTGTATATCGGTCGTCGTGATCCTCAATGAATACAGAATCCGGCGCCTACGAAAGAAAATGTTGAACAGAAACTATTCTATGACTGAAATCCGCACTTATCACTTCATACACATTCATCGAAATCAACCTTATTACTCATAATGCTGGTAAAACTCGGGTTGCATCCGTAAAAAATCAAAACGTTCTGTAATTCCACGATTCAGTCGTTGTGTCTGTTTTCGTTGTCGTTGTGTGTGTTGTGTGGAAAACGTGCGTGAGAGACAAAAATATGGGTATGACTGGAAGGTGGTATAAAAAAACCGCACCTATTGTTTTTGAACAACATTAAACTTTCTTTGTATTAGGGGTGTGGTACCAGGCTTAGAATAGTAGGTACCAACCCATATCCTCCCGTGGGTGTCGTAAGAGGCGACTAAGAGAACTCTCACCAGGGAAGCAGGCAGCAGCCCTTCTCATGTGGAATATCAAATTACTGCGATTCCCAACCCGCCTGTCAAGTGTGCAGATTATGTCAACCACCCCTCCTAATGGAATTAAAGCCTTGGGGGAGGCATTTGTTCAACCGTGGACCTGTATAGACTGAAAAGAGGAAGAAGCACTCTAATGCTTCTTCTTCTTCTATATAATATATAGGTATATACTTTTTATACAATTTCACCACTGTACGTTCTGTAAAATTCTGTTTTATACAGGCTGTCAAGGACAAGCTAAGTGGAGCCATGAATTCACTACGTACTTCTGCAGTCATATTCTGGTATTGCACTTGGCTATGGTGCAACAGATTTGAATCCTGCACGATGTTTAGTATTTTCTCAAAAATTGGGCTATCACGATAACAAACAATTTTTTTCAAACTGGACTCCGAAAAGTATCCAGAAATTAGCGCGCAAACAAAAACTTCAGCTAGCAGTCATCTTGAATAAATAGTTACTTTCTACACAACTACATTTTCTTCGAAAGCATCCGTATCAGTTTAATCTCTACGGCTAGGAGATTAAAGCGAGTTCACATCTTCTGTCGGAGCTGACAACACACGTCAAACGCCACCGATACCTTTCAGTGCGAAGCCCTCGATACTAGGAATTCGTACCAAGGAAGCACTTCATTAAAGTTAAAGATAAAGATAATTTTATTTTGCAAACATGGGTAAAAAAGATGACAAAAAATAAATGTATATACAGTATGTTAACTAACAGAGGGCGTTCCCGTTAACCCGAAATAGTATAGCATACATACATGCTAAAAAAAATATTTCCATTCGAAAACAAAATGTTTTAAAATTTTTCCAATAAGAAAATATTCAATAAAAATTTTAAATTGACATGTATAAGAAACACACTGTACACGCGAACATGAAAGACGGCAACGTCGCAATTTATTTATACATGACGACTACTATTTTGATTTAAAACAGGAGGTTTCAAATTTATTTCCAATTAGAATTTTTTTTTATTCGGATTTTTTTATGCTTATTTTTCTATGCTGATATTTTTATTTTAATCTATTAATGATATATATTAACGAGTTTAAGGGAACGCCCTCTGTTATTTAACATACTGTATAATGACAGGTTCAGCCATGTTTTACCATTTAGGTATGCAATTTTTTTTTAAACATTCAACATAAAACTAGAAAATAAAGTTTAGGAAAATAGTGCTGAACTACATTATTCTAAGTTAAAAGAAAAATCTTTTTCAATAAGGTACTCACTTATATTATAGTACGTTTTCACTACTAAAAGGCTTCGGAGTCTTTTTGTAAATAATTTTAACGGAAGCTCTTTGAAAGACATTTCGAAAACCTCTATGAACCAGTTGGCCAATCTGTAGGGTAATTGTGTAATACAATATCAGTAGCAATGGGTTTCATTTTGGCAGTTCAACAACATTCATTGCGTTATTTACGTCGTTGAGCGGACATATTTTTCGAAATACATGGAGCAATGGATTAGCAATATGCTTCAAAATGATGCTAATTAATATTAATAGTGTGTTACGAAGAGGAAGTCTGAAAGTGGCACCGGTAGCTGAAAAGTTGTGTGGAAAGCGGTTGTCATGGTACGGGCATGTGTTACGGAGAACTGAGGAGAATGTCGAGAGTAGGGGAAGACCAAAGAAACGATGGATGGAATGTGTGAAGGATGATATGGCTGAGAAGGGGGTGACTGCCGAGATGGCTTCTGATAGGGATGTATGGAAGAAAAAGACATGTTGCGCCGACCCCAAATAAATTGGGATAAGGGCAGGAGAATTATGAGTGTGTTACGCAATTAGGGCGCTCTAAGGTGTATATGGTGAGAACATAATTGACACAAAATTTGAAAGGGAATGAACTACTTAAGAGGGGCCTCTAGTGGTGCTTTCTCTATACAAACGTATTCTGCTGTTTTCTTCGTGGATAATGCTTTTACCCCTATAATTTGATTTTTCCGAAACTAGATTAATAAAAGCAATACGATACTTCAAAATCGCGAAAAATAACCCATTTTTACCGTGATGTTGAGATGACTATTAGACAAACGTGATAAGTTTTTGACAAAAAAAAAATAATAGAAGCATGAGTACACTTTTCCTCTAAATTTTGATACACAAATAATTGATATCTGTCGTGTTTTGAAAAAGAAAACAGCGGAATACGAAACGTCTTTTTGTCAACGTTTTTGTAGGTAAAATCAGCCTGTGTTGCAACTGTTATTTTCGCACTTTACCGGGAGAGGTTGGAAGCAGCGCGACATCAATAGTTTCTTCAAATACCTATTTTCCAAATTGCTCGGCACTAGAGTTTAAGTCCCCTCTTAATTAAACGAGAAGTAATATTTTCGCATAAGTATCAAATAACTTTAATTTTTTTTTTTTTTTAATATATTATTAACTAGCGCTTGACCGCAATCCTGCCTGATGGTAAGCAGTGACGCAATCGATAACAATCAATTCATAACATTACAAAACATCACCTATTAATCGGCCTATAATGTCCCCTTAATTGACAGTTATGTTTGATTAACACGTAACTGGGGGCGTATCCATTGCTTTAATTCAGGCACAAAGATTATAAAAACTTCGGGCTGCGACAGATAGAGAAACAAAACAAGTGCTTCACGGACATCATTTTGTTTTATTATAGGTATTATATACAACGGTATTTTTTTAAACATGTGTCCAGTGTTTTTATGTAAAGTATTTCAAAAGGCTATCATGAATCACTTAACAGCTTGTTATGTTACCTGGTTGTCCATACAAAAATATGGTCACCACTCGCCCGCTCGCGCCTCCAACGGCGCGGCGCAGCAGAGCCCTAGGACGCTATAATCCGCTGCGAACTGTGGCGTGCGTTCGGTAACCACACTGCATCATTTTTAAATATATTTGGAAGAAAATATAACATTATATAAAAATTATTGGAATCGATTCAGTTGCTTATTTTAAACATTGGATGTGGATTCTATCATTGTACCGATAGTCGTGACCAATGCTTAATAGCCAAGAGCCTCAATCGACACCTCTGAAGTTTCTCGTTAGGCAGCTGGATCAAAGGCTTGAATCAGAAAGCGATTCTTCTGGACACGGCTTGCATTGTCAGGATTACGATAACTACATAGGAAAAGGCTATGCAGCTAATGATATTTCGAAATGAATGATTGTATAATATCATAGAACTTTCGACACAAGCAAACTCTAATACCAACACGCCCGCAGATTGTTTCCCTTGGAGAATAAAACTTCGATGTTTTCCGATACTTAGTATATGGTTGGATTTATTAATATACCTAAAGTATCCAGAATATCTTTGCGTTGCAGGAAAAAAGAACTTAAAACAAACTGGGAGCAACTTTTATTCAGTGGTGTGCTAAGGGACTCAAAGTTTTAGGCAAATGAAAGAGTCTTAGCATGAATTAACTTAAAAGTGGGCAAATATTTATTATTTGTCAGAGATAACTATTTCAGTGTTGTTACAATACGAAATCCTTTGGGCTGGTATTTGTATTTTAATGTTTATTTCAATTTCTATAAAGTTCTTATTACAAAAATAAAAACTTAGCACTGAAAGGTTGGCTTGTGAGTTTCATCATCATCAACCTTTTTATCATCACACTGCTGGGCACAGGTCTCCTTTCATACAGAAAAGGATTGAGCGTAATCACCACGCTTGCTCAATGCGGGTTGGCGATTTCAGAGTTCGAGTTAGACTCTGATCACTGTGGCCAGTTAGTTACTTTTACTCAGAAAAGTGAAGTCAGAGCTCAAAGAAAACTTGTGAGTTTTGTTCCTATAAATGAAAATCGTTTAGGACAATTTAAAAATAATTTAATTGAAAAGCTACCGGACTTGCCTTATCACGCCAATCCGGATCATGCGTATAGTGTACTATTTAACCTCATTAATTGTGAATTTATGAAAGTTTTCACAAAAAAAACATTGCCTGTTAGCGACCGTATTATATTTAGTGACTGGGCAACCCCAGGTATTTATAAAAGCAGGGAAAAAATGTATGAATTATATCAGGAAAAAACATTTAACCATGATGAAGCTTTTCAAGATTTTGTTAAAAATTATTCAAAAACTTTTAAAAGAGCCTGTTCCTCAGCAAAAGCCATACACATTAAAAATAAAATAAAATCTTCTGGCAATAAAATCAAAACAACTTGGGGAATTATAAATTCTGAAACTGGAAGAACCAAAGTACAGAACCGCGATTTCCATCTTAAAATTAACGATGAAGATATAAAGGCGGACTTGGAGGTAGCAACTGAGTTTGAGAATTTTTTTACTAATATTCCAATAATGACAACAAAAACTTTGTCTTCTTCCTCCACTTCTGCATATGCCATACTAAAAGAATGTGTTCCAGAATGTGACAATCACTTTGAATTTACATTTGTGACTGCTAAAGACATTATAGAATCTTTTAAGGATCTTGATGTAAAAAAAACTGCCGATCATTGGGGTTTGTCAGTATACACTGTAGCTTCAATAATAGATGTTATCGCACCTTTCTTAGCAATTGTTTTTAATTCTTGTGTCACATCTGGTGTATTTCCTGATTTGATGAAACTAAGCAAAGTAATTCCACTGTTCAAATCTGGTAGTACAACTGATCCCACGAATTTTCGGCCAATATCGATATTACCAACTTTGAGCAAAATTTTTGAAAAATTAATTTTGAAACAGTTGTTGAGGCACTTTAACTTACACAATTTATTGCACGTGAAACAATTTGGTTTTACTAAGGGTCGTTCAACTACGGATGCGGGCGTGGCGTTGCTAAAGAACATATTTGGGGCCTGGGAGGAATCGCAAGATGCTCTTGGTATTTTTTGTGATTTGTCCAAGGCCTTTGATTGCGTACATCATGATACTCTTATCAGGAAATTGTACCATTATGGTTTGAGGGACAGAGCTCTCGACCTTCTGACTTCTTATCTGAATAATCGAATTCAGAGGGTTGATGTTAATGGCAAGAGATCTGCAGGATCTGTGGTCACCATGGGCGTTCCGCAGGGCTCAATTCTAGGTCCATTCTTGATTTTAATTTATATTAATGACTTACCTCATCACGTGAGGGATAATCACAACATAGTATTGTTCGCGGATGACACTTCTCTTATTTTTAAAGTCAAGCGTCAGCTAACAAACTTTGACGAAGTTAACAATGCACTCTCTAAAGTTGTCCATTGGTTTAATGTAAATAACCTCCTTTTAAATGAAAAAAAAACTAAAGTCATTAAATTTTCTACGCCAAATGTCAGGCAGCTAAGTACCAATGTTCAACTGAATGGAGTAGAGTTGATCCCTGTCGAGTCGACAGTTTTTCTTGGATTAACTATTGACGCCAAGTTACAATGGGGTCCTCACATTGAGAAGCTGTCGGGTAGACTCAGTTCTGCCGCCTTTGCTGTTAAGAAAATTAGACAGATAACTGATGTGGATACAGCCAGAATTGTTTATTTTAGTTATTTTCATAGTCTTATGACTTATGGGATTCTTCTCTGGGGAACTTGTGCGGACATCAATACCATCTTTGTTTTACAGAAGAGGGCTGTTCGAGCCATTTATAACCTTGGTCCTAGAGAATCTCTTAGAGAAAAGTTCAAAGAGGTGAACATTCTGACTGTAGCTTCACAATATATATTTGAAAATCTTATGTCTGTTCATAAAAATATCTCGAATTTTAAGAAGATAAGCGATATTCATAATGTAAATACCAGGAACAAACACAATCTTGCTTTACATCACACTCGTCTCCACAGAGTAGGCAACTCGTTCATGGGTCAATGTATACACTTTTACAACAAGCTTCCCATGGACGTTCGAAACTTACCCATTAAACGATTTAAGAACCATATAAAGGCCAAACTTTGCAAAAAGGGGTATTATAAAATCACAGATTATTTAGAAGACAAAAAAGCTTGGGATTGAGCTGCTCGCTCTGTTAAGCATTGTTAATTTTTATTAAGCAATATGCGTAATTATAAGGTAAATTATTGTAAACATTTTTAATGTCTGGACTTGAAAAAAGACGATGATCCCTGAGTTTGTTTCGGCCATTTCTTCTCAGAGGTAGTCAGTTAGGAAATGCCGGCTTCATCTAGTTAAAAAATAAAATAAAAAATAAACATGACGTGTAAAAGTGATCAGTGATCCTACTTGCTTAATAAACGATTTCATTTCATTTCATTTCAGACTTAAAGTCCAGGTTTCGTCAAGATTTTTTCCTTCACCTTCAGTCATTGGTTTCCAAGATATACTTAGAAAGTACATATAACTTTAGAAAAGTTACATTGGTACTTGCCTGACCTGGAATCGAACAACCGCACTCATACTTGAGAGGCTGGTGTTTTAACCACTAGGCCACTATGACACTAGGCTTGTGAGTTTAAATGCTTGTAAATGCACCTCCGTGGAGCAACGTTCTTTTTTTTAAAAAAAAAGAAACTAGTTTGTCATTTTAATTTAAAGAACTGCATTCCTTAACGGTTAAGTCAATAGCAGACTCAGTGGTCTAAATCTGGTAATAAGAGTCTCCACGTTTGGTCCACGTAGACAGCGTCATTGCTTCATTGCTGAGAGCGACCAGAATATTATATAGAATCTCAACGCAATAACCGACAAAATTCCTAATAATTTCCTTGCTAATATAAGTTGGCAGACTGTGAGTGAGCGAAGATTTTTTTTTCCCTAAAGATTCATATCTCGCAAACTTTACCTTCCACGCCTCGCAATTTACTAAGAATCCCAAAAAGCAACAACTTATTTTCTTTGCAACTCTCTCTCTCTCTAGCGTTTGAGTTTCTTTATCTACTTTATTATCTACCGTGTATATTTGAAGCGGCATTATGTGTGGGTTTTGAGTTTTTAACGAGTTTTTGTTGCATTTATCTTGGACATTACTGACATCGGTTAAGGTGGCCATTGTGAAGAATCTGGACTTTCCCTACTAATTTATAAACGCGAAAGCTTATAAGGATGGATGTTTATTACTCTTCCTCGCAAAAACATCCGAACGTATACAATATGTAAAGACAGTACAATATGTAAGTATAATAAAGGTTAGATAAACACTTGACCAAATATGATATAAGATTTTACATAATCATCATAGTAACAATACTAATGAATTTTGAAATAATCCTTTCTTCCCGGCAATTAATTCCAATTTCCCCTAAATTTGGTAATTTTTAATAAAGTGACAACACCGGTATTATTATAAGCGAATAGCGACGCGGGACATGTCACAAGTGTCGCGTGCCCTGCCCCCCGTCGCCCGCAGAAGGGGTTACTAACCGCACATGTATTAAGTTACCTCTTTTTTCGAAATAATATTTATTATTTTAGAGAGATTTTTTTTTAAAGTTTAGCCTGTCTTTGTATACATTAGTAGAATCAGTTATCGATACCTAACAATACCTTCACGGATCGGACAGGGTTTTCTTTACATATTGTATGTATATGTTTGGCACAGAGATTTTTTATAGAGTTTATAACCAGAAATGACTCGATTGATCTGGAGACCCTCCACAACCAAACTCTCGACACAACTACATTTTGTGTATCGTACTCGGCCCACATCGCAACACAGCTGCTCAGACCCGTCCTCCGTACGGTTTCACCAGACATCGTACCATCATCATCGTTCTAAAATGGCATCTTGAAGTAACCTGTACTGAAAGAGCTGTAACGCGTCATTTGTCGAGTTCACGCATAATAACACCATTATCATATTTGACTAGCCTTTTCCTGGACTGGAATCCGGCCCAAACGTAGTTGACGTTTGGATCGGATTCCAGTCTAACCGAATTCATTGAATACCAGTATTTTACATGGACTGTCTGCTTTCTCTGCGCGATCGAATCAGAAATGAGGAGATCCACAGAAGAACTAAAATCGCCGACATAGCTCTTTAAGTCGCTAAAATTACGTGGCAGTGGGCGGGGCACATTGCTCGTAGAACCGATGGCCGATGGGGCAGTAAGGTTCTGGAGTGGCGGCCACGTACCGGAAGACGCAGCGTAGGGAGGCCCCCAACAAGGTGGACTGATGACCTGGTGAAGATCGCGGGAAGCCGATAGATGCAGGCAGCATAAGACCGGTCATTGCGGCCTTTGTCCAGCAGTAGACCTCTATAAGCTGAAGAAGAAGACTGCTTATCTGACCTCCACAACTCAGTTACTGGGTGATACGATACCCGTTGGTAAGACTGAAGGTCAGATTTTCGGACTTTTGGCGATAACGACCGTCGTGTGGAAGACCACACGACGGTCGTTATCGGTCGTTATCGTTATCGGAAGATCTACGAATGACGGCTCCAGCCGTCATTCGTAGATCTTACGAATGACGGCAGGACCAACGGCTTAACTTCCTTCCTGAAGTACGTGTGAAGGGGACTCGGAGTGCAAACATGGCTACCCATCCACAGATTAAGCGTAGCTTAACTTCAAGCCGCGCCCGTCGGATAATAACATCATCAATGAATAAAGGTGCAAAAAGTAGGCAACTTTATGTAAAAATTGTCAGCGACGGGCGCAGGCGGTAGATTTCGAATTACGTATGTATATATTATGTTGTTATAATATTTTATGATTACTACGGACCACTAGCACTACCAGTGTGTTAAAATAATGTTTTTTTTTGTTCCCGGGTGGACAATACTCGTGGATATCCGCCGCCCTGTGGTGGGCAACGGGGTCTGATAGACTCTTACTGACTAAAGGTTCTTCCGCGGCCCCACACTCTCGTGCCAGCCTGGTTTGTCTGGGCCTCGTCTCCTGCACGGGATAGTCAGGTGTTTAACTACCCCGTGCATCACCTCTGAGGCGCCTCGGGTCCATCGAACAGGTGCGGAGACTTCCCCTTCCTCCTTCCCATTAATGGGGGCCGGAATCGGGTGTTGTCCGCCCTTCCCCTGGCCCCGGTGCGCCTTCTGCAGCTCGAGAAAGGAGTCGAGATCTCCCTCTCCCGTTCCACAGCTTCTTTCTGCGACATCACATCCTCGTAGAAGAACACCACCGCGTCCCACGACTCTGCACTACCGATCATCCTCCGCACTACTGCCGGTAGCGTCAGATCGCCTCCTACTTCATTTGTGAGGACACGGCGCTGCTCCAAGCAACGCACTCGGCGAGCGTGTGTTGCGCCGTGCCTCCCCGCATTGGACGTAGTGATGGCCTGATGGCATGGTGATGGCGTCTGGCTCCTTGTCAATGTAGCACAGGTACTTGCCGAAGCAGGTGGTTGGCAGACTGGGACAAATCTGTAATAGGCTGAGTAGCTTGTTTGATTGATTAAATTATTATTATCATTTTGTTGGGATACATTATTTTATTATTATTAGGATTAAATTATTATTATCTTATGAGACATAGCAAGGTATATGTTACATTCTTAACTAACGTACTATGTATACGCATTGCAAATTACAATTTTATTCACGAATTAAATTTCTCAATGTACTATCTCAGTGAAACTACAGTAGCAGAAACCAAAACTGTGGAAATTAAAATGAACCAAACTAATCATTCGACGACCAAATAAAATAAAGAAAACCGATCATGAAGCCTTATTCATTCATATTTACCGAGTTAGTAAAGCTATCAACACAAAAATCAGTATTCTATGGACAACATAATTTATTGGCAGTTCGCAAACAAGCAACGAAAACATGAAAATCGTTTCAAAAACATCAGTCTTATCATCAAATACATTAAGCCGTTATTGTATTACTTATATATAAGGCGTAATGGAATCCCGACGGATTTTATATACGTTGCAATAATTCTCCTCCGCTGCGAGCGTTATTTTAACGAAATTGAAAGGAGTTTATGTTTTTTTCGTCTATAAAAAGAATAAAAAGAGCAGCATCACTTTGCGAAGTTTAAACAAGAGCCTTTTTCGCCAAATGAAGTGGTCGGCAAGTTTATCGAAGGCCGGGACTGCTTTAGACACGTTAATCAATCAAATATTTGGCTACGTCATGAATAAATCTGCTGGGGGAACTTCCGTAGTGATTTCGCTGACACATAGCAGGATCTTGATAGCGCTTGTTGGTGACTTGATGGATCTATGTTTTAAGCCGCTATTGTTCTTCCTCAGCATGATTTTTTGGTGTTTAATTAAACTTTGAATACATAATAAGAAGCTCTTTATCTTGGTGAGCTTTTTAAAGTCGGCTCGCTCACTAAAATGAAAATTAGGTTGAAGCTTCAATGATTAAGTATGACTGAATAAAATCTTTATAAAATCTTCGTTATTCTTAACTGGGGCTTTTCAAACAGATAAGAGAAAAAGCTGTGTTTAATCTGTCCCAATTTTAACAATAACAAGTAAACCAAAAACGAAGAATCCAATTAAAAGAAACTATAACAGGGAAACTCGATAGTGGAACATAATAAATATAACCATAATCTCCGTTTTACCGTTCGGGAAAACTCTAAAAAGTCGGAATGGAGAGCACTTTCCACATCAGCGGATTGAGGTCACTCCGTCGATACTATTACCTCCGCGGCTGAAAATAAAACAACGTACACGATATATTATTGGATAAAATATATTATCCTTTCAGTTTTCAGTGGAGGAATATTTTTTAACCGGCAGGTGAAACCGTTGGATTTTTGTGTTGGTAGAGTACAGATGCTAAGCAGCATAAATTCAGATTTACACCGGGCATTTATATAGCCAGTCGTGGTGGTCTAGTGGTTAAAACCATGGAGGTTAAAACACCAGCCTCTCAAGAATGAGTGTGTGGGTTCAATTCCAGGTCAGGCAAGTATCAATGTAACTTTCCTAAGTTATATGGACTTTCTAAGTATATCTTGGACACCAATGACTGATTAAAAGGTGAAGAAAAACATCTTAAGGAAACCTGGACTTTAAGTCTGAAATCGCCAACCCGCATCAAGCAAGCGTGGTGATTACGCTTAATCCTTCTCTGTATGCGAAGAGACCTGTACCCAGCAGTGGGATGATAAAAAAAAGGTTGATGCTGATGGTGATGTTTATGAAGCCATTAATTGAAGCTTCATTTTCATCTGCCTATTGAAGGAAAGGAAGAAACAAAATACATGTCAGCATTTCATTTAGCAGTCCAATGCTAAACATAGGCTTCTCTTATTGCACGCCATACAACTCTCATCCAAAGGCAACAAGCCGCAATGATCTTAACTCCATCTAACCTGAGGACATCACACCCTCGCGATCTCCACTTAAGAACATGTCTAACTAAACGGTTCTACAGCTAATATGGCCGGCCTATTGCTACTACCGCTTGCTTATTCTGTCAGCTATGTCGACAATTTTGGTTCTCTGCCGGATCATCTAATTGCGGATTCCTAGGCCTAGTGGTTAGAACACCAGCCTCTCAAATATGAGTGTGCGGGTTCGATTCCAGGTCAGGCAAGTAACAATGTAACTTTTCTAAAGTTATATGTACTTTCTAAGTATATCTTGGACACTAATGACTGAAGGTGAAAGAAAACATCTTGAGAAAACCTGGACTTTAAGTCTGAAATCGTCAACCCGCATTGAGCAAGAGTGGTGATTACGTTCAATCCTACTCTGTATGAGAGGAGACCTGTGCTCAGCAGTGGGACGATAAAAGGTTGTTGATGATGATGATATAATAGAAAACAACATATAAATAATAAATAACAATTATTTATTGATTGATTGAAGCCACAACAAAAGGTGCAGGTGGTAGGTACCGTCCGTACAGCAGTATTTAGATGATCAATGATTTACTTTCCTCTCATACAAAGAATTACTCATGCCTGGAATATTCTTTCTATATCGCCCTATACCTCATGTACAAATATATACTTACTACATATACAGGAGGTGACCTACATATACAGCGTACCGCTTTAATGGCGATATTAATTTAACACACATATACTGTTTCGCATCTTCGTTTTATGAAATAACATCTAAATAAAAATAGCATCTTGGAATTGGAGCAATCGTTTTTAACAAACTGTAGGGTAGGCGTCATTTGCACGGAACATAACTTAGCATCAATGAAATTAAAAGAGTTAACCAACTGAAAAAAGAGAGAAAGTTTTTTTCTTATAAATTATAAACTAGTGCTTGACCGCAATCCCGCCTGATGGTAAGCAGTGATGCAATTGTTGACGGTAAAGCGCACTAGTTTATTAAGAGCCTATTCACTCTAGCCTTGAAGGCGCTCAAATTGTAGTCCGACGGAAACACCGAAGCTCGCAAGTTGTTCCAGTCCCTCGATTTACGCGGTATAAAAGAGGAGGCGAATGGAGCTATCAAATAACGGTTTTTTTTTCAGTTTACCGATCGTAGTCAAGGACTAGTTTACATATATCATTTAAAAAATATATTACTGGCCACTTTTCCCACTCGAGAGTATGTTAAATTAATGTCGCCATTCTAGCAACATGTTGAAAACCCACTCGTGTCTTCGTTAAAACATGCCTACATTGTGAAGTATAAATCGCTCCTGCATGTGGTTTGAAGCGAGGCTGATACGAGCGACAGAACAACGTACCTTTTGTTGACTTGCCTTCAATCCCTGATTAGCTCCATGGGGGGAAAATGTTAACTAAGCCTGCTATAGTATGTAGCTCGTGAAACTACCCGCAAACAACAAAATTACGGGTACAAGAGACAATCTAATGAAACTTCGTAATGATGAAGGTATCATCCTTAACGATGATTTCTTGCTGTTGGTATGTTTGGTGTCAGATCAGAAGGATATTTCTAGTTTTTTTTTTAAACATTTACGGCCTGATTTCTGTTTCTATCTGTCAAAAAGACTTCTAATTTTTATCAAATTTTTGATATTATTTGCTTTTCGTTGAATGGACTCTACGATTACATTTTGAACATATTTAAATAACAATAATTGGCCTTCTGATTGATGACTATGGACTAAAACTGAATTGGAAGCGTATTGAGTTTGTTTGTATTACTTTTCACTTTTTGACTTTGTTTTTTTCTTACTGAACCTTCTTTTTTATGTCCGTTTCCCTAATTCGTTTTAAAATCGAGTTGATTCCGTGAACAATAGCATGGGCTATGCGTTTGTTTAGTATAATGCTTCAGCTCAATATTAGGCTAAAGTATAATAATTGTAAACATGTTGTATGGTAAGAATAGCTGGTTGTTAAGGCTCAGGTGTTATTAAATTAAGTTAAATTAAAGGCAAGCGGACTGTATAATATATATTTAAATAATCGTTCACAAGTATAACCCAAAGTCTAAAGGGATGACTGCGCGCGGTCGTGTCGGACGATGCAATGAAGCTTGTGTGGCCGGTCCCGTAGTCGACGCCGCCGCGCTGTCCGCGTCTTCGAAGTGTGTGTGAACACTGGTCGTCCTGATTAACTCAAGACAATGTTTGTGTTCCTTCTTCAGTATTAGCCTACTGACACATTCTATGAGCTCTTATAACTTGCTTTTTAAAATGCATAAATATATGAGCTGTCACGCCCTTTATACCTGAGGCTTTTATTTATTTAGGTAGGTATGTAATAAGTTTTTTTACATTTCCATTTTAATGATATTTTATTTTTTGTTTTTGCTTTGCTGGTATTTTGGCGTGGCTAGCTGGCAGAATTATGATAAATAATTTCATTGTTGTTGTGTTTTCTTTTGTTCATTACTGTACCTACATATTATTGAATAAAATCATGTGTTTTTTTTTAATGAACAGACAGCTGTGTTGCTGGGGAGTTTGTTCCGCCACTTCTTCTTTCCAGCGAAGGCACTAGGTCCTAGGTAGTGTTGTTGGGTGGGCGTTTTGGGGGACTGTCTTATATAGGTAATATTGACGTTCAAAAAGTGCAGATTCTCAGCCTAATTTGAATAAATGACTTTTGGTTTTGATTGATTTTGATTGTGTAACGCATTGACTATTTTTGACTCAATTAAATAAAACTTTAATCACCATTACTTTCTTCCATAGAACCACACATGCTTTTTGACGCTTTTCTACATTAATATACATCGTACACAAAAATTGCCACTTATCGGTAGAACTCGAATTGATGTCTGTACTGTTCAAGTTATTTAAATTATATAAATTGTAGAATAATAAAAGGCAAAACCTGCCAAGTGGAAGTCGGATTCGCGCACGAAGGGTTTCGTACCATTATAATTCAATATTTATTTTATTCTGCTTTTAGTATTTGTTGTTGCAAGGACGGCCAAAATAGAACGTCTGTGAAAATAATAACTGTGTAGCTATCACACACCACATGTGGTAACAGACGGACAGTTGTGTTTTAGAAACAGGATCGCTTTTTACCATTTGCGTGCGGAACCCTAAAAACTTGTACCACCTGCACACTAGAAACCACCATCGTAATTGATTTAAATAAGCTAAACACGTTGAAACTACATGATATTATTTTTACAAAACGGAAATAAATACAGGGAAGCTCAAACACGCAATTGTTTACGTTGATCTTTGCCGCCTGAGTATGTAAAACACCTATGGGTACTGTTTATCTTTGCGCGAATAGTTTTCAAATTTTCTGCTCTGTATTTTCTCTTAGGAAACATTTTATTCGTGCACCTCTCATGTGTCGCTTCCAATTTGTTTGCTTGGCTTTTGCTTAGCATATCACGGAAGAGCCACATTCCAACTACGCGAATAAATGTGAGCATCCGACTTTCTTAAAGCTTTCCTCCAAATGCGAGTTTAACCTGTCATGTTTACGGTATGGTTTGCTCTGCGGTCGTCATCATTGTTGTGACGTTCTGTAATCGGTACGGCGTCTCCTGCTCGCTTTACCTCCAGCTCATGTTTGCATTCCTGGCACTTGGCAAGCAAACGCTCTTACTTTGCGTTCCCCTACTTTGTGATACGTATTGTCTTTCACGCCTTTGAGAGAATTGTATGCATTTTCCAACTTTTTCTGAGAATAATGTTGGAGTTCTTTTTCCTGGCGGTGGAACTACTGGAGTTCGGAACTTTTGTATTGAAATGATAATGATGTAAATGAGTCCGAGGTTACGGTGGAACATTTCGTTTTAAAGTTATTTCGTGGATGGAATGAGGATCTGATTGCATTAGAGATAAAGTATACCTTCGTGGACAGGAGGCACTCTGTTTAACAATATTACGTATCGTCTTAAAAAGCTCTTGATTTTAAACGATATTTTTTTAAATATCATCTTATTTGACATTACACTTTTTTCTAATTAGTCTTATGAATTCTATCAGTAACGTTAAAAAACTTTCTTATAATTACATATCATGTGTTTTATTTACTTAAATGTTTTTACTTAAACAGCGCCGGTTAGAACATTTTTTTTTTTTTTTATTATATGTTATAAACTAGCGCTTGACCGCAATCCTGCCTGATGGTAAGCAGTGACGCAATCGTTGATGGTAAAGCGCACTAATTTATGAAGAGCCTATTCACTCTAGCCTTGAAGACACTCAAATTGTAATCCGACGGAAACACCGCCGCTGGCAAATTATTCCAGTCCCTCGATGTACGCGGTATAAAGGAGGAGGCGAAACGCTTCGTCCGGATCGTAGAGGTGTTAACAACGTAAGGGTGGAAACCAGCCGTACGACGGGTCGTCCGCTGGTGGAACGGAGATGGGGGAATTAAATCATGCAATTCCATCGCACACTCCCCGAAATGCATCCTATAGAACACCGAAAGGCTGGCTACTCTACGCCTGTGCTCTAGGCTTTGGAGACCAACTCGAGTTAGATCAGGGTCACCAATCAGCCTCTTTGCACGTCTCTCCACTGAATCCAAAGTGGCCAGGTGACACTTGGCAGCACCAGCCCAAATGTGGCTGCAGTACTCCACACAAGAACGGACCTGTGCTTTGTATAACATTAGAAGCTGCCCAGGTGTGAAGTACTGCCGGACCTTTGCGATAACGCCAAGTTTCCTGGCAGCCACCTTAGCCTTGGACTCAATGAACCGCCCAAAGTTAAGGTCCGAGGAAATCTCAACTCCCAAAAGCTGAAGGCGGTCGGAACACTCCAAGGACACATTCCGAAAAGTAGGAGCCAAGGTGAACGGGCTCCTTTTGGCGGTGAAAAGACACGCCTGTGTTTTGGCGGCATTGAATTTTTGAATTGAATTGAATTGCTACAAGATTGGCATTGCCCCATTCGGAGACTGCCTGCAGCGCAACACTCGTTCGCTCAACCATGGCCTCTCTTTCCGACCGGATTGATTCCCTACTAGCCCGAGCACCCGGCAGGTATCTCTCTACAACTGTGCTGTCATCTGCATACCCATAGATACCAGGCATCAGCAGATCGTTAATATGCAGCAGGAACAGAGTTGCAGAGAGAACAGACCCCTGAGGAACACCGGCATTAGTTGACATGGGCTCAGAAGAGCATCCATCGACAACAACTCGGAGGGACCGTTCAGTCAGGAAGTCTTTTACCCAAGCCAGTCAGGCTAGGGGAAATGCCGTACGCTGGAAGCTTACTCAAAAGGCCAGCGTGCCATACCCGGTCGAAGGCCTTCGAGACATCAAGGGAGACAGCAATCGCTTCCCCATTCTTCTCGAGGGCCTCGCCCCACAAGTGAGTGGCATACACTAGTAGGTCCCCAGTTGACCGATTGCGGCGAAACCCGTACTGTCGGTCACTGAGGAGATCGTTACCTTCCAGGTATGCCAAGAGGCGCGAGTTCAATACGCGCTCCATAATTTTGCAAAGTATGGAGGTGATCGAAATCGGCCGATAGTTGGCAGGATCGGCACGACTACCCTTCTTGGGCACGGGCTGCACGTTAGCAAGCTTCCAGGACTTGGGCACAATACCAGTCCTGAATGAGAGGCGATACAAGCGCGTCAATACAGGAGACAACTCGGGCGCACAAGCCTTAAGAACAATCGCTGGTATACCATCCGGACCACTAGCCTTATTCACGTCCAGACGACACAGTACTCTCAGAACCTCCTTGTTCCTAATGCGAACCTCAGGCATTGAGGCTCCGCAATGAGGTAAATTAGGTGGAGTAGCACTGCCAGTATCAAGACGCGAATTATGGGAACAAAAATGAAAATGAATATGTGAAATTAACATATCACATTTCTTCGAATTCTTAGTTCTAGGATAACCAAACAAACAAACACATAAGGAAACCCAGTGAAGGTTTCCTCACCGTGTGTTTCTTCACCGATTTGAGAGCAGTGATGGAAACTATTTAGACAAAGCACCTACCTGGCTTCGAACGCATGACCTACATCTCGTAAGTTGAATCCACCCCTGCCCTTAATGCTCTCATGCAGATTAACACTTGGACAAAATATCTAAAGATCGACATAAGTCCTAAACTCTGTAAAGTTCTCCTTCAAAGCAAACTATATTGTCGAATATCTAAACAATAGTGTTATAGACTATATTGAGCTCGGAAACTTGGTTAATTTATCATTTTGTTGTGTGCCAAGAATCTCAAGTATCTTAGAATTTGTGAAGACAGTCAAGTTTGATCAGATATGTCGAGCTTCTCAATACTTCTTTGGTTATTTGACTAAGTTTGATAGTCTCAATAATTGCTGACGGTAAAGATTCCCGTAAATGACTTTGGTTTTTGTTCTACTTGGAACTTGAAGTTTTTATATCTCTCTAGTCAATACGACAGCAGATTTCTACATCGCTTACAATAACAATAGCAACAACAATGCTGCCTATTGAGTTAATGTGCCGGCTTAATTTGTTGACATATTTATTTTGCATGAAACTGTGACATCTACATTCGCTTCTTATGATATTTTGTATGCCTTTTGGCGGGACATAGCATGGATAAAAATTCTTTGTACATAACATCTGCATAACTGTACCCTGTGTTCACAAGATTAATAAATGAATTTGAATTTGAACAACAACAATATACGTACAATAGGGATGTTTCCTTGGTAAAAAAACAACATTCTATTTAGTACCTCATTCAGATTAGAGAAAAATATTGGATACGTATATTTTGTTTCATCAAATCAATAAAAATTGACAAATATAAAAGGCATCAAAGATCTGGAGGGGTGGCTGGTGACGTCACTGGCCGCTAAAAAGTCTAGCGTGCAGTGACGTCACACGAGTTTTAACGCGCTGTGTCGTCTTCATTTTTTGTTTATATGAAAAAAGAAAAATACGTGTCTAGTATTTTTTTGGAAATCTGACTGACGGACTAATTAGTTTTTTTTAGTCAAATACCCTATTATAGAGGCATTTCATTTCATAGAGAATCCATGTTAAAGAAACTTCATGATATACCTACTATTACTGATAGTATGTTCCTTATTACAAATATCGCACTACAAATATGTGGACAAAAGGCAGTACTATTCATGATGTCATTTAACTTACATTTTATTCAAGAATACCCTCATTTTGTCATTACAAAATGAGGGTATTCTTGAATAAAATTTATTTTTTTTATTGGTACTTAAATACTAGGTTGTTAGCCAATTTGCATATGTATTTAAATGTCATAGTTTAATGTGCATTTTGCTTATGCAGAATAAACAAATTTTCCTTGTTTCATTTTATTTATTTCCACAATAAAAACAATTAATTCAGTCTAAAATACCTTTAGTAATGGTCTAAACTAAAACCGAAATGAGTTTCCAACAAACTCTACGGTGCATCAAAAGTTCGGAACCCACTTATTTAAAACTGGCCACCACGTACCATGCGAATGAGAAATAAACAAATAAACATTTTAAACCTCCCACAGACAATATTGTGCCTCCAAAAAGTTTTTTACTTTAACTTTATTTTCGAAAGTCAGTCTTTGGTTATTTTTTCCTTTCTAGTGTTTACTTTTTGTTAGCTGTTTTTTTTTATTGAAAATGGAATTTAAAAATCATACATTCGGGGTTATAATTATGTAAATATAATCATCATCATCGTCTCAGCGTTAATCCCAGTCGCATCCGTAGCTTGTCAGCTTTGGAGTCTGGGGTCCGCTTTACCAGTCTAACTGCTGATTTTGGCTAAACTTCGATATTTTCCGTGAAGCGACTGCCGTCTGACCTCCACACCCCTAAGGCGATATCTAAGCATTGCAGTTAGACCAAATTATGTAAATATAATGACTAATTTTAAATATGCCGTTTTAAACTTCAAAAATGTATGGTTAAATACTCGCTAATATATTAAAGTAGTAACTTTAAACAAAATTTATGAATAATGAGAAAAAATACACACTGAGGGACACAGAACATCTTTTTTTTTTCGGAAAGATGAGGATGAGAAATGCCTCTTTCTTTTACTTATTTCCAATAAAAAACACCAACATTTTTATGAACCATTCGGAGGGTTGAACCTTTTCTAAATTCTTCAAGTTCGGCTTTAATCTTTGACCAAATATTTAAGCTGTGGTCAGTTTACTGAACCTTTATGTTACCCGAGAAAGATATTTATGACAGGTCCTCGAATCTGACATATTATATCGATACAAGGTTTTATCAACATTCTTTTTTAGTTTTTTTTGCACTTTTTCAAGAGCTGGGATAGTGTTTGCTGTTGTCAGATATTTCGTAGTTCAATAATTTGTAAATCGTGAGGTCGAACCCTGACATTTCATCACCACTGCTATTAAATCCCTCTCAAAACAGTGAAAAGTCCCCCCCCCTCCCTTCATCCCTCCTCTAAAAGCTAAACGACTAGCTCGAAAACTAATTCATAAAAAAATCATAATGGTAGTCCATCTGATTAACTTTGATAGAAAATTATAACGGCTTAGATAACTTTGCTAGTTCAGAATTTATAGAGGCTTTTATGGAACATATCCTACGCGAGTCCAGCTTGCTGGACTTAGTCAACTTGGCTGCTTTTTTAGCTAGCTGGTAGCTTCCTTTCTGTTAAACATTGTTAGTAAACTTTTTTTTTTGTTGGGATAGGAAATCATCAAATGACTTCTCCCGCTCTGGGCGGAGCGGAAGTGCGTGTCAGACTTATACTGACTAATTAATACCCACCCGTGTTTCTTGACTTACCTGTGCGACGGCCAGGGCCACGGTTTCTTTTTTAACCAACCCGCAACCCTGACCCAGGAGGTTAGTCACCCTGCTAGTAAGAATTCTTGTTCTACCTGCACTGAATTCAATAACATGTAAATGTTTTTAATTTTTACATTCTCTTCAAAAAGTTTATTCATAATTACACAAAAACATGTCCTCCGTGTATCCTGTAGCTTTAAATAAAAAATACGGAATCTCCTAGTATCTCAAGGCTTCAAGGTATTTTTCTTTATTATCTGTTAGCTTTTATTATATTAAAAACATTCTTGGCGTCGGAAATTTGCCGAGGAATACTAACATTTTGCTCTAAAAGTAATTACGAAGTTACAACAAGATTAGAAAAAAACCGATTAGACACGCTGTTTATATTTATTTCATCGATTTGTTATTTAGGGTGTAATACAGTGCAAGCTCTTCTGACCTTTCACCTACTGGCCTTAGAAGTCACCGCTGTTTGTGGACGAAATGAAAAATGCGCGTGACACTCATCTTAGCATTCCCGTCAAAAACTCGTGGACAAATCAGACCAATAAAATATTTTATTTAACCAAACCACCGGCTTTTATAATGTTTTTCGTCGTTGGACAGACAATATCTACGAAACCAAAGACGTACCATGTGTGAGTGCATTGCCAGTCCTGAAATAATGCTAAAAATGTGCTTGTAGGTTAGGGTACTTTTTTTTATTATTATTATTATATTATAAACTAGCGCTTGACCGCAATCCTGCCCGATGGCAAGCAGTGACGCAGTCGTTGATGGTAAAGCGCACTAGTTTATTAAGAGCCTATTCACTCTAACCTTGAAGACACTCAAATTGTAGTCCGACGGAAACACCGCCGCTGGCAAACTATTCCAGTCCCTCGATGTACGCGGTATAAAGGAGGAGGCGAAACGCTTCGTCCGGATCGTAGTGGTGTTAACAACGTAAGGGTGGAAACCAGCCGTACGACGGGTCGTCCGCTGGTGGAACGGAGATGGGGGAATTAAATCATGCAATTCCCTCGCACACTCCCCGAAATGCATCCTATAGAACACCGAAAGGCTGGCTACTCTACGCCTGTGCTCTAGGCTTTGGAGACCGACTCGAGTTAGATCAGGGTCACCAATCAGCCTCTTTGCACGTCTCTCCACTGAATCCAAAGTGGCCAGGTGACACTTGGCAGCACCAGCCCAAATGTGGCTGCAGTACACACGAACGGACCTGTGCTTTGTATAACATTAGAAGCTGCCCAGGTGTGAAGTACTGCCGGACCTTTGCGATAACGCCAAGTTTCTTGGCAGCCACCTTAGCCTTGGACTCAATGAACCGCCCAAAGTTAAGGTCCGAGGAAATCTCAACTCCCAAAAGCTGAAGGCGGTCGGAACACTCCAAGGACACATTCCGAAAAGTAGGAGCCAAGGTGAACGGGCTCCTTTTGGCGGTGAAAAGACACGCCTGTGTTTTGTCGGCATTGAATGCTACAAGATTGGCATTGCCCCTGCTTAGTACCTAGGGTTCAAATTTGTAGATGAATGGGTCGGTGTGATTTTAGAAACAAAACAAACGTGTGTCTTCGGAGATGAGTTTATTACGACTGGTTGTAACACAGACAAACGATATTATTTAAAGGATTGGACATTCCGCCCACTAAAAACATTAGTTTTTTAATCACAAAATAAATGAAATACATGCAATTTTAAACAGTGGACTGTAAATTATTATACATTACTAACACAAATAGCAAAGTACTCCATTCTAATTAATTTTAACACAAAACTTAAATCAATCGGCAAACTTAATGTAAAAGTTGTAGGTACACCACCCACCGTAGCTCACTCATTTTTGGTATCTTTAGGCAGTGCTATCAACTTGTACAGCGGTCTTTTAAATTCGCGGTTTCCAGCAGTTTCAACTGTTACTACTCTAACAAGAATGTCTTGCCCAGGATGTACTTGTTTTACTCTGCCTAGTAACCACTTTGGAGGCGGCAGGTTATCCTCTTTGATGATAACTATATCTCCAATAGTTGGCTCTGAAACCTTGACTTGCCACTTGTACCTTTGTTGGAGTGTATTAAGATACTCGGTACGCCATTGATGCCAGAATTGCTGCTTCAGTCTTTGAATTAATTGCCATCTCGTTAAAAGACCAATTTTTTGTTGTTGATAGCAAGTGTCCGGGACAGAAATTAAAGGCTCACCAACTAAAAAATGACCAGGTGTAAGTGGTGACAATGTATTGGTGTCCATCTGACAAATGGGACGCGAGTTGAGGCACGCCTCGATTTGAGCTAATAGTGTGCTCATTTCTTCATACGTCAATCGAGTATCTTTGTTTATCCTGTGGAGAAGTCGTTTAGCAGATTGAACACCAGCTTCCCACAGGCCTCCATAAGTTGGCATCCTGGGTGGTATGAAGTGCCAGTTTGTACCATCATTAGCCAGTAGCTCAGCCACTTCTCGTGCTAGGTTGTTTTTTCCTTCCTGGAACATCGTTCTTAGTTCTTTCGCGGCGCCTACAAAATTGATGCCCTTGTCGCTCCATATGTCAGAACAGCGGCCTCGGCGCGCCACAAATCTCCGAAAAGCGGCTATAAAGGCTTGAGCACTCAGGTCTGTGACTGCCTCTAAATGAATAGCACGAGTAATCATGCATATAAAAAGACAAATATAGCCCTTCCTTGCATGATGTCCACGGCCCTTAGAGGTTCTAATAAGTACAGGTCCTGCGTAGTCTACCCCACTATTGATGAACGGTCGATGAGGATTGACTCGAACAGCAGGTAACTGCCCCATAAATTGGGTTTTTATCTTGGCCTTATCTACAATGCAGACCTTACAGTTGTGAATGAATTTTCGTACAGCAGACTTCAGCCCTATAATCCAATATCTTGTTCTAAGAAAAGCCATCATAGCTTGAATTCCGCCATGAAGTGTTCTAATGTGGGCCTCCTTTACTAATAGCGTAGTGATATGTTGGTTAGAAGGAATTATAATTGGATGTTTAGTCATTTCAGGAATATCAGAATTTTGTAATATTCCTCCCACTCGTATGATTCCATTTTTATCTAAAAATGGCGAGAGTGTGATGAGCGAACTTCCTTTCTTTACTTCTCCCTTTTCTTCTAAGTCTTTGATCTCTCTTTGGTAAACTAAGTTTTGATAATATTTTATGCACGAATTTAAAACTTCATCTAATTCCTTCACTGTTAAGTACTTTCCTGCAGTTTCTGATTTTATCTTCATAAACCTTCTACAATACGCCAAGACTCTTATCATCCTTAAGAGTGATGAAAAACGTTCCCAAATTGGTCTTGCTTCATCTACATTGCTATGAAACGATGTACTCTTCAATTCTAAGTCCGTATGTATAATTTCACGTCTACTTAATGTTAGGTTTCTAAGTTGTAGCCACACAGGTCCAGCCCACCATAAGTCTAAAGAAGCCAGATTGCTTGCTTGAGTGTCTCTTGTCGCAATATCGGCTGGATTATCAGTAGACTGAACAGGTCTCCATTGGTAATTGTCTAGAACTCGTGTGATATCTGCCACGCGGTTTGCGACGAAGGTGCGCCAACGACTTGGTTGAGATTGCAGCCAGGAAAGCACCACCATCGAATCGGTCCATACATAGATGCTATTTTTTGGCACCTTTATAATGTCCTGAAGATCATTGACAAGTTCTGCTAATAATGCAGCGGCACACAATTCTAATTTTGGAATTGAAAGTTGCTTAAGTGGTGCGACCTTTGTACGAGAAGCTAGGATTGTGACATGTACTACGTCTTCTTCAATAATCTTAAAGTAAATTACAGCAGCATACGCCTGAGAAGATGCATCTGCAAAACCGTGTAACTCAATATTTGCGTAATTAGTCGGCGTAGTCTTCAACCATCGTGGTACTTCAATGTTTTACAGGTGTATCAGCCCCTCTCTATATCTCATCCATTCATCAATCAATTCCGAAGGGAGTTCTTCATCCCATCCGAAGTTACACAGCCACAGTTTTTGTATCAGCACCTTTGCATTGATGATCACTGGTGACAGCCATCCAAAAGGATCAAACAGGCGGGCTACGTCTGATAAGATGGATCTCTTAGTAACGGGACGTCGAGCTTCAGGTAAGTTGACAGTAAATTTAAATGTGTCATTGTTTCTGTCCCAGGTAAGTCCTAGAATTTTTATTACTTTATCTAGCTTTATTTCTATTCCATCCTTTGTACTGTTTTCTCCTTTTTTCCAATAATTTAGAACTTCCTCAGAATTGCTACACCATTTTTGCATCTTAAAACCTCCTTTATCTAGAATAATTCTTATTTCCTCACAAATTTTCTTTGTTTTCTCCACATTTTCACTTCCATGCATGAAATCGTCCATGTAAAATGAATTCTTTATTACAGGAGCTGTTTCTGGATAATTCATTTCTTCATCGTCAGCAAGTTGATTTAATGTTCGTACAGCTAAATAAGGTGCTGCAGCTGTGCCAAAAGTTACCGTCGTCAAATCATAGTCTTCTAGTTTGTCTTCAGGATTATCTCGCCAGACGATGCGTTGCAATTTTGTATGTTCAGATGTCATATTAATCATGCGGTACATCTTTACTATGTCTCCCACTACACATATCTTATGGGTTCGCCATGTGATGATTAAGGCTCTCAAATCAGGCTGTAAGACAGGTCCAACCATCATAGTATCATTCAGCGAATGACCGTTAGAACCCTTAGCAGATGCGTCATAAACTACATGAACCTTAGATGTATCCTTACCTTCACGTATCACGGCGTGGTGAGGCAAATAGATTGATTTGTTGTCGTCAGCTGAGTCAGATTTTTTCAGATGACCCATTTCCATATATTCATGTATTACCTTAGTATATTCTGACTGTAACATATTTGACTTTTGAAATTTCCTTTCTAATCCCTTGAATCTACTTATAGCTGTTTGTTTAGTATCTCCGCATAATTTTACTATTTCTTCTACAGCTTGCTTCAAAGGTAGGTGCACTATGTATCTTCCATTAACTCTCTTAGTTGTATTTTTGTAAATATCTTCACACATTTGTTCTGCTTTTGTAAATAGTTTTCTTTTCTTGTATGTATCTGTTTCTATTTCCCAGAATCTTCTCAAAATATCATTGTCTTCTGATACCATACTTGTAACATGTAGTGTAGTTATTTTGTGTTCTTCCAATTTGTCTTTCTTGTGACCTGACAGGATCCAACCTAATCGCGTTTTTTGAGCCACTATACCATCGGATAATTTTTGCAGTCCAACTTCTATAATTTGACAGAAAATATCTGAACCCAGTAAAATGTCTATTTTACCCGGGGTGTTAAACGAAGGATCAGCCAATATTAATGTTTGAAGCTCAGGCCAGTTCATCGATATGTGTTTCGAAGGCAATGTTGTAGAAACAGATTTTAAAACATAGGCCTTTACATGAATAACCTCCCTTTGGTTATGTCGCGATGTGATTGCCAAGTCAACTACATGTTTGATAGGCACCAGGTTTTCTTCTCCAACTCCTGAGACTACACCGTTGATACAAGTCTTCTTCAATCCTAAGAGTTCGACTACTCTTGAGGATACGAATGAAGCCTCCGAGCCTTGGTCAATCAATGCACGAAGTAGATGTGTTTTACCGTCGCGTGATGTGACATTTACTTGTGCTGTAGCTAATAACACTTGACGACCAAGCTGTTCTTTAAAGAAGTGTGCGGTAGTGATCTTTTGTTCGGGTTGTTCTTGTTTCTTTGATTCTTCTTCTTGTTTCTTCTCCTCTTGTGCTGTTTCCTTGACTTGATGTAGAAGAGAATGATGTTTTCTTCCGCAGACTCGGCACGTTCTTTTTTGTTTACATTTGTAGACATTGTGATTCGGCATTAAACAGTTGAAGCAAAGGTTTTTATTCTTCACGAATTCATGACGCTGCTGCACAGTTTGTTTGGCAAACTCTTTGCAACTAAATATGTAGTGATCACCTTTGCAGAATGAACATGAAGGTGTGGAATTCACGTTAGCGTGTGCAGCTTGCAAAATATCGCTATCACTATCCCTTGCTGTAGAATGATATACTTTATGACCTTGCGTCTTCTCTTTAGGGGTCGTGGAGGTGATGGGCGAAACTAGTTCGAGTGTACGGAACTTAGTCTCGAGAAACTTTCTCATCTCCGCCCAAGAAGACAACTCATCGCTTTTTTCTTTATAAGCCTGCTCTTCCCAATGTTTCACGGTCTCTTGATCAAGTTTCTGTCCAACCAGAAAAACTATTATTGGGTCCCATGAATCTGTACATATTTTTATATTATTTAAGCTGTTGATACATTCTACGGTAGTGTCTAGCAAGGCTTTGATTTGACCAGCTGATGGGTTACTAACCTTTTTTTGGTTAAATAATCTTTTAAGAATAGATGATACAATCATTTTCTTGTTGCCGAATCGTCCCTTAAGAAGTTCCCATGCCTGTGTATAATTATTGTCTGTCACTTGAATATGGCGCAGTAACATTTCTGCTTCTCCCGAAACACTCGTCTTCAAATAGTGCAACTTCTGCACGTCACTAATAGCAGAGTTGTGAACTAAGGCAGTAAACAAATCTTCATACGTAGTCCATTCGTCGTATTTGCCTGAGAAGGTTGGCAACTGTATCCTTGGGAGCTTGGCAAACGGTAATTGAGCATTTTGTGAACAATTGGACACATCGGTAGCTTCTGCTAATCTCTTTTGTGACGTCATACAAGATAGGAGATCAGTTAAGTCCGCCTGTATAGAAATGTACATATCTTCATACGTATAAAACTCCTCGTTTAAAAAGTACGGCAATATTCCTCGTTGTTCTCGTGGAGTACATTTCATAAGGTTGATATTTGCTTGTTTAAACGACTCCCAATACTCTTCAATGCATTTCAATCTCGCCTTAATGTAACCTTCTGTTAGTCGCTGCTTCGGGCACTTTTTCAAGTTAATTTGTGTCTTCTGTATCATACTCGCTACATCTTCCAATGTAGATAAATGTCTGGACTGTTCCGACGTAGGAGAAGTCATTTTGCAGTATTAAATTGTTCGAAATTATACACAAAAACACGTTGACTCAATGTTCAAGTTCAAATCAATGTCTTTATTCACTTAATTTTTAACTTTGTACCTATAGTCTTCGCACTAATAACTCGTAAACAACTTTTTTCTACGAATCCTTATCTAAGGAATGCGGTTCCTATTGTATTCGCGCACCGAGCTCGCTGATCGACCCATTCATAACAATCCGGCGCGTGTGGACCATATGCTTAGTACCTACGGTTCAAATTTGTAGATGAATGGGTCGGTGTGATTTTAGAAACAAAACAAACGTGTGTCTTCGGAGATGAGTTTATTACGACTTGTTGTAACACAGACAAACGATATTATTTAAAGGATTGGACAGCCCCATTCGGAGACTGCCTGCAGTGCAACACTCGTTCGCTCAACCATAGCTACTAGTGTGAATCGTGCACATTTTTCTCAAATCCTGCTCAAAACACAGCAACACAGATTCCATCTAAGAATAGAAATAGTGATAAATTTAAAAAGGAACTTTGTTCTGTCGTCTTTAAAGGAGTGGTTGTTTGGTTTTCTCTGTAATTTTTTTTGTTTAATAGATAATAATATACAGGGTGACAGGACATTTTAATAATATATAAGTACTGATTGCGAGGACTGAAATCGTGGTTTTCATACATCATCGCGAGCTTCGCTGCGTTGATTTTTTTATAGCAAACACTAATTTTCCCAAATCCTTCCGATATGCCTTATCTACACAAAAAGAAAATAATAACCAACTATAACTCTTCATGAGATACAGTCTTGTGACAAACAGACAGTACAGTAGTCGTAAAAATTGTTCTTCCACGAGATAGTGGATGGTTTTTTATTTGTGGAAATCCAGCACCAATTGTATGCGCATCACTGCTTCATCACTATCAGGCGGGATTGCAGCCAAGTACTAGTTTATAATTATACACACATCAAAAGTGTCTAGGGATCAAGCATTTTTATGCGGATTTCTTGAGATTGAGATGTGGCTTTGTAATAAATTTATGATTTTATAAATTTATATGGATCCTTTTTGGTGCATTTCATAATTTGAATCAGGAACTGTGAATCAAATTCGAGTAAAAGATGAAAATCAGCTGTCAATATTTTCCCTATAAAAACATACAACGCATTGAAGACATTATTAGTGCTACTGTTTCCCTACTACTGATTAAAACCAACGTTATTATGGAGCGGCGACGTCATTTAAGCAGGGAAGAAATGCTCAGAGCCGTGGGAATGATAGAAGCTGGTTCCCGGCAACGTACTGTGGCTTTAGCTCTGAATACAAGTCAGAGTGTTATCAGTCGACTTTGGACACGTTACCGAAGCACTGGTACCGTGGCTGAGCGCCATGGAGGACGGTATCGCTGCACCACACGGAGACAAGACCGATACATTCAAATCTTAACTCGAAGAGCTCCAACAGTAACCGCCATGATGTTAGCCGTGAGGCTTCATCACTCTTCAGGGAACTTAATTAGCTACCAAACAGTCAGAAACCGCTTGCATGAAGTGAACCTTCATTCCCGAAGACCGCTACGGGTACCACCTATAGCAATGCACAATCGTAGGATTCGATATCAATGGGCTCTTGAACACAGAAATTGGGCAGAAGAACAATGGCGTTTCGTGTGCTTTTCTGATGAGTCTCGTTTTGGTATGAGACCGGATACAAGACGTATACGACACTGGAGAACCCCTGGACGCCAACAGCGATTAAAATCCTGCCAGGAAGTCCATCCTTATAGTGGTGGAACCATCATGGTATGGGCGGGTATTTGGATCGGCGGAAGAACTGAGTTGATTTGGATCAGAGGCAACCTCAACGCTCAAATTTATGCTGAAACGATTGTATCAGACGTCATCGTTCCTCTACAAGTGCAAATCGGTCCCTTATTTCAGTTAATGCATGATAATGCACGACCGCACACCGCAAGAGTTGTAAGACAGACTCTCGCCGCAGCTAACATCAATGTCCTGCCCTGGCCAGCTCAGTCGCCAGACTTGAACCCGATTGAGCATGCATGGGATATGCTACAGAGAAGAGCTCTGCCGAATATGGAGGGTATCCAGTCGCAAGAAGACCTTTTTTTGTTGTTGCAACGAACATGGGCGGCCATTCCACAGCGTGATTTGGATGAACTCATTTTGAGTATGCCAAACCGATGTTCTTGTGTTGTTAGTGTTCGCGGTAGAAACACGGATTATTAATTGTTTAAGTTACCCAATAAAATTTTAGAGAAAACTGTTATTTCAGTCTTTTTTTCGAACTTTTGTGTTAGTGGTTCAAATGTCAAATATCCCTTTATTAGGAAAATGGCAAATTTCTTTATTAATGCAAAGGTGACTTGGTTTATCGTTACTGTGACAAACGAAAACACTTTATTTGATGAATCCTTAAAGAAAATTTTAATTAATATCAATCAGGAGAAAAGTTATTGCAAAAATATATGTTGATCCCTAGACACTTTTGATGTGTGTATAAAAAGTAAATAGTGCGCAACTTTATAGTTGCGTATTAGTTACTTTTTTTATATAATTATCATTTATACTATTACATCAACAATCGTTGATGGTAAAGCGCGCTAGTTTATTAAGAGCCTATTCACTCAAAAAAACTGAGTGAAGAGGAAGAAAGACGGCAGTTGAGCGAGGTGATGCAATGTTAAACCCAACAACACGACCAACCATGCTGCGCCAGAGGGAGATTGATCTGGAGAGCCTCCACGACCAAACTCCCAACAGAACAATATTGGGTGCATCGTACCCGGCACACATCGCAACACAATACTGCTCAGACCCGTCCTTCGTATGCCAGAAATCATGCCGGAACACGACGAATGGCTTGGCGGCAAGACTTTGTCTGGTGGGTGGTACTTCTGCCAGCAGCCAATGTTATGGCCTACCATCGAGCAGTCGGCTGCATCAGATGCTCAATTGTATTGGTAACCTTAGTATGCTTTTTGCATATTAGTATGTTTTCTTTTTTTACAGTCTAATAATATTGATTGCTTTATTTACGTTGTTAGATACTCTAGCCTAAAAAGAAACAGTATACGAGATTTAGCAACAAGATTTGCCGACAAGAGATGAGAATGGTACCACTGGGGACACATCTCAGCTAATTCACGTCCTCTGATGTAAATCTGACATCAAATTACATTATTGGTTCTGTACGAACAGATAACTTAGTCCCATGATAGTAAAAAAAAAATTACGTTGTTGAGCAATTACATTTTCGAACTTATGGCGCAATCGATTAGCTATAGAATACAATAGAATACTCTTTATTATGTACTCCATATAGAATACAGAACATAAATATAAAGATTTTACAAAGGGTGACACAATGGGCGGTCTTATCACTAAGAGCGATCTTTTGCAGACAACCGTTGGATGGAATACTAACGGGAAGGAGAGAGAAATAATGTAGGTAGTCTACAGTGTACTATTTACATATGTAAATCAATCAATATACTTCCAATTGATAGTAATACTGTATTACATAGTTTTTTTTTGCTATGCTACTTGGGGAACCCGGATTTCCTTCCAGGATTGTACTACTACGGGAGGGGATCTCCTAACTTTATTTATTTTATTCCTTTTCGGCTAGCCCGATCTTTATCTTTGTTTATTTTTAACATACATAATATACTAACTATCATTATCTTATATACTAGTACTACATGACAGTTATTTATTCTTTTCTTACTTCTATTTATTACTTCCTTATTATAGGTCTATTTATTTACATTTAAGTTTTTGCTTTTGTGTATTACATAGTTAGGGCGCTGCAAAATTTCGACCCGACGATGTTCAATTGTTTTCGTGACAAACAATTGAACATCGTCAGTTCGAAATTTTGCATGCTGTGACACGAAATGGCCTTACCTCAATGGCTGTAAAATACATAGTTGCATCATGCATATGTCACTCCTGCATTTACGACTGCAGACGCCACAGGGTTGTGCACTAAAAACACAGTGACCGCAAAATGACAATAGTTGGTAGCGAGTAATTTGACTGGCCTTTGTCACTTTGTACTGTTTGAAATCAACCGTGGATTTCCAGCCTCGGTAGTAATTCTGATGGTTTATTTAATACTTTTACGTCTTTTACTTATTATTGTGTAACTCGTAGGAGCCACCAATACAGTCAGCAACAAGTCTTAACATTTTAAATCGAAACAGAAGTGATATTTAGACAATTGAATCATTGAATATAGTTACTTTTAATATTATAAAGCCTGGAGCACAGGCGTAGAGTAGGCAGCCTTTCGGTGTTCTATAGGATGCATTTTGGTGAGTGTGCAAGGGAATCGCATGATTTAATCCCCCATCTCCGTTCCACCACCGCGCCGGACGACCCGTCGCACGGCGAGTTTCCACCCTTACGTTGTCAACACTACTACGATTCGGACGAAGCGTTTTGCCTCCTCTTTTATACCGCGTTCATCGAGGGACTGGATCAATTTGCCAGAGGTGGTGTTTCCGTCGGACTACAATTTGAGTGTTTTCAAGGCTAGAGTCAATAGGCTCTTAATAAACTAGTGCGCTTTACCATCAACGATTGCATCACTGCTTACCATCAGGCGGGATTGCGGTCAAGCACATTATTCTTACTAATATTGTCAATGGGAAAGTGAGTTTGTTTGTTTGTTTGTTCCGCTTTCACGCCGTAACTGCTGAACCGATTGATTTGAAATTTTGCAGATATAAAGTTAGAAGTCCGGATTAAATAACAGGGTACCGGGGTAACAGGGTACAGGGTTTTTATCCCGAAAAACATTGATATTCCCGAGGAAAATCTAAAAAGCGCGATATAACCGAACTTATAAAAAAGGAACAAAATACGACCAAGATCAATATGTTCTTTTTATTTATGTTCAGTTACATCAGTGTAGTCGTGACATCGAGCACATATCCAATAGAGAGGTAATGTCACTAGTTTTGTTCGAAAACAAAATACGAAAAAATGCTGCGCCGGCCGCTGCACTCAGATTGGCCGACTCAAGGTCAAGTATTGCACTAGAGTAGGGCAACAGAAATATAATTGTTTATATCGATATCGATAATGTTCCAATGTTTGTTTAGCGTATTAAAATACTTTATTTTATTTCTCGTAGTACTACATGGTCCATTAGACAAAATTTAAATAAATTAATTAAGAACAGATACCGAAACGTATTTCAACTCTTGAGACCTTATCGAGGTCGCATCTACTTAAATGATTCGATAAAATAACTTACTACCTATTACTTTGAATACACATAACATATTTAAAATTTGCCTTGAAATGTATTCAATTTATTACATTTTCTAGGTAATTTGTTTGTTTACCCTTTTTGGTTAATATCGATACACAATGTCAGTAGCATAATGCAACACTAGTAAAACCCTTAAAGGATAGAAAAGGATGGCATAATATCGGTTACACTTAGTAAGAGCAAGACGCATAGACAAGTACCTGCTGTTTGGTTTTTTTGACCAGTTCAACTTGAGCCCTGATAAATGGACGCAAAGTGAATTAAATCATAGTTTATTAATATTTTCCGATGAAACGAGATTCCGTCTGTTTTATAATTCGATGTTCTGCTGTTTTTTTCCTCACCACCGAATAGAACAACACGACATTATGGGGTACAATACCAAACTTTGAATATTTTCAATAGTATCGGGAGACGTACGCACAGGTCACTACTTGGTGCCGTACTGTTTTAGTGAAATCGTGAGTTGTTAGTTATACAGGACAAATCACAGATAAGTTTCGGAATTTGACGGCTTATATTACTACTCTATTGGATATGTGCTCGATGAGTCGTGACTCTTGTAGTGCTTGTATCACAAGAGTCATTCCATTCAAAGGGTTTATTATGATAAAGAAGCTCTTTACACAAAAATAATGAAGCCGGCGCCAACTTATTTAGTTGCGGATAAGCTATGCAGATGTTGACGCACGCACTGTAACACTCTTTTCCGGTACATTATTAATATTTTCATTCTAAAAAACGTTATTTTAATAACAAATAAATAATAATCCAATATAAATACAGACATCAGCTTTAATTAAATGCTCAACATTTTCCAAAAAGAAATTCCAATAACTGAGGTACCTATGGGTAGGAACGAAAATAAAATAAAAATCTATTATTTCGTCGTAATATCATAATCTACCAACTTCCAATATCCTGTAATCCGATACAGTTATTATATTGAGTTAGTGTTATCCATTAATAATGAAGCAGCGACCGTCGGCCGAGGGCCGGGGGGCGCTAGTGTCGCCGTCTACCGGCAACTTTGGGGCTTTATCATAATTGTCTTTGAAAGTTTTCTGTCGAAAATTTATATGAATATTTATTATATTTTTAACTAAAATCTAAAGTAATTTATTCAAATAAGGCTGAGAATCAGTACCTTTTGAAGGTCAAAATTACGAAAAACAGTCCCCCAAAACGCCCGTCCTTCACCAATTAGTGCTTTCGCTGAGAAATGGCGTAACAAACTCCCCAACAACATATGGACTAACTAAAATTATCATTTAAAAAAAAATGCCGTGAAAACTTTACGCCCTGTAAATATCTATAAAACGAGCACCAGTGCTGTATCTAGATGAAATACCTACAGATAATTTAACAATTTTCACAGATTTTCCTACAAAACTAGAATCCTCTTAACACATCACATATATACAGCGCGTAATTCGGTGATAAAACACAGAAGTAGCATCTGCATCGCGTCTGTACGTCCGCATTAAACTTACTAACTAATACAAATGTGTTTTGCTCAAATATCTGGAACGTAGGCCGCGCGACTTCGATACGAGAAAACAATGAAATATGACTACCGTTATTGTTTCACCAAGTTTCACCCACTTAGTTGGTACACAGACGCGCTACAAACACACCACACCACAGCGATAAAATGTTGCCTGGCAGCGGCTAGTGAGAAGGGGGTGTCGTATATCTACACGAAAGCATGATTATAGTTAAGAAATCAGTGTGCTGGCGATGAAGTGCAAAAAGTCTCAATCAAAGGCTGAATCATATTTCTCAAAGATTGGTTGTTGCCAAATATTGCGTTTGTCGCCGTGATGTGTTGTGTATTCACATGTGCTCAAAATTAACGTCTTCATAGGACAAAATGTGACCTAATACTGGAAATATATTATAGTTTGAGATGTTACCGTACTTGTGAATCTAAACGTTTCCATACGGTATCTGGCCATATTTAGTCGTTGTACAGCGATGGTGTGGTTTATTATGGCTCGTCTGCATAAGTCCTTAGTTCTCTGATATTGGGTTCGTGCTATTGTTTTCGGCTGAAATACAAACTTAAGTTTCGTATTTAGAATTGCAGTTTGTGTAAATCAATTTGTTGATTGTTTGCGCTGATTGGGGAAATGAAACGGGTTCGAATTTTATTTATTTGTTTATGGTAGGTTGATTGTTAAAATCTTACTGAGGTACGCGAGCTGATAATATCACGTACCATTATTAAACTAGTATGATGAGGTGGCTGGAGCATAATAAATACTGTCCTCCATAAAATTATAAGTGTTTTGTGATCACCAAAAAAACTCCATAAAACTTTGCAACAGCGAAATGACCTTTTTATGTTACGCACTTTAATTTTTATTATACATACGTAACAGGTAACGACAACCATCCTAAATCCATTACCCCGACGTGTAAAAGTCATCCCTAAAACCCGCTGAGAATGCAACGTATGCCAAACTCTGCCGACCCGATATTGGGGCCCTACGGGACCCCGTCATATTCCCGATATTCAATAAGGCGAACTAACACGTTTTGCTGTCGCCCGGACCTTTCAGAAATCCCTAGCGCATTACTATATAGCATCAATACCTTGGGCCCATCCTGTCTCCAATATTACGAAGACTTTCAAAGGTCATATTTAAATCAGAATACGTTTGCCAGTTCTCCACGTAGTGTTGGGGAGCGGTTTAGGTTATTTAGTTTCTTTTTTATTCGTTCGACGGAGCGTTTGAACGATGGTGGAAGTGTAATCGAAAATTTTCATATTTTGGGTGAACGTGCCTTCACACTTGTATAACTGCGAAAAATCGTGACTTCAAGAGCCATTTTTTCCGAGACATGAACCGAACATGTGGAAATCGCATATCAAGGGTAACAGAATAAACGCAAGTCCCGCCCGCACTAAAGATACTCTTTTCTGTGACTTAAATATTTTTTATCCCTACTATCCATACTAATATTATAAATGCGAAAGTAACTCTGTCTGTCTGTCTATCTGTTACGCTTTCCCGCTTAAACCTCTCAACCGTTTTTGATGAAATTTGGCACAGACAGTCTTTAGACCCTGACAAAGGACATAGGCTACCTTTTATCGAAAAAATAATTAGATATTCCCGAAGGAAGTCTAAAAAGCGCGATACGCGAGCGCGGAGGACGGGTCTGAGCAGTTGTGTTGCGGTGTGCCGGGTACGATGCGTCAAATGTTGTTGTGCCGGAAGTTTGGTCGTGGAGGGTCTCCACATCAATCTCCCTCTGGTGCAGCATCGTTGGTCGTGTTATTGGATCTAACATTGCACCATCTCGCTCAACTGCCGTCTTCCTTCCTATTCACTAAGGTTTTTTAAGTCAATGGGCTTAATAAACTGGTGCGCTTTACCATCAGCGATTGCGTCGCTGCTTACCATCAGGCGGGATTGCAGTCAAGCGCTAGTTTATAATTATTAAAAAAAAAAATTACACACTTTTAGATGCATAAATTAATGCTATGGTCAACACCATTCTAAGTGTTAAAATATTAGTTTTTGTCTTCTTCTATCTCAATACTTTAATTGGAGTGTATGAGATCTAGCGTTAATTGTGTTACATACAGTTCGTTTTACGTAACTTTTTCTTCATTATTTTCTGAAAATAAAAACATTAAACGTCTGCTTTATTTTTTCATTATGATCCTAAGGAAAATATTTTTTCATCACATTCCTATTACGTTGTCGCATTTTACGTATTTTAATAACACGATGTTTTCATTATTACTGTGTGTTACAGGACAATGCTGGAAATTAGAGGCATACATTATTTTTCGTAATTATATAATAATAAAGCTAGCTGTTTACATAACAGATTTTTGTAAAAAAAATATCTATGATATCAAATATATGAATAAAAACCCTTAAAAGGATGATCTAAGCGAATTAATCTGGCTTATCACAACTTTGACCATATTTCCGTAGCCAAACCTTTTCATTCCAGCAGCAAAACCTTTTCAAATAAATTTCGAATTCTACAGACTACATTTGGGCCCATGAAAGATCCCTTAAAATCATCTAGGTACACGTCAAACATTAACTTTTCCGTTGTACTGAAGAAGCACTGCGCTTACCTACTAAAGATACACAATGCTTCCAACATAGTTCACTTCCCCAAGTTTCACTTAAGCTATGAAATTCGACGTTATGAATGTATATTGTCACGAATTCCATAATCTCCTCTTCCTCTACTTGCATGCACGTCTGAACATTTGTCAACTCCAAATTCTATCTTTATGGCATTACCGAAAACTTGGATGTACTTAGGTACATCTTTGCTCAACCCTTCGCGGATCACTGGCCTGCCGGCCATTAAATCATAAATCTCACCGTGAAAGGTTGTGTGAAGTGAGCTTAAAGTGTCGAGGTGATCCAGCCAGTACTCGATGCCTGGCTCGGGAGAAGGCACGGCTCCCTGTGGTTCAGGGTGACGCTGGTACTGGCGGGGCACGGCTGCTTCGGCAAGTACCTGTTCCGCATAAACAGGGAACCCGACGCTCGGTGCCACCACTGCGTCCAGTGCGGGGACCGTCGCCCCCGTCGCCCGCCCCAGGCCGGCGGACATCCATGAGGAAAATAGTGAGCTGTCAATAGTGTCAATACTTTAGTATTAGCTGAAATGACACCTCACTCCGCGATCACTTCACCTAAGTTTCTGGTAATATGGTTACAGAATCGCACTGCTGGCGTTGTGTTATGAAAGTTTAAAAACGATATTTTTCTACGACCATTTGGTAATTTGCTTAAGTCTCGGGTAAAATTTTGTCAAGATAATGAGAAACAAATCAAGTTAGATATAATTGCACAGCATCATTCAGATAAACAATTTGGTAAATTCTGGAAAAAGACAAATAAATTGAACCCAAAATCGAGTCTACCTATGAGCGTAGCGGGCGTGCATGAGCCTCGCGAGATAGCTAATCTGTTTCGGAGTCATTTCAAAGTGGAACCTCCTACTGTGGGCTCTTTTGACCTGATGCGAGGTGCTGAAATCGTGGCAGGGGATGTTACTGTTCGATTTAGTGCCAAGGAAGTTGCCTCCGTAATTTGTAAAATGGTGCGAGGTAGGTCCCCTGGACATGATGGTCTTAGCATTGAGTATCTGAAGCATGCTGGTTTTCATTTGTCTCGAGTGCTTGCTACGTTTTTCAGCTTATGTGTGAGTCGTTGTTACCTACCGGATGAGCTTATACGGACCGTGGTTGTTCCGGTTATAAAAAACAAAACAGGGGATGTCTCTGACCTGGGTAACTATAGACCAATCTCGCTGGCTACTATAATAGCAAAAGTGCTGGACAGTCTGCTTGACAGACACATGGATAGGCACATAAAGCTTCATGATGCTCAATTTGGCTTCAGACCTGGTCTCTCGACTGAAAGTGCCATTCTGTGCCTCAAGCAGACTGCACAGTATTATACGGACAGAAATACGCCGGTCTATGCCTGTTACCTGGACTTGTCCAGGGCATTTGATTTGGTGTCATATGACGTGATGTGGCAAAAATTGAAAGATGAAACGGACGTGTCACGTAATGTTATCGCTATTTTGAGATATTGGTACTCGACTCAAAGGAATACTGTGCGATGGGCAGGCACACACTCGGACATGTATGGGTTGGAGTGCGGTGTGAGGCAAGGGGGGTTAACCTCTCCTCGCCTCTTTAACCTGTACATGAATGGGCTGGTCGGCGAGCTCAGCAGAGCGGGCATAGGGTGCCATATTGATGGACAATGCGTCAATAATATAAGCTACGCGGATGACATGGTGCTGCTGAGCCCGTCGATTAGTGCCATGCGCAAGCTGCTAGAAGTTTGTGAAAGATATGCACTAGCCCATGGACTCAGATATAATGTAAAGAAGAGTGAAGTTATGGTGTTTAAGGCTGGTAACAAATCATACGCTAGTGTGCCTCCTCTGTATCTTTGCGGTGCCACCTTAAACAGAGTGTCTAGTTTCAAATATCTGGGTCACTGGGTCTCTGAGGATCTGAGTGATGACTGTGATTTGGAGAGGGAACGCAGGGCGTTGTCTGTGCGCTGTAACATGCTGGCCCGCAGGTTTGCACGGTGTACCGAGCAAGTCAAGGTGACTCCATTTAAGGCCTTCTGCCAGTCATTCTACACCTGCAGCCTGTGGACTAAGTACACGCAGCGTACATGCACCGCTCTGCGAGTCCAATATAATAATGCATTCAGAGTGCTGTTCGGACTACGGCGCTGCTGCAGCGCTTCTGCAATGTTTGCTGAGAAAAGAGTGGATGGTTTCCATGCCATCATGCGAAAGCGCTGTGCATCTCTCATGATGCGAATGCGGGCCAGCCCGAACAGCCTTCTGAGTGTGTTCGTGGACCGCTGGGACTCGCCGATGTGGTGGCACTGGATGCGACTACACACTACGGGTGGTCGCATCCTGGGGTTGGCATAACCTGGCGATTCTGTGTGGTTCCAATTGATTGTTTTGTTTATCTGTTTTGTGTACTAACAATAGATTTATAAGGTTTTATTTGTATTTTAAGTTTTAATTTTTGTATTACTAACATTATATGGACTACGTCTGAATTAAATTATTATTATTATTATAACCATAAGACATATCTCAATAGTCCTTATTACTGCCAAGTCTTGTTACAATAACCATTTCCGTACGTGTAAACCGTACTACAATGAAACTTATAATTATTTTTATGCCTATGGCATCAAAAAATCAACATATGATTATGACAAAAAGCGCGCGTATTTGCGTCACGACTAAACACGCATGTTATTAGGCTGTATGGATGAATTACCTTTGCCTTTCATTTGTGGGATTATAACAACAAACAATGCGCGCGCCGCGCTGTTTTTGCGTCATTGTTAAATTTCAGTTCAACATTGGCGGTTCTTTGTATTTATTTGTTTCAAGGTCGTAGAAAAAGTTTTGTATGCCACTGTCAAGCAATGATAGCAATTGTAATACTCTTGCTCATCTATTGTGTGGCATAAATAACTATTTCATTCATTAAAATCAAAAGTAATTTATTCAAATTAACCAAAGAACATGCCCTTTTCTAACGTCAGCATTACATAAGAGGACTGTTTTAATTATATAATTTACCAAAACGCCCGCCCTTCATCATTTCCTAGTACTTGCTGAGAAGAGGAAGTGGCGCAACTAACTCTCCATCAGCTGTCTGTTCAATCAAAAACTTTATTCCATATAATAGCAACTTTTTAAATAGTAAAATTTATAGTACTACTAGCTGTTGCCCGCGACTGCGTCCGCGTGTTGATATAAAATAAGCTCCTGTTAAAATATTGAAAGCAATATGTACGTACGCGTTTGCCCCCGTTTTCGCAACATTTTTTGTTATTTCTCTGCTCCTATTGGTCATAGCGGGATGTTATATAGCCTATGTCCTTTCTCAAGGTCTAGACTATCTGTATACCAAATTTCATTACAATCGATTCAGTAGTTTTGGCGTGAAAGCCGGACAGACAGACAGAGATACTTTCGCATTTTACGCATGCATATTAGTATGGATAATAGCAACTTTTAAATAGTAAAGTTCATAGTAGATACTATTACAAAATAGTTATGAAGAAAAATGAAACTAAAATCGTTACCGTCTCATGACTACTTTACCGAACACTCATTTTCCAAGCCACTGATCGTACCTATTCATTGGACGTCGATCCTCTCGTAATTATATGGTTTTTACTATAGATATACCAGTTGCTCACCAACGCCAAGATACTTTATGTCAAAACGGACATCAAAGACTATAAAGATCAGAAGTTGGTACAAATCATTGGTTCCTTTGAACACTGACCTCCTTCGAACATAATGGCCCATAGTTATAAATCAATTCGAACGGTTCAATTGGTCTAATAAGATTCTGCTGGATATAACCACGAATCTATTGGGAGTAAGAATGATAAAAATGTTATTTTGTATGTATTTTCATTACATTATATTCTTCAGGATAATACTTTTTACGGCTTCATTGATGAATTCCGCGCATTTACAAAAAAATAAAGGCAGAAATTTAGAAAAATAAATATACTAAATTTCTGTTTAAAAAAAATAATAATAAAAACTGTGTTTTCTGAGTCTTGTTGGCAAAATGACAAGCTATACTAATAAGAAAGCTGAAGACTCTTAGCTGAACGAAAGTTTTTTTTTTTACGGATATATCATACAGATTGAGCTAGACCCAAAGTAAGTTCGAGACTTGTGTTGTTGTGTCTAACTCAACGATACTATATTTATAATAGATACAAATATAGATAAACATCCAAGACCCAGGCCAATCAGGAAAAGATCGTTTTCCATCATGACCTGGCCGGGGATCGAACCCGGGGCCTCCACGTCGCAGGCAGGCGTATTGACCGCTGCGCCACGGAGGTCAACAAAAATGAGCGATAACAAAGTAAGAGCGTGCCTCTCCTTCGGGTTGTGGAGGTCAGACGGCAGTCGCTTCACGGAAAATGTCGAAGTTTAGCCATATCAGTAGTTGGACTGGTAAAGCGGACCCCAGACTCCAAAGCTGAAAAGGCTTCGGATGCTACTGGGATTAACGCTGGGATGATGATGAACAAAGAGCGTGATTTTTTTTTTTTTTTTTTTACATATATTATAAACTAGCACTTGACCGCAATCCTGCCTGATGGTAAGCAGTGACGCAATCGTTGATGGTAAAGCGCACTAGTTTATTAAGAGCCTATTCACTCTAGCCTTAAAGACACTCAAATTGTAGTCCGACGGAAACACCGCCGCTGGCAAACTATTCCAGTCCCTCGATGTACGCGGTATAAAGGAGGAGGCGAAACGCTTCGTCCGGATCGTAGTGGTGTTAACAACGTAAGGGTGGAAACCAGCCGTACGACGGGTCGTCCGCTGGTGGAACAGAGTTAGGGGAATTAAATCATGCAATTCCATCGCACACTCCCCGAAATGCATCCTATAGAACACCGATGTGATAAAGCGATGCGATACGACGAGGTAGAAAGGGGGAGCAAAAAATTTCCTTTCATGTCGAAATGGAACGAGAAAGATGCATTAAATTTAAGTTAAGTTTATGAACAAGTCAATCGGCACAAATAGGTAATCACAGCAACAACAACCGCCCATTAAAGAAGATCATAATATCCACACGTAGCACAGTTTGAAAGGTTCTTTATTTAAATGCCCCCATAAAGAACAACTCTCTAATATCGGAACATCTGTCGCCAAAAAGAAAAAAAGTTGGAATGTGAGTTTTTACGGCAACACCGCACTTTCCAATGTTTAGTACTAAAATGTTTTTGATTGTTTACCTCAGGACGTCGTTTTTGTTATTATGATGACGTTTTCTAATACTCCTGTGTTCATAATAATGGCGTTTATGTGTTATACTTCTGTTTTTATGTGAGTTTTATCAGTAAGTCTTTTCGATTTTCGGAAACTTTGGTAAGTCAAGTTTAAAAGTTTGATCATTACGTTCAATGGTCACATTAGGATGTTTTCTGATGATCGCTAACCTTTTTTTTTTTTTGACGCTGTGGTAATGCATTTACGCACCGTACCCCGAAGGGCGTGTGTGGGACTCGCCCAGCCGAAGCCGGGAATACCCACTAAACCCACAGCGGCACAACGACATCGCCTGAGTGGCGGGGTCATGGGAAATCGGCACAGCCTGAACAACCAATCCCCCGCCGGCGATTCCCGCCAAAAGGCGGGCCCACAATGGTCCCCCCATAAGAAAGGGCCGGACTGGGTACATCTTCTAGTGCGAGAAGACGCAGCAGCCAAGGGCTAGGCAAAACGGGCTGAGGTCCTCAACTCCACGTCAATGAGCATATTTTGTGTACTCATGGGAAAATCAGCTATTCGGTCCATCTCAGCTCTTCAAGGAAAGCCAGCAATGCTTTGATGATATTAACCGTGTCACTGTGCTTTCCGAAACGCGGAGGTGTTTCGGTGTGTAAAGATGCCTTCAGATCATAATAATCTAAAAATCACGATCTAAAAAAGGTTTTTAGATCGTGGTTTTTTTTCGGGGGAGTGTTTTCTTTACGGGGTGGAAAATCCTCATGGATATCCGCCGCCCTGGGGCGGGCTACGGGTTCTGTCAGACCCTTACTGCCTAAAAACCACCCCAGTGTATCTCGTGTCACGTGCACACGTGGTGACGGGAATCCAAATTCTTCCGCGGCCCCACACTCTCGTGCTGGCCCGATTTGTTCGGGTTAGTCAGGTCAGGGTAGTGAGGTGTTTAACTATCCCGTGCATCACCTTTGCGCCATCGCGGCGACACTCGCGCACGCCTCCGCCTCGGGTTCATCTAGTAGGGGACGGAGACTCCCCAAGCCCCTCGCCCTGGACCCTAGACCGCGGGCTGTAAAAACGGCCCTCGATCTACCCCACCTCACTCCCTATTCGTGCACTCTGCAGCTGCAGAGCGTAGATAGAGAGCCCTCGGAAGCGACTCCTCCGCTCCGGCAGAAATGCGCCGCGGACAACAATCCCCTCTTGCCGGATTGTTGCCCACGCCCAGGGCACACCGGCCCAGCATCTGCTCGTCTTCAAGGAAGCAAGAGGACCAGCAGCCACTGAGCACTCGGGGAGGGTTTTCTGCCACGCACCCCAAGCGTAACTTAACCTGATTCATCAAGTTGTGCTTCTGTTATTGTTTACCCCCTCTGAAAATGAAACTCTCAACAGCGGTTATCAATAATCGAGAAATTGTTTTAACAAAGTGCACAACAAGATTACATCGGCAGTTTGAGGAACACAACAAGCCGCTTGGCAGCACAAACGATACCAGGCACTAAACAATGAGTCCGCAAGATTCGCGCGGGATTATTAATGTATAGCCGCCATATTGGATTCTCTCACACGCTGAACTAAATAGATATCTATAGGTTGTTATAACTAAATTAATGACAAATTTTAAACGTTGCCGTAAATCATGATACCTAATGCCGCCAGTCTCTTGGGTGCACTACCAGTCGATAGCGTTGTGGATGAATTTTCGGACGCTATATTTTAATTTGTAAATAGTTTTAGTAAAGTTAGGTTATCCTTTTGTTATTTTTATTAACTAATTAGGTATTAATAAACAAACATATAACTATACACTACTACTACATTATGACTATATATATTTATTAACTTACATATTATTTCAATTCTAAATAAATACAAAGAAGCTGTTGATAAATATGTTACTTTTTTTCTTTTTTAAATGTTTTAAAACAGTACGATTACGATCCCTTCTGATGGTATGCAGTGATGCAATCTTTGATGGTAAAGCACACTAGTTTATTATGAGCCTATTTACTCTAACCTCGAAGATACTTAAATTATAATTGGACGGGAAGACTGCTGCAGGCAAATTGTTCCAGTCCTTCGATGTTTGCAATATAGACGTCGAGGCGTAACGCTTCCCTCTAGATCGTACTGGTGTCAATAATGTAAGGTTGGATACTCGCCGTACAACTACATTTCCGGTGATGGCAGAAATAATTCATGTCATTCCCGCGAACACTCCAATACCTATGCATCCTATAGAATACCGAAAGGCTGGCTACCCTTCTCCTGTGCTCCAGGTTTTGTTGATTAGCTTCAACCAAATCTGGATCACCAATAAGCTACTTCGCACACCTCTCCACTAAGTTCAAAGCTACCAGATAACATTATGCAGCACCAGCTTATATCTGGCTAGAGTACTCTACACACGACCTGTGCTTTGTAAAACATTAGGAGCTGACCTTTTTGAAAACGTCAAGTTTCATAGCAGTCATATTAGCTTTGGACTCATTAAATCGCCCAAAGTTTCACATTTTAAAAGTTCAGTTTCACATTTCAAGTCCAAGACTTTGTCTAAACTTGTTTTTACTTAACCACAGATCCACACAGTACTTTAAAAAGATCACAATGAACCAACTTTATGTCTCACTCCATCCATAGCCCTGAAATATTTACATTACCAAGCCACGTTACCACATAATCTACACTAATATATAAAGCTGAAGAGTTTGTTTGTTTGAACGCGCTAATCTCAGGAACTGCTGCCCCGATTAGAAAACATCTTTTTTCGTTGGATAGTCCATTAATCCAGGAAGCCTTTAAGCTATATAACATCACGCTGCGATCAATAGGAGCGGGGCATGTAAAAAAAATGCGGACGAAGTCGCGCACGGCCGCTAGTATCCATACTAATATTATAAATGCGAAAGTAACTCTGGCTGTCTTTCTGACTATTACGCTTTCCCGCTTAAACCTCTCCACCGATTTTGATAAAATTTGGCACAGACAATCCTCAGACCCTGAGAAAGGACATAGGCTACCTAGTATTAAAACAAAAAAGAAGTTCCAGACGAAAATCTAAAAAGTGAGATTTAACCGAATTCCATGCGGACGAAGCTGCGGGCGGAAAGCTAGTAATATAATATTTAGATACTAGGCATAATGCTACACAATACCTCTTATTCTGAATACCGAGAATACTAGAATAATTAATGTTACCACTATACAGTTAATGGTAATTAATATCATCAGCTAGTTTGGCGGCCCATAAAATGGAGCAAAGACTAGGCAACTCCGTTTAGCCTCATCTGGTTAAATTTGCTGTACAGAATGTTATGGGGGCGAGACGTGAAAATTATGATGATGTAACTGTCTCCTACTAACTGTAAAATGAACCGGCTTTGTAAAATGAAAGCTTATAATTATTATATTTGTTACCTTATAATATTATATATGTAGTGGATAACGATATCGATACTAATATTATAAATAGGATATTATGAAATAGGGGTTAAAATTATTACGCTTGATATAATATGAGCACATTTAAGTACGGTTTTATAAACAACTTTTTTTGTTCTGCTGTCTTATGCCAAAACATAAAGGTTTTCTGGATTTGATACACGTCAGCATGCCACATAGAGTTGCCCATGAGAAAAACATGTTGTTTCTAAATGAACTCCGGCAACTTTAAGCGTCTGTCGGCTTTGTTATTGTTAAAACAAATACAGCTTTCAGAACGAACTGTACTCTTTTAAATTGAAATGGCAAATCAGTCGGGATGATGGGAATACGGGGAATCAACACATTTTGTCCTTTTGCCATTCCAGCCATGATTGTAGCCTTTACAATGTTGTGGCCCAAATGTGTTATTTGTAACCGAGTACCATTACACAGCTTTAGAGCGTCAAGATTTCTCATTAATAGGACTGGAACACCAACTTTTAGTATCAACTTATGCGACCCATAAGTTGATACTAAAAGTTGGTTACACTCCTGATAATTCGAAAGAGTTGAGAAATTCTATAGGGTATGATGTAACTTATTAGGTATCCGTAATATTGTCCACTGAGAGGTGCATTCGATAACATTTCCCTGAACGTTTAACATGATTTGTTCATTTATTTTACGAACTATTTCATTAAGCGGCGCCAAAATTTCCCTTTCGCATAGCCATTCTCGATATTTGTTTGAAGATCCGGATAAAATTATTTAATAGGTCATCTGAGCTATCCACAACTTGACAGAACTCACGACTCACTCTAATCATGCCGTTACTGTCAGTTGGCATGCGATCTACTCCGATTTTTAAAAGAATAGCTGCATATTGCATATACCCGGCTTGAGAATCGTGATGAAGTTGCCCTCGCATATTCGTGGTGAGACAATACTTTTTCACGCGAACCCATAGTGCACGTGCTTTCAAAGAGGTGCCGGTGGCATACCCCTAGTAACCACCGGAAGGGTCTGTCTAAAGTCACCAGCTAAAAGTACCACCATCCCTCCCATGATATCTTGGCTGCTTTTGATGTCCCCCATTGTGCGATCTAGTGCTTCAATTGCCCTTTCGTGGAATATCATCACATTCATCCCAAACTAACAACTTACACTGCTGTAACATTTTTCCGTGCTCACTACTTTTACTAATATTGCATTTCCTCATCAGCTAAGTTCAATGGTAACTGAGTGCGCTGTTCGTCCCGTTCCGAAAAAAATTAAAAAAAGCTCAGTTGATATAAAATAAGCGCCTGTTAAAATAATGGAACCAATATGTACGTCAGCGTTAGCTCCTGTTTTCGCAACATTTTTTGTTTAATTATGCTAAAAAGAATTTTTCAAATCGAACCAGTACTTTCTGAGATTAGCGCGTTCAAACAAACAAACGCTTCAGCTTTATATATGAGTATAGATTATTGTATATGTCGGCGCAAGGTTAGCTTAAACCTTTAAAATATTAACCTTAAATTACGACTTAGACTTAACAGTTAATATGACTGGATAGGTTGGCTTCTTTTCTATGTAGAAAGCCAGGTTAGTTTTTCCGGTTACTTTGATAGCAATCCATAATTGAGGGTTTATCCAAACTGAGATTTAAGAATTAATTATCTATGTTTAATTCATTTCATGATTAATAAGCGACATGCGTTACTTTAGTAATGAATTTGGATTGATATTTGTTTAATGGAAGTAGTTGTTTGACCTACTCTTCAATTCAAATTCAAATCTGGATTAAGTAGAAAATTATAGTTTGTAACTCTAATTATTGTTACCTGCAAATTATTATAAAAGGAGTGTAACGACTTGGCAACAACGACGCCATTACGTTTTCATTAAAAAAAAGCCAAGCGGCTGTGAAGACAGATTGTCAACGAGAATTTGGTGAAAATGTTGCTTTTCACTAGAATATCTTGTGAGTACGATTTTTGTAATTAATTAAGATATTATGGCTTAATTTATCGCTGTTAAGAGATACAAATAAAAATGTGCGTAAAAACAATTAATTGTATAATTCATTTTTGCTACATCTGAGCCTAACAGTGGAGACAATGTCATGACAGTTTCTAAAAAAATCCAATGAGCATAGTTCTCCGTTATATTAAACTAGCTTTCCGCCCGCGGCTTCGCCCGCGTGGAGTTCGGTTATATCGCGTTTTTTAGATTTCCCTCGGGAACATCAAATTTTTCCGGGATAAAAGGTAGCCTATGTTCTTTCTCAGGGTCTAAAGATTGTCTGTGCCGAATTTCATCAAAATCGGTTGAGAGGTTTAAGCGGGAAAGCGTAACAGACAGACAGACAGACAGAGTTACTTTCGCATTTATAATATTAGTATGGATATATTATGTTACAAAGCCCATCACTTTCACAAAAGCTCCTGCGGCGTTTTTGTTAAGATCCCTGCTAATAACAGATCTTTATTCTTGATAGAATTAACCAGACATCGTTGACCATCAGACAGCATCGGACTTCAGTCTTTGTTCGCAAAGCAGCTTATAAATACCAGTCCTGTCGCTAGCAACAACCCAATTAACAATAAAAACAAAGAAAACATCTCCGAAAAATAACGAGTTAATCCAATGTCCTTTCCAAATCCCGGCGGAAACAAAGATAAAAGATTAAATACGTAATATCCGCAATACATTTATGAATCTTTCGTACACAACAATAGAAAACATGATTGAACGGCTAGGATTGCTAGTTTGTGCGGTATTAATATCGAAAGTTTGCGACCAATATGGCAGTTTTCGTAGCGGGGCTAATAAAAGATAAAAGTTTGGCCCAACTCTGCTAAGTCGACTCATATTAGTTGCAATGTTATTAATTCTATTAACATTGCTTTGCCCGTGAGAGAGTGCTTTATGATAGTATAATAATTGATCGACAATAATCAATCAATTAAGCTAATAGAGATTAGCATCGGAGGATAAACAGATATTCTTATGTAAAAAAGATTTTTCTAAGACAAAACCAAGAATAACGTAGATGCATAATTCATAAAAAACCGGCCAAGTGCGTGTCGGACTCACGCCCAAAGGGTTCCGTACCATTGATTTATGAAATTTAAGTTATTTGTATGAATGATTACGCGGTAATAAGAGTTTTCCGATTTACGAGGTTTTAAAAAAAAACTACTTACTAGATCTCGTTCAAAACAATTTTCGTTTGTAGTTTTTACAGTAATGTACATCATATTATGTTTTTTTTAGATTTTTCATTTTTATATTTTAAAAGTTAGAGGAGGGGGGACTAACTTTTTTCCACTTTGGAAGCGTCTGTCACGCAAACTATTCGGTTTAGAAAAAACATATTTTAGAAACCTCGATATCATTTTTGAAGACCTATCCATAGATACCCCAGAAGCATGTGTTTGATGAAAAAAAAATGGGGTTTCAGTTCTAAGTATGGGGAGCCGACAATATTTATTATATTTTTTTTTTGCCTCAACATCTTAATGCGGTTTACAGAATACATCTACCTACCAAGTTGCAACAGTATAACTCTATATTTTCGGGAAAAAAATGGCTGTGACATACGAACGGACAGACAGACATGCGGGTTCACACATATAAGGGTTCCGTTTTTTGCCATTTGGCTACGGAACCTCAATAAAAAGCGAATACGTAGATAGTAGTACTATCAATGTAATCTCTTCTTAAAAAGATTCTAGTCTGATACAAATCATGTTTCATATTGATGCTCATCCTTGAATATCGTTCTAGAAAAAGGCTTATAGCTATAAAAAACCGCCATTTAATACAGAGCATCTATAAAGAGGGAATGCAAGCGTTGAAAAGGTCCTCATTAACAGTCCAATGGTTCAAATAAATTCTATAAAATAGACCGAAGCTATTGCATAAAGAGAACCGTTTATGAAGGAAACTTTGTTTCGAGGCTTAACGTCTTGTTAGACAACGTATTAAACAGACGTTCCGAAGTCCTCCTATTTGCAGATTAAGCAGGCTTCAGTACAGTTTGGTTCAGTTGTCGCAAGTTCTTTTACTGTAAGTTGTGCATATGAAGGTGTTAGAGTTGTGAGGATGTTTGTACTGTTATGTAATTTCATTTTATTACTTTGTAAATTTAGTTTAAAAGACAATAAACCTTAGTGTAATGTTTACAATGCAACATCCAATTTTCTTGTGAGCGTCTCCTGTATCAGAAAGCTAGTGTTGTGCACCGATTGAATAAACTTGATAAAATTATCTGTTTATCTATAAAAATATCCCAGTCCCCGATCCCTGTAAGCTGTGTAGGTAGTAATAAAATGTGCCGATACTTGTACTTCTTCATATTCTAATCATAATAAACCGTACAGCGCGCGGACGCCTGCCGTTATCAGCGCGGTACAATCGTGCCCACTCTAAGTGGTTATCGAATAGCTTCCAGCGACCTTTCTGGATTAGTGGGCGGAATAGATCCCCCGGAACAGCGGCCATTGTGTTTCGTTACCGATCTGTGTTATTCCGGGCCGTATACGGACGACCGAAACGGGAATTCGGTCGTAATGCGTAGTGGTTATAACGGTAGGCCACGTCCAGGGGTCCGGTGTTTCAGTGGTTTTTCAATTTGTTCGCTTGGATTTGTGCTCTGTTACCGCGGCTTAAGATGCCTTTGTATGGTGTAGTGTAGCCATCCGTCTGTCTGGGCGAGATTGAGGGGCTCGATAAAACGAGTGCGTCAATAGAGCTCAAAGAAACTGGTTATACGTCCTATTGCTTCCTTTATTTTTACTCCAGTAAGTTGTATCCTTTGCCTGTGGAGTGATTGTGTAATATACTAACAATAACAAATGGCTTTCATTTTGACAGGGCGACTATATTCATTGCGTTATTTACACTATTGAGCAGATATTTTTCGAATATATACAGAAATGGATAAGCAATATCCTTTAAAATTATGATGGAAAGTGTGTTACTTAGCGATAAATTAGTGGACTTTAATTTTTTTTTCTCCATACATAATACAGTTTTCAGGCATTAAAAATTATAGTAACATACCTAGAAATTCCGTATTCAACCTCTGTCAGGCCATCTTGGTGTCTTAATGTCGAATAATTTAGAGGCAATTTAGAAGGCCGAAATTGTCTCAACAACAACCCGAGGCTGGAGGCTCTATTACACAAAGTTATTTCGGTAATGTTATAGCGCAACCTCTTGAGCTGTCCAGCTCAAATTCTAGTTAGGCTTAACCTAAAGCTATGTTATAGGAACGGTTTATGGGGATGTTCTGATGTTGGTATGTATAAAGCAAATTGTGTTTCTACAAATATCTGTGTATTTCGCCACCAACGTACGTTTATGTATCAGCATGTGCAGAAGATCAAGCTACTACAATCTGTCAGATATTTTTATTGGATTTTCAACTTTATCGGTAATGCATTAGGGCTCAAAGTTGATTGGGAATATTTGACACTTTCGGGTAGCTTGACCTGCAGTTATCTGTACGTTTAAATTTTAGAGTGAAAACTTAAGTGGTGCACTTTTTAGGATGAGTTAAAAATGTTAAACTAGCAACAGGATTCGTGACCCTGATTGAATATTCGTAAGACAGAAACAGAGCAAATATGGCGTAATATCCCCCTCTCCTTCCAAGCGACGAAAATATATGCCTGCTCCTGCTGTTTCATTTAAGCGGCGCAGGACGCTTGCGCAAGTTTACGTGTGTTTGTACTACAGCTTGCTACGTGCATCCACGAATGCTGACTGACGATGGCTCGACCGTCAATATCCTTGTAAAATTTTGTACCTATTAAAAATTTTATTAAAATTATATCTTTTCACTTCTGCCAGCACTCCCGGACTTCAACCCGTTGTTTTTTTAAATATTGGTTAGATGATTGGACAGTTCTTGATGAAGTATAAGATATAGTCTTCTTCTTCTTCGGGACAAAGGCCTCCCCAAGGCTTTCCACGATAACCGGTCTTGCGCTGCCCGCATCCATCGGCTTCCTGCGACCTTCACCAGGTCATCGGTCCACCTTGTTGGGTGCCTCCCTACGCTGCGTCTTCCGGTACGTGGCCGCCACTCCAGAACCTTACTGCTCCATCGGCCATCGGTTCTACGAGCAATTTGCCCGACCACTGCCATTTACTTACTTTTAGCTATGTCGGTGACTTTGGTTCTTCTGCGGATCTCCTCATTTCTGATTCGATCACGCAGAGAAACTCTGAGATATAGTCACTACGTTTCAAATATAATTGAATAGGCACCATTTATAACAAAGAAAAATATATAATTAAAATGACGTCATCCTATAAAATCTTCCTAGAAAATGAAAATATCGAACCGGAAGCCTCAAACAGGTAATTAAATAATCCTCATCCAAAACCACGTGATTAATGCACCGTTATGGACGAAGGAGTCATAAATACGGCGGCATACCATCGTGCCCTAACATCCGGCGTAAACTTTTTGCGTTCGCCTATAAAACATGTATTTAAATACTCCACACATGAATTATGAGGTACAGATGAGCTGCTTTTAAAATATTGTTTAATACCACACCCTTTGCGGCGGCAGTTTCCTTGATAAGAGGAATTAAACAAAAAATGGTTCGCTTGTAGTAAATAGATTATGCGGACCATATATTTCGTTGACAAATATTTAATGTTTGCATGATGGTTAGGACTCAAGTAGGAAATATAATATTTTTATCGTAATAGCAATATACAATGAAGTGTTTTTTAAATATCAAGTAAAGGGTTATTTTATTTTATACGTCGAAATCCATTCTAATATTATAAATGCGAAAGTATCTCTGTCTGTCTGTCCGGCTTTTACGCCAAAACTACTTAACCGATTGTAATGAAATTTGTTACAAAGATAGTCTAGAGCCGGAGAAAGGACATAGGCTATATAACGTCACGCTATGAATAATAGAAGCAGAGCAGTAACAAAAAATGTTGCGAAAACGGGAGTGAACGCGGCCGTACATATTGCTCCCATTATTTTAACAGGCACTTATTTTATATCAACTGTGACAGCCCTAAGTGAATGTTTTTAGATGTGTGATGATAACAAGAAAATTACTACACCGACATAATTTGTTTACGGACAGGGTTTTACACAAAACAACACTGAACTTTCAAAATTGTTTCCAGCCAAATTCGAGTCAGCTCCATTTGTGACACTGCAGAAGCGTGCATATATATCTTCATATATATGTATGTGGGTAGTATACAGTCGGATGAGAATTGTAACTGGATCCATGAAAATAAAATTCATATTTCCTACCGTGTAGGTATTTCGACGGGATTAAACGAAATTCCAAAAACTTCCTAAAAGCTAGTTTTCAATGTCCTGTTTGATCGCACTTTTTTCGCACTATGATTTTTTCCTGTAACATGGGTGTGTTTACAAACATAAACTCACATACATAAACAGCCAGATCCAGAACAACTACTTGTAGGTCATACAAATATTTGTTCCGTATGGGAATCGAACCCACGACATGCAGCGTAGCAGTCAAAAGTTTATTAGGAGTCGGCACGGAAAAGTTAAGAATAATAATCAAAATCTTTTATTTTGGACACCTCCGTGCATTCCATTTGGTTAGTATACACACTACACGCATCCAATAAAATACATTATAATAAAAATAATAATAATCTTCATTGTGATACACAACATATGCTATGTACAAAAAAATCTACTAATAATATTAAAAATGTGAAAGTGTGTGAGGTCGTAACTATGTATGTATGGATGGGAAATGTTTGTCACTCTTTCACGCAAAAAATACTGAAAGGAATTAAATGAAATTTGACAGACAGACAGTTACTTTCGCATTTATAATATTAAATTATAAATGCGAAAGTAACTGTCTGTCTGTCTGTCTGTTACGCTTTCCCGCTTAAACCTCTCAACAGATTTTGATGAAATTTGGCACAGACAGTCTTTAGACCCTGAGAAAATACATAGGCATTAGACATTTTATTGAAAAATTTGATATTCCCGAGGGGTATCTAAAAAGCGCGATATAACCGAATTCCACGCGGGCGAAGCCGCGGGCGGAAAGCTAGTATACTATAAGTAAAGAAAACCCTGTCCGATCCATGAAGGTATTGTTAGGTGTCCATAACTGATTCTACTAATATCTACAAAGCCGGGCTAAACTTAAAAAAAAACGCCCTAAAAAAATTATGTTATTTCGCAAAAGGAGGTAAACTTGATACATGTACGATAGGCAATACATGAGCGGGCGAAGGGGCGCAGGGCACGCGGCACGTGGTCACATCGCTCATAATAATACCGTCGAAAATGGTGATGTCACTTTTTATGTCATTTATTTACCTTACCTTTATTATCCTTATGGGTCAGACGGGGTTTTCTTTACATATTGTATACAGGTAAAACCTTGGGGCGCAGTTACTTAAAAATAAAGAAGTCGGAAAACACAATCTTCTTGGACTAGAAACGTGCTAGCCGATTATTTTTGTTTATTACATCTATCAGGTCAACTCATCAATTAAAACCAGATAGCAAATTAATCCAGCAACAACGTAAATAAAGTCACAGAAAATAGTTTTATACTTTTAGTTCCTTATGCCGCTACACTTATGTCCCGAATACAATCTTAGTATAACGAAGAAACAACACCCGAAAAATCACCTCAAATAATAATAAACAACCGTTGTCCAGCAAACGGACACAATTCGCCCCCGGGGATGAATAAAAATAATATACAGGGGATTGGCTTAATCCTCTATGATAAATGGAGGTTAACAGAGGCGCGGGAGGCGCAGCGCGGTGTAGACACAGCACTATCGATACCACGTTAATTAAAATGCCTTAGTTTCGACTCGTAATCCTTACTTATATTATAAATCAGAAAGTGAGTTTGTTTGTTTGTTTGTCCCGCTTTTACGCCGTAACTACTGAACCGACTGCTTTGAATTTTTTCTAACATAAAGTTAAAAGTCCGGAATAAATAATAGGGTACTTTTTATCCCGAAAAAAATTATATACCCGAGGGAAATCTAAAAAGCGCGATATAACCGATCTCCACGCGAGCGAAGCCGCGGGCGGAAAGCTAATATACAATATGTAGAGAAAACCCTGTCCGATACGTAAAAGTACTGTTAAGTATCGATAACTAATTCTACTAAAACCTACAAAGCTGGGCTAAACTTTAAAAAAATATTCCGCCTAAAAAAAATAATATTAATACGCAAAAGGAGGTAACTTAATACATGTGCGGTAGGCAATACATGCGCGGGCGAAGAAGGGCACGGCACGCGGCACGCGGTCGCATCGCTCGTAATACTACCGTCGAACAGGTGTTGTCACTTTTTTTTTAAATTACTACTGTTGGAATTAATTCGTGGAAAAGAAAAGATTGTTTCAAAATTCATCAGTATTGTTACTATGATGATTATGTAAAATTTCATATTTTATTTGGTCATGTGTTTACCTAACCTTTACTATCCTTATGGATCGGAGGGGGTTTACTTTACATATTGTATATGCTAGGGTTTCCCTGTTTGACTCATTTCATCATTCTCCTGGCCCTACCAATTTCTTTGGGTTCTTTTTCTTCCATATTTTTCTATTCTCTGTATTATATTGACGTCGTGGTGGCCTAGTGGTTAAAATACCAGCCTCTCAAGTATGAGTCTGCGGGTTAGATTCCAGGTCAGGCAAATATCAATGTACCTTTTCTAAGTTATATGTACTTTCTAAGTATATCTTGGACACCAATGACTGATTACAAGGTGAAGCAAAACATCTTGAGGAAACCTGGACTTTAAGTCTGAAATCGACAACCCGCGTTGAGCAAGCGTGGTGATTACGCTCAATCCTTCTCTGTATGAGAAGAGACCTGTGCCCAGCAGTGGGACGATAAAAGGTTGATGATGATGAAATAGACGTTATCTCTGTAGTCACCCCCATCTCTAAAAATATCATGATGAATTTTTATAAATCTTTATTTTAAGGGACATTTGAACACGATTAACATACCATCCTGTGTTTCTTTGGTCTTCCTTTACCCTTATAGCCATCGACATTCATACTAAAAAAAATCTCTGGAAGAATATATTGGTATTCACTGTAAGCCAATATGGTCATTTGACTCGGATCATTTTGCCTCTCAGTCAGACTTTTTTTTAATAATTATAAAATAGTGCTTGACTGCAATCCCGCCTGATGGGAAGCAGTGATGCAATCGTTGATGGTAAACTGCACTATTTTATTAAGCCTACTTATTCATAAAAAAAAAACTGAGTGAACAGGAAGGAAGACGCAGTTGAGCGAGGTGATGCAGTGTTAAATTCTTAGTGCTTCAAATTTTGTTATGATGAGCCATATGGACACTATATTTTTGTACGCCTACTGGCATAACACAGCGCGTTATTCTATGTATCTAAGATGTGTAAATATTTACCTGTGTTAACAAATAAATGATTTGATTTGATTTGATAAACCCAACAACACGACTAACGATGTTGCGCCAGAGAGAGATTGATCTCGAGACCCTTTACAACCAAACTCCCGAAACAACAACATTTAGCGCATCGTACCCGGCACACATCGCAGCACAACTGCTCAGACCCGTCCTCCGTACGGCTTCACCAGACTTCATGCCGGAACATGACGATTCGCTTGGCGGCAAGACTCTGTCTAGTGGGCGGTAACTTCTGCCGGCAGCCGATATTATGGCCTACCATCGAAGAATACTTTTTACTGATTAAAACACAACTGTGTTCTTTCATTTGCCCGCTGTCCAAACAGGCACCGGCCATTGCGGGCCCCGTCATCTGACATCTCTTTGTGGTGCGCATGGAACACAACTCGCCGTCGACTCGGGCCTGATCCTTAGCAGGCGGTGAGCTACCCATTACTCGCCTCACGCAAGCCTGCACTTACAGGGACCGGGAGTTGGCCGCTTCACCTGACGCCCAGGGCGTCTCCTGCGGAAACTAGAGGCGTGAGGGCGGAGAGATAACCAACACCTAACAGCGTAACTCACTATGAATTACAATCTGAATCAGTTTGAAGGATATTGCAAAACCATTACGTTATACTTTCAAAAAAAATACTTGCTCAATAACATAATGAATGCAATGAATATTGTTAAAATGAAATTCATTGCTACTACTGATAGTGGAGGTTTATGCAATTACCCTGCTGTGCGGTAAATTAATTTAAGAACCCGCAGTCATAAACTCATAAACAACTAAACATTAAATAATTTTACAGCGCTGTAAAATTACGCAAAACTTAGGCATTAAGCAATTCCCTACACTTCCACTATCTCCGCTAACAGTTCGTAATTCAACCTCCGCATCCCCAGACTGTCATAAAACAAAATTTACCCTTAATTACAGTAGCTCATGAAACTATTTGTGTACAGGACTTATCTTAAGTTATGTAACAACGCAGTTCCAAAACAATCCAGTTTGAACAATGACTTAGGACATCTATTCACTGGAAGACACACACGCTAATCTCTATGGCGTTGTGTTAGAGGCTAGTTTAGTGTGTAATGTGTGTGAAGTAATAATGTATAGACAATAGTGCAGCAGCACGGTATTTCTAGGAGCGGGCAACAGTTGGAATGTTCCGTACACCGCTAGTCCAAAGGCAATAACAGGGAATGCGATTGTGACATAAGGAACTTCAGACCGCATTTACTTGAAGCTTTAATTCTGTGTACAATGTTTGATTCAATCATAGCTATAACCCAGCTCACTGTATTCCGACATTAACGTGAAATTGTTGACGTATCCCGCACAAATTGGTTTCAGAACGAAAATTTGGTCGTTTCAAAGTAGTAAATTGAGCGGCGCGCAACGTTTTAAACATTTTAAAGTAAATATTGGGTGAATTGGTGTTTTCCGTTTTTCCGCGGCGCTGCAGCACTTGGACTATGTTCCGCGCTGTTGATCGCTAATGGCGCACTAAATTTAAACGATTGTAAAATGAAGTCTCTAATTTCGGTCACAATTGTTTTACTCCTATTGCTTCGTAATATATTACGTTTAGTTAGTTTTGTTATTTCGCTAGCTATTTAGCCGTGATCTAGCCGCGATAATGGTCGCTCGTTAGCGCTAATATATTGACTCCAGTGTTGTAATTAATGATATTAGGTACGTGATTTTAATGCGTACATAAGAAAATTATGTTTTGTTCGTAGGTAAATACTACGTACCTACATTTCTCAAGCTAACAAATGACTGGAAGAAAATAAATAATAGTGTCCGTAGTGCTTTGAAAATATACAAAATTTTGTTTGCGTTATGCATTTCATTCCTCAGAAAGAGAATATGGCTGCACAGTTTGCACATACCTAGTTGAAGCTTGCCACTACCGGTTTCCTCTTATTGAATATGCCAAGCGGGGTCGTTGCGGAACATTTCAATGGGATTGCTTTGGTCCTTGAGTCCATGAACAGACTATAGAGATAAATACAAACACCCTCTTTATTTTCCTTTGGTCCGATCAGAAGTCGATGGTGTTTTATGCAATTGTTTCCTTTTAATACTATTATTTGAATGTGTTTACGGTTTCAGTTATTAGTTTTTTTTTTTTTTGCTTTTAGGAACATCAAAGTACTGACTACGAATTATTGGTATTTTTAATTGGTAAACAGGTGAATGGACTACATGATTAATTTCTTTTAACACCCATTTGCATACCACAGAGTCAAATTAAATTATCTCAACTCTGCAGACGTGATGTATACAATATGTATAGAAAACCCCGTCCGACCCAAAAGGACAATAGAGGTTAGATATACACATGACCAAATAAAATATGAAATTTTACTTAATCACCACAGTAACAATATTAATGAATTTTGAAATAATCTATTTTTTCCGCGAATTAATTCCAACTTCCCCAAATTTTTTTTATAGTTTAACGTTACATCACCTCGCTCAACTGCCGTCATACTTTCTATTCCTAAGTTTTTTAAGTCATCATCATCATTATCCCAGCGTTAATCCCAGTCGCAGGCCTAACTTTTTTAAGTGAATAGGCTTAATAAACTAGTGCGCTTTACTATCAACGATTACATCACTGCTTACCATCAGGCAGGATTGCAGTCAAGCACTTGTTTACCATCTAGACAGTATTATTATGAGTGATGCGACCACGTGCCGCGTGCCCTACCCCCCTTCGCCCGCGCATTTATGTCTACCGTGTTGCCTACCGCACATGTATTAAGTTACCTCGCTTTTTCGAAATAATAATTTTTTTTTATGATTTTTTTTAAGTTCGGTCCTGAGTTTTGGGCATTAGTAGGTAGAATCAGTTATCGATACTTAACAATACTTTCACGGATCGGACAGGGTTTTCTTTACATATTGTATATTATAAGTATATATTTTGGTAATAGTATGTGTGTATGTATAGCTTATTTAAGTATTAATAGTGTTAAGAGCTTGTTTTTTTCTTTACAATTTTTTTTTTTCAACTAAAGCACCTGCCATCTTATTCTTCACCAACTGTAGTTGACTGGTGGAGAATGCCTAAGGCATTATGTCCGCCTCTGTACATTTCATGTGCGAAAGATTAAATAAATAACTAAAACAAAAATTAATTAATTTGAAATCTAAAATAGCAGTTTTTATTAACAATCTTTTATTCGAATGTGACTCTTTACACGGATAGACATTAATAATATACTACTTTAATTATTTTTATTCTTCTTCTTCTCAGATTATAGAGGTCCACTGCTGAGCAAAGGCCTCCCCCAAGGCTTTCCACGATAACCGGTCTTGTGTTTCCCGCGACCTTCACCAGGTCATCAGTCCACCTTCTTGGGGGCCTCCCTACGCTGCGTCTTCCGGTATGTGGCCGCCACACCAGAACCTGACTGCCCCATCGGCCATCGGTTCTACGAGCAATGTGCCCTGCCCACTGCCACTTAAGTTTAGTGACTCGAAGAGCTATGTCGGTGACTTTGGTTCTTCTGCGGATCTCCTCATTTCTGATTCGATCACGCAGAGAAACTCCGAGCATAGCTCTTTCTATTGCCCTTTGTGTGACTCTGAGCCTTCGCATAAGGCCCATTGTGAGCGTCCAAGCGAAATTAGTTTAATAAAATTATATTTTTAGCAAAAAAAAAAATATTATTAAAAAAAACTAACAACAACCACGGCTTAATCATAAATTACTAAGTACTTATAGTTTAATTTAACATTCAAGCGTGTTTTTTTTAGTATCTTTTTTTGCACTATATTTATTTGATATGTCAAACAAATCTCAACTTCACATAACATTTCCAGCGGCCGTTGACATAATAATGGTCGTTGCAATATATATATATATATATATATATATATATATATATTTTATGTTTCCATTCCATACCAAGTATTCTGGTCTCTCTTTAGAGAATTTATTTCACTCCAGTACAAACAAGTTTTATGAAAAATAGCAAATATATTATTGTTCATTCTTCTACGCATCAATAAGTCATAAAGATATGCTTTCAGTTACAATCAAACAAATTACTCCACAAGCGAATCTACACTTCGAAACAAAACCCAAGTTCTGGCAGCCTGCACGCCAGCCTGCAGTATTCCTCGCCACGTTGGCTCCCATTGTGTTTGCTCATCCATTCCGTGAGAGGCCCCTTGTCAAAGCAGAACTCCGGAACTCGTGTGATCCGGATTTAAGACAATATGGCACACCACTTCGCTTCAAGTGACAACGCTCTTGGGTCAACATTTAAATAACTGCGGATTTCCAGTGATTTTAGATTTAGAGAGGCTGTTGGGTTGCGATGTAATCTGAAAGGAATGTTGACTCGAAATGTTTTGGAAGAAACTCTAGAAAATTATTTATTTTGTTCAAGTTTGTTTATTTTTAAGAGTATGTACTGATAAAACAGCGTATTTAGAGAGACAAGACTTAAATAGGTAAGTATACATAAGTATATTTTGTGTAACTCAATTAATGCACATTATGAAAGTAATTTAATCAGAACCGTTAACTGAATCCAATAGAATAAGTTAACACACCTTTTCACAATCAATCAAAAACATAAAATAGTTAAAAGTTTAAGAAAGAAGTAAATTAGCTTTTTCTAAAATCATCTACGTCACTTCACCGAAATTTGACGGTTTGGTCATAATAACATTAAGCTCATGAGTAAAAGGGAAGACATCTTTAGGAAATCACCACCAATCATTCACCAATCACCATCACCAATCATCATCAATCATTGCATCACCTCGGTCAACTGCCGTCTTCCTTCCTATTCACTCAGTTTTTTTGAATGAATAGGCTTAATAAGCTAGTGCGTTTTACTATCAACGATTGCATCACTGCTTACCATCAGGAGGAATTGCAGTCAAGCACTAGTTTATAACAAATAAAAAAAAACATCTATGTTATTGAGGAACAAAAATTAAAACAGTATCTAAAGGTACAGATGACACAGCCGATTATGGTGACGAAGGTCGATTTTGAAAACGTTTTCTTCTTCTTCTTCAGCCTATTGAGGCCCACTGCTGGACAAAAGCCTCCTCCAAGGTAAACTTATTAGGACAGAAAAATTATTTAATGTGACTCATATTTACTCTACTCTCCGTACGTGGCAAGTTCAAGTGTCGGGAAACCATCTGTTTTATTTGTTCTTGCGCCAGATAATAAAACAGAAAATGTCACAAGGTGATTGAATGAAGTGAATTAACCTGAGTGTGTAAATGTCATGCATACATAGTTCGATTCAATCATGTCTTGCTGCGTATCAGGTTGAAGTACTTTTGTATTTTTAAATTTTTATTACATTTCTATCCTATCCTACCAATCTATATCTATCTATATTAATATATAAAGCTGAAGAGTTTGTTTGTTTGAACGCGCTAATCTCAGGAACTACGGGTCGGATTTGAACAGTTCTTTTTGCGTTGGATAGCCCATTAATCCAGGAAGGCTTTAGGCTATATAACATCACGCTGCGACCGATAGGAGCGGAGCATAACTAAACCACGCGAACGAAGTCTCCGTCTTTCCGAAGACTTCCGTACTTTATTATTTTCGTACTTTATAAATGTGAAAGTTTGTGTGGATGAACAGTGCATTTGTTACTCTTATACGCCAAAACTACTGTACTGATTTAGATGCAATTTGGCCCACAGATAGCTTATAACTAGAGTTAATAAATAAGACTTTTTATCTCGATATTCCCACAAGGTTGAAACATAAGCGGATAAACCCGCGCGGCGCAGCTCGTTTTGATAATAAATGATTAAAATTTATATTTCTTTTCTATTACGTTCAGCTAAAAGGTAACATGACATTCATTATTTGTTAGGCGGTACGAAGTTTTCCGGGTCACCAAGTAATAAATACACAACAGACTTTCCCTAAAATAATAAAATATTATCATAACAATGACAAATGACCGCGCAGCATCCCTGTACCTATTAGTTCACAGGTGGACACCCTCCATTCTGGCCATGCTCTCGCTCATTAATCCACCTTTACCGCCCCCACGCGGCCACGGGACATGGACATAACCGCCAGCCAAAACAATTTGAACGTGTCATGGCAAAATACCGTGAACCATTAAGCCAATAATCCCCAAAAACCCCAATGGGAGGGAACTGGCTTTCAGCCATGACGGATTGGATAACCTGATAGAATTAGTGGTCCCGAGCGCGAGGTCTGAGCAGAGCATCGGGTTTTAGGTGTAAACCACGGGTTGGGTAAAGCATCTGTGGGATTTTCAATATGAAATGCCTTAAGTATAATAGTTGTCAATCTTGTCACAGAAATAATAACCATTATTTTATTAGGACAAGCAAGACCCTAGATTTAAGGGAGCAGCATATCCCGGTTATTTCTAGGGTTTAAGGCCCGCGAAATTCTAATTTGCAGGTCAGGGACAGGTTGATTCGATCAATCATTTTTATAGATAGAATTAAAATTATAAAAAACATCAGTCAACGCAATTCATGAAATCATTATTCTAAGTCAAGAAGAAATATTGCTGATTATCAGCAACATAATTTCTTTCTTATATAATAATGCTTGACCGCGATGCCGCCTGGTGGGTAAGCAGTGATGCAATCGATGATAGTAAACCGCACTAGTTTATTATTTACATATTTACTATAGCCTTGAAGACACTAAAATTAAAAACCAGCGGGAAGACTGCTGCAGAAAGACTGTGTTGCCGCGTTATAACAAGACAAGGCGAAACGCTTGGTCCGAATCGTAGTGGTGTCAACTACTCAAGGGTTCCTCGCCGTACGAGAGGTCGCCCGATGATGGTACGGTAATATGTATGCGCACACTCTCCAGAATGCATCGTATAGAACACGGAAAGGCCGGCTATAGAATTTTATAACGTAATATATATACCCTGATGATATAGGTACCCTGACGCTTTCGCCTTAATGATAAAATATTACAATACCTATTACTAGAATAGGAATAACTCACCTGATTATGATAGTAGTTTATCACAGCTTGGTATTAGAGAACAATTAAAGCAACAAATCCCATAAATCATCTTCCAATAATGTCAAAAGTCCACGGCGCGCGGCGCCACCAGATTTATTACAATAATAGTGGTCGAGTAAACTTTTAAATCACTTGACACGGCCGGACATAAATACGGGCGGTAAATTGACAGGGGACCTGAGTTGTGCCCGCCATCTTATGGAAACTGAACCCCCATAACTCTTCGCACAGATTCACGGGTTTTCAAACAAGGCGTTTTAGTTATCGTTGCCATTTAACTGTGGCCCGCAGCTTTTTGTTTATTGATTTCGTGTGTAGTTTCTGTAAATAAATTACATTAAATACGTTGCTAGCAATTAGTTAGCTGTTTTTAGAATGGTTGGGTGTTTAGCTTTATTTTGTTCAGATATATAGGCTATTTTCAAATGTTTTATTAATTTTCATTACAAACTTTTAGTTTTTCACCCAGTTAGGCCCCATTAGTGCGTTGCGTTGCGAAGCGTCGTCACAACGAAACAACGCAGTGTATGCCACACCTGTGTTGCGTTGACCCTTTTTTGGCTTTTTTTTTCGGGGTGTAAGTCCTCATGGATGTCCGCCGCCCTGGGGGTCCCATGCGACATGCCCAGTGCAGTTGTTGCAACCCAGTGCTGGGCACGCCACAATAGCGGCGGTAAGTTCTCTCTTTGAGAAGTGGCTAGGGAGGCGCCACGGCGCCCTCGCCTTCCGCCTGACGCAGATCCTCACCAGACACGGCTGTTTCAGAAGGTCCCTGTTCCGGATAAGGCGGGAGGAAACGCCAGGGTGTTACCACTGTGGGGGCGCTCTGAGGACACGGAGGAGCATACGGTGGAGGTGTGCCCGGCATGGGCGAAGCATCGCCGTGTCCTCGTGGTGGCGATTGGTGGCGATCTCTCGCGGTCCATGCCATGTTGCGGAGCGAGAGCGCATGGCAGGCCGTCACCTCCTTCTACGTAGCAGTGATGCTGGAAAAGGAGGAGGCAGAGCGCGTAAGGGGAATCTCAGCGCCCTCATGCCACCACATATGATGACATATATGAACTCACGCCTTCTTCACATGGGAGTAGACAAAATCATATCCTTACATACTCGTGTAGTCTCGTAATTTAAAGCGTTCACAGCTAGACGCTGTCTCATTTCACCGACAAACAATTGACAAAACTATTTATTGATCTTTGCGACAGCGATCAAACTGTAAACTTTCTTAAACATACGAGAATTGTCCCTTTAATGTATGAACGTAAATGTTCATAAATCAGCACCCACGGTGGTAGGCCACAACATCGGCCGCCGGCATAAGTTACCACCCACCAGACAAAGTCATGCCGCCAAGCGATTCGTCGTGTTCCGGCATGATGTCTGGTGAAGCCGTACGGAGGACGGGTCTGAGTAGTTGTGTTGCGATGTACGTGCCGGGTACGATGCGCGAAATGTTGTTGTGTCGGGAGATTGGTTGTGGAGGGCCTCCAGATCAATTTCCCTCTGGCGCAGCAGGTCGTGTTGTTGGGTTTAACATTGCATCACCGCGCTCAACTGCCGTCTTCCTTCCTATTTACTCACTTTCTTTGAGTGAGTAGGTTTAATAAACTAGCGCGCCTTAACATCAACGATTGCATCACAGCTTACCATCAGGCGGGATTGCAGTCAAGCGCACCCTAATTGCGTAACACTCTATTACTATTAATCTGCACCGTAATTGCGTAACACTCTATTACTATTAATCTGCACCCTAATTGCGTAACACTCTATTACTATTAATCTGCACCCTAATTGCGTAACACTCTATTACTATTAATCTGCACCCTAATTGCGTAACACTCTATTACTATTAATCTGCACCCTAATTGCGTAACACTCTATTACTATTAATCTGCACCCTAATTGTGTAACACTCTATTACTATTAATCTGCACCCTAATTGCGTAACACCATATTACTATTAATCTGCACCCTAATTGCGTAACACTCTATTACTATTAATCTGCACCCTAATTGCGTAACACTATATTACTATTAATCTGCACCCTAATTGTGTTACACTCTGATACTATTAATCTGCACCCTAATCACATAACACACTAGTACCAGTAGGTACTAGTGGAATGAGGTTGTAGATAACTAGTAAGTTATTTACAACCTCATTTTGCATGACACATTATTACTATGAATTGGATTTTTTTAACGTTTCCCCACACTGGGTATTTCTTTTGTATCGTCGGTCAGTTTAAAAACATAAAATCACTTACACAAACAGCCAGACCCGGAACAACTATTTGTAGGTTGTACAAATATTTGTATCGTGCGGGAATCGAATCCGCGACACGCAGCGCAGCAGTCAATAGCTTAACCACTGCGCTAAATGTGCAGTCAAATTTAGAAGTATAATGCTAATTCCTGCTCCGCTCTCGAGCTAGGTGGAGCGACGATCTTCGCAGGATGACTGGTAGTAACTGGATGAGAGTTGCCATAAATGGAGTGGAATGGATATAGGAAAGACCTATATCCAGCCGTGGGCTGCTATAGGCTGATGATGATAATGATGCTAATTCAATCACAAACAAAAATGAAAATCAAAAGTCTTATATTCAAATTAGGCTGAGAATTAGCTCTTTTTGAACGTCAATCCATACAAATATTATAAATTCGAAAGTAACTCTGTCTGTCTGTCTGTTACGCTTTCCCGCTTAAACCTCTCAACCGATTTTAATGAAATTTGGCACAGACAATCTTTAGACCCTGAGAAAGGACATAGGCTACCTTTTATTGAAAAATTTGATATTCCCCAGGGAAATCTAAAAAGTGCGAAATAACCGAATACAACGCGTGCAAAGCCGCGGGCGGAAAGCTAGTATTACATAAGGCAGTCCCACCAAAACGCCAGCCATTGCTCATCTTCTTTTTTTTTTAAATCCTTATTTAAAGAGCTTTGTCAAAATTGACTATGTCGCTCTGTAACAGCCATACTTTGTATACTTGTTTACATAAAGTGATTGTAATTATATTCTATAACTTATTTTAACCGCATTTGACATAGGAGAACTTAATTACTATTACATACGCCAATATTAAAAGATTCTTCTTCTTCATAGTCCAAAAAAGGGGCCGCTCAACGACGTAAATAACTCAAAGTTCAATCTAAAATAAACACATTGCTACTGAGATAGTGTGTTACGCAATAAGTACCCTGCCGATTATTACGCACGCCAGTTGTGAGTACTACGTATCTGACCTTTCTGAAGACCAATAAAGTTACTATAACGGGGTCCTCCTGACTTGACAGCCTCCGTGGCCTAGCGGTAGCGGACGCGGCCGCTGCGCAAGGAGGCGCGGTTTCGATCCCCGCACAGTGCAAATATTTGTATGCATGAATATGAATATTTGCACTGGTCTGGTCGTGCCTCGGAAAGCACATTAAGCCGTTGGTCCCGGTTGCCATACGAACATCTAGTGGCAGTCGTTACGGGTTGTTGGAGCCCTCAAAAAGTCCAACAATTGGTCAGCTGCAATGCTTCGTTGTCGCCTTCGTGTTGTGGAGGTCAAACGGCAGTCGGTTCACGAAAAATATCGAAGTTTAGCCATATCAGCAGTTGGACTGGTAAAAGCGGACCTCAAACTCCAAAGCTGAAAAAGTTTCGGATGCAACTGGGATAAACGCTGAGATGATGATGATCAATTAAGTCCTCCTAGAGCGTTTCCTCTCAGTACTTAAACTCTCTTGTACTTTGACTTTTGTTAGTTGCCCTCAGACGACTTAGTCCAGAATTGAAGAGAATAATCTAAACAACTCCACTGAAAAAAACAGCACTGCTATTAACGTAGAATGGGCCAAGCATTAATAATTCAGACAAATAGCACATAATGTGACCGTTATCACAGTGTTTACGAGCCGGCCATACTGCTTTGCCAAATTTACTGTTCCCGACAAAGTTTTACAAGGCATTATATACAACGTGTAACAAAAAGGGTATATACATACCAAGTGCATGGCATCTTTAGATGATATCAAACGATATCGGAAGGGTTTCAACTCAAAATAAAATACTCAAAAAATTGGTACCAAATTTTCGGTTTCGTGTGTTTCTTAAAATAAAATCATAACAAACGTGGCAGCACACTACATATGTTAATAACTACTCGTTACCCGTCACGTTACTTGCCAAAATCCGGTAAATGTCTTCAATATCTCTGTGCGACTAGTATGATAGTAGCCTATCACAGGCGGTGTTTTTCCTCATAACTTCCTAACATAAAGAGATAGGATTAAAAACCCCTTCCAATATCGTTTGATATCTTGTAAAGATGCCATGCCTTTGTTATGTATATACCCTTTATGTTACACGTTGTATACAGTCTTGATGGAAACGATTTTCTGATGACAATAATCCATACTAATATTGTAAATGCGAAAGTATCTCTTTCTATCTGTCTGTCTGTCTGTCTGTCCGGCTTTCACGCCATAACTACTCAACCGGTTGTAATGAAATTTGGTACACAGATAGTCTAGAGCCTGAGAAAGGACATAGGCTATATAACATCCCGCTATTGCCAATAAGAGCAGAGCAGTAACAAAAAATGGAGCGAAAACGGGAGAAAGCGCGGGCGTACATATTGCTCCCATTGTTTTAACCGGCGCTTATAAACTGAAGTTCACGCGGACGGAGTCGCGGGCAACAGCTAGTTAATTATAATTCCATTTAGGCAGTTGTAGACTAAATATATAGATATTATTTCATCCATACTAATATTATAAATGCGGAAGTAACTCTGTCTGTCTGTCTGTCTGTCTGTCTGTCTGTTACGCTTTCCCGCTTAAACCTCTGACCCATTTTGCTGAAATTTGGCACAGACAATCTTAAGACCCTAAGAAAGAACATAGGCTACCTTTTATCCCGGAAAAAATTGATGTTCCCGAGGGAAATCTAAAAAGCGCGATATAACCGAACTCCACGCGGGCGAAGCCGCGGGCGGAAAGCTAGTATCAAATAATTTATTTACGTAATTCATGTTACAGATATCAAATGTATGTACATTTTGTTGTAACCTACTGAGGTGTGCAAATTAGCATTGTAAATTAGGTTCTTATAGCAACATCACTACATATTGTAAAACAAAGTTACTTTCTCTTTCCTTATGTCCCTTTGTATGATTAAATATTTAAAACTCCGCAACGGATTTTTATGCGGTTTTAATAGATAGAGTGATTAAAGAGGAAGGTTTGTATAATAACATCCATTAAATTTTAGAAAAAAACTATTATTTTTGAGATTTCTCATTTGATGCCGTAAATAATAATTTTTTTCCGCGTTTGCAGTGAAACGCAGGCTGAACCCTACGAGATTTATCAAAACAATGTACTAAATGTTGTACACATTGAAAAGGCCTACAAAAATTCCACGATGTTATATGTCTATCTCTTATGCATATCCCAAAATATTTTTATTGTCATTTACTTTTTACGACAAATAAAAACTTTTTTACAAAAAAACAACCGACTTCCAAAAACCATCGGTGTCTTTGGTTTTGTATATTCGTTTTTTGACACCGACTTCCGAAATTAGTTATTTTTCACTTTGTAGTGGTTTTTGGAAGTCGGTTGTTTTTTTGTAAAAAAGTTTTTATTTTACACTTTTTAGTTGTTAAAAAGTATTCAGTTGCATCCGGTCAGACTGGAAGCTGACGCAAATATAGTTGGGAAACGAAGTAATTTTGTTTACTTTAATGTTTACCCGTAAATATTCCCTCAACTGCCTATGGTCTTCATCATCAAATTTACTGCAGACTATTATTTTAACCCAATGGATGCAAAGGTTCATTATAAATGAATGAAGTCCAACCACAAAGTAGCTACTGTAAACCGTTGAGGAGTTCCCGGAACTGGCCTTTCTCTTCAACATCAGCGCTCTTATGACAGTCATAACCCATCTAGGTGTAAAGTTCTTATCAATACAAATTAATCGAGCCCAAACACAAGATAGCTGCTGTGAATTGTTGAGGAGTTCCTTCGACTGTCTCTCGGCTCCATCATCAGATCTACTCCAGACCTTTATTAAATTGTAGTGCTTTAAAATACCTAATGAAAATGCTAAGAAGTGCACTAGTCGCCCCTGCAAATTTTGAAAGTTCCCCTTGTTTTCTCTGGTCTTCCACCATCAAACCCTGATATCCTTATCATGGGACCACCTTGGGAACGTCTTCTTTCCAACAGAGAAAGAATTATCAAAATCGGTTCATAAACGACGAAGTTATGCGCGACAACCATATAAAAAAAAAGCATATATACGGTCGAATTGAGTAACCTCCTCCTTTTTGAAGTCAATTAATAGCGGCTAGTTTTCGAAGCCACTACAGCATATGATTTAAATGAATGTTTTCGAAGATATTACAAATTTAAAAATTGCGGGGCGTGAGGGGCGTCGCGTTTCCAGCGGTACCGACCGGCCGGGGTGTGGCGGGAGCAGCGGCCCGCTATGTTTTTTATACAACGTTTACAGTTTTTCTGTAGTGTATTTAGTATCAGCATTGCAAACGTGCGAAGCCGGGGCGGCTCGCTAGTAAATACTAAATTTTAAATTAAGTTATATTTAAAAAAATACTGTGAAGGTGAAGTAAACAAAATTAAGTGATTTTGACAGTTTTAACAGATAAAAGTATTAGTAGAGTGATCAAATTATTATACACAAGTCAAATCATTATATCTATCTATTATAGGGATCTAGAGTTGCTACATTGCACGACATGTTTCTTGTTCATTTTGATTTGTATTTTCTTGCCTTTTGTCTTACTCTGTTGTGCTTATGCTATCAACAAAATGTGTCTAAATAAATATATTATTATATTATTATTATAAATTAAGTTATTATTATTATTATTATTATTATAACCTTTATAATTGTGGTGCGGTTTCAGAGAAAGAAGAGAAGTCATCTTTCATTTCAATAATCATACAATGAATGATCATATAAAAACAAAATGGAAAGGCTCATTGGGCATCCAAACATTCGAGTTATTCCGGTCGGATCCCCTGATCAGATCCCTTGCTGGTTATTATTATCGACCGCTTCGGTGTCAATGACAATGTATTTTGTTCACATGACGAGACTACCGCTAGGCGATGTTCCGCAATACTCGATGAGCCGATCAGCCCATTAACCACTAAAAACTATGCTGGATTATGGAGTCTGCATAACCCAGCCTAGTTTTTAGGCAATGTTGTGGAAAGTAACGTATTTAAGCGAGACCATTTTAGAACAATAAGTACTGAAGAAGGAGTCTACACAACGTGTAATGGAAAGGGTATACATACCTAGGGCACGGCTTCTTGAATCACATCAAACGATATTGGAGGGGTATTTTTATTCTATCTCTACGTGTTCGGAAGGTATGTACATTTTTAAAACATTAATATGAGAAACCGACTCTTCAAATTGAAATAAACACGTGTAACGTGTAGTTGTTGGCTTGTGCAGTGGGGTGACCAGTTTGTTATGATCTGAATTTACTCTGCTCTCAGGTTCACTGCGCGATTGAATCAGAAATTATTAGATCCGCAGAAGAACCAAAGTCATCGACATAGCTCTTCAAATCGCTAAAATTAACTGGCAGTGGGCGGGGCACATTGCACGTAGAACCGATAGCCGATGGGGCAGTAAGGTCCTGAAGCACGTACCAGAAGAAGCAGCGTAGGGAGGCCCATAACAAGGTGGACCGATGACATGGTGAGGTCGCGGGAAGCCGATGGTTGCGGGCAGCGCACAAGAATGTTCATTGTGGAAAGCCTCGGAGGAGGCCTTTGTTCAACAGTGGACCTTTGTAGGCTGAAGAAGTAGGATTAAAGAAACATGTTTAACTGAAAATATGATCCACAGAAGTGTCCTGTTATGCCCTTACGTTACACTGTATACAGTATGTTAAATAACAGAGGGCGTTCCCTTAAGCTCGTTAATATATATCATTAATAGATTAAAATAAAAATATCAGCATAGAAGAATAAGCATAAAAAAATCCGTTTAAAAATTAATTCTAATTGGAAATAAATTTGAAACCTCCTGTTTTAAATCAAAATAGTAGTCGTCATGTATAAATAAATTGCGACGTTGCCGTCTTTCATGTTCGCGTGTACAGTGTGTTTCTTTTACATGTCAATTTAAAATTTTTATTGAATATTTTCTTATTGGAAAAAATTTTAAAACATTTTGTTTTCGAATGGAAATATTTTTTTAGCATGTATGTATGCTATACTATTTCGGGTCAACGGGAACGCCCTCTGTTAGTTAACATACTGTATACAACATGTTAAGAAAACCCTGTCCGACCCGTAAGGATAGTAAAGGTTAGGTAAACACATGACCAAATAACATATGAAATTTTACATAATCATCATAGTAACAATACTAGTGAATTTTGAAATTACCTTTTTTTCCCGCGAATTAATTCCAACTTCCTCAAAATTTGGTAATTTTTAAAACTTGACAACATTATTTTTGACGGTATAATTCTGAGTGAATAGCGATGCGACCGCGTGCCGCGTACCCTGCCCCTCTTCGCCCGCGCCTGGATGGCCTACCGCACATGTTTTAAGTTACCTCTGTTTGCGAAATAATATTTATTTTTTTAGGGGGATTTTTTTTTTAAGTTTAGCTCGGCTTTGTAGGCATTAGTAGAATCAGTTATCGATACCTAACAATACCTTCACGGATCGGACAGGGTTTTCTTTACATATTGTATACACTGTATACATACCTACACTGTATATTAGTATTGTATATTTTATTGTATTATATTAGTAGGTATTGTATACAATAAATAGGCACAAATTATTCCCAATAAAACAACTGATGTTTTGCAAAAACTTTTCATACCGTAATAACTTCAAAACTTTCAATAGCCATAGTGATCCGAGCCGGCAAAAGAACACAACATTTCAATTAAAATAAAGACAACAACAACGAACTTACAAGGAGACTAAGTGGGTGGAGCGAGGATCAGGGAAGTAGAAACAGTATGGATGCGTCAGTATGTGCACAGAGCGGGCAATACTGCACCACAAAGACATTCTCAGAGATCACCGTAATATTTGTGGCAGTATTTCCCCGCTTAAGAGGGAACTCTAGGGGTGCTTTCTCTATACAAACGTATTGCGCTGTTTTCTTCGTTGATAATGCTTTTAGAGCATTTTTTTTTCTATAATTTTACACCATGATTATACGTGCCCCTATCATTTGATTTTTTCCAAAACTTAATTAATGAAAGAATTACGTTACTTCAGAATCGCAAAAAATTACCCATTTTTACTGTGATGTTCAAAAGACTATTAGGCTAACTTGATAAGTTTTTGATAAAAAGAAAATAATAGAACCATAGGTATACTTTTCCACTAAATTTTGATATAAAAATAATTGAGGTCGTGTTTTGAAAAAGAAAACAGCAAAATACCTAACGTCTTTTCGCACTTTACCGGTAGAGGTTGGAAGCAGTGCGACGGCAATAGTTTCTTCAAATACCTATTTTCCAAATTCCTCGGCACCAGTCCCCTCTTAACCATTTGCTAGTGAAAAACTTTTTACGGTTAGATAACTGTTTGAATGATTTTTAGTTTATACATATTTTTATTTAGTTTGTTTTAATCGATCGTAATACTTTTTTTGTAATGAATGTTAATAATTTAAAATTAATTTGTAATGTGTAATAAATAAATAATTAAAATTTTTAATATTTGTTTTGTAAACTTTATATAAATTGTAAACTGTAAATTTAAATCAACCAATTAAAATGTTTTAATGTTTAATATGCATGACATGAATATAGCATGGGTGAAATGTATGTATAATTATTATATCCATACTAATCCATACTAATATTAAAAATGCGAAAGTAACGCTGTCTGTCTGTCTGTCTTAACAGACACAACATAACCGCTTTCCCGCTTAAACCTCTCAACCGATTTTGATGAAATTTGGCACAGACAATCTTTAGACCCTGAGAAAAAACATAGGCTACCTTTTATCCCGGAAAAATTTGATGTTCCCAAAGGGAAACCTAAAAAGCGCGATATAACCGAACTCCACGCGGGCGAAGTCGCGGGCGGAAAGCTAGATTATACAATATGTAAAGAAAACCCTGTCCGATCCGCGAAGGTATTGTAAGGTATCGATAACTGATTCTACTAATGCATACAAAGTCGGGCTAAACTTAAAAAAAGTCCCCTAAAAAAATAAATATTATTTAGCAAAAAGACGTAACTTAAAACATGTGCGGTACGCCATACAGGCGCGGGCGAAGAGGGGCAGGGCACGCGGCACGCGGCCGCATCGCTATTCGCTCAGAATTATACCGTCAAAAATAATGTTGTCACTTTTTAAAAACTACCAAATTTTGGGGAAGATGGGATTAATTCGCGGGAAAAAAGATTATTTCAAAATTCACTAGTATTGTTACTATGATGATTATATAAAATTTCATATTTTATTTGGTCATGTGTTTACCTAACCTTTATTATCCTTACGGGTCGGACAGGGTTTTCTTAACATCTTGTATATAGTACAATGCCAGAAATAAAACGATTTATTATTATTTACCTAAGCACATCGTGCCAGGGTTCCGGGTTGGTTGTAAAAGAAATCGTGGCCCTGGCTCACAGGCAAGTGAAGAAACACGGGTGGGTTTCAGTCAGTAACAGTCTGAGACGCCTTTCCGCTCCGCCCAGAGCGGGAGAGGTCTTTTGATGATTTCCCATCCAGAATAAAATAAAAAGGAGTTACAGTGAAGTAATAATAGCAGCACGGGTCCATCGATCAGGTTAAACTACGCTTGCCGCGATCGCCCCGTCGATGGGTGACCATCTTCACATTACCCCCCCCTTCACATGACCCCTCCGTGCCTTGGAAAGCACGGTAAGCCGTTGGTTAGTAGCCCGCAAGTCTGACAACCAGTCCTTTATCTTATTAACCTAGTGACTGGGTGGTTAGACACATTTAAAAATACTGGTACTCAGCTGATGGCTGGTGAATGGGATGGAGAGATCAAACACGGGACAAACACAGGACTAACTGTAAACTTCGAGCTAATACTAAGAAATTTCTGAAGTAAAACTTAATACTTAACACATTTTCTAATCTGTACGATGATCCCAAGCCGCACTCTCCGCAATCTGAAAGATTATACCTTCTAAATATGCGTTAACACTTTGCCCATTTTGTACATATTAAAACAACGAATTACATGTACGTACCGTGTCGTTCTTCGATCCAGGCTTCAGTTCCAGCCTCCAACTCAATCAGAACTCGCGGTGAGCATATTTACGATACCCTCATACCGGCGACACGACCAAACATGCACGGAGACCACATACACGACTTACTTTGGGGAAAAAACATTGAAATTGAGTGGCGAACATGTAATGTGACGTCATAGAGGGATTTTGTTTTAAAGCGGACACTAGTATTGTGTAGATCGGAATGCGCAGAATCGATATTATGCTGTAAATATCAGAATCAATCTAGATATTTCTTATCCGACTATAGTTGAAAAGAAATAACGAAATAAAATCAGGGGTTAGTTTCTTTTAAAATATAGATATTATCTTGGTCTCTCTGACAAAGGATGGTCATAAAATCAGGTGAAGAGAAGATGAAGTATACATGTAAATATAGAGGAACCAATGAAATGATTAATTGTATAATAAATGCGTCAGTGGTAAGAGAATTTCATAAGGTCGGCTAATAGAAATTTACTCTAAATAAAAAGGGATCGATGATTATGGTCTTTAGGAAAATTATGAAGGCGCACCCACTGAGAAATTACTCAAACAAAAAAATAGCACACCGAAATTATGCGCCACATCCACGCAAAACGGCCATCGCTCAGCATAATGTTGCCCTATGCAAGATAGAGTCCCAACGCTGGTTTTAGTGACCGCTAATAGTAATTGAGGTCCCACGATATTAATTGTGCGTGAATGAACTTTGTGTCCTTTAAAAATGGTTTGACTGGGTCTTTGATCAAATGCAATGAACTAATTATTTAGTGCTTACAGAAAAGTACGTCCTCTAGAGTCCCTTTTCGCCTCTCAAGATCAATTTCAGTAGTATGTTGTGTGATTACTTAATTCCACGGCTAGTGGGCAGGGACCCTCATAAAGATAAGACGGAAATGAGTGGGGTTCTTCTTAATTTATGAACAAGTGTCCTCTCGGGAGCCCCTTCATGTAGCCACGCTCTTACACGGATATCGCAACGTATAATAAAGTCCAGCTGATGTTTATCTTCGTTTTTTATCTTAATGCCTTACATTGGACCCTTGAAATAGATCTCGTTTTAAATTATGATGTTAATAGTTTGTGAATTGGAAGATGTGATCAAAATCCATTTTTTTTTTTCTTTAATTAAATATAATTGTTAACAAGATTGGGTTTGACTCGACTACGGAAAAAAAGTTATTAGTATTGTTTTTCCTATTGAGTCCGGTAGACCATCCAACAGACATAAATAGTTGCCTCAACCACACTTCTTTCCTGACGGAAAACCTTAATAACACTTTGTCCGACTTGAAATCTCGTGCTCAGCAGTTGCACTAGCGGCCATTATACCAATAGCATTGACAAAGAAAATCACGTATTTCAATGACACCAGCTAAGCTTCTGATAATCTTCAACAATGTTCAGTGAAAACAAGATATTTGCAACTAATGACCCGTGAAAAGTCGAAGGTACGCGTGTATGACTGAAACTTTGGCGAAAGCACAAGTTTAGAAGCTTTATCACACAATTCGGTTACAAAGTTCCAACCGGCAGAAAGTTGAAATATGAAGACAGGTCGTAACATATTATTTCAGTGGTTCTGGTCTCAAATTTGATTACATACCTAACTTTCTATCTATTATGGGCCATGGCAGAACAGTTCAGGCCCAACTCTTGAAATCCCTCTTCAACGTAACGTTATTGCTAAAATTGTGTTATGTTTTACTCAAATTGGCTGCGAGAGAAGAGTACTTTCTTCTCTCGCAGCCAATCTGAGTAACGTTACGTTGGGGAGGGCGTAGGGAACGATCGGACTACAGGAACCCGTTGGATGCGAGAAGCGCCGAACCGGTCAAAGTGACGGCTGTAATGATGATGATGATGGGACTATCGAAGGTTTTCCGTCCATTGCATATCAAGACCTCCGTGCCCCGTAAAGCACGCTAAGCTCGGATCTCCATGTAGGAAATCCAAGTCTGACAACAAGTCATACCAAGGAGTTACACAGGAACCGGATTGTGAGGGTTAGATAAACCGTTCCTTCATGTAAATGACTGCTATTTAGCTACATTCAGCAAAAAGCTAGCCTAAAGGAGTATGTAATGTATGCCAGAAAAAGTAAGGAGTAAATAAAATATTCTACATACCTATCTCTACATTCACGTAGATGCCTCTGGTATTACTGATATGCTGTGGTGAGCTGATGGACATTTACCATCAGGTCGGCCAATTTGCTTACCATTGTAGCTGCAAATATTTGCTAGGCGTGCGAAGAAGCTAATTAACGACCCAGAGTTGGTTCAAAACGGTCTCCAAAGCCTGGAGGGCAGGCGAAGAGTAGCTAGCCTGTTGATGTCCTATAGGATGCATTTAGGACAGTGTGCGAAGGAATTGCAAGACTACTGTAAAGAGGCTCTTAATAAACTAGCGCTCTTTACCATCAACGATTGCACCACTGCTTACCATCAGGCGAGAATACAACCAAGCACTAGTTTTAGGCCTGCATGTATGCGGTACAATATCGCCACAACATCGACTCCAACTAAACGCTACACCATCTATCATTTTCAGCCTATAATGTTGCAACCTCTGGAACACATGTCTCCTCTCTGCGAGTTTGAACCATGCACCACGCGGGCAGAGAGCGATTTGCCAGATCTCACAATTCGTCTAATTTTAGTTTCTATGACGTGCTTTTTCCTCAAGATGTTTTCCTTCGTTGTTTGAAATTACACTTTTGCATAAAAGAGGCCGTCATTCATCACAACTTTTATATAAAACAGACAGCAGACTTAAGTACTTAGTTAACTTATCTACTAGCAATGATTGCTCGAATCCTTTCCGTGGTTATAATCTTACTTGGATTAAACACACAGCGAGAGAACATTCACATGTTCTATAGAAGAGAGTGGTATTATGAAATCGAGTAGAAATTGAATGGTTAGCCTATTTAATTACTTAAAATTTTAAAAAGGATAAGAATCTATTGTCTTTTTCACTATAGGTGCTACGGTTCGTCAATTAGTGTCTTCTGAGCCTACTTTGATTAGAGCTATTGTATTATTTAACGAAAATATGACGTCTTGATAGGTAGAATCCCGAACTTTTCAGCGTGTCACCTAGATGAAAGTTTCTAAAGATCGAATTCGTTCCTTCATCATCATATCAGACGAAAGACATACAGCTCTTGCAGTACGCCTAAGTAAAACCAATCCAAAACAAGTGAACAACGTACAAGAACGTCAAAAAACTAAATTAATAACATTTTCTCAAGGTGCCCACTTAATTCCGTCCTCCAATTAGCGAGTGGATGTCATCTTTCGCGTCTCATTTATCCGGATTAGGCTTGTCGAGGGCGGCCGGGGCCGGCTACAGCCGGTTATAGCCGGTTATTGCCAGTAAAGCGCGTCTTGCCGACTAATAGAGGTAGTGCTCTTAATTGAAGCCCTTCTCTTCTATGTATGTTATCATTGTGCCCAATAGCCTCTAAGGTCGCTGTTTTCCCAGTAAGTTTTATGCGAGCATTGTAATTTATCAATAACATTGCTCGTTAGGTAAGTACCTATTTACCTATATTATTGATGGAAGATTATTCGCAGGATATTATTTTACAAAAGTAATAAAATGATTATTCCTTCAGTAAATATTTACAATCTATTGATACTTATTAATGCCAGTCAACCACTAGCAGCCGCCAGTCACCACTTTATTTTTCCGATAAAACGAGCAAGTATGAAAAATTAAAACTATTTTTGTGATACTGAGATAAAAATGACCAATGCCTACAAAAAATTGTGGGTAGTCATAATAGTTACACAAATAAAATTAGCTCTTATTTTTAAATTCATTATTTAATTATATAAAAACTATAGTTACAATTATTTATGATATTTTTTAATAGTAAGTAGTTGGTACCTGCTGGTGTGGCGTTATCTCTACAATCCTTACATTATTTCACACTACATGTACTATCACTGAACATTCAATATCAAAATGGATTCTTTGGCAAGCACTCTCAGTGAATTAAAGGACTTATTTCACACAAGGATGTCAGCATTTGAAGATGAACTGCAGAAGGCCCCCTCATCACCTATCACAACCTCTAGCCTGGCTGCGGAGTTTGCAATGTTCCGCTCATTCATCATGCAGGCTCTCAGTGGCATCCAGCAGCAGGTGGAGATTCTGGCTCGTACCGTTGATCAGATGGAGATGCGGGGACGGAGAAAGATCTTGCTGCTGCATGGTGTTAATGAGGAGCAGAAGGAGGACACTCCCAAGGTGATTGCTGAGGTAATATGTACCAAGTTGCAGCTGAGTGATTTCACTGTAGCAGACATCAGCCGTTGTCACAGGATGGGTCGAGCCGTAAATAATAAAGCCAGGCCTATTCTGGTCAAACTCAGCAATCTTGCGGTGCGGGATAGGATTTGGTTTTCCAAGGCTAAATTAAAGGCCACAGGCGTCACTCTCTCAGAGTTCCTAACCAAGGGGCGGCATGATGTGTTCTTGGCTGCGAGGGAAAAATATGGTGTCGACAAGTGCTGGACTAAGGCAGGCTACGTATATGTCCTTGGTGCTAATGGTTCGCGACATCGGATTGAGACCATCGCTGACTTGGACAAGATTCACATCCCGAATCCCAGTGACTCTGCGCAAAGTAATTCAAATGCATCGGCTGTGCCAGCCCCAGTCCCGGTTGTTGCTGCTGTGAAGACCGCAAGGGTGAAGCGTGCTGTGGTTTTAAAGAAGTGATGTCATTGTGATGTTTTGTTCAACGTCCGGGTAGCCTTGTGTGTTATCATACCTTCAATTAATTTCTTTATTGTTCTTTGATACAAATGCTCTAATAACAATCTTGTCAGTTGTCACACTCAATACTGTCACTGTCAATTTATGTCAGTTCATTCAGTGCGTTCCGTTTTTCCTTGCTGTGCAGTGGTAGTGTGTGTGACTGGTTCAAGAAATTGGTTTTCTAGTGTGTCTTGTAGTTTTTATTATTATTTTTGTTATTGCATATCTGTTCCTAATTTCTATTTTTGTTTTGTTGCCCGGACTGCGTAAGAAGATTTTACTTCTATATAATTAATAACGCAACCGGCAGGACTAGTTTTTTTGTTTTTATTTTTTAGTCAACGGTTTGTTGTTATTTTATTTTTTATTTATTAACATAATAGGTAAATATTCATGTCTATCGATTTAAGTAGTAATAATAGTAGTTTTTTTTCTATAACAAGCAATGATGACAGTTTTGTGAGTCTACCTTCTCTTGCTGACAGTCTCGCAGCGCAGTTTTCTGATGTTCCTAAAAATTTTAACGTCATACATATTAACGCTCAAAGCATTCCGGCTCATTTCCACGATATGCTGGCTAGCTTTGACTGTAAGAACGTACATGCTATACTTATTTCCGAATCATGGCTGAAACCTTGCCTCCCGTCATCAAGTTATTCTTTGCCCGGTTTCCAGCTTATTAGAAACGACCGCGCAGTCGGCGCTGGTGGTGGTGTTGCCATATATCTCCGTACGCAAATTCCCTACTCTATTGTCAATATATCGGCTCAGCCACCGCCGTCAAATGCCGGTGAACATCTCTTCATCGAAGTCGAACTTCACCATTCGAAATTACTTCTTGGCGTCTATTATTGCCCCTCTTTACGCGTTAGTTTCTTTTCTTCCTTTGAAAGCCTCCTAGAAATCCTTGTGCCTTCTTACAGTCATAGCATAGTCATGGGTGACTTTAATACCTGTTTGTTGAAAAAAGACCATCGATCTTCTTCTCTCACTAATATTGTGGCTTCCAATAATCTTTCCATTCTTCCATTAAGTGCCACCCACCATTTTCCTAACTCTACTCCTTCACTCCTCGACTTAATTTTTGTCTCTTCCCTTAATCACGTTGCCAAGCATGGTCAATGTTCAGCCGACGCCTTTTCCTATCACGATCTGATTTTCCTTTCATATAAAATCCGTCCGCCTAAGGCTAAAGCTAAAATTCTTATGCAACGCAATTTTGGTGGTATGATTGTTGACAATCTTTGCAAAGATGCCAGCAATATAGATTGGACTGCTCTGTTTGCTTCTGCATCAGTTGATGACCAAGTTAACATTTTTACAACGAAGCTTATTGAGCTCTACGATCATCACGCACCTGTTCGAGCAGTTAAGGTTAAGCAGTTACCGGCGCCGTGGCTCACAGATGAGATTAAAGCGTTGATGGTCAAAAAGGCTACGGCAAAGTCTAAGTTTAAGCGTAGGCCTAATGATGTTAACAGAGAAAGATACATTGCAATCCGTAATCACTGCAACAAGGTGTGTAGGAACGCTCATCGCCACTACATTCATGCTTCTGTCCAAAATGGGGACGCATCCAAAGTTTGGAAATTTCTTAGAACATTGGGGATCGGTAAAACCCGGCAAGAGAATATCCTAAAAGACATAGACATAAATGCTATGAATAATCATTTTACTTCTTCGTCCGATTTTGATAAGACAACAAAATTGAATACATTAAATTATCTTTCTACTCTTCCGACTCCCAGTTATTCTCCATTTGTCTTTGGTCAATTTTCCGCTTGTGATGTTAAGAAGAGCATACTATCAATTACTTCTAATGCAGTAGGAAGTGACTGTATCAGCCGTAATATGTTGCTCCCTGTGGTGGATGTTATTCTTCCCGTAATTTGTCATATCCTCAATTTTTCAACATCTAGTGGGGTTTTTCCTTGCTCGTGGAAAGAAGCCCAAATAATTCCTTTGCCTAAAAAGTCTAATCCCACATCCTTTTCTGAATATCGTCCAATATCCGTCTTACCATTCCTTTCCAAAGTCCTTGAACGGTTAATCCATAATCAAATGAGCACTTTTCTCTCTAAGAATAATCTCCTCAACTCCTTCCAATCTGGCTTTCGCCCTGGTCATAGCACCACCACTGCACTTCTGAACATTACTGATGATATAAGGTCAGCCATGGAAAGTGGTAATCTGACGGTCTTAGCTTTGCTGGATTTCAGTAATGCTTTTAACACTGTTGATTTTGATGTTTTGCTTGGCATACTTTGTTCTCTTAACATATCTCCATCGGTAATTGACTGGTTTCGTAGTTACCTGTTTGGTCGTCGGCAACGTATTTGCTTCGGGGAGACCTTGTCTTCCTGGAGTAATACGTCTGCTGGTGTACCGCAGGGTGGCGTGCTATCCCCTTTACTTTTCGCAGTTTTTATTAACTCTATCTCTGACAAACTAATTTCTTCCTACCATCTTTATGCAGATGATTTACAAATTTACTCACGAGCACCTCTTGGAAATCTGTCTGAGGCCATATTAGCGATCAATCGTGATCTGACCCGCATATGTGACTGGAGCAAAAGATATGGGCTTCTCGTCAACCCCATAAAGACGCAGGCTATAGTCGTGGGCAGTTCTAGGACGGTCTCTAGAATCGACTGGACGACCCTACCTGAAGTTTCTTTTGATAACTCAGTGGTTCCCTTTAGTGACAAAGTTAAGAACTTGGGAATATATATTGATAAAACTTTCTCTTGGAGTTCCCAGCTGCAGGAAGTTAGCCGCAAGCTATTTGCATCTGCTGCGTCTCTGAAGAGATTACGTAATTTCCTACCGACGGCCACCAAAATTGCACTTGCACAATCTCTTCTTCTACCCATCCTCGACTATGCTGATGTCAGCTATCTTGATATTACCCAAGACCAACTAGATAAGCTTGAGCGACTTCAAAATTTTTGTATAAGGTTCATATTTGGTCTGCGCAAATATGACCATGTATCCGAATTTCGTGTAAAGCTCAAGTGGTTACCAATTCGCCTTCGTCGGAATGCTCACATTCTTTCCCTTCTATATAATGTGCTTTTTTCTCCTTTCACCCCTCTTTATCTCAAGAATCGCTTTCAATTTCTGTGCAACTCTCATTCTAAAACGTTAAGGTCATCAGATAACTTAAAGCTCGAAATGCCTATGCATTCCACAACGTTCCTTGACAAATCTTTCACTGTTCAGGCCCCTCGTTTGTGGAATGCATTGCCAATTGAAATTAAACGCGCGCAATCGTTGCAGGAATTCAAGAGACTCGTGAGAGAACACTACTTGTCGTTATGATCTTGTTCAGCAAATACTTTTTGGCTAATTTACTTGCTTACCTGTTATGTTGTTTCTATGGATTAATTTTTGTATATGTATGTATTTGTGTATCTACTTTAGTATATTGTAATAATGATGTTTGCACCAATGACAGTCCCATTTGTGGTTCCGGAATATCTGTCCATCCTTTGGTTGCCTGGAAGAGATCGCATTAGCGATAAGGCCGCCCATTGTATGTTTTTTGTGATGAATGTTTTTTGTTCCATGTTTGATTGGTGTACAATAAAGAATATATAAATAAATAAATAAATAAATAAATAAAATCTGCCGAAACCGCAAACTGAAGGACAATTAAGTTATTAAATATTAAGTTGCATTCACTGAAACCTGTAAACCTTCCACCGCGTTCAAATTAATCCAGCTATCGGTAAAGGTATTAAAACAGTTTTTAAAGCAAGTGCCGCACGTTTTAAAATAAATTAACTGAGATAGGTACGTTTAATATTAAATTAAAATGACAACAATTTCGGATACAAAGCGTCGTTTAATGCAAATGTTGCAACTATTGTGCTGGTGATTTATACCTGCACCCACTAGACATTATTTAAAATGCTCGTAAAAACCGCCCCAGATTACAGTGACTAGCATTTGTGTCACATAAAAGGCTAGTAATAGCCGCTGTAAATATTGTTAGTATTCGTACGCTATGTCTGGGTCATTTCTCCTGAATTGTGGCCGCACATATGCCACGTATCCCGTGAACTATCATTTTTTTGCGGGCATTACCGGCTTTTTGTTGTAATAAAAGTCAGCTTACATTATTTTGATGGAAGACTCGCAGGACGAGATTGAACTTTTTGGACTGTCCCTTTTTTTGGGAATGGACACGTTTGTGACAGGGTAACATATCTTCGTATAAGAACCATGTTGGACTAACTCTAGTGTGTTATGAGTTATGACAGTATCAATTGTTGGAGACAGTGATAAAGTATTGCCATCCAGTCCAGAACATTGAAACTAGAGCTTTCTTAATGACGCAGGTAGAATGAGGCCTATTAGGCTCGTCTAACATTCCATACTGCCCTCTTTGACCAAACGGCTAGATAAATATCTACAGATTGAGTTTGGTTTAAAAACTATAACAATAATGATTTCTTTATTTGTATAGAATGCAGGTGTTATAATAATGGTGTTGTCGTCAGATATAGTCCCAGTACATTCTGCCTTTTGGCATACAAAAATATAGAGGTTCGCTTATGGATAATTTACAATCAATAACAGAGTAATAGAATTTCCCTGTCAGCAACAACGACAAGAGTTTCTTAAATTTTATTACAGGCTGATCCTTTATACAATTTGGTAATTTGTTAAATGTTAAAAAATTTGGTTTTTTTAACGATGGATGGCCTGTGTGGATGCAGAAATGAGAATGACTAAAAAGATGACATCTAATGGAGAAGAATGGGAGAAAAAGACATGTTACGCCGACCTCGAGTAAATTGGTATAAGGGCAGGAGAATGATGATGAATGCAATGCAATTATGATGATTACTTTTCAAGGTTATATATGTACAGACGACAGCACCTCAAGCTACAACAATCTGTGAGATTTCTTTATTACATTTTTAACTTTATCTCTAAAGCATTAAAGTTTAAGGTTGATTGGGAATATTTGACTCCGTTAAGTTACACAAGTGCCAGTGAACCGTTTTACATAAACCCTTTTTACTGCAAGTCAGACTCGCGTACTTAGGGTCCGTCTGTTGTAAGTATGGGAGCCAGCCAACTCAAAAAATAAAATTATATGCTGTTTTCAGTAATTTTGTTATAGCGACAAGAAAACATCATGTATGAAAGTTTCAACTGTTTAGCTGTCACGGTTCATGAGATACATCCTGGTAACAGACAGACAGACAGTAAAGTCATAGAAATAGGGTAGCGTTTTTACCCTTTATGTATGGTACCATTTTTTTTAGTTGGCCCACACTAGGAATTTCTCCTGTAACGTGGGCGCGCTTATAAACATATAAACTGACATACACGAACAGTCTCATCAGGAACAACTACTGGAAGGTCATACAATTATTTGTTTCTTGCGGGGAACGAACGCGCGACACCCAGCGCAGTAGTCAAACCGTGCCATCAAAAGACCATTCTTTTTTCTTATGAATAAACGTCTCGGCAAACGTAGCGTAGGACGCCCTTGGGCGAGATGGAACGACGACATCAAAAAGGTGGCTAGTACCTAGTGGTTGGCGGAGAACTGCTCAGGATCAAGCTTGTTGGCGTGCCATGACCTATGTCCAGCAGTGGACGCGTAGAGGCTGATGATGATGATGATGATTGCATCACTGCTTACATAACTATGCTGATTGCATATTAGCTTGCTACCTTAAAATAAGTAAGAAAATGGATAAGAGACTCGATATTCAACTAAACGCAGAATACACGTTATCTCAACAACTTCTAAGACGGTAATCTGGAAGCTCACACCGCGATTGATACTTAAACTAGCGATAATATCGTCTATGACAGTTTGTGTGACCATAAACGAAGTGATAACCACTTCACAAATACCGTTTAGTAGGGGCTCATCGAATGAAACCCACCCCACGCGCGACGGACGGTCAATAACGGAACTGACCGCTTAAACTCTACTAATAGTATTGTCTCTGGTCTAACAGCCTAATTGGTCGTTTACAATTCTGCTATAAGAATACAACTGTAGTTTGACAACAGTTCCTGAAGGAATAAAAAAATAAAAATTGAAAAATAAAGAAAAATATTTTATTTGAGACACGAACGGGAAACAATAAAAAGTAAAAAAGAACATAAAATTAAAACTCACAAAATTACCAACACTAGAAATAAAAACTCTTTTTATTTTTGGTGTTATTAAGAGGTCAAAAGGAGTCTTATCTCCACTTTTCTTCCTCTTCTTCTTCAGTCTATAGATGTCCACTGCTGGACAAAGGCCTCCCCCAAGGCTTTCCACGATGACCGATCTTGTGCTGCCCGTATCCATCCTTCACCAGGTCATCGGTCCACCTTGTTGGGGGCCTCCCTACGTTGCGTCTTCCGGTACGTGGCCGCCACCCAGAACCTTACTGCCCCATCGGCCATCGGTTCTACGAGCAATGTGCTCTGCCCACTGCCACTTAATTTTAGCGACTCGAAGAGCTATGTCGGTGACTTTGACTATCTCCATAATGCGACTAAATTAAAAAAAAAAAACGTGACGTCACGCTCAGTGTAGGGTTCCGTAGTTTCCCGTCCGTCACAATTACTGACCACGAGTTAAATAAGAACTATTTGTTACATTGAGTTGCCATATTAAGTACAGAATCTTAACAAGCAATTATTTAAAAACAAAAAACCCGCCTGCATAGAACTCTAACGAACTGAAAAGGTAGAAATCGTCTGAAGACTTTTGGTCGACAATGACGAATTACAAACGATTGTGGCAGCTGATGATACACAATCTACGGCTGATATAGCAACAGCTTTCGACAAAACAAACAAAAAATACAAACTATATTGGACCATATGTGTCGAATTGGCAAGGTAAAGTATCTTGCCAAATGGGTGCCCCACGAACTCAATGATCGCCAGCGCGAAGTACGCGAGACGTGCCTGACACTGCTCAATAGACAAACAAATGAAGTAATTTTGAAACACATTGTTACCTGCGATGAAAACTGGATTCTGTTTGCTAACCGCAAGCGCTTAGCAAGTTGATTAGATCCTGGTTCAGCGCCTAAACAATGCCCCAAACGAAATCTTACCCCTAGAAAAGCGATGGTCCCTGTTTGGTGGACTAACCGGTGTGATTCATCACATCTTTTTACCCAACGGGATGAGCATTACTGCAGATGTGTACTGTGAAGAACTGAACACAATGATGGAGAAACTGGCACATCTCCAACCAGCATTGGTAAATCGCACCTCTCCGCTGCTCCTGCACGACAAAACGCGACCTCATACCGCACAACAGACAGTCTTCAAGTTGCAATAGAAGGTTGGTGGGGTTGAAGACTCTTCATCATCCGCCCTACTCACCAGACCTTTCGCCTACAGACTACTACTTTTTCCAGAATTTGAATAGATTTTTTTTTTAAATTAAATTATAAACTAGCGCTTGACCGCAATCCTGCCTGATAGTAAACAGTGACGCAGTCGTTGATGGCAAAGCGCACTATCAGTTTATTAAGAGCCTATTCACTCTAGTCTTGAAGACACTCAAATTTAGTCCGACGGAAACACCGCCGCTGGCAAACTGTTGCAGTCCCTCGATGTACGCGGTATAAAAGAGGAGGCGAAACGCTTCGTCCGGATCGTAATGGTGTTAACAACGTAAGGATGGAAACTTGCCATACGACGGGTTGTCCGATGGTGGAACGGAGATGGGGGAATTAAATCATGCAATTCCCTCGCACACTCCCCAAAATGCATCCTATAGAAGACCGAAAGGCTGGCTACTTTACGTCTGTGCTCTAGGCTTTGGAGACCGTCTCGAGTTAAGTCAGGGTTACCAATCAGCCTCTTCGCCCGCCTCTCCACTGAATCCAAAGTGGCCAGGTGACACTTACCAGCACCAGCCCAAATGTGGCTGCAGTACTTCACACACGAACCGAACTGTGCTTTGTACAACATTAAAAGCTGCCCTGGTGTGAAGTACCGCCGTACCTTTGCGATAACGCTAAATTTCTTGGCAGACGCCTTGGCCTTGGACTCAATGAACCGCCCAAAGTTTAGGTTGGAGGAAATCTCAACTCCCAATAGCTGAAGGCGGTCGGTACACTCCAAGCATACATTTCGAAAAGTAGGAGCCAAGGTGAACGGGCTCCTTTTGGGGGTGAAAAGACACGCCTGTGTTTTGGCGGTATTGAATGCTACAAGTTTGGCATTGCCCCATTCGGAGACTGCCACTTGCCTCTCGTCTAGCTGATTTCTTTAAGAATCAATAAACTGCCACTGTGTTGGCAAAAATACATTGATTGCATGGGTAATTACTTCAATTAATAATTTTTTTTTTTTCTATTAAACGGCAATTTTATGTTTAAAGGCTGTTTTTATATAAACTATATTTAGAATCAATATATTAATTATAATCAGTGATTAAAATCCTTAATTTTGATACCCAACTCGATATGCTTGGCAGAAAAAAATATGTAATTCTTTTTTTTTTGTTCCATTTAATATTAAGTTATATACATATTTAGAATCAGTGTTTCAAATCCTTCAATTTGATATCCCACTCGATATGCTTGGTAAAAATTTATTTCTTTATATCTCACAATATGGCGTCATACATCCACCATTTTGTTTTTTTTTAAATGTCACCTATCTAGTAGCAGTTGGGCAATTAAGGCAAATCTAACGATACCTCAAATGTGAAAATCCGTTCAGCGGTTCTGGAGATACTAGGTAATAAAGAATAATACATACAAGATAGGAGCTAAAAACATAACCCTCCTGGCAGTCGGGTAAAAAGGGCCCACAAAAGATGGTGATAACTAAAGAAAGAGTTATAAATTCAAACTATTAAATAGCTCATACCCGTGCAGACCCCATCAACTCAGGAAAAATCTTAACAGCGCGAAGTAGCCCAAAGTACAGCGCCATCTCTCGGCAAATGGGGTTACTAATTTATACAAATTAGACGGGTTGTATATGTTGAATTTTCGGCGGTAATTTTGGATTTGCGTACACTGGCTTGAATTTTTTTTTATTTGAAAGAAGATACGTTCAGGATAATGAAATATCTAATTTAAGATTTTAAAAAAATGCTCGCTTAAACAGCAAAATTAAAAACATAGTTCAGAAATTATTTTGTACAATTTTTCAAAAACTGTCCTACCCACCAAGTTAATAGCAATTTTCCTAGAAGGTAAGTTCTATTTTTTTATATTTTTTCCATATTATTTAGACTGAAAGTTCCACACACTTTTTTCTTCAGGATTCACAAAGATAAACTCTATGCCTAGTTTGGGACACGCTGTTAATTGAATCAAAATTAAAAGTTTTCTGATTTATAATTGCATACTAAGTAAGTATTCAATTCAATTTAATTTAAAAAAAAATCGGATTAATAAAACATAAATATCCATATTATAGTGTTACTACAAGTAAAGCTTAGCCTAATGTTAGTAATAAATTAACTAAAGTGGGTCTGGACTCCCATCCACCTACGTAAGAGGGGCGAGTCCCACGGATCCGAAAACACATTCAGGATGCCATTGGAGGAGGAGCGCAAGCGCGCCGTCATGGGAGCACAACGTTTGCGCATGATCGCAGCGAACCCGCGAACCTATTACTTCTATGTTTTTACCTAAGTGTAAAGGAAATAACATGAAAAAAAATCACTCCACACTTTACATGTATGGGGAATACCCTAAAAAAAATTTTTTTTTTCTTTTTACATTACCAATCTGTCGGCGTGCTTGTTATTGTATACATATTACTACCAAATTTCAGCTTTCTAGTGCTACGGACAATTTAAACTGCCAGAAAACAAACTCATCCACAAATCTATTCCCAATAACGGTTTATTGGAAATCTTATGATCCTACTTCAACGACTATAACTAGTTTCGAACCAAGCAGTTGTATTTTAAAATTGAGCTTTACAAACTAAGGGAGGTTTCACCCGCACTCCATTGTTTCGCCCCCAGCCGCCGCTTGCAACATTGTTTCACATTCAAACATCGTGTAATTTAATTTATATTAACGCGTAATAAGATTAGCTTTAATTTAAGCGTCCTGTGTAAATACTTTGATCTCGTTAGCGTTGTCGCCTTGTGTTTATTAACCCAGTTATAATAGAAGACGGAAATCTCTGGCTAGCGAGGAGTAAGTCATAGTTGGGAACAAAAGGTAAATTGTTATTACATTTTGTTGTTTAGAAGCCAGTCATTATCATCAGCCAATTTAATTTGATTTTCCAATGGGATACAAAAACGTCAAAAATGTCGTGATGGCCTAGTGGTTAAAACACCCGCCTCGCAAGTATGAGTGCGCGGGTTCTGCGGGGTCAGGCAAGCACCAATGTAACTTTTCTAAAGTTATATGTACTTTCTAAGTATATCTTGGACACCAATGACTGAAGGTGAAGGAAAAACATCTTGAGGAAACCTGGACTTTAATTCCAATCCTTCATTAAACGTAAGTTGTGTCAGAAAGCATTTTATAGTGTGAAGGATTATATTGAGGACAAAAAGGCTTGGGCTTGAGCTGCGTCCGATTTCTATACACTGATTGTTCTTTGATTTTTCCTCTTGTAGTTTTAATATGTAATTGTTTATGTTATTAATTCAAAGCCTGTATTACACACTATGTAGCCAAGCATATTGTACGTTACGGAATTGCATCGCTGACAGAGGTGTTCGGCACTTGTACAGCTACACAGGAGCTAAACTTAGTATTCGGAAACACTGTTGGAGCTGCTGAACCTTGGACAAAACTATCTTAGCATTGTGTAGATTCAATTTCTTAGTATTGTATAATTGCATGGCACACGTGTGAGCACAATGTACGAGTGTGCTGTAAGGCATCTACTTTTCAAAGTCTTTTTTATTGACTTGATCGTGCTCTGGCTGTTGAGAGTATGTCATGCTCACTCAAATGTCTCGCTGGTGGTGGCGTGTGTGTTGGGTCATTGGGTTCCCTTCAATATGGTTGAACTGAATGATGCTGATCCATATGTCATGTTCGTAAACGGACGCCGTCAGAGGGGACTGGTCATCTCTTAGCTGCCACGGCGTATTTTAATTTCTGAATTGATATTTGTGAGTTTTCCCTAATGGACGCTCTCAGCGTACAATATATTTCTGCATCGTTCTCACATGGTTGATTTGAACATGAATAATGTAATCAAATATTTGTAACAATAGCTTGGAAAATTTAAAAGAGTGTCCATGGAGTTTCTTGCCCGTTTTTCTCCATAGGTACGTAGGTACCTATGGAGAAGAACGGGCAAGAAACTCGCCATTCCAAAGAGTAGTCTTTGGAATGGCGACTAGCTTCATCTTACTGACCCTCTCTGAATCTGACTGACCGAATAATTAGTTTTCTTTAGTCAACTACCCTATTACCTATATAACACATTATTAATAGGAATACGTTTCATTTTGACAGTTCAACTACATTGCGTTATTTACGTGTTGAGCAGATAATATTTTCGAAATTGTGAAGCAATGGTTTAGAAAAATGATGCAAATTCCGATTATTAATGTGTTAAGCAATAATTATAGTCCAGATGGTTTCAAGTAAAACGGATTTGATTGATTTGATGTTTTCCGGATATAAAAAAATGGTGGCTAAAATAGTTGTAACATTCGAATTGGCCCAATCTATCTAGATTTTAATCACTTACGTACGAACTTGAATACAAAACAGAAAATACATTATAAATTACGACTCTAACACCCTAATCTAGCGATTTCATTACCGCTATCCGCTCACTAAATTCAAGTTCCGTGTCGAACAACTCTCGCTAAGTGTTTTACTGTCTCAAGTGTAAAGACATCTATTTTCCCCCTTAAGTTCTTTAGCGCGATGTTACTGAGTTTCTACGTGACAAAACATAACACTTACGGATTGCTTTTCAATTTTAACTTAAGTAGTTATGAGGAAAAGGGTGTAAAGTTCACACATCCGCCATAGAAAAGAGAGGATCTTTTGATCAGACGGATATATGTTGTGTCTAACGAGTACTTGCCCAACTTTGATGTTGGGAACCTGTGTGTATTCTAGTTACACGGTAAACTCTGCTTGTGAGATGTAGAATCCGTGTGACGTCAGTGTGTCGCGTTGTTCGCATGTGGCGTTTGTAGATACCGCTACAGTAGTGAAAGGATTTACCTAATCAGTTATACAAAAAAAAAACACTGGGTTTTTTTTTCATTTTATTTATTTTTTTAACCATTTATGTACAGTCTGCACACATATAGATAGACATGAAAAAAAAGAGATCCCAATGTAATATTTATTTTCTATGCAAATTTTTCCTAACGAGTGCTTGTAGAATTGTTTTTTATGCTTATGTAATCTGTATTTTCAACAATTTCACCGAAAATGTAACCAAATATGAGTTACTTAATGGAAAATAACTTGTATCTCGTACACTATAAAAATCAGTTTACGTTGCAATTATAACTTTAAACATTTATTTTGTTTTCGATAGTGCTAGGCATTCTAATCTACTTCATAATCACTAAAATGAAGCTGATGTTTGTTTAACGTGAAATAACGACCAGTCAAAACTAAAACTTTAATACAGATGAGTTCTGGAAGTAAGGAGAAGGGCGGAACAAACTTCCCAGCAGCACAGCTGTCTATTCATTAAAAGAACACATCACTTTATACAATATATTTTTTTTAAACAAACTTCCCAGCAGAACAGATGTCTATTCATTAAAAAAACACATCACTTTATACAATATATTATTTTTATACATATAAATTATTATAATTAAAAAAAAAAAAGAAAAGATACGATAGGATCTCTCGCGTCCGGCCCTGGTCCAAGCAATGGTCTGGAGCGAGAGTATATGGTAATTAACAATATAGTAATTATTAATACAATATAGTAATTAACACAAGAAAAAAAATATTTACAATATACCAGATAGCCACGCCAAAATAACAGCAAGTAAAAAAAATATCATTAAAAATCGACATAAGTAAAAACTTATTAGCTAAATAAAAGGCCCAGGCATAAAGGGTGTGACAACTCAGCCAACCAGTTAATTTTATCATTTAAATAGTCGTTTACAGAATAATATATATACCTTTGAACAAAGGTTGGATTTTAATTGTGCTTTAAATGCATTGTAAGGCAAGTAAAGCAGCGACGTTAGGCTTCAAGACTGGAACGGGTTGGAGTGCCCTAAGGCGGCTCCACCCCAATCTAGGACTCCAAACGCCTCCTGCCAATGCTCTACGCGGAGGTCATGCGGTCCACGGCCCTTTACGGGGTACCGGTGCAGTGTAGGCGCGCTCCTTGAGAAGGCTATCAGTCTGTAGCGGTAGCTACAACCGCCACAAGTAAACAACGCGTCATACTGACGTCACACGAATTCTACATCTCGCAATCTGAGTTTACCGAGCAACTAGCATACATACAACTTCCCCATTTCAAGCATTGGGCAGCCAGACATAACACCCTTCTGGTTGGAGGATCCTCCGTTTTCTACGGATGAGTGAACTTTACTCCCTGTTCCTCAAGCCTCCACAAGCCCGATACTTGACCGCGTTCCAGAGAGTCATAGCCGTTTGGCTAGTCCGGGGATACACCACGGTCTCAGCTGAGGTGGCGAGCGTCCTTGTTGGATTGCCGCCAAAGCCCTTGCACACATGAAGGAGTGGCGAGAGGAGGCCAAACGGGGGCATATATGCGCTGCCGCGAGAAATCGCGATACGGCGGACACCATGAGATCCCCTCATGGTGACGTGGAGAGTGCTATTGTCACAACCCAGTGCTGGGTATGCCACAGTAGCGGCGGTAAGTCCCCTTTTTGAGGAGAGGCTAGAGAGGCGCCACGGCGCCCTCACGCAATGCAGGTCCTCACCGGACACGGCTGTGTCGGTAGGTTCCTGTTCCGGATAAGGCGGGAGGAAACTCCAGTGTGTTAACCACTGTAGGGATCGCCCTGAGGACACGATCGATCATACGGTGGAAGTCTGCCCAGCTTGGGTGGACCACCGATGTGTCCTCATGGCTGCGATAGGATCTCTCGCGTCCGGCCCTGGTCCAAGCTATGGTCCGGAGCGAGAGTGTATGGCAAGCTGTCACCTCCTTCTGAAAGCAGTCGCGCTTGTACCGCCTCTCATTTAGGACTGGTATAGTGCCCAAGTCCTGGAAGCTTGCTAACGTGCAGCCTGTGCCCAAGAAGGGTAGTCGTGCCGATCCTGCCAACTATCGGCCGATTTCGATCACCTCCATACTTTGCAAAATTATGGAGCGTGTATTGAACTCGCGCCTCTTGGCATACCTGGAAGGTAACGATCTCCTCAGTGACCGACAGTACGGGTTTCGCCGCAATCGGTCAACTGGGGACCTACTAGTGTATGCCACTCACTTGTGGGGCGAGGCCCTCGAGAAGAATGGGGAAGCGATTGCTGTCTCCCTTGATGTCTCGAAGGCCTTCGACCGGGTTTGGCACGCTGGCCTTTTGAGTAAGCTTCCAGCGTACGGCATTTCCCCTAGCCTGACTGGCTGGGTAAAAGACTTCCTGACTGAACGGTCCCTCCGAGTTGTTGTCGACGGATACTCTTCTGAGCCCATGTCAACTAATGCCGGTGTTCCTCAGGGGTCTGTTCTCTCTGCAACTCTGTTTCTGCTGCATATTAACGATCTGCTGATGCCCGGTATCTATGGGTATGCAGATGACAGCACAGTTGTAGAGAGATACCTGCCGGATGCCCGGGCTAGTAGGGAATCAATCCGGTCCGAAAGAGAGGCCATGGTTGAGCGAACGAGTGTTGCACTGCAGGCAGTCTCCGAATGGGGCAATGCCAATCTTGTAGCATTCAATGCCGCCAAAACACAGGCGTGTCTTTTCACCGCCAAAAGGAGCCCGTTCACCTTGGCCCCTACTTTTCGGAATGTGTCCTTGGAGTGTTCCAACCGCCTTCAGCTTTTGGGAGTTGAGATTTCCTCGAACCTTAACTTTGGGCGGTTCATTGAGTCCAAGGCCAAGGTGGCTGCCAGGAAACTTGGCGTTATCGCAAAGGTCCGGCAGTACTTCACACCTGGGCAGCTTCTAATGTTATACAAAGCACAGGTCCGTTCGTGTGTGGAGTACTGCAGCCACATTTGGGCTGGTGCTGCCAAGTGTCACCTGGCCACTTTGGATTCAGTGGAGAGACGTGCAAAGAGGCTGATTGGTGACCCTGATCTAAGGCGTAGAGTAGCCAGCCTTTCGGTGTTCTATAGGATGCATTTCGGGGAGTGTGCGAGGGAATTGCATGATTTAATTCCCCCATCTCCGTTCCACCAGCGGACGACCCGTCGTACGGTTGGTTTCCACCCTTACGTTGTTAACACCACTACGATCCGGACGAAGCGCTTCGCCTCCTCCTTTATACCGCGTAAATAGAGGGACTGGAACAATTTGCCCGCGGCGGTGTTTCCGTCGGACTACAATTTGAGTGTCTTCAAGGCTAGAGTGAATAGGCTCTTAATAAACTAGTGCGCTTTACCATCAACGATTGCGTCACTGCTTACCATCAGGCAGGATTGCGGTCAGGCGCTGGTTTATAATTTGTAAAAAAAAAAAAAAAAAAAAGTCATCATCATCCCAGCGTTAATCCCAGTCGCATCCGAAGCCTTTTCAGCTTTGGAGTCTGGGGTTCGTCTTACCAGTCCAACTGCTATATGGCTAAACTTCGACATTTTCTATGAAGCGACTGCCGTCTGACCTCCACAACCCGAAGGCGACATCGAAGCATTGCAGTTAGACAAATTGTAGGACTTTTGAGGGCTCCACCAACCCGTAACGACTGCCACTAGATGTTCGTAGGGCAACCGGGACCAACGGCTTAACGTGCTTTCCGAGGCACGACCAGACCAGTACAAATATTCATATTCATGCATACAAATACTTGCACTGTGCGGGGATCGAACCCGCGCCACCTTGCGCAGCGGCCGCGTCCGCTACCGCTACGCCACGGAGGCTGTCAAAAAACCCTGAAAGTTCCTTCTGAAAGCAGTGACGCTGGCAAAGTAGAAGGCGGAACGCGTAATGGAGTGGGAATCTCTGCACCCTCACGCCTCTAGCCGTCGCAAGAGAAGCCCTGGTCGGGAGACTACATCGGACTCCTGGCCATCGTATAGAAAACACGCATTGTCCAACACACAGAAAACACATCCACGCGCGTTCATGTGAGGCAGTGTGATAATTGTCTTAAAACAAACTGCCTGAAAGTTCTAGCAATTTGTGCGGCTGGTGTAATTTTAGACTGCAGCTCTTAAAAATCACACGAGGGGCGCATTAAGAGTAAACCCTCTTAGTGCCTTGCGCCCCGTCGCACGTCGCGTGATTTTTTACATACAAATTCAATAAAAAGCGTTTCCGCGCGGGGAATTTAGAGAGGTTCCCGCGCTCACCCGCGTGGCGCGTTGTAGTGTGTGCTCGGCCATAACGCGAGCTTGACATTGATATAGGTTTAAAAAAACAGGCAATAATTCTGTGTGGTACTAAAATTCGATTACTGAATTCCAAAGATTATTGAACTTTTACTAACTTTTTATACATATTATGATGACACTCATTCGCGTGAGTAACTTTAACTTACATAATCTTGTAGTGATCCCAAGTAAGGGAGACAGGCGTCCCCTCATTGAGAAGAAGTGTCACATGATTTGGAATTTTTGGTTCTAGGACATATCGACCGGTCTCCTGACCATGGTGTTCCTTTACAGTATTGAGAGCAGTTGCAGTGGTTATAACCTCTGGGGACCGAAGTCGAGGAGTGTGGGATTGTTATCTTATTAAAACCACCTCAGAGATTACCATCCGCACGTGGGGGTGGTCACGGCTCCTCTCAAACGACCATTTTCGGAACTGCCGCTGCGCAACGCCTGTAATGGCACATCCCTGAAGATACTGTAAAGGGGCCTCTTTTAGGCCTCGTTGTCTACAGCAGCACGTGAACATTGTGCCACCGTCTTCCCTGGGGTCACTTGATGGGTGCACAGAGTCCCCAATCTATGCGCCCGCAACCCTAAAGGTCCTTTATTTATTCCTTTTACCTTTGTTAGGTAAGCGGGTTAAGGAGTATTAAAGAAGAAGGCGCCAACTGCGTTGGCGAGAGAGGATTGGTTCTCCTCGGGAATTCTTTCCCGAGGAGAATCAATCCTCTCTCGATCCCGTTCGGCGGCCTCCGTCTTGACCATCACGGTCTCACAGAAGGAAGATACTTACGTCCAATTCGATGCCAGCATAGCCTTCACTCAAACCTACAACCTATATTTTTTAAGTCGTGTTTATGTGGCCACCAGTGCTCAAAAAGTTTACATCAGTCTATAAAATGCACAACTTTAATATAATGAGCATTTTCATTCAACGAGCGGCCGTTTACGCTCTTCCGTAGCTCCATTACACTGAAATGATTTCACAGTTCGGATACACGGACTAATAACAGTAGATATTTTAATTAACCATTTGGTGTAATGTGACCCCGTATCCAGTCGCCAAATAGCGGCTCCCGCCATTACTTTGCCAATGGGGGCGCAAATGAGCGCCAACTATGTATTACTTAACTAGTACACATTATGGCGTATCTGCGATGTATGAATGTGCCTAACATGCCTATAACTTTGTAGGTACCCATCTATTTTGTGTAACCAGGTAACTATCGTTAGACTGCAAATCGAAACAATGGAGGAATAGAGATAATTAGAAATGGAGATTGTCTAACCTTTTAATATTTATTTACACTAAATAAATTTCAGGTAGCAACAGAAAATAAAGAACTGAATATAACAAAGGAGATGTTTCAGAAATATATGGAGCCTGGGCCTGCACATTGTACATTTAATGCAAGATATAGTTACGATATAGTTAACTGTTTTTAATGTTAATTTAATATATTTTGGCTTAGTTTTTGTACAGATTCAATTTAACTCGGCCAAGGAGTGCAACACAGTTACTAATAAATATGGGGGTCAGCAATAAGCGAAATAAGATTTTGACAGTGACATTTGATTGAGGTGTCATGTATCTAAGGCTATCGTATCTATATTATCTATCATATGACTGCGAAAAAAACAAAACACGAATTCCGAACATACGGTCCATTAAATAAACACAATCAACTCAAATCAACACTCGACACGAACACAACGGGAAAATAGAACTGTCAAAATCGCCAATCAAACGTCATAACCACTGTCGTGGCTACCTTAATAAAGGGTTATCTCACTAAAAAACGTTTCAAATAATGTTTTAAATTAATTCAGTAGTATTTTTATGAAAATCTTATTTTTTTCCTTTTTATCTATATAGCGTACATAGTGGTGGCCCAAAATGAAACATCTCCTTTCTTTTATTTATAGATAGCTCTTAAAGAGTTAAGAAAGAAAGAAAATAGATATAACGGCTCATGGGCCATCATCAGAAGAAGTTGGCGGTACAAAAGTATCATCTGTGGTAGGTTTCCTCGGTGGTAGGCAACAACATCAGCCGCCGGCATAAGTTACCACCCACCAGACAAAGTCTTGCCGCCAAGCGATTCGTCGTGTTCCGGCATGATGTCTGGTGAAGCCGTACGGAGAACGGGTCTGAGCAGTTGTGTTGCGATGTGCCGGGTACGATGTGCCTAATGTTGTTGTGTCGGGAGTTTGGTCGTGAAGGCTCTCCAGATCATCCTCTGGCGCAGCATCGTTGGTCGTGTTGTTGGGTTAAACATTGCATCACCTCGCTCAACTGCCGTCTTCCTTCCTATTCACTCAGTTTTTTTTGAATGAATAGGCTTAATAAGCTAGTGTGCTTTACCATCAACGATTGCATCACTGCTTACCATCAGGCGGGATTGCAGTCAAGCACTAGTTTATAACTATTTAAAAAAAAATCTGGAGGAGATGGCCATCATTAGAAGAGGTTAGCGGTACAAAAGTATCATCTGGGGAAGCTCCGTCTTTATTTAGCAAGGGATCCTTTGTAGGCGTAGGTTATCGGGCAAGGAGATAATCAATTATAACGATAAACTTTAAATCAAACTTTGATCACTCCAATTTTACAATAATTTTCCTAGGAAATAACGTTCCACTTGACACGAGTCGCACATTCTCGATCCCGTTGACCAGCTGTCACCAGTCACCGTTGTTTCTTCTTTTGTGCCAGTGTCGGGTGTTACGTTTAGGAATCACTACACGATTACATTACATTTCGTTCAGAAAATCGATTAATAGGATAACTTAAAACTATATCGCTATCAGACGGTGCTCAGCGCCGATACGGCCAACCTGACTATCGCACGTCCTCGTGCGCTTAAATAGAGGCTCGTCCATACGAAGCAATATACAAATGAAGCTCCAAATGGCATTGTAACTGCTCGTCCATTCCTGACAATAAGTCATCGTAATAATCGGATCGGTGGGAGTCTAAGTAACCTGGCCCGATGCGCAAGCGGCTCCTTCAACCAGTTACCTCAAACCTTCCCAACCGATAGGTAACGTGGCCCGATGCGCAAATGGCTCCTTCAACCAGTTACCCCAAACCTTAGCAAACGAGAGATAACGTGGGCCGACGCGCAAATGGCTCCTTCAACCAGTTATCTCAAACCTTAACAAACGAGAGATAACGTGGCCCGATGCGCAAATGGCTCCTTCAAGCCTCGTCATTATCAAATTTCAAAAAGAAAACAAAAGGTTCCTCCAAGCCTCATAATTATCTAATCATAACCTTAATTATCAAAAAGAAAACACACCATGGCCCGCTACCACAGTAGCTAGTGACAACTCATAGTTGACACCCATATCGTCATCACCTCTTGTGATACGACCAACTAAGAGTCCACGACTCCCAGGTCAACACATGACCGTACAACTAATAGTCTCCTTTGAGATCCTGGTCCCCACCACACCACCATCTGCCCATCGCACCCTGAACAACTCCTCACTGAGTTTCAGTCTCGACACCACAGACTAGTGCGTGCAGTGCGACCATATCTACTCGAGTCCCCGCCACACCACTAGCTGCCCATCGCGCCCTGCACAACCCCTCACTGGGTTGCAGTCACGACACCACAGACTAGTGCGTGCAGTGCGACCATATAGCCATGATACGTGTTCTATTTTCTGGTGGAGGCACCTTCCTCACCATCTTCTACATTATGAAAGTCTAACTCAGCAGAAATTACTTGGAGAAATCTTTCGTATGCGATCGTGGGGGTACTTATAAGTTCTGTTTCCAATCAACGATTTCGATAGGTAACGATCGCCAACATCGCCATCAAACAACTCACCAACATTAAATTTCATTACTTTAGCTCATTTCTATCAAATTTAGATTTTTCGTAAATAGCACTCATTTCTATGTTCGTTACTGCTTGTTCTCTTGAGAAGATTTAATAGTGTAGCCACACATCCTATCAGAAGCTCAAGTGAGCTCGTAACTATAGACCACAGTGAGCTTTAGTTTTGAAATAATCAAAGACAACCAGACATCATAATTTTAAAACAATGTTTTCAAATTTCACTGTCCATTAAAACTTCGTATTCAAACAATAAAATTATCGGGTAGTAAGAGAAATAAAATTTGCAAACAACTCTCTTATTATCACGTCGCAAAGAAATTGTTCAGTACACAATACGCTGGCGCAACCCATATGCATTATCGCGTGTGTACGTGACAATGAAATTACAGATTGTCGACAAGAGAACATTCAGCACCGGAATCAAAATAAAAATAGTACGACTCACCGGATTGTTGCAATTTCCCGCAAATACCTGTCACTTGGAAGCCGACAACCATTGCATAGCAGGCATCCGGGAGAACTGGACCGACCTCCGGCAGAGCGATCCCGGACGATGAAGCTGATAGGCTCGAACAACTGCATCGCACTCCACTGCTGTATCACCAACTCACTGAGAAAGCTGGCGGGTAATGCATCAGGTCTTGACCTAGAATAATGTTTATCTCCTTAGTTGGGTTTTGCCCTTACTTCTGATAACGGCTCATGGGCCATCATCAGAAGAAGTTGGCGGTACAAAAGTATCATCTGGAGAAGATGGCCATCATTAGAAGAGGTTAGCGGTACAAAAGTATCATCTGGGGAAGCTCCGTCTTTATTTAGCAAGGGATCCTTTGTAGGCGTAGGTTATCGGGCAAGGAGATAATCAATTATAACGATAAACTTTAAATCAAACTTTGATCACTCCAATTTTACAATAATTTTCCTAGGAAATAACGTTCCACTTGACACGAGTCGCACATTCTCGATCCCGTTGACCAGCTGTCACCAGTCACCGTTGTTTCTTCTTTTGTGCCAGTGTCGGGTGTTACGTTTAGGAATCACTACACGATTACATTACATTTCGTTCAGAAAATCAATTAATAGGATAACTTAAAACTATATCGCTATCAGACGGTGCTCAGCGCCGATAGATACGTTTAATGTACGGACGACAGCAGATCAAGCTACCTACCCGAAACTGTCAAATATTTCCAATAAACCTTGATGCTTAATGCTTTAGAAATAAACTAGAAAATCTAATAAAAACTCTGACAGATTGTAGTAGCTTGATGTGTAAAGATCGTTATGAGACTTCTAGCAGGAAACTGTGTCTCGCAAAATCAACACATAATAAAAGGATTAATGGAAAATTTTGGTTTTTTAGTTTTATGTATATAAGAATAAGGGGGTAGGGCTAAAGGCTGATTGAGCTGCTGTCATCCGTACCTACATATCATTATCTTGAAAATAATTTTTTTGAAGGCTTAGTTCTACCACGTAGGTATAAATTGCACACATGCTTTTTTAAACTGGCAACATTATCGTTGGCCAAAGCACTTTTACCTCGTTCAAATCATTAGAACAGCTTATTACGATACAGCAGAAAATATGTAAATTTAATGTAGGTACGTAATTAATTTCATCATCCGAATAATAGCGCATAATGCTATCATTTGAAACGCTCACACCCTCTTCGAGATTATTAATTTTGTCGGCAGCCATTACACATTTTATGGACCTTTTAATATACAGGGTGAGTTATCCATACAAACTGGCATTACTGTTACTACACATGGTAAGTAGTACGATTCGTGTCATCAAAGTTTTTTTCCCTAATTAATAATTTCGCGTTACTTGCTTTACCTAAATAATTCACGTTCTGTAAATATAACACAATAACTACACGCCTGTGTTCCCTGACGGGTGGGGCAGAGGTGTACCTATGGTGCCTCTGCGGTCGGCTGATGGCAATAAAGCTCGCCCTTATTTTATGGGGCTAACTGGTGAAATTAGGGTGTATTGAAATGAATTAAATTTATTTTCAAGAATTTTATTCATTTATTGCAGGCATTAAGGCCCATACAAACATATTCAATACTATTGTATGCGCTGCTGAATGTTTCGCACACACCTTGGTTATTAACTTGAATAATAGTCACGGTTAGGCAAATATGATGTATTTTGGAATACTAGCGGCCGCCAGCGGCTTCGTTCGCGTGGAGTTAGTTATGCTCCGCTCCTATTGGCCGCAGCGTGCATTTTAGCATTCTATATAGCCTAAAGCCTTCCTGGATTAATGGGCTATCTTACGCAAAAATAATTTTTCAAATCGGACCCGTAGTTCATGAGATTAGCGCGTCCAAACAAGCAAACTCTTCAGCTTTATATATAGATAGACAGATTTAACTAACTCGTAACTACAATATATGAATGTGTAAATGAGTACAGTCTTTGAAGGCTGATCGTGTACTGTCGCCTTACAGTGTAAGGCGACAGTACACGACCAGTATGCACTAATTATAGTGTAAGGCTTACACTATAATTTGTGCAATGCGACGGAATAGTGCTGATCTATGTAGGTTGCTTGGCTTGTCATGGACGATGGCTGACTCGTACAACTATATGTATTAACACTAGCGGCCGCCAGCGACTTCGTTCGCGTGGAGTTAGTTATGCTCCGCTCCTATTAGTCACAGCGTGATGTTATATAACCTAAAGCCTTCCTAGATTAATGGGCTATCCAACGCAAAAAGAATTTTGCAAATTGGACCAGTATAGATAAGAACTTAAAATACTATAAAGCTACTCGATACTGTTGAATGTCCCAATCAACATTGAAACTAAGGCTTTAGAGATAAAGTTGAAAAACTATTTTAAAAAATAGGCTGATTGTAGCAGGCTGATTTGCTGACGTCAGTACGTAGACTTTTATGCAGTTTCTAAAAACAATTGGCAAAAGCTAGCATGCAATATTATTGATTACTTAATTAAATAAATGAAGCTGTTAAAATGCGTACATAAATCATAATTATTAAATTAAAACCCCTAACAAAAACCGCACCATGTATAAAATAGCTTAATTAATTAAACCGGTGTGGCACTCCAGTATATGTTAATGTCTTGTAATATAAAGGCGGCCCAAGCTTTGTATTTTTCATAGACAATAGGGAAATAGTAGATATCTATATTTTTTTTTTTATCTACGTAAGTATATGTATAAAGTTGAAATGCTGCATCCTGATTGCATAACACATATACCCCCTTATTCATAAACATTGCTTAAAGTTAACTAGTGATTAGCGATTGTTTAACCATACATTTTAAACGTTTTCACGTCACTTAACTTTAATCGTCGTTTATGAATAAACCGCTTAAACACTAGTGTTTATTAAAATTAAGTGACGTTATTAGGTCAAAAATATATCCGGTTAAGGAATCGTTAATCACTAGTTAACTTTAAGAAATGTTTATGAATAAGGGGGTTAATGTTTAAAAATTTGTCGGCTAAACAACGTAAATATTGCAAGGAATGTTGTTGGACTATCAAAATGAAAGCCTTTATTAGGTATGTATTACCATAGATATATTGCGTAGCAATGAAATCCTACATCTATGTGTATTACACAGTTACATAAAATTCCAATTTGAAACAGGATCTGCCCCCTAATAGGCGAACACATTTTTGTCAAATGATTGTGACTAGTTGGCATCAGTTGGAATCGTTCGGACCGCCCATTGGTCCGTTCGGTTCAAACGATCCCAACTAGTCGCAATCATTTGAGAAAAATGTGTTCGCCGATTAGGGGGCTGTTTCAAATTCCAGTTTTATGGTAAAAAATAATAAGTCGCCAGCTTATTTTCAAAATTCGAATAAAAATACATCCTGTTTTCTAATATTTTTGAAGCATATTGCTCATCCATTGCTCTATAACGCTTAACACTGTAAATAAGGCAATGGATGATGTTGAACTGTCAACATGAATTGTTTCATGATGATTGAACACTACTGATAGCAGTAGCTACTGATAGTACCTATATTACGCAATTAACAAATAAATGAACTTAAAACTGGAGAAAGCTTTAATTTTCATTGACTTTAGAGGCTAAAAGCCAACATGAAAACACTTCAATTCTCTCGTCTTCTGCCGAGCATAATGAAGAGTAATTTTCCCTATTTACCAAAAAAAAATACAAAACGGAGAATCGTTTGTACATTTACAAGCAATTATCCTCTAATTTCTTCAGAAAACTAATTTTATTTCCGCTCACAACATAAAAACTCAACCGCCCGACGAATCTGCCGCAGCCAACAACGAAATCCGTGTTTAACAAACGACGTAGACAAATTGTACGCAATTAAATTTGAGAAATAACAACGCAGGTTGGAGGTACCTACTTACGTTAAATAAAAACCCGCCAAGCGCGATCGCAATACGCACAGTGGAGGGTCCGTAGGAATGAATAACGCATTCACAGTATTTATTTAACTAGGCGAAAAAATAAGCTTTGTTTATATAAAAAAAAAACCTTTATTAAAAATAATTGGTGTTCCGTTCTGCTTTAAAAAGGTATCAAAATAAACGTTGCAGTATTTTTACAGTATCTACTCCCAAATAAATAGATAATTTTTGCATCAAGTTTTCTTGCTTAATTATCTCTTCTTCAGCCTATAGAGGTCCACTGCTGGACAAAGGCCTCCCCCAAAGCTTTCCACAATGACCGGTCTTGTGCTGCCCGCATCCATCGGCTTCCCGCGACCTTCACCTAGTCATCGGTCCACCTTGTTGGGTGCCTCCCTACGCTGCGTCTTCCGGCACGTGGCCGCCACTCCAGAACCTTACTGCCTCATCGGCCACCGATTCTACGAGCAATGTGCCCAGCCCACTGCCACTTAATTTTAGCGAATTAATTATATTTGTATGATATGTTTTTTTTTTTTTTTATAAATTATAAACAAGCGCTTGACCGCAATCCCGCCTGATGGTAAGCAGTGATGCGATCATTGATGGTAAAGCGCGCTAGTTTATTAAGAACCTATTCACTCTAGCCTTGAAGACACTCAAATTGTAATGTGACGGAAACACCGTCGCTGGCAAATTGTTCCAGTCCCTCGATGTACGCGGTATAAAAGAGGAAGCGAAACGCTTCGTCCGGGTCGCAGTGGTATCAACAACGTAAGGGTGGAAACTCGCCGTACGACGGGTCGTCCGATGGTGGAACGGTGATGGGGGAATTAAATCATGCAATTCCCTTGCACACTCACCAGAATGCAACCTATAGAAGACCGAAAGGCTGGCTACTCTACGCCTGTGCTCCAGGCTTTGGAGACCGTTTCGAGTTAAGTCTGGGTCGCCAATCAGCCTCTTCGCACGCCTCTCCACTGAATCCAAAGTATCCAGGTGACATTTCGCAGCACCAGCCCAAATGTGGCTGCAGTACTCCACACACGAGCGGACCTGTGCTTTGTACAACATTAGAAGCTGCCCCGGTGTGAAGTACCGCCGGACCTTTGCGATAACGCCAAGTTTTCTGGCAGCCACCCTGGCCTTGGACTCAATGAACCGCCCAAAGTTAAGGTTCGAGGAAATCTCTACTCCCAAAAGCTGAAGGCGGTTGGTGCACTCCAAGGATACATTCTGAAAAGTAGGAGCCAAGGTGAACGGGCTCCTTTTGGCGGTGAAAAGACACGCCTGTGTTTTGGCGGCATTGAATGCTACAAGATTGGCTTTGCCCCATTCGGAGACTGCCTGTAGTGCAGCACTCGTACGCTCTACCATAGCCTCTCTTTCGGACCAGATTGCTTCCTTACTAGCCCGAGCTTCCGGCAGATATCTCTCCACAACTGTGCTGTCATCTGCATACCCATAGATACCGGGCATCAGCAGATCATTAATATGCAGCAGGAACAGAGTTGCAGAGAGAACAGACCCCTGAGGAACACCGGCATTGGTCGACATGGGCTCCGATGAGCATCCGTCGACAACAACTCGGAGGAACCGTTCAGTCAGGAAGTCTTTAACCCAGCCAGTCAGGCCAGCGGAAACGCCGTACGCTGGAAGCTTACTCAAAAGGCCAGCGTGCCATACCCGGTCGAAGGCCTTCGAGACATCAAGGGAGACGGCAATCGCTTCCCAATTTCTCTCGAGGGCCTCGCCCCACAAGTGAGTGGCATACACTAGTAGGTCCCCAGTTGACCGATTGCGCCGAAAACCGTACTGTCGGTCACTGAGGAGATCGTTACCTTCCAGGTAAGCCAAGAGGCGCGAATTCAACACACGCTCCATAATCTTGCAGAGTATGGAGGTTACCGAAATCGGCCGATAGTTGGTAGGATCGGCACGACTACCCTTTTGGGGCACGGGCTGCACGTTGGCAAGCTTCCAGGACTTGGGCACTATACCAGTCCCAAATGAGAGGCGATACAGGCGCGTCAATACAGGAGACAACTCGGGCGCACATGCCTTAAGAACAATCGCTGGTATACCATCTGGACCACTAGCCTTATTCACGTCCAGACGACACAGTGCTCTCAGGACCTCCTTGTTTCTAATGCGAACCTCCGGCATTGAAGCTCCGCAATGAGGTAAATTAGGTGGAGTAGCACTGCCAGTATCAAGACGCGAACTATGGGCAAAGAGAGATGCAAAGAGACCTGCTTTCTCTCTCGCCGTATGGGCCAGTGTTCCATCAGGCCTCACCAGCGGTGGCAGTGTGGGTCGACAGAAGTTCGCCTCGACCGATTTGGCAAGGGACCAAAAAGATCTGCTACCGGATGGCTGCGCAGATAGCTTGTTGCCAATATGGGTAATACGGTCGAAGCGAGCCCTCTTAAGCGCCTTTTTGTAGGACTTGGCAGCACGGTTAAGGGCTCTCTTCTTTGAGCTTAGATCCGGAGCTCTGCGGTCACGAGCGTCAACCCAGGTGAGAAATGCCGCGTGCTTATGCTGTTCAGCTTTGACACAATCGGCATTGAACCATGGGCGAGCTGAGCCACCGACGGGCACGTCGCTGAAGGGGATAAAATACTCCATAGCTTGACGCACCACATCGGTTATAGCGTCCGCACAGCTCGACGGATTGTCAGAAGAGAAGCAGACCTGCTGCCAAGGATAAGACGCAAAGAAGTGGCGCATCTCATCCCAATCTGCTGACTTGTATCGCCACAATCTCCGTTCACCACGAGAGTCGTGATCTGGAGGGGAGAAAGATGACACAGACTTCACCAGACAGTGGTCTGAAGTTCCCAACGGTGAGGAAACTGTTACAACACATCTGTCCGGATCAGTGGTCAGCAGAAGGTCCAAACAGTTGGCTGTCTGGCCAACTACATCAGGCACCCTGGTCGCTTGCTCTACCAGCTGGGAAAGGCCCATAGAAAGCGCGAAGTTTCGCGCTTCTCTCCCAGCGTGGTCGGTCCTCTGGTATGGGAAAAGCCAGTCCTGGTGGCAGGCGTTGAAGTCCCCCAGAGCGACGAACTGAGCGTCAGGGTGCCGATGCAGCGCATTGTCAGCAGCCTCACTGAGGTGGTCGAATAACCGAGTTGTCTCCTGATCACCGCTGTGCGATCGGTAGACACAGGTGTAGACAATTTTGTCTACACCAGTGTCAACCAACAGCCATAAGGTCGATAGATGAGGGTCTTCGAGGTGACGGAGACGCCGGCAACAGATGTCATTGCGGACATACACACATACCCCAGCACGCTGCAGGAAATGATGCTCCAAAGAGTATCCCGGGTAGTTGAGGTATGCCGCATCAGACGGACATCTGATCTGGGTCTCCGTCAAGAAAAGTAGGTGAGGCTTTTCAGTCTCAAGGTGGTGGTGGACTGCATCGATATTGGAGTGCAGACCTCGAATGTTTGAGAGGTGCACTTTAAACGAGAGGACGTGCGCCCGCTGTGCACACCTACTTTTCTTATTTGAACTTTTCATCTTTGATTTTAAATTGAGTGAATAGGAAGGAAGACGGCAGTTGAGCGAGGTGAAGCAATGTTAAACCCAACAACACTACCAACGATGCCGCGCCAAAAGGAGGTTGATCTGGAGACTGCGGGGACGCCCGAACCCCCCCAGGGATCGCCATCAGGTCCTCTCGTCCGGTCGCCAACCGGCACGATGGGGCCACCCTGGGATTTTTCGCAGTTGGCGGGGCAGCCTTTCGTGTGTGGCTGGCACACTACTTGGGCCCCCAACTACCTGCGGTCGGCCAGCGGAGCACCGTGCTTCGGATCCCGCTACCCTCCAGGACCAAACTCCCGACACAGCAACATTTGGCAAATCGTACCCGGCACACATCGCAACACAACTGCTCAGACCCGTCCTCCGTACGGCTTCACCAGACATCATGCCGGAACACGACGAATCGCTTGGCGACATGACTTTGTCTGGTGGGTGGTAACTTATGCCGGCGGCTGATGTTGTGGCCTCCCACCTAAAAATATGTGGAACAAATAGCAAGTAAATGTGGAACATATAGCAAAAAAACCGGCCAAATGCGAGTCGGACTCGCACACCGAGGGTTCCGCCGTACAAACGTAGCGGTTTACAATTTATGACGTACTAGCTTTCCGCCAGCGGCTTCGCCCGCGTGGAGTTCGGTTATATCGCGCTGTTTAAATTCCCCTCGGGAACATCAAATTTTCCGGGATAAAAGGTAGCCTATGTTCTTTCTCAGGGTCTAAAGATTGTCTGTGCCAAACTTCATTAAAATCGGTTGCGAGGTTTAGGCGTTAAAGCGTAACAGACAGACAGAGTTATTTTCGCATTTATAATACTAGCATTGATTTAGAATTTTTCACAGTTTAGAGGCAATTAGATTTAAGAAGTGTTTGACATGAATTTCAACTTTAATATCTCTACGCGTTCATGTGAAAAAGGGTAGGTAGTAAGTTCATAATTATTAAAAAAATATTTTATGTCATGTAAGCAAAAATAATATTTTAAGTAAGTTACCACCCACCAGACAAAGTCATGCCGCCAAGCGATTCGTCGTGTTCTGGTGAAGCCGTTTGGAGGACGGGTCTGAGCAGTTATGTTGCAATGTGTGCCGGGTACGATGCGCCAAATGGTGTTGTGTCGGGAGTTTGTTCGTGGAGGGTAGCGGGATCCGAAGCACGGTTCTCCGCTGGCCGACCACAGGTAGTTGGGGGCCCAAGTAGTGTGCCAGCCACATACGAAAGGCTGCCCCGCCAACTGCGAAAAATCCCAGGGTGGCCCCATCGTGCCGGTTGGCGACCGGACGAGAGGACCCGATGGCGATCCCTGGGGGGTTCGGGCGTCCCCGCAGTCTCCAGATCAATCTCCCTCTGGCCCAGCATCGTTGGTCGCATTGTTGGGTTTATCATTGCATCACCTCACTCAACTGCCGTCTTCCTTCCTATTCACTCAGTATTTAAACATGAAAAGTCACAAAAGAAAAAGTAGGTGTGCACAGCGGGCGCACATCCTCTCGTTCATAGTGCACCTCTCAAACATCCGAGGTTTGCACTCCATATCGATGCAGTCCATCACCACCTTGAGACTGAAAAGCCCCACATACTTTTCTTGACGGAGACCCAGATCAGATGTCCGACTGATGCGGCATACCTCGGCTACCCGGGATACTCTTTGGAGCATCATTTCCTGCAGCGTGCCGGGGTCTGTGTGTATGTCCGCAATGACATCTGTTGCCGGCGCCTCCGTCACCTCGAAGACCCTCACTTCTCTTATTAAAATAATATTTTATATAACTTCAAATTTATCATTTTCACAATTTTTCCTTTATCTGTCTGTACTATAATATAACGTTGCTTCGTGCCGAATTTCAAGATTCTGAGTTCACGGGAAGTACCTTGTAGGTTTTGATTCCCTAGCGTGTGACGGAAATTCTTCTAAGGTGTCGGTATAAACTGCTGTATCTTTTGATCACTTTAACTTAGAAGTTTGATTTTTTCACCGCTTAAAGGGACAATAGACCTAGGTATTTGGTATAAATTTCAATTTGATACCTTTATTAGTTCGTGAGAAATAAGGTAGTAAGTTTCATTTTATTAAAATATGTTTATTATATTATATAACTAAAAAATGTGATTTTCGCAATTTTTCCTATATTTGCATTATATGACAATCCTTCATGCCAAATTTCAAGATTCTGAGTTTACGGGAAGTATCCTGTAGGTTTTGATTCCTTTGCGAGTGTCGAAAATTTGTTGAAAATATCGACATATCAGCTGTATCTTTTGATTGGCTTGGCTTAGAAGTTTGATATTTTCACAGCTTAAAGGGACAATAGACCTAGGTATTTGGTATAAATTTCAATTTGATAACTTTATTCGTTCGTGAGAAATAAGGTAGTAAGTTCCGTTTTATTAAAATATGTTTATTATATTATATAACTAAAAAAATGTGATTTTCGCAATTTTTCCTATATTTGCATTATATGACAATCCTTCATGCCAAATTTCAAGATTCTGAGTTTACGGGAAGTATCATGTAGGTTTTGATTCCTTTGCGAGTGTCGAAAATTTATTGAAAATATCGACATATCGGCTGTATCTTTTGATTGGCTTGGCTTAGAAGTTTGATATTTTCACAGCTTAAAGGGACTATAGACCTAGGTATTTGGTATAAATTTCAATTTGATAACTTTATTCGTTCGTGAGAAATAAGGTAGTAAGTTCCATTTTATTAAAATATGTTTATTATAATATATAACTAAAAAAATGTGATTTTCGCAATTTTTCCTATATTTGCATTATATGACAATCCGTCATGCCAAATTTCAAGATTCTGAGTTTACAGGAAGTATCCTGTAGGTTTTGATTCCTTTGCGAGTGTCGAAAATTTGTTGAAAATATCGACATATCGGCTGTATCTTTTGATTGGCTTGGCTTAGAAGTTTGATATTTTCACAGCTTAAAGGGACAATAGACCTAGGTATTTGGTATAAATTTCAATTTGATAACTTTATTCGTTCGTGAGAAATAAGGTAGTGAGTTTCATTTTATTAAAATATGTTTATTATATTATATAACTAAAAAAATGTGATTTTCGCAATTTTTCCTACATTTGCATTATATGATAATGCTTCATGCCAATTTTCAAGATTCTGAGTTTACGGGAAGTATCCTGTAGGTTTTGATTCCTTTGCGAGTGTCGAAAATTTGTTGAAAATATCGACATAATCCGCTGTATCTTTTGATTGGCTTGGCTTAGAAGTTTGATATTTTCACAGGTTAAAGGGACAATAGACCCGAGTATTTCATGTGAATTTCAGCTTGATACGTTTACCCGTTCTTGAGATAAAGGGTCTTGACAGACAGACAGACAGACAGACAGACAGACGGACAACAAAGTGTTCCGTTTTTTCCTTTTGAGGTACGGAACCCTAAAAGTAATGAAATATCCATAACTAAACCTGTAGAGAAAAGGGGCCCCAGTAGAAACGTCACTGGCTTAGGTAGTAGAATTACTACGCGGGTTTGATCCCAAGCAAGCACTTTACTTTTGTAAATTATTTTATCATCATTACTGTTACAAAGTGAAAGCAAAACATCGTAGGAAAGTTGTTTAAAGGGCACCGTAGGAAATGTCTCTTTTCTGCTCACCACACCACGACGGATTATGGCAAGAAGATTTGTATCAATCCCGGAATTTCTGGGATTGATCCATTTTTTAAATAAAAAAAAAAAAAAAAAGATTTTATTTCGAAAACATGTACAAACTTTTACAATAAATCTTACGTAGGGACCTCCTTTTAAGTAAAAGCTATACCTGTGCTAGGAGCCCCCCCCCCCCTGCTCCTCAATATTTTGTTTTACAATAATAAAAGTTATGCACAAAATAACACAAAGCAAAACTTAAATAATAAAAAAAAAGAAAGTAAATTTGGTCTGGATAACAACTCTTGATTAAAAGAAAAACAAAAAATAATAATAATTAAAATGCTTAGTATATAATAGTGTGAGTTTGTAAGTAATAAGATTATGCATGCACCCAAACGCACTTTCCTTGATTTGACTTTTAGGTGCGTATTACAGAATGTCACTCAAAACTCAAGTCTCGTTTCAATAAGCCATTTGATTGGTTGAAACTAGTTTTAAGTAATGCTTAAACAGAGATCAATGCTTGAGTTTCCTTCTGGAATACGGACCTTAGACAACCATCTTGTTTACACAGCTGATCTCATTTGTTTTCGCTAACGACCGGTATCGGATTATGCGTAAAATTATGTAAAAATTACCGCTTCACGCCGTGTAAAGCGCGTCGGTAGAGACGCGGGCAGTAAGGCTCGACTAAAATCTCGGTCTCGGCATTCAACGGCTAAAAATCCTGCCGAGAAATTTTTCAGATAAAAAAATCGATCTAGATCGAATCGTACCGAGATCGTAATCCACGAATTTCGATTGTCACTAAGCTCATCTTAGCGACAATCAATGTCTAAAATTTGTTGTGCAGCAGCGGTAGCCTAGGAACAGCGGTACCCTAAGAGCAACGATGCCCACGGAGCAGCGGTAGTCTAGGAGCAGCGGTGGCCTAAGAGCAGCGGTGACCTAGGAGCAGCGGTGGCCTCCGAGCAGCGGTAGTCTAGGAGCAGCGGTTGCCTAGTGCTATTGGCCGCGACTTATAGGTTGTAGGTTTGAACCGGCGCTTTACTTTCTGTAAATTATTTCATCACCACTGCTCACAAAACGGCGAAGGAAAATATCGCGACGAAATCGCCATGTCCTAGAGCCAAAAAAAAATATCTAAGACATGTGACATCTACCAACCCGCACGGGGCCTGCGTGATAGGTTACGGCCCACTCCCTCTCACCGAGAGGAGGCCTGTGTCCCAACAGTGGGAACATTATAGGCTGATTATAGTGATAAGATTTTGACCGTTTTAATTACGAGAATTAGTCTTCTCAGTACTGACTCAAAAAGATTGCCAATCTTGATCTCATCATCATCATTATCATTTCAGCCGAAAGACGTCCACTGCTGGACATAGGCCCTCCCAAAGATCAACACGACGACCGTTCCTGCGCCTCACGCATCCAGCGGTTTCCAAGACCTTCACCAGGTTGTAGTGACCTAATTCGATTGAATGACACCAATAATAAAAAATATCTTTTACCACACAACACTGTCTTTTACTTGTATCTGTCAATCTTTTCTGCATTTTAAATGGAAATGTTCACACATCAGGGATAAGCTCAAATATAAACTGTCCAAGTTATTTGTGTTCTCTAATATTCAAATCAGTAGCTAAACTATTCATTGGGAGTTTTGGAACAAGTTTAACATTAACAACGGCCAATTGCTCTGCGGCTGCATTGAATAGTGCAGTGCTTAGTTGTTATTGCTGGTGATCGAGGGTCGAGTCAATTTTGCAGCGAGCCAAATCGAAACCACTATTTAGTACTTAACTAGAATGTTCTATATACACATCACGTTGTGGAGATAATTGAGCGCTTAGCAGGGTTTGGTGCAGTCAGCGTTATTGTTTGGGGAGGTAATTTGGAATGTTGCTTAGCTGGCATTTATGTAGGAAATAGTAGTAGATTCCTTGTGAAACACCTTAGGTAGTTAGGAAAGTAGGTATTCGAGTAAAATACAGTAGGCCTAGTGTGAGTTTTCATTACGAAACTCGATCGTCGATATCGAGCGCGTTTGGCGCTTACATTGGTTGAGAGTTCTTACAACCTTAAAGCGGGCCAATAAATGAGTCAAACGCGGTCGATATCGACGATCAAGTTTCGTAATGAAAACTCATACTAGGACTACGTAACCAATACAAGCGAGCACTAATAGGTACACTTATTATATGAGTGCTTACTGTAGCTAAATAGCAAAATAGCTCGCATGGTTATGGTACGGACGACAGCAGGTCAAGCTAGCCGAAACTGTCAGATATCCCAATTAACCTAAAAATTAAAATTCTCTCGGTGGTAGGCCACAACATCAGCCGCCGGCGTAAGTTACCACCCACCAGACAAAGTCATGCCGCCAAGCGATTCATCGTGTTCCGGCATGATGTCTGTTGAAGCCGTTCGGAGGACGGGTCTGAGCAGTTGTGTTGCGATGTGTGCCGGGTACGATGCGCCAAATGGTGTTGTGTCGGGAGTTTGTTCGTGGAGGGTAGCGGGATCCGAAGCACGGTTCTCCGCTGGCCGACCGCAGGTAGTTGGGGGCCCAAGTTGTGTGCCAGCCACATACGAAAGGCTGCCCCGCCAACTGCGAAAAATCCCAGGGTGGCCCCTTCGTGCCGGTTGGCGACCGGACGAGAGGACCCGATGGGCCCTCACTGCCTCCGCTGGTTAGGCCTGATGGAACACTGGCTCATGCGGCGAGAGAGAAAGCAGGTCTCTTTGCTTCTCTCTTTGCCCATAATTCGCGTCTTGATACTGGCAGTGCTACTCCACCTAATTTACCTCATTGCGGAGCTTCAATGCCTGAGGTTCGCATTAGAAACAAGGAGGTTCTGAGAGTACTGTGTCGTCTGGACGTGAATAAGGCTAGTGGTCCGGATGGTATACCCCGATCCCGACCCCGGATGGTATACACAGACCCCGGCACGCTGCCTCCGAGTTGTTGTCGACGGATGCTCTTCTGAGCCCATGTCAACTAATGCCGGTGTTCCTCAGGGGTCTGTTCTCTCTGCAACTCTGTTCCTGCTGCATATTAACGATCTGCTGATGCCCGGTATTTATGGGTATGCAGATGACAGCACAGTTGTAGAGAGATACCTGCCGGATGCTCGGGCTAGTAGGGAATCAATCCAGTCCGAAAGAGAGGCCATGGTTGAGCGAACGAGTGTTGCACTGCAGGCAGTCTCCGAATGGGGCAATGCCAATCTTGTAGCATTCAATGCCGCCAAAACACAGGCGTGTCTTTTCACCGCCAATAGGAGCCCGTTCACCTTGGTTCCTACTTTTCGAAATGTGTCCTTGGAGCGTTCCGACTGCCTTCAGCTTTTGGTAGTTGATATTTCCTCGAACCTTAACTTTGGGCGGTTCATTGAGTCCAAGGCCAATGTGGCTGCCAGGAAACTTGGTGTTATCGCAAAGGTCCGGCAGTAGTTCACACCTGGGCAGCTTCTAATATTATAAAAAGCACAGGTCCGTTCGTGTGTGGAGTACCACATTTGGGCTGGTGCTGCTAACTGTCACCTGGCCACTTTGAATTCGATGGAGAGGCGTGCCAAGAGGCTGATTGGTGACCCTGATCTAACTCAAAATGGTCTCCAAAGCGCACAGGCGTAGAGTAGCCAGCCTTTCGGTGTTCTATAGGATGCATTTTGGGGAGTGTGCGAGGGAATTGCATGATTTAATTCCCCCATCTCCGTTCCACCATCGGACGATCCGTCGTACGGCTGGTTTCCACCCTTACGTTGTTAACACCACTACGATCCGGACGAAGCGTTTCGCCTCCTCCTTTATACCGCGTACATCGAAGGACTGGAACAATTTGCCAGCGACGGTGTTTCCGTCGGACTACAATTTGAGTGTCTTCAAGGCTAGAGTGAATAGGCTCTTAATTAACTAGTGCGCTTTACCATCAACGATTGCATCACTGCTTACCATCAGGCAGGATTGCGGTCAAGCGCTAGTTTATAATATATAAAAAAAAACCTTGAGCCTTAATGCTTTAGCCATAAAGTTAAAGATCTAATAAAGAAATTCGACAGATTTTAGTAGCTTGATGTGCTATCGTCTATACATTAAATATACCTACATATTGTAACCGCCTGTATCACCAATGAATTTAAAACGTCACAATTGCGTAACAAGCTATCAGAAGGTAACGAAAGGTTTCATTTTATAATGATATAGCTAAACCATTGCTCCATATATTCTAAAAGACTAAAACGTATCTGCTCAACAACATACCACACAATAACGCAATGAATGTTGTTGAATTGTCAAAATGAAACCCATTACTACTGATGGTGTGTTTCGCAATGACCCCGCTGATATTTGGAACACCCATATGTCGTCAAGTGCCTATTGTAGGTACCTGTATTATGTTCCACGAAGCAAACTGTAAAGTTATTTTTATCTTATTTCAATATGCTACTTATAAAACGGTGAAAATAGTGACCATAGTAATAACCCCTAATGTGAGAAAACCGGCATAGCCTACAACCCAAAAAATAGAAGGCGTGACATCTACCAAGCCGACACATCTAGCACGTATGGTGGATTACCTACGGCCCCTCGCTCTCACCGAGAGGAGGGGAAACCTCCCGGTAGTGGGTAGGCACTTAGATTACAATACGCAATATGCTATGTAAGAACTAATTACAATACAAGTATGCAATGCTACACACACCCACTATACCTATTTGAAGTTAAACATATATTTACTTTATTTCAATAAAAACTAAGTTAATTTTTTAGAGTGACTATTGAAAAAGTTACAAAAATATTTGAATTCGTATCTTAGAATTCATGCTCATCACGAGGCAAAAATAATAGATTGGTACAATCAATCGCTTAGTAGTTACCACTGACTTGCACTACAATTAAGTTGTTGGCAACACCACTACGATCCGTACGAAGCGTTTCGCCTTGTCTTTCATACCGCGTACATCGAAGGCAGACGACAGCACATCAAGCTACTACAATGTGTCAAATTTCCTTATTAGATTTTCTACTTTATCTCTATAGCGTTAAGGTTCAAGGTTGATTGATGGCGGTCTTCGGGTCTGATTACAATTTAATGTCTTCAAGGCTAGAGTGAATAGGCTCAGAGCGTTTTACCATCAACGATTGCATCACTACGTACCATCGGGCGGGTCGCGGACAAGCAACAGTTTATAATGTTGAAAAAAACAAAGAAAACGGCGTTTCTTGACTGCTTGAACGTAAAGACGCTATCAGTATCTATACAGTGCTGATGTGCGAGCTCATAGAATTTTGACAGCGTCTATATTTCTTAGCACTGGCGGTTTTGCAGTTTACATACTTATCTACTGACTTGCGATTGCCCGTTCCTGTCCTGAAAAAAATAAAGTATAGCTGCAATAATTTATTATAATTAGGGCCCAACGGTTGGGGCGTAGACCGGTGCGTGATAGATTGTGAATTCGACCCCCAATTCCCCAGTCGGTACACTTTGGCTGTGAAAGTTTAAACCGGCTCCTCAAATTGGCGTAGTTTACTTCGCGTTATTAAATCGAAACCAGAATTATTATGTATAAAGGGCAGCGGAACATCGACAAGCAAACAGCAATGCAATTATGTACCTAACCATTTCAAAATGAAAACTTAGGTGAAGTGAGCGTGGAGTGAATTGTCCGTCCAACTAATGATAAGGGATTGCTGACGCTATTGACAGCTCACTCTCAGGCTTACAGTGAGCTACAAAAAGTGAGCTTAAGTCTAAGCTCACTTTTTGTCCGAGGTGAATTACTCTGGCGGAATCTGTCGGACTCTTCACTGGCCAAAAAAACCACCCCGGTTTTTCAGACTTAAGCCGGCGATTGTAGACACCTACAATACTTTCCAACACTCTAAGCTTCTTCACCCAAATCACGATGGCATTTTTATAGTATCGATCGACTCATATAGGTGCCGATTTTTGATTGTTATGATCGCGAAACTTGACTTAAAACACTAAACAAGACAGTATAAAAATCTTTACCGAGCGAAGCGGACACGTAAATTTTAAAGCATTCTGCTTCGGACAAGTTACAGTTCGACGTATACCTACAGAAACGTTTTAAGAACCTGTTACAAAGTGCGCGAAGCGAGCTTAAAAATTTAAAACTCAAATTTTGCGCCTGTGCTACACACAGTGTATAATATTCCCACTGCTGGGACACAGGCCTCCTCTCTTTGAGAAAAAATGGAACATAAACAATCATGCGGGCATTCGTAGGTACGTTAATCACGTAGTAATTAACTCAGGCCGCAGAGAAAGATAATACTTAGGTCTTGTGGTCACTTGTCTGCCACGTTTGAATTTAGAGCCCCCTAAAATTGACACATGGTGACACTGCGTCTCGTCCTCCTACGCCTAGATCCGGGGCTGACTAAAACCATGCATAAAGGTTGCGCTGACCACCGACCACCTGCCACACGTTTAGTCATCTGGAAATTAAACAGGGATATTGATGATGAGATGATGATGATGATGTCGTGCGCTGAGATGATGACCACCATCATCATCATCATCTCAGCGTTTATCCCGGTTGCAGCCGCGGCTTTCGCGTTGGAGCCCGGGGTCCGCTTTCTTACTTAATTTCCTCCATTTCGCGCGATCTTTAGCATCCTGTGGTGTGAGATTGTTGGCACGCATGTCATCTCTTACAACGTCAAGCCAGCACTTCTTTGGTCTACCCCGCTTGTTCCGGCCCGGCAGAGGCGCCATGACAAGACATTTGTGACCCACGTAACATACCGGTTTTCGTAAGACGTGACCGTACCAACGTAGGCGACCCTCCTGCAGTTTGTCCGCTATGTCACGGACATGAAGACTGCCACGGATGCGGGAGTTCCTGATGCGGTCCTTCCGCGTAACTCCACACATCCACCGCAACATATTCATCTCCGTAACACGCAGCTCCTGCTTGATACCCCTGTATAATTTCCAGATGACTAAACGTGTGGCATACCCCTGTATAATTTCCAAAACGTGTGGCAGCCGCAGGTGGTTTTGACACGGTACATAAAGAGCGAGAAAGTGGCTAGAACCTTACCAGATGCGGCCGAACATCGGTGGTTAAACTTAGGTGTATCCTAACCTCGGCTAGAACTAGGTTTTATTTTTTTATTAATTTTCGTATGCGAAAAATACTGTTTCTTTTTTTTTCATGTTTCTGTTGTTTCATTTTTTATCTACCGTCCTAAATCAAATTTATTTGCTGGCAACACTGTTGCGTTTGTTGATCTCTCGACTCTCAAACTCATTGTGTGAGAAATTGTTATCCGTAGCCAAAAAGTCTTAAAAAGTTATTTCTTGATATTTAAATAAGACGAAAATGCATCCTGATGATTTTTAACAGTGCCTTATTTAATTAATGTGCCAAATAAGTTAGTAGTCAAAGTGAAATAAACACATGAAAGACTGGACGATTGATATGCATTTGTTTTCATTATGACAAAACGCCGAAGAATACTTCACGCAGACAAAATAATTCAAAATATTATGAATGTGTTTTGTTTGTTAATGTTCCTGCAGTTAAAAGGTTAGTCCATATACCCCATTTTTGCTTGATCCTACTATTGACTTTAGAACGAGTGTGCAATAACGCTGCATACTTAGCACCGAAGATGTGAACTTCTTGACGTCTTATTCTTGAAAGATAATTAATTCATGATTTATCGAATCACTTTCCTTGTTTCTACAAGACAACATAATCATAATTTACGAATGAGAATGTTATTTATTCGTTGATCTAAGTCACTGTTTATTATTGACGTAATAGAAAAATTCTGCTAATTTCGACAACCAAAATAAACCCATCAAATGGTACTGATAGAAAATTTACTGCTAGTAGATTCTTGTGCTTTTAATTTAATATTTATAAGCATGAATTTCCCATTCAAGATTATTCAATAGGAAATAAACATTTCTTTTATCAAATTACCTGACTTTTGATAAACATTAAATAACCTTTTTCACAATTAAATAGCTCAACTCTATACCTCTTATTAACAAGTGACCCTAATCTTAAGTAAATTCTTTTTTCATAAATAATAACTAAAATATACATTAAGTACCTGTTTATTTAATAATAAATATAAAAATGTTTCAGGTTTCTATGCAGTAATTAGTAACCCAATATTATTATATTCAACGGCATCAGACATACGAGTAGTGAACACATCAAAGCTCAGTAAAGTGAACACTATAGTTAAGGACCTGGAGCAAGGGTCAGCGGTGGACTTCCTTCACAGAAAGGATCTTATATGTTGGTCGGATCAGACCGCAGAATTGATACAATGTATGAGTTACAACGAAACTCATGTAGGGGATAAAGTAAGTTGACATGAAATAATTGACAAATTCAAATATTTTGTAGTAATTGTATGATTTAAAACAGTGTCCATGAAGTCTTGTCCATTCTTATCCATTGATTTTTTATTTTTTTTTAAACTTCTCCACACTAAATTTCTCCTGTATCATGGGTGCATTTAGAAAAAAAATTTTAGTCACTTATGTACACAAACAGCTAACAGGTAGCTGTGCTTTAGAATGGACAAGTAGTTTCATCTTTCTGACCGAATCTTTGACAAATCAAAAGTGCCTATAATTTTTTTATTTGGAATTTCTCCTGTATCTTGGGTGTGTTTACAAACATATAAGCTCACATACACAAACAGCCAAGACCCGGAACAACTACTTGTAGGTTATACAAAATATTTGTTCCAATTGCAATTTGTAGCAGCGAATAGTCAATAGCTTAACCACTGCGCTAACCATGCAGTCAAAATTTGTGTGCTTAACAGTCTGTAGCAGTCACATCGACCCTGAGTCCTCAATCAGCATTATAAAAAAATTCTTATTCTGTAAAATGTTGTCTATTGCAGGTTAGAATAGTATCAGAGGGATTAATAACACCAACCGGTATAGCAATAGACTGGTACACAGATAAAATATACTGGACAGATGGGGAGACCAATAAGATTGAAGTCATTAGCATTGAGCAGAGGTACAGAAAAGTGCTATTCTGGTCCGAGGTAGACCTCGCTCGAGCTATTGCTGTTGTTCCTAAAGAAGGGTAAGATAATAATTAAATTTTTCTATACATTTGTACAAATTATTTTCACTTATATATATTCTGTAGAAATACTCTACTAATCTCTGGTTCCTCTGTGTTTTTTTTTTTAATTATTATTTATTTAATGAATTATAATATCTTATCCCTCCTTGTCTAACTTATATAATAGAGGCAGTCACCAGCATTAGTCCCTCTAGTGCTTTTCAAATTCAAATTCAAAATTTTATTTCGGATTAAAAAACATCCATATAGTATTAGTACAAATAAAGCTTAGCCTAATGTTAGTAATGAATTAACTAAAGTGGGTCTGGACTCCTATCCACCTACGTAAGAGGGGCGAGTCCCACCGATCCGAAAACACATTCAGTATGCCATTAGAGGAGGTGCGCAAGCGCGCCATCATGGAAGCACAACGTTTTCGCATGATCGCGGCGAACCCGTCGACCCTCGCCTCCGCGAACATCCCTGACGCGCTACAGCGCCACGGCAACCCCAAGAGCACCCTGAATGCGTTATTATACTGTACGCGCAAGTCGCTGTATGCCCGCCGGGTATACGTGGCCCACAGGCTGCACGTGTAAAATGACTGGCAGAAGGCCTTAAAAAGCGTAATCTTAACAGCCTTAGAACAGCGCACAAACCTGCGGGCCAGCATGTTGCAACGGACAGCCAGCGACCTGCGCTCCCTATCAATATCCAGATTATCCGTTAAGTCGTCAGTGACCCAGTGACCCAAATACTTGAACTTTGCAACCCGCCCTAAAGGAGACCCAGAGAGAGAGATTTCAGGCAGCTGTTCATAGGTCATGGTACCTGATTTAAAGACCAACCACTCACTCTTATCGGTGTTGTATTTGAGTCCATGAGTCTCTGCATAACTTTCACATATTTCAAGGAGTTTTCTTAAAGCACCGATAGATGGACTCAGCAGCACCATGTCATCATTGCAGCCATAAGTCACACATTCCCGCACATCAAACTTTACATTTTGTTTTTAAACCAGATTGTGCAAAGTTTGACTGTGTCTCTTTTAGTCTGCTAAATAAATGTATTTCCTTTCTCCTTCTATTCAATGAAAATCTCACCATAAAAACTTAACTGGAATGAGTGTGATGTAAGCTATAATTCTAGTGTGGCTACCATGAGTTTTCATTACGAGACTCAATCGTCGATATCAACCGCGTTTGGCGTTCTCATTGGTTGAGAGTCCTTACAACCTTGAAGCGGGCCAATCGATGAGTCAAATGCAGTCAATATCGACGATTTAGTCTCCTAATGAAAACTGATGGTACCCACTCAAGAGTTGACAATAGTAACATTTTGTTACTTCTTTATCTGTTCTTATAAACCTGCTTGTAATTGTGTAGTCTAGTCTATGTTGGATAACCAATGAATAAATATCTCTGTTTTCAGTCTCATGTTCTGGACAGACTGGGGTGAAGTGCCCAAAATAGAGAGGGCTGGCATGAATGGTGATCCAGCTACTCGTAAAATTATAGTCAAAGACCACATATTCTGGCCAAATGGAATCACAATAGATTATGACAACAATCTTATATACTGGGTAGATGCGAAGCTCCATTTTGTTGATGTGATTGATTTTAATGGAGAGAAAAGAAAAAGTGTTGTGAAAGAGGATCTTGTGTATCCCTATGCACTTGCGTTTTTTAACTATAAGCTTTATTGGACTGATTGGAAAACATGGTAAGGGTTTTATTTATCTACCTTATATGGACCCACTACTGGGCAAAGGTTTCCCCATTCTTCTTATAGTTTTAATGGAACCTCAACCGCAAGCTCTCTCGCTGTCTCAGAGCACAAATTCTGTGTTATTATAGTTATTTTACAACTACTGATTTAAATAAGATGTCAACTATTTGTAAGGCTATCTTAAGAGTATTTAATACAGGCTGGGTTCACTCCGTCAATGCGGGTATTTTGTGCACGGATGGGGAAATAGATTGTTCGATCCACCCCAACTTCACAAGAAAGGCCAGCAACGTCTTTATATTACTGAATAACAGTTGATATTGTTGAAGCGAAATCGATTTAGGCTCTTTTCGCGATCTTTCTGACCAGTATACGAATTTGAACGTCGCACGGGTTGTTCACTCTAAATCGGATATACTCGGCTCCACTCGGTGTGTGACGTTCAAACGCGTATGCGCATTTCACGTCATCAGATATTAAAATTTGAAAATCATCTTAGATTTCACTTGTTTTGTATGATGCTAGTATTCATTACTTATCTACATTTGGGGCCGCATTCCAAAAGGAAACTCAAGCATTGATCTCTGTTTTTTACTTAAAACTAGTTTCAACCAATCAAATGGCTTTAAAAGAGTTTAAAAGTAATGCTTAAGTTTTGAGTGACCAATAATCACATATTTTCCTCATTAATGTTGAGCCTTATTACTTATACTTCCTGTTCAAGGTCAATTCACACATGGGACATATCAACATCAGGCCCAATGAAGGAAATAATAAAATCCGACCCAGTGCCTGTAGATTTAAAAGTATATGATGGAAGTAGACAAGTGATGCCCTCTGGTGACTATCCATGCAAGCAAAATAATGGAGGATGCTCACACTTGTGCCTTTTAGCTCCTTCAGAACCAGGTATTTACCATTCTTTCACTTAGCTTATTTATTAATGTTTTCTAAAAGGTACATTTAAATGAAATAAGATTGCTGTGATCTGCTATTAGTGAACGAATACACCTTTTAATGCTTGTTATTTTGAAGTTGTGTATTATGTATCGTAATATTCAAGGTCGGTTATTCCGGCGCTTAAATACCTAAAGTTGATTTGACGAAAGAAAATACGGATATGCCTTTCGGTACACGTAGTTAATATACCTATAACAGTATTTTTTGTTTATGCGAAACCCGAAGGATGCTTCCGGCGACTGGGACCGCAATTAACTCGGAACGCGGTCCCAGTCGCCGGATTCTTAAAAATTAAATAATTTTCTTCCGGCGACTGGGACCACTCATACGTAATTTGAAAAAATCTACTATACAAGCCAAAATCGGTACAGTCAAACGCATAAACATCTAAATTATTTATATGAATATCATTGACTTGTTCTAAACATGATTTTATCCTATGCGCTTATAGATATAAAAAATGCGCTTATAATAATATAAAGCTGAAGAGTTTGTTTGTTTGTTTGAACACGCTAATCTCAGGAACTACAGGTCCGATTTAAAAAATTCTTTTGCGTTAGAAAATTATACTTGACTAGCGGCCGCCAGCGACTTCGTTCGCGTTGAGTTAGTTATGCTCCGCTCCTATTGGTCGCAGCATGATGTTAAATAGCCTAAAGCCTTCCCGGATTAATGCCCTATCCAATGCAAAAAGATTTTTTCAAATCGGGCCAGTAGTTTCCGAGATTAGCGCGCACAAACAAACAAACATACAAACAAATTCTTCAGCTTTATATATTAGTATAGAGTATAGATTATACTGACACATAACCCAATCTGCACCCAGGTTACCAGTGCGCCTGTCCTACGGGCTCGAAACTCCGCGAGGGCAGCAACACAACCTGCTACAACAGTCCACAATCACTACTGATCGTAGCACAACGCTCCGCCATTTCCAAAATATCTTTGGACTCGCCCGACTTCACGCCCTACACGCTGCCGCTCAAAGATCTGAAGAGGGCTCTCACGGTGGACTTTGATCCTAAGTTTGAGTATATCTACTGGGCTGATAGTTTGGTAAGTGAATGAAAAACAAGTTGCTTGGCATTGAATAATAAACCTTAATGATTATATGTTTAAGTGTAAAGTTGTATGAACCTCGAGCAAAAATGAGACAAGGCTTAAGATGGTGGTTTAAATGTTCATAGAACAGGTAGTAAATTATAAACTATAAAATAATTATGAGTGCTTTTATGTTTTCTAAAGTGGACGCTTTTTAACGTGCCCAAGGTTTATTTAAACATGAATGATGATGTAACCAAAGCTTTGGCAACAATTTTATGATTTTTAAAAAGAGTGTCTTGCCCGTTCTTCATAGGTACCTACTCTTTCTAATGGGCGTTTAGCTTCATCTTTGGCAATTCAAAAGTGCCTATAATTGATTTCCTTGATTTTTTTTTCAACTTCGCCCCGCACTAGGAATTTCTCCTGTATCGTGGGTGTGTTTACAAACATATAAACTCACACACACAAACAGCCAGACCCGATACAACTACCTGTAGGCCATACAAACATTTATTCCGTGCGGGACTCAACTTTGATTTTGATTATAATACCTATAAATGAACCATGTCGGTACAACAAAAAGTTAAAGTGTCTTAAAATTTAAACGATACTGCGCATACAAATACCCGTACAACTTTGCGCTTTATGGCAATCACACATAAAGTTCATTGTTTAATTTCAACAAGTAATTCCGTGTGGTACTGGGCTTAGAATAGTACCATCCCATATCCTCCCGTGTGGGTGTCCTAAGAGGCGACTAAGGGACCTCTCATCAGGGAAGCGGTTAGTAGCGCTTCTCCTGTGGAATATCAAATTACTGCGATCCCCAACCCGCCTGCCAAGCATGGGGATTATGGCAAACCCCTCACGTTAGTAACGCTTCTCCTGTGGAATATCAAATTACTGCGATCCCCAACCCGCCTGCCAAGCATGGGGATTATGGCAAACCCCTCACGTTAGTAACGCTTCTCCTGTGGAATATCAAATTACTGCGATCCCCAACCCGCCTGCCAAGCATGGGGATTATGGCAAACCCCTCACGTTAGTAACGCTTCTCCTGTGGAATATCAAATTACTGCGATCCCCAACCCGCCTGCCAAGCATGGGGATTATGGCAAACCCCTCACGTTAGTAACGCTTCTCCTGTGGAATATCAAATTACTGCGATCCCCAACCCGCCTGCCAAGCATGGGGATTATGGCAAACCCCTCACGTTAGTAACGCTTCTCCTGTGGAATATCAAATTACTGCGATCCCCAACCCGCCTGCCAAGCATGGGGATTATGGCAAACCCCTCACGTTAGTAACGCTTCTCCTGTGGAATATCAAATTACTGCGATCCCCAACCCGCCTGCCAAGCATGGGGATTATGGCAAACCCCTCACGTTAGTAACGCTTCTCCTGTGGAATATCAAATTACTGCGATCCCCAACCCGCCTGCCAAGCATGGGGATTATGGCAAACCCCTCACGTTAGTAACGCTTCTCCTGTGGAATATCAAATTACTGCGATCCCCAACCCGCCTGCCAAGCATGGGGATTATGGCAAACCCCTCACGTTAGTAACGCTTCTCCTGTGGAATATCAAATTACTGCGATCCCCAACCCGCCTGTCAAGCATGGGGATTATGGCAAACCCCTCACGTTAGTAACGCTTCTCCTGTGGAATATCAAATTACTGCGATCCCCAACCCGCCTGCCAAGCATGGGGATTATGGCAAACCCCTCACGTTAGTAACGCTTCTCCTGTGGAATATCAAATTACTGCGATCCCCAACCCGCCTGCCAAGCATGGGGATTATGGCAAACCCCTCACCAAAATATAATGAAACCCTTGGGGTGGTCTTTGTCCAGCAGTGGACCTCTATAGGCTGAAGAAGAAGTACCTAATCCTATATTTTTTTGTTCCTTATTACCTACCCTTATCAGTCGATTGATTCTGTATAAACTTCACCGTAAACTGTGAAGTGAAGTGAGGCTCCACATTCACTTCACTTAAGTTTTCAGTGTGAAATTGTTACATAATCGCACTGCTGCTTTTCTTTTGTATTTTTGGAAACTATATCTTCTATTATTCAGGCAAAGACGATATCAAGAGCGCGCTTAGATGGCAGTGAGCAATCAGTAGTAATACACAGCAGTGGGGTGCCTGACAGCATTGCTATCGACCCACTGGCGAGGAACATCTACTGGACAGACCCCGTCACGGACACGATCAACGTGGCCCGCCTCGATGGGACCTCTAAAAAGGTATAATTCTACTAAAACCAATCGGTAATCGGTATATTTTAGAATCGATTTCGGGTAGGACAGAACTTTCGATCAGATGACTAATTCGACACAATACACATTTGTGTGTCAAAACATTTTACCTGGTCCTGTTTTTGTATAAATATTGGTACGTATTGAATATCTACTGTGATTTTTGTGTTTATCGGCGGTGAACGCTGCCGTAAACTTAAAGTAAACGGAACGCAAAGTAAGTGGACCGCCTTCTTCCGCCAATCGCCTAACGGCGGCGGCGTGGCGAACGCACTTCCTTTCGAACTGGCAAGCTAGCGAGTCATGGTCACGATCTTTTAACGGTCACAAAAATGTAACTAGTTTTAAGTATTTAAAGTAACCCCCCGTAACTTTATTAAATTTGAAGTTTAAGGCCTAAATCCCCCGATTTAGGCCTTAAACTTCAAATTTAATAAAGTTAGAGAGTGCCAGTGAATTTTTGTCGATGTGCGCTTTCACGTGATCTGGTCTGGTGGTCTACGAACTCCGCATCTGTAGGTTGGAAGTAAGTGGTTGCCGCCTTTAGCACCTTAATCAGAGAGATATACTCCGAAGGCATCATTCTATCACATATTTGCTTATAGTTTCTAATATATTGCAATCTACTTGGATCTTGTTTATAATCATTCGTGGTAGGGACGTTGCCGCGACAGTACGGAACCCTTTGTGCGCAAGTTCGACTCGCACTTGGACGGCTTTTTTAGTTATAATGTATATTAATTCTAGGTGATAATCCACAACGAACTATACGACCCCCGCGCCATAGCTCTGCATCCCACCGCTGGATGGATGTTCTGGTCAGACTGGAACGACAAGAAGCCTAAGATCGAACGCGCCAACCTGGACGGGAGTGGGCGAATACTGTTGGTGTATGAGAAGCTCACGTGGCCCAATGGCATCGCACTCGACACTGTGAAGAACAAGCTTTACTGGGGAGATGCCAGGACACATAAAATTGAGGTGAGATATAAAAAAATGAAATTTTTAATACTGTTACGGACTAGTGGTATTAAAATGCCGGTTAAGGGTTTCGAAGTTTATTGCCAACGAAGGTACAGTCGACCGTAGGCAATGACAAGCAAAACGTAGCTGATGTCGCATCGAAGTCTTCCCGTATTTCCACGCAGTCCGTGTCGTACTCACACAACAACACTACAGATCCTACTTCACGTAGTACTCAAAGTTGTCGTTGGGTTGTCGCTGTAGATCGCTCCTTAACTGTCGCTTGTTTCGCGTCGATAGTCAAATGCAGACTGACTCCGCGCTGGCGTCACGCGCTTTATATAGGTCAGCTGATCGAACTTTCCAGATCTGTCTAAAATTAATAATAATAGCGCATAATTTCGAGTACGCTCAGCAGGTGCAGCGCCTATGGGTAGATACTTAACGGAGACGAGTTTCTAGAAATTTCGATGTCGACACGTCGTTGACAATATTGATCAAACCTGTACCATTCGATAGGCCATCCTATATCTATATATTTTATATCGCACCTCTACATGCCTAGGTCTCAAGATATAGGGCTTAAAAGTTACGTACTGCATGTCACGCAATATTGAACCTTATGCCATTGACATAAGGGGCATTCGTAACAATACATTCTGAGTTTGTGGTTATGCTCCTTTGCGAAGTATCCTTCTGAGTTTTGGACTAGATAATAATCAGCCTATAATGTTCCCACTACTGGGACACAAGCCTCATCTCGGTGTGAGGGAGTGGGCCGTAAGCTACCACGCGGACCTAGTGCTTATTGGTAGATGTCACATGTCTTCGAAGTTTTGGCACTAGGACATGCCTAATGTTTTCCTTCACTATTATGAGCGCAGTGGTGATGTAATAATTTACACAAAGTAAAGCGCCTGGTTCTCTGTATGAGAGGAGACCTGTGCCCAGCAGTGGGTCGATAAAAAGGTTGATGATGATGATGATGAAACTGCCTGGTTGGATTTGTACCTACAAATTTTAAGTCGCGGCCGATATCACTGGGCTATCGCTGCTCTTATACAGATAATACTATGCTTGGCGCTTATTTAATCCATACTAATATTATAAATGCGATAGTAACTCTGTCCGTCTGTCTGTCTATTACGCTTTCCCGCCTAAATCTCTCAACCGATTTTGATGAAATTTGGCACAGATAATCGGATAAACCGGAAAAAATTGATGTTCTCGAGGGAAATCTAAAAAGCGCGATATAACCGAACTCCACGCGGGCAAAGCCGCGGGCGGTAAGCTAGTTCGTAATACTTTCTATCTTCTACTTTTTAGGTATGCAATATGGACGGCACTGAGAGAAAAGAACTCCACAGCAGTGAAATTTTACACATCTTTGGCCTAACCTTACTTGGCGAATACCTCTACTGGACCGATATGCAGAAAAGGACGTTAGACAGGATTAATAAAAATACAGGTACACACTTGTGTTGATTGTTATTTATACATACAAGTCTAATTTAAAAAAAAAAAATTATTGAAACCAGTCAGGGGCCGGTCTATGACGTGTTAACGTCATCACTGTCCCGTTGTGAAAAAGAGATAGCGGTATTCACCTGTACTACTCACGCGAATTAACTGTACACCACGCTGGATTGCGAGCCCTCCCGCTTCCCCATGCAACGCCCCGCATTCGCAGTAAGCGCTTCGTAGCGATAGCATCTTTGTTACAATTGTTTAAATACCCTGTTGTTATTACTGTTTCTGTGGAGTTTTTGCTTTGTTAAGTTTTTTTTTTTTTATTAAGTTTGTTTTTGTTTTTTTACTATTTCGACGCGTTAGTGCAGCCTGTTGGTTGCACCAACATTATATTTCAGTCCATATGTATCAATTTAATTGCAAAACTTCATGAGTAAAATGAAAATGACCTAGTATTATGGCGTTTTATCATCAAAACGACCTTTTATTAACATTAAAAAAAATATGTACTTAATTTATATTTTTTTAACATAATTCTCATTTTTTGCAAACGGTACCGTCCGAATGACGTCAGAGCGAGGTGCACAGTTAAGTCGCGCGAGTATTATAGCTCCGTCTGTGTTTGACACTGGAACAATAGTTTCAACACGTATTAGTAACCCAGCCAGTCTTTGAAATTCGTCAAAATTCCGTAAGCTGAAATCGAAATAGAAGTGAGGAGATCTGCAGAAGAACCAGTCACCGACATTGCTCTTCGAGTCACTAAAATTAAGTGGCAGTGGGAGGCACATTGCTCGTAAAACCCATGGCCGATGGGGCAGTAAGGTTCTGGAGTGGCGGCCACGTACTGGAAGACGCAGTTTAAAGAGTTCCCCAAGAAGGTGGACCGATGACCTTTATGCCTAGTTTGAGTTTTCATTACGAGACTCGATCATCAATATCGAGCGCGTTTGGCGCTCTCATTGGTTGAGATTTCTTACAACCTTGAAGCGGGACAATCGATGAGTCAAACGCGCTCGATATCGACGATCGAGTGTAATGCAAACTCATACTAAGCCTACTGGTGAAGGTCGCGGGAAGCCGATGAATGAGGGCAGCACAAGACCGTTTATCGTGGAAAGCCTTGGAGGAGGGCTTTGTCCAGCAGTGGATCTCTATAGGCTGAAGAAAAAGACGGAAGTAGAACTCATCCCGCCTGCCCTTCATCACTTCCTAGTGCTTTCACTGGGGAGAAGAAGTGGAGATACAAACTCCCCTATCTGACTGCTGCCAACCATACATTCAGTTACCTTTAATCTTTGCTATAAATCTTTAGGTCTAGAACGTCAACCCATAGTGGAACAAATGGCGAACATGATGGGAGTGAAATCGTTCCGGCTGGGCGAGTCGCTGGGATGGAACCAATGCGCCGACAACAACGGAGGATGTTCACACCTCTGCCTCAACACACCCGACCACTATGTGTGCAGTTGTCCTGTTGGTGAGTAATGTACTATACCATATCGGCTTAAGCAGTTAACTAAAATGTAAACAAAAATAAATCCATATGACTTGTTTAACCGACTAAACATATTATTCTGTAAATGACAAGAATAGCTGGTCGCTGTGATTAACACAAGACAATGTTTGTATTCCTTCTCCGGAATTAGCTTACTGACACGTTATATGAGTTCATATAATTCTCTTTTTTACAACGCATAAATATGTGAGCTGTCAAGCCCTTTATGCCTGGGGCTTATAAATAGGTGATAAGTTTTGTCTTTTCGCATTTCCATTTTTAATGACTTTTTATAAATTTTTTGATTCACTGGTGTTTTGGCGTGGCTTGCTGGCATATGGTGGATTGGATAGTTTCATTTAATGTTCTGTGTTGCGAAAATGTACTGCGACGTGAATTTTGGTTTACTTTTAGTACCTAAACCCATGGAGTAGGTATATTTATATTGATGTAAAAAAAAATATAAACTCATTTCCAAAAAACATTAGGTCTTACGAGTTGTAACTCGTACGTTCAAACACAGAAAACCGCATAATCACAGCCCTTAAACAAACGCACCTTTTCGCCACTTACAGGTCTGGAACTTAGTAAAGACAGGAAGACTTGTGTGGAACCTGCAGCGTTCTTAGTGTACAGCCGCAAGAATGTCATCGGTCACATCAGTATTGAGAACGAACAGAATGACGTCATCCTGCCTCTCAAAGACTTGAAAGAAGTCAGGTAAGAGCGTCATAATTATGTATAATTAATTATGGAAAGCTATGTACAGACGACAGCACATCGAGCTACTACAATCTGTCAGATTTTTTGTTGAATTTCCAACTTTATCAGTAAAGCTTTAAGGCTCAAGGTTCATTGGGAATAATTGACAGTTTCAGGTAGCTTGGCCTACTGTCGTCCGTACATGCGTACTGGTTAAGATTTATTAAAAATGCATTATCCATACTATCCATACTAATATTATAAATGCGAAAGTAACTCTGTCTGTCTCCCTGTCTGTTACGCTTTTCCGCTTAAACCTCTCAACCGATTTTGTTGAAATTTGGCACATACAATCTTTAGACCCTGAGAAAGGACATAGGTTACCTTTTATTTAAAAAAAAAATATGTTCCCGGGGGAAATCTAAAAAGCGCGATATAACGGAATTCCACGCGGGCGAAGCCGCGGGCGGAAAGCTAGTAATATTATATGCGAAAGTATCTCTGTCTGTCTGTTGCGCTTTCCCGCTTAAACCTCTAAACTGATTTTGATAAAATTTGGCACAGACAATCTTTAGACCCTGAGAAAGGACACAGGCTACCTTTTATTTTGATATTACGAGGAAAATCTAAATGCGCGATAAAACCGAATTCCATGCGGGCGAAGCCGCGGGCGGAAAGCTGGTTAATTATAATTTCAAAATATAAGTCATAATATAACATAAAACGTAATGTCAAAATAAAAATTACGTAGTCCAAGAATTCATAATTATTTCAAAGTAATAATGTGATTTTATTATCTTCATTACAATATCAAAAAGTATGATTTAAAAATTCATTGACGGGATTTGTATTTTGACTTTTCACTTATTACACAAATCGTGAATGTATACTTTTAATTTTGAAAATCCACTAGGAGTCAAACTCATATGAACTCGTGGATCGTTTTTTTTTTTTTTTTTCAATAATTTGAAACTAGTAGTTGACCACAATCTCGCTTGATGGTAAGCAGTAATGCAATCGTTGATGGTAAAGCGCGCTAGTTTATTAAGAGTCTATACACTTTAGCCTTGAAGACGCTTAAATTGTAGTCAGACGGAAACAACGCCGCTGGCAAATTGTTCCAGTCCCTCGATGTACGCGGTATAAAAGACGAGGCGAAACGCTTCGTCGGAATCGTAGTGGTATCGACAACGTAAGGGCTCAAACACATAAACACGATACGACGTCGCGTAGTACGATGCGATTCAACATCAGAAGCAGAAGGTGGTGTTTTAGTACATTCTGAAAAATGGACCGCTCTAGACGCATTCTGCTTCTGTTGTTAATAAGAAGACGTCCACGACGCGACGTCGACTCCGCATCGTACGACGCGACGTCGTATCGTGTTTATGTGTTTGAACCCTAAGGCTGGATACTTGCCGTACGACGGGTCGTCCGATGATGGAGCGGAGATGGAGATGAGGACTTTATCTACAATTTGTATAGAAATATTGTTGTTTTTCAGTGCTTTGGCGGTGGATGTATCTGGCAACAAGATATACTGGTCAGACAGCAAAACTAAAACCATCAACCGATGTTCTGTCAATGGTTCCAACATGGAGAGAGTGCTGGAGTGGATGGGGCTGGTTGAAGGTACATTCAACATTGTTTATAACACTTATTGATTTTTGTCATAAACAATTTAGTTGTACGGATAAAAAGTGGTGACAATCGAAAAACTAACTCTTATGATGCACTAAACTTTATTTTTGTTTAGTTTGTAAACGGAATCGATATCAAAACCATTGCAATTTATATTCGTGGTCCATACAGTAAAAAAATTAAAAATATTTGATACTAGGTATAGCAATAGACTGGTCTGGTCAGAACATTTACTGGACGGATACGGCTACCCAACGCATCGAGGTGGCGCGTCTAGACGGCTCCAGTCGACGAGCCCTTGTCTGGCAGGGACTGAAGAAACCAAAGAGCATTGCACTGGATCCGAAAAAAGGGTATGTTTAATTTTATTGATTTTATGAGAAAATTTACAACAACAATAATAATGTAAAGTAATATATTATGTAGAAGAAAGCTATTTACATGCTTTTCTACGACCATTTCGTAATTTGCTTAATCATCATCATCAGCCTTTACTCGTCCACTGCTGGACATAGGCCTCTTTCATGGCACGCCAACAAGCTCGATCCTGCGCAGTTCTCCGCCAGCCACTACCAGCCACCTTTTTGATGTCGTCGCTCCATCTGGCCCAAGGGCGTCCCACGCTACGTTTGCCGAGACGCGGTCTCCACTCATTTGCTTAATGCATAACCATAATTCATATTGATGACCAATGACCATTTCCACACGGGTAAACCATACTACAATAAATCATTTTTTTTTATGGCTATGGCATCAAGAAATCAACATATGATTATGCCAAAAAGCGCGCGTATTTGCGTCACGACGACTAAAAATCGCATGCTATTAGGCTGTATAGATCAGTTGCCTTTGTCTTTCATTTGTGGGATTATAACACCATTGCGCGCGCCATGCTATTTTCGCGCCATTGTTAGCTTTTATCTGCATTTATTTCAAGGTCGTAGAAAAAGTTCTGTATGCCAGTATTGTGCCACGAAGCGAAGCTGAGTGGCACAATAGATCAGCACGACTAACTATCACTCATATTAAAATAGCTATCATTGCTTGACAGCGGCATAAATAAATATTCCGCTTTTAAAAAACAGTATGAGAGTTAAACACAGACAACTGAAGAAAACAAACAAAAATGAAATACATAAGTCTTGTCATTGTATTCTATTTTTATTTATGGCAAGCGAAGCCGATGTCGACTATTCTGGTAATATCAAATGTGGAATGGAGAAGCAAGAGTGTACATAAACAATAGTAATAATAAAAACAAAAAATTGCGATGCTACATTGGACAAATACATTAGTCAAAAAGTCACATTTTTAACATTAGCGAAATCATGCATGTCGGTGCGTAGTCCCGGCACACGATTCTCTAAAAACAAAAGGGACACGCTTCCAATGTTTTAAACGGTAGTTTCTAGATTCTAGAAGCTTCGCTGGCCTTTGAATCGACTTTGCCTCTTTCGTCGGAGGGAATGATTCCAAAAAGGTATGCGTTATGCACTTCAATAAAAGGCTTGCTCATTTTTTTACATTTTGGTGAATAAATGAAGCTCAACATTTCGACCCACCATATTGACTAGATTTTGAACCTTTTTAATTAAAAGAATCTAACCTTCTGGTAGAAACTCAAAACTTAGCTACATCATTATTACTTCGAAGTCGATATTGTACGCAAAAGTGCTTTGGCGCATCATAAACAATGTTAACCCTTTCTTCCTTCATTCCAGCTACATGTACTGGTCAGAACTGGGCTCTAAAACCATCAAACGAGCCGGCATGGATGGCTCGTCACCTACCATACTCTTCGAACAAGTTGGCAAAGTTCACTCCATAGCCATAGACTATGAACGACGCGCCATCTACTGGGCAGCATTGGACCCGCCCGCGATTGAGTTCGCATTTCTCAATGGAACAGGGAGGAAGGTGCTAGTGAACAATGTGTCCATGCCCTATACGCTGACGCTGTATAATGATAGAATATACTGGGGTGACTGGAATACAGGTATGTGTTGTATTATTTAGATTTTGTTCCTCACGTGAGAATTTCCCCAGTGTGAACACAAACTTCACAATTTACCATAAACAAGTAATTATAAGGTCATAAAAATATTTTTACAAAACAAAAAAGAACAACCAACTGCCAAAAGAACACTACAAAGTTAAAAATAACAAATTTCAGAAGTTGGTGGCATAAACGAATTTTTCTACGACCATTTGGTAATTTGCATAATACATAACCATAAGTCATATCTCAATAGTACTCATTCCTGCTAAGTCGTGTTACAATGACTATTTCCACACGGGTAAAACGTACTACAATGAAACTTTTTAATTTTTTTATGGCTATGGCATCAAAAAATCAACATAAATATGATTATGCCAAAAAGGGCGCGTATTCGTGTCACGACTAAATATCGCATATAATTAGGCTGTATGGATGAATTGCCTTTGCCTTTCATTTGTGGGATTATATCAAAACACATCGCGTGCGCTGCGCTATTTTCGCGCCATTGATTGACGGTTTTTTGTATTTATTTATTTCAAAGCTGTAGAAAAAGTTTTGTATGCCACTGTCGCAAACAGCTAATGTTGATCTTGCTCTTGCTGATCTATTGTGCCACTCAGCTTCGCTTCGGGGCACAAACTCGCCATCTATTAAAAAAAATAAACTATCACTCATATTACAATAGCTATCATTGCTTGACAGTGGCATAAATAATTACTATTAAGGACATACATGTTATGGTCATGGTGTCTTTTGTTTTTGACATTTCGTAAAAAAAAAAAAGCTTATTTATGGTAGAATTGAGTAAACTCTTCCTTTTTGAAGTTGGTAAAAAAAAAATAATTTAAAGTTACAGCGAAATATCTTTGTTCCTTTCATTTTCACTTGTAGTTCATTTTTTTCCTTTTTGTTCATTTCATGGCTCACATAAGCTATCCATTAATTTTTCTGGTCAGCTTATCCCTTGCCATCTATCCCAAGTTAAATTTATTACTCATGTATTCTGTCCCATCTCATCACTACAATATGAAGACAAACAATTTCCTGTAAATTTTTCTGTTAGCCCTTGTCAATTGTGTCTTTAAATGTACCTGCAGGCATCGTAGAATCAGCATCCAAGAGTACGGGCGAGTCCCGCGCGGTGGTGGCGTCCGGCGTGGAGTACATCTCCGAGCTGAAGGTGTTCGGGCGTGGGGCGCGCGGCGCGGGGCGGCAGTGCGCGGCAGACAACGGCGGCTGTGCGCACCTGTGTCTGGGCGCGCCCACAGACTACCGCTGTGCGTGTCCGCAGCACTACAGGCTCAACAAGGACAACCTCACTTGTACAGGTACCTACCTCATGTCTTACGTGGAGACGACATTACGAAACAAGTTCGTAATCTACGAAAAATCTTTGTTTTATTGTTAAGCTATTGCATAGCTTCTATCGCGGGCCTTGAGCGTGGAGACCGAATCCAGAAATTCTGTAACGAAAATAACCTAACACCCGCCACTCCGAGCGGCACAGCAGCGGTGCGGTGTTGAAAGCCGTGCATCGTCTAACGTCGTTTCAGTTCGGCAATCTTCAGCACGATGTGTTTGTGTGCGTGCAACTACATCTTTTGATAACAATTTATAGGTTTTGAAAAAGAACATGCATGTTGCAGGACGCGAACTCAGTTCTACACATTTGACAAGTTAATGATTGTGGCGATGTGCTAAAGTTGCGATTAATTTTCACTCAGAAATAGGTCTTCTATAAGATGTAGAAATATTAAATACAAAATAGTTCGTTACGACGCGGCCGACACCAATTTTATGATATTTCGACATGGGTGTCGTAATTTTTGAAATCCAAGATGGCCAACACCAATTTTATGATATTTTGAAATGGGTGTCGTAACAAAGGTTTTTGGTGTGCTGATCACCGAGTGACATCATTTTTAAAATCCAAGTTGGCCGACATTAAATTTCTTGATATTTTGACTTGGGTTTCATAACAAGGGTTTTCGGGGGTGCTGATCACCAAAATGACATTAGTTTTGAAATCCCAGTTGGCCCACATAAAATTTCTTGATATTTTGACTTGTGTGAGCTACTGGTTCAAAGGTTGCTTGGTTATTTTGTTCTTTAACAGTTTCGTTGGAGTGTCTCGATGCTTCAGCATCTTGTTTCGAGTATAGTTGTCGGTAGAAATTTGTAGCTAGATCATTGATGTTCTGTCGTATCGTGATTGTTTTCGACCTTCTTTTGAGCTTGGGTACCCATTCTTTGCCCGATTCTCGCAGTTCTTTCAGTGCTTTTTTTACGCCACCTGTTTTCTGGATGTGATACTCTAATGTTTTTAACCTTTTAACTTTGCGATCTTTTCTTATGCTTTCCCGAATTCTTTTACTAAGGTCTGAGATCAAGTTTCTATTTTCCTTTCTTGATTGGTTAGTTATAAGCTTCTTTCTTTCTTCTATTTGTTGCAGGGTATGTTCGCTGAGTTGATATTTGTTGCCAATATGGGTGTTTCCATTTCGATTATCAATGTATTGTAGTTCTTTTTCTAGGATTTCGTATTTCTGTGTAGTGTTCAATTTTACATTGGTAATGATGTGGTTTTCGACTTCTTTAAGTACATTATTAGACATATTCAAGCAGGGTAGCCTTGACTGGTGTTTTAAATTTGTTTTAATTTTGTTACGAGATATTCTTGGTTGGGATGTTCTAAGGGAGCAGCGAACCATACGGTGGTTTGTATTGAAGTTTAGGTTACTTATGACAGTAGTGTCGGTGAAGGCTTTTGGGTAGTTACTAATTATGTAATCGATTTCGTTTTTAGTTGAGCCATCAGGGGAAATCCAAGTCCATTTGTTTCTTTGACTCTTTTTGAATACAGAGTTAAGTGCTGATAGGTTATGCTCCATCAAGAACTCCACAAGCTTCTGTCCGTTGCGACTCCTCTTTCCATAACCGAACTTGCCGAGTATATACTCATTTATATTTTGCCTCGTTCCAATCTGTGCGTTGAAATCGCCCATTAGGATTATATATTTATCGGCGCTGTTTTTAATAGCCAGTGATAGATCCTCGTAAAAAGCTTCGAGCACTGTTTGTTCCGCTTGCTCAGTTGGTGCGTAAGCCTGTATGATAGTCCACTGTTTTTTGTATCCTGGTAGTTTCATGTTCAATAAGGCCAATCTGTCGGAAATTCCTATCAGTTCTTGTATGTATTTCTTTAAGGATTTTTTTATAAGGAACCCTACGCCTCTGTGTCCGGCAATTTCACCTTTCTGGTATAGTATGTAGTTGGCATGCTCTTCTATTTTTTCACCCAATCTTCGCATTTCACTTATTCCCAAAATATCAAATTTTATATTTACCAATGACTGTTCCAACTCTAGTAAACTTTCTTGGGTTCTGAGGGTTCTGGTATTCAGTGTAGCAATATATAGTACATCGTTTCTGTTTATTGAAGGGTGATGGTCTAGTTCTCCCGCGGTGACCGGCCGTGTTGGGAGACAGGTTTGTTGTTGTTTTTCATTGGTTTGTTGTGGTTGTCCGGTTTGTGGTGTCCGTCTTTTCGTTTCGTTGTGAGTGTATGTCTGAGAGAGATTGTGATCTTTCACGCAAGTACTGAAAGGCATCTCGTTTTATTATTTTTGGATCGTTTCGGTTTCTAATATCAATATTTTTGGGGCTAGGTGTTTCCGATCTCATTCTTTTTTCATATGGCTTTTTATTTTGAGGGTACTTTTCCTTCTTTTTAAGCAGAGCTTCTTTTGACAGGTCTTGAGTGATGTAGGTGTTTGGGCTCATCTTTTTCTTATTTTTGAGTATTTGGATCTTCTTTTGTAATGTTGTTGTAGCGAGTAAAATAGGTCTTATTTTCCCCCCCTCCTCAACTTTTTTTCCTAGTCTCTGCATTCTATTTATTTCTTCCTCTTTCAGTATAACGTCTATGTCTTTCAATTTTGAGAGGACCAAGGCTTGCAAGTCATCTCTACTCTCATCCTGTGATTCCAGAAGCCCGTGTATTATTATATTGTTTCTTTTTCCGTTTGTCTCTAAGTTTTCTATTTTTTTAGTAAGATTGTCTATTTCGGTTTTCAATTTTGCGTTTTCTTCTATTATTGGTTTAATTTTTTCATCAACTTGCTTTAGTACTGCAGTAGTAATGTTCTCCGTTATAATATTGGTTTGAAGATTAAGTTGTTCCTTCATTTTATCTAGAAGTAGTGACATCTCCGGTGACAGATGAGTTGACATCTTGCGAGCGTAGAACGAAACGTTATTTATGTTTCTGAACGGAACTATATGCCGCTAAGTTGGTACTATGTCACTTTTCTTTAATTTTGTCAACTAACCTTACTTTCTGTGTTCAGATGTTTTCGACGTATTTAGCACTTTGTTTATTGTTCCGTGTCGAGATTAATAAGTATTTCGTCGCACCACAGCACACAAAACTTTAACTGAGCACTATTTGACTGAGATGGTGGAATTTTTACAGTGTTTATTTGTCAAAATACGGGAGCGTTGCACTTAACGTCAGACGTATTCGAGCACCGGAACAGGAAAAAAAAAAAAAAAAAAAAAGAGAAATAAATAAATTATTATTATTATCTATATCTTGATATAGGGTTCACTCTCACATTTTCCTGAAAGATTAAAAAATAGTAATATGCAATTTCTATCAGAAGATGGGTAACACGATTACATACCTGTTTCAGCAACTGTTCGAGCATAAATATCATCTAAATTTGATAAAATTGGTCCAGCTTCGTGTTCTAGCAAACCTCGCCGATATACTTTAAAAATTATTTCCCTACCTTTTTTTTTTATTTGTTTTGCTCATTTTTAATACGTTTCTTCGATGATTTATACATGTAGATTTGAAAAGCAATAATAAATGCAATAATAGATGCAGATATCGATTAACAAAACAAATCACGACGGCCGATGGCATTTGATGTATTATAATTTTGTGTTACCCTAATTTTAAAATTTTTAGGTCCAGATACATTAATTTAACGACTTTATAGACAAACTATAAAAAGCATTTGAATGCTTTTTCTAATTCCTTCATTTACTTATTATATATTTACTACCACAGAGACGACCATTGTAAGAAAACCTAAACGGAACACACGAAGAACAAAGAAAGAGATGCAATTACAGCCCAGCAAATGACAGAAGCCATCAGTCTCGAATGTCATCCCGAAAACTCTCAAATGGACGTCCAAGCTTGGTACATATTTCGAAGGGACTTACGTGTAATCTGCGTAGTTAACATTAATTAAAAAAAAGAATATAAGTGTGTTTTTTGTCAGCGAAATTTTATTGAAAAGGGTAAATTTAAATTGCGCATTCGTACACACTGGTGATAAACCCTATGAGTGTGATTTATATCCATGTAATTATAATCGCGAGCGTTATTTAACAAAACATATTCGTACACACACAAGTGAGAAACCTTATAAGTGTGTTGTCTGTCAGTGAAAATACAAATTCGTACCCTCACTGGTGAATAACCTTATAAATTTAATGTATGTCAACGAAATTTTACTAATATGAGCCTATCAACAAACCATATGCGTACACACACTGGTGAGAAACCCTATAAGTGTGATGTATGTCAAGGTAATTTTAGCCAGAAGAGTCATTTAACAGTGCATATGCGTACACACACTGGTGAGAAACCTTTTAAGTGCGATGTATGTCAACGTTATTTTAGCCAGAAGAGTCATTTAACAGTGCATATGCGTACACACACTGGTGATAAACATTATAAATGTGATGTATGCCAACATAATTTTTTCTCGAAGAGTCTTTTAGCAATGCATTTGTGTACACAAACTAGTGAAAACCCTTTTAAGTGTGATATATGTCAACGAAATTTTACTAAAAAGAGTCTATTAAGACAACATAAGCATACACATACTGGTGAAAAACCTTATACGTGTGACGTATGTCAACATAATTTTAGCCGGAAGACTAATTTAACAATACATATGCGTACACACACTGGTGAAAAACCTTATAGGTGTGATGTGTGTCAACGTAATTTTACTAAAAAGAGTCTATTAAGAAACCATATGCGTACACATACTGGTGAGAAACCTTATAAATGTGATGTATGTCAACGTAATTTTAGTCAGAAAAGTAATTTAACAGTTCATATGCGTACACACACTGGTCATAAACCTTATGAGTGTAATGTCTGTCAACGTAATTTTAGCCTGAAGAGTATTTTAACAAAGCATTTGCATACACACTCTGGGGAAAAACATTATAAGTGTGATGTATGTCAACGAAATTTTAGTAAAAAAAATCTATTAAGAAAACATATGCGTACACATACTGGTGAGAAACCTTATAAATGTGATGTATGTCAACGTAATTTTAGCCAGACGAGTCATTTAACAGTACATATGCGTACACACACTGGAGTTAAACCTTATGAGTGTAATGTATGTCAACGTAATTTTAGCCTGAAGAGTATTTTAACAAAGCATTTGCTTGCACATACTGGTGAAAAACCTTATAAGTGTGATGTGTGTCAACGTAATTTTAGGTCGAAGAGTAATTTAACCATACACATGCGTACACACACTGGTGAAAAACCATACAAGTGTGAAGTTTGTCAACGTAATTTTACTCAAAAGGGTCTATTAAAAAAACATATGCGTACACACACTGGTGAGAAACCTTATGAATGTGATGTATGCCAACGTAATTTTAGTGTTAAGAGTAATCTAAGAATTCATTTGCGTACACACACTGGTGAAAAACCATACAAGTGTGAAGTTTGTCAACGTAATTTTACTGAAAAGAGTCTATTAACTAAACATATGCGGACCCACACTGGTGAGAAACCTTATAAATGTGATGTTTGTCAACGTAATTTTAGTGTTAAGAACAATTTAAGAATTCATTCGCGTACACATACTGGTGAAAAACCTTATAAGTGTGATGTATGTCAAGGTAATTTTAGCCAGAACAGTCATTTAACAGTGCATATGCGTACACACACTGGTGAGAAACCTTTTAAGTGCGATGTATGTCAACGTTATTTTAGCCAGAAGAGTCATTTAACAGTGCATATGCGTACACACACTGGTGATAAACATTATAAATGTGATGTATGCCAACATAATTTTTTCTCGAAGAGTCTTTTAGCAATGCATTTGTGTACACAAACTAGTGAAAACCCTTTTAAGTGTGATATATGTCAACGAAATTTTACTAAAAAGAGTCTATTAAGACAACATAAGCATACACATACTGGTGAAAAACCTTATACGTGTGACGTATGTCAACATAATTTTAGCCGGAAGACTAATTTAACAATACATATGCGTACACACACTGGTGAAAAACCTTATAGGTGTGATGTGTGTCAACGTAATTTTACTAAAAAGAGTCTATTAAGAAACCATATGCGTACACACACTGGTGAGAAACCTTATAAATGTGATGTATGTCAACGTAATTTTAGTCAGAAAAGTAATTTAACAGTTCATATGCGTACACACACTGGTCATACACCTTATGAGTGTAATGTCTGTCAACGTAATTTTAACCTGAAGAGTATTTTAACAAAGCATTTGCATACACACTCTGGGGAAAAACATTATAAATGTGATGTATGTCAACGAAAGTTTAGCTCAAAGAGTCGTTTAGAAATGCATATGTGCACACAAACTGGTGAAAAACCTTATAAGTGTGATGTATGTCAACGAAATTTTAGTAAAAAAAATCTATTAAGAAAACATATGCGTACACATACTGGTGAGAAACCTTATAAATGTGATGTATGTCAACGTAATTTTAGCCAGACGAGTAATTTAACAGTACATATGCGTACACACACTGGAGTTAAACCTTATGAGTGTAATGTATGTCAACGTAATTTTAGCCTGAAGAGTATTTTAACAAAGCATTTGCTTGCACATACTGGTGAAAAACCTTATAAGTGTGATGTGTGTCAACGTAATTTTAGGTCGAAGAGTAATTTAACCATACACATGCGTACACACACTGGTTAAAACATCCAAGTGTGAAGTTTGTCAACGTAATTTTACTCAAAAGGGTCTATTAAAAAGACATATGCGTACACACACTGGTGAGAAACCTTATGAATGTGATGTATGCCAACGTAATTTTAGTGTTAAGAGTAATCTAAGAATTCATTTGCGTACACACACTGGTGAGAAACCTTATAAATGTGATGTTTTTCAACGTAATTTTAGTGTTAAGAACAATTTAAGAATTCATTCGCGTACACATACTGGTGAAAAACCTTATAGGTGTGAAGTATGTCAACGTAATTTTAGTCAGAAGAGGTTATTAACAAGTCGTATGCGTACACACACTGGTGAAAAGCCTTATAGGTGTGATGTATGTCAACGTCATTTTAGCCGGAAGAGTAATTTAACTAGACATATTCGTACACATACGAATTAAAGACCTTTTAATTAAAGTGTAAGTCAACGTACTTTCATTCTAAAGAGTCATTTAACAATACATATGCGAACACATACTGGTGAATACCATTTAAGTGTGTAGTATGTCAACGCAACTTTACAGGAAAGAAATTTTATAAAACATTCGTACACACAATGGTGAAAAATATTATATGTGTTATGTATGTCAATGTAATTGTAGAAAAACTACACAAGTCTGGAGTAAGTTAAAGCAATTTTACTGAAAAAAATGTTCTTTTTATTTTACCTGCACTAATTTTAATGTGATTACCCAATCTTGATTATGTTTATTTTGCTTTTTACTTTATTTAATATACACGCTGGAATAATAATGGTTAATGTGGTAAATGTAATTTTAATGGTTGTTTTCCCGCGGCAGAACGATTTGCTTTAAGGAAAACTTTCGATGAATAGAGTAAAAGTCAAGAATAAAAAGTTGTGTTATAAAATAATTATTAAAAAAAATCAACAACTCAAAAAAAGTGAGAAAAGTTAGTTACGCTGGATACAACTTGTAGGTACTTCTCGGAAGTGACATGCAACCGCCTCAAAGGAAAGCAATGCATTTAGTGTTCAAACCATAATAAGCTCCTGCGCGTAGTGAGACGGCATAAAATACTTCACTCGGTGGTGGGCCATAATATCGGCTACTTTTACGACGACTTTAGTTAAGTAAGTTACCACCCACCAGATAAAGTCTTGCCGCCAAGCGATTCGTCGTGTTCCCGCATAATGTCTGGTGAAGCCTTACGGAGGACAGGTCTGAGCAGTTGTATTGTGATGTGTGCCGGTTACGATGCGCTAAATGTTATTGTGTCGGTAGTTTGATCTTGGAGGGTCTCCAGATTAATCTCCCTCTGGTGCAGCAGCGTTGGTCGTGTTGTTGGGTTTAACATTGCATCACCTCGCTCAACTGCCGTCTTCCTTCCTACTCGCTAAGATTTTTAAGTGAATAGGCTTAATAAACTTGTGCGCTTTACCATAAACGATTGCATCACTGCTTACCACATGGCTTGAAGCCACCACATGGCTTCGCGCTTTCAATGGGCCGAACTACATCAGGCACCCTAGTCGCTTGCTCTACCAACTGGGAAACTGGTAGAGCAAGCGACTAGGGTGCCTGATGTAGTTGGCCACACTGCCAACTGTTTGGACCTTCTGCTGACCACTGATCCGGACAGATGTGTTGTAACAGTTTTCTCACCGTTGGGAACTTCAGACCACTGTCTGGTGAAGTCTGTGTCGTCCTTCTCCCCACCAGATCACGACTCTCGTGGTGAACGGCGAATGTGGCGATACAGGTCAGCGGATTGGGATGAGATGCGCCACTTCTTTGCGTCTTATCCTTGGCAGCAGGTCTGCTTCTCTTCTCACAATCCGTCGAGCTGTGCGGACGCTACAACCGATGTGGTGCGTCAAGCTATGGAGTATTTTATCCCATTCAATAACGTGCCCGTTGGTGGCTCGGCTCGCCCGTGGTTCAATGCCGATTGTGTCCAAGCTGAACAGCGTAAGCACACGGCATTTCTCGCCTGGGTTGACGCTCGTGACCGCGGAGCTCCGGATCTAAGCTCAAAGAAGAGAGCCTTTAACCGTGCTGCCAAGTCCTACAAGAAGGCGCTCAAGAAGGCTCGCTTCGACCGTATTACCCATATTGGTAACAAGTTATCTGCGCAGCCATCCGGTAGCAGATCTTTTTGGTCGCTTGCCAAATCGGTTGAGGCGAACTTCTGTCGGCCCTCACTGCCTCCGTTGGTTAGGCCTGATGGAACACTGGCTCATACGGCGAGAGAGAAAGCAGGTCTCTTTGCCCTTAATTCGCGTCTTGATACTGGCAGTGCTACTCCACCTAATTTACCTCATTGCGGAGTTTCAATGCCTGAGGTTCGCATTAGAAACAAGGAGGTTCTGAGAGTACTGTGTCGTCTGGACGTGAATAATATAATACTAGCGATTGTTCTTAAAGCATGTGCGCCCGAGTTGTCTCCTGTATTGACGCGCTTGTATCGCCTCTCATTTAGGACTGGTATAGTGCCCAAGTCCGGGAAGCTTGCTAACGTGCAGCCCGTGCCCAAGAAGGGTAGTCGTGCCGATCCTGCCAACTATCGGCCGATTTCGATCACCTCTATACTTTGCAAAATTATGGAGCGTGTATTGAACTCGCGCCTCTTGGCATACCTGGAAGGTAACGATCTCCTCAGTGACCGACAGTACGGGTTTCGTCGCAATCGGTCAACTGGGGACCTACTAGTGTATGCCACTCACTTGTGGGGCGAGGCCCTCGAGAAGAATGGGGAAGCGATTGCTGTCTCCCTTGATGTCTCGAAGGCCTTCGACCGGGTATGGTACGCTGGCCTTTTGAGTAAGCTTCCAGCGTACGGCATTTCCCCTAGCCTGACTGGCTGGATAAAAGACTTCCTGACTGAACGGTCCCTCCGAGTTGTTGTCGACGGATGCTCATCGGAGCCCATGTCGACCAATGCCGGTGTTCCTCAGGGATCTGTTCTCTCTGCAACTCTGTTCCTGCTGCATATTAACGATCTGCTGATGCCCGGCATCTATGGGTATGCAGATGACAGCACAGTTGTAGAGAGATACCTGCCGGATGCTCGGGCTAGTAGGGAATCAATCCGGTCCGAAAGAGAGGCCATGGTTGAGCGAACGAGTGTTGCACTGCAGGCAGTCTCCGAATGGAGCAATGCCAATCTTGTAGCATTCAATGCCGCCAAAACACAGGCGTGTCTTTTCACCGCCAAAAGGAGCCCGTTCACCTTGGCTCCTACTTTTCGAGATGTGTCCTTGGAGTGTTCCGACCGCCTTCAGCTTTTGGGAGTTGAGATTTCCTCGAACCTTAACTTTGGGCGGTTCATTGAGTCCAAGGCCAAGGTGGCTGCCAGGAAATTCACCCGCGTAGGTTTCGATATGCTTTTTTTATATGCTCTGCTCCTATTGGTCGCAGCGTGGTGGTATATAGCCTGAAGCCTACCTGGATTAATGGGCTATCAAACACAAAAAGATTTTTTTTGGTAATGTTGCGGGGCAGGCGTGCAACAAATGTGACACGAGTCGGTCGAAATACGATTGTCGTGTTGCACGATAATCGTAGTTCAACTGAAACATGCAATCATGGCGTTTAGGTGCTTATTCCAGAAGGAAACTCAAGCATTGATCTCTGCTTAAACATTAGATAAAACTAGTTTATTCAATCAAATGGCTTGAAACTAGACTTAAGTAGAGCTTGACTTTTGAGTAACGTTCTGTAATATGCACCTTAGTATTCTTCTATGCATTTCTAGAGCGTTCATTTGTTTAGATTGGCATTTTATATTGTGAATTTAGTGATAGTTGCAGTCCACCAAAACTTGAACATTTAATATATATTTTAAACCACTACAGAAATCAAGAAAACTGAAATAATGATGATCATTCTGCATAAAGGTGAAACTATTAAACTAAGTTAACTAAAGGTTGATATCTAAAAAAAGGATTAGCTTAAAGGCCCAGTAACCAGAACTTAATGACCCACAAAAAAAGAGGTTGACATGTCGTCTATGCTTTGCTCATGAAAGTAGTAAGTACTACGTACAACTGGATGGCTTACTTGCAACCTTTCACCATATCAAAATGAACCTTAAACATATACAAATAAAGTATTTTTTATAAAACCAATATCTACTTAGAGAAGTGAGCTCAAGTGAGACATATCTTCACTTGGTGTGTCTCTTTCGCACAATTGCGAAAGATATAGGATATAGGTATACACAGCGTGTGTGTACAGATAAGAACGGTTACACTAGTTAGAAAGAGACGAACCAAGATTTATGACCTCTCACTCGGCCCTTGCTTAGTCGCACAGTAATCCTACCAGGTAGGTACGTAGTACTTATTATTTCCATGGCTTTGCTCTCAATTAATGTCAAGTTCTGCTGACTGTCACTATGACATTCAAGTTGTCAGCATAACTTTGTTTAGTGTTCACTATAATCACTTATAGGGGCTTTGAGGTTTGAAGTAAAACCACCAAATTATCAGTAAGTACACACAGCTTAAGGGGCACGTCTAGTCGCCACTCGGGATAGAGTGGGAATGCCTTGAGGTGCTACATTAAGCTGTGTGCCACATTTAATTGTATATACATAGGATTTCTTTTTTAAAGTATGCTATGTAATTATTAAATTAAAACATTCTGATTAGGTTACGCCTTTTTCATACGGTCCTAGACAGATACTATTCGACTCCATCTAGACGTTCTAGACGTGTGATTAAAACAAGCCGGGCTTTATTTGTACACAACGCTTTTCTTCCTTTCAAAATAATTTTCTATTTCTTATAATTGAAATGTTTAGTTGATAACCACCATATGACGCTGGCAGAATAGTCGCCATCACCAGAGTTGCCAAAGAAGAGACAAAAAAATACAATACTTTTTGATCCAAAAGAAGGAAAGACTGCCAATTTGATGGATTTGTTTATCGGAGAGTATCCGCATGTATTTAGTGAACAACAGGAACTTGCACAAACTATGTGAAAAACTGAGGACTGATATTCCAGTAAGTTGATATTTTTGTATAACAAATATATATTATATAACGAGTATATATTATAAGTCTACCCTCAGAACTAAAAAAGGTTTTATAATTATTAAAAAAATATCAAATTTACCCCCTTATTCATAAGCGTTGCTTAAAGTTAAGTAGTGGTTACTTATTAGCGATACTTTAACCATACATTTTGACCTTTTAACGTCACTTAACTTTAATCATCACTTATGAATAAACACCACAGTGTTTAAGGTGTTTATTCATAAACAATGTTTAAAGTTAAGTGCAATGCAAACATCTAAAATATATGGTTAAACAATTGCAAAGGAGACGGGCGAAAGTTCATACAAAGTTAGGCCTGATTGGACAGCCACGATTATTGCATTAAATCATTACAATATTATTACTATTTGAAAAATAAAACTTTATTCAGAATGGCAGAATCGGAGAAAAAAGAAATAGGGTATTATTAGCTTGCACAAAACTAACCTCATTTGCTTTTTTATAAGTTTTCTTACAAGCTGTCAGCGCTCTTAAGGTATATTTAAGTAATTATTCAGACTTTTATGTAGACTAGATTTTATCAGAATGTATTTTTATGACATTAACAAATCATGAGTGTGGTTTCCAAAGGGCCGGCGGCGCTTAACTGCATATTAAATGTTACAAAGAAGGAGGTTAAAAAAGAATTAGGAAAACCATTTACAATCTAATTATAGAAAAGAGTAAGCGAGAATAAAAATCACATTTCTCTTATATCGATTTATTAATCATCCAATTCATCATATACAATTAATGCTGGCAAAGGAAGCGAAGCTCGTGAGGGTGCAGGACTCCCAGCGTCCTCACGCCTCTAGCCGAAGCAAAAGACGCCCTGGTCGGGAGACAATATCGAACTCCCGGCCATCATAGGCGCTGGTATGCGGGTTAAACAAAAAAAAAGAATCAAAAAATAATTTATTTAAAATAGCCTGAGCATCAGCACTTTTTGAACATCGTTATTACATAAGACAGTCCCCCAAAACCAAGACAAGAAAACACAACAACAATGAAATTATTTATTATATACCAGCTAATCACGCCAAAATACCAGTCCGTTTACCTTAGACCAAGAAATTACAGTAATATTGTTTTATAGCCTCTCTCCATTAAAAGAACTGTCAACTAAAATATAAGTAAAATATGTTTTTGAACTAACATGTCTTGATTTAATTCAACCTCTCAATAGCCAGCAAGAATGAGTGTATGTTGACAGTTCTCTTAGTAGGTTACTGTCCATATTTCGACACACTTCTGTTTCAGATCTACCATCTTCTCGTATATACTCAGTGAGCACACATACGGCTAGGTCATATTATGGTGCACTGCTCACCATAATATGACCTAGGCTGTTTAATTTGGTAAATACCTAAAGATACTTTTATTAAATCACTATGTGTGAGCTGTGGAAAATCATTTAAGTTATCATTTTGAACATTTATTCTTGAAAAATCAGCCATACCTCGGTTTATATTATTTTAAATGAAATAATAACCTTAATCTTTTTCTCTGTTCATATTGTCATTGATTATTTGTAAAATATCTTCAGCATCAACACGATTTGTAATGGGAGACTGAAAAGCATTTAATAGTGAGGCAGCCTTAAAATCAGTCATTAAATGTTTTGAAGCAATATTAAAATAATCTTGTCTAAATAATTTAAAAGCTCTCTTAAGCCTTCTGTTCACCACTTCAACAACCCATACGCATATGGTGACGGCCCTTGATTTATTCGCTTCTAATGAGGAATGCTGCCATTCACCCTCCGGCAATGATGATGGTAGGTAAGTTCTATAACCTAGTATTATAAATGTATTTATCCTGGGGGTAAACTGTTGAGTGCCCTGTGACACAGCTACGTTGGTGGTAGACTATGAAGTTGACTGCGAAGTTGTACCATCATATTCACTTGTGAAATCTACTGCTGCATTTCTATCAGCTCTCACCCAGCAGTGATGACATATAAGAGCTCGAGCTCTTGAAATCTGGAAAAAAAATTATATCATGAGTCTCATTCTAAAAAAAAGTAATACATACATCACTCAGTAGTCTGTAAGCAATTCTGTAAGACCTAACTTCTTTGCTAGATACTAATTTAAATGTCTGTGCTAGTAATAATTAATTATTGTTGATACACTGTTTGTTCCGTTCCTACAGACAAACCATGAAAACGGTTTTGTGCTTTTATCTCAATGTATTGTGCACTAGGTTAAGAAAATAAATAATAATAATAATAACGCAAATCTCTTCTAATCTACACCTTCGGGAAATACAGGCTGCAATATAATTATTTGTATTTTTTTACAATGCCTAGATATATTACACTAACTTTTCCATATAATTTTTTCTCATGAATTTGACACTAATTTACAAAAATGATTCTCTAAAGCTGACTGCTATTTCAGAGATTAGTGTGAAAAAATTAAAAAAAAAAAACGTAGTAGTATACATAGATTACCCTGTGGTAGTATAAAATACAAAACAACTAAACCTAATAAAAACTTACAGTCCGAGGCAATATCCATTCAGAAATGACTGCATGAATTCTTCTTTCACGTTGGGTGTTAGTGTACAATGATTGAGATCTTGCCCGCAATACTGAACGTCCACAGTTCACACACACTTGGAGATGTCCAGTCATTGGAGATGGAAGTTGCTCATCTATGCCCAAGGCATTCACAGCTAAATCTCTGCATCCTTGGTAAATGTGATAAGATCTATTAACCTACAACAATATTAGATTATTATTTACAGCTTCCACAAATAATAATTACAGAATTATGATGCAGGACATTGTTTATATTCTTTGCACAAAATAAAAACAGTGATAAAACTGTATCTTTCAGAATTGCATCACTTCTTACTGAGATCATGCTGATACTAGGATTATAGTACATAGATTGATGTTTTCATTTATGGTCATTCAATTTTAGTATTGTTTCATTGATTTTGTTGAATTCTTAAAAGTAAGTTATATAAAAAGAACTATCTTCCGTAATTGATACTCAAACTGTAAATCTTACTTGGAATTCAAATAAATCAAGTGCAATAGAGTGATATAGGTATATATTATATTGAAATTGGAATATTATTATTGAAACTTACTTCAATAATATACCTATTTAAAGGTATCCTTGTTGGACTCTACTCGAAAAATATCACAACGTGAAGTTTTAATTAAATACATACGTTTTAAATAAATACTTAACACTTGAGGTGCAATCCATTGCTCTTTATCTGAAAGAATGCTTTCCGCTATTATTTGTCGTAACTCGTTATGATACAATGAAGACGTTGGTCACTCATTGTATGTTGTTTCGTAATAAGTCGAGTAAGGAAGATATCAAAGTCCGTTGTGAGAAATGCGTGGATCATCCGACAAAATAATAACCGTCAGAATCCTAAATACTTTGCCAAAGACGCAAAATAATATAAAACTACACGAAAATACAACAAAATACAATATCCACTACGCCAAGTTCAAACCCGGAAGGGAATAATTTTTGACGTTTAACGTCACGTTGTCACGAGTTTTACTTTGTTGCCTGTATAATAAAAAAGTATGATTGATCGATTATCAAATCGATCGGTTGATCAATTTGTTTTAAGATGTTTTTGTAATTAAGTTAATAATATATAATATAATTAAGACCTTATATTAAAAGATTTTCTAAACCGAATCTGTATAAATGTACTGATTCACTTTTAATTTAATTTTTTTAATAATTTGATTTATCGATTATAACTTATTAATGATTCGCATTTCATCTGGTAACATTGTTGAAAAGTGAAAGTAAAGAAAGTCAGTATTATTTCATTAATTATTATCTTTTTTATTCTGTCGAAAACAGAATTAGTAATAAATGATTGAAAACAAAAAAACAAATGAAAATTATTGACAAATAATTCGTTTGTGTACAGTTCAGGCCCAATTTCGCCCGTCTCCTTTAGTTAGTAGTTATACTAGTTAACTTTAAGCAACGTTTATGAATAAGGCGGATAAACTCAAGGAATATTACTTATGTATTATGTAGTAGGGATTGGATAATGTATTAAAAGACCTAAATTTGTTTATTAATTGTGTCAACTATAATGCATACATATAAAACGCTTAACTCTATAGTTTGATATTGAGATAAGACTCATGATGGCACAAATTTACACCTTAATGGTGTTAGGTTGCTAGTTATTGGCGACGATTCTGTTGTTCACAAACTAAACTATTAAGTTATGTGCATCTTTTTCATTAAGAAAAGGACAAAAGATATAATGTCAGTTTAGACCCGTCAAATTAGTTTGCTCCTGACATAAACTGGCGTATTTTTAGTCGCCATATTTATAACCGCGTCTAAACTGTCTATGGAGTATCTTAATTTGACAGGATTAAATTAAAATGTTATTTTCTATCCTTTTCTTAACGAAATGGAAAGAAAAAGATGTACATAACTTAAAATTAGTTTAATTTGTTAACAACAGAATCGGCGCCAATATGAATCATCATCATCAGCCTCTACTCGTCCACTGTTGGACATAGGCCTCCTTCATGGCACGCCAACAAGCTCGATCCTGAGCAGTTCTCCGCCAGCCACTACCAGCCATCTTTTTGATGTCGTCGCTCCATCTAGCCCAAGGGCGCCCTACGCTACGTTTGCCGAGACCCGGTCTCCACTCTAGGACCCGTTTACCCCAACGGTTGTCGGGCCTGCGGCATATGTGACCAGCCCATTGCCCCTTCAGGTTGCTAATCCTCTCAGCTATGTCGGTGACTCTGCTCCTCTGTCGGATCACCTCATTTCTGATGCGGTCCTTCAGAGAGACGCCCAACATTGCCCGCTCCATAGCTCGCTGAGCGGCTTTCTGACCGTTAGTGTCCACGTCTCGGCTCCGTAAGTCATGACGGGTAGGACGCACTGGTTGAAGATTTTAGTCTTCAAACATTGAGGTATTTTCGTCGCCCATATCCCAATATGAATAACCTTATATTATTTAGTGTAAATAATTTAAAAAAATAAAACAAGTGAAACATTGTTGCAGTTTACCCTGGTTTAACCGTAGACAGAAGACCGATTCTTGCTTGTGTGTTCTGCTGTAAAAAAGAAATGCTACCAATTTCAGAACAGCTCAGAGAATAAATGAGAAACGTAAGGTCAGATATTGTTTAACATCTGTTTATTTTTAAAATTTCTATTTTCAGTTTAACGAGGGGGTGATATATCCCTTAAGGAAACCTTTTTGTTTCTGGATTTTATAACAAATTTACAATAAGGAGGTGCATAGTAATCCATACTTCCATACTATACTAATATTATAAATGCGAAAGTAACTCTGTCTGTCTGTCTGTCTGTCTGTCTGTCTGTCTGTCTGTCTGTCTGTTACGCTTTCCCGCTTAAACCTCTCAACCGATTTTGATGAAATTTGGCACAGACAATCTTTAGACCCCGAGAAAGAACATAGGCTATCTTTTATCCCGGAAAAATTTGATGTTCCCGAGGGAAACCTAAAAAGCGCGATATAACCGAACTCCACGCGGGCGAAGCCGCGGGCGGAAAGCTAGTATACTATAATGTTATATCACTATTACTGCTAAGCTTATATACTGTAAGCTTATATCAAATGTGACTGCGTAGTATTATAATACTGTTACGGGCTAGGGGTATTAAAATGCCGGTTAAGGGTTACGAAGTTTATTGACGACGAGGGTACAGATGGTAGTAGGCAATGACAAGTAGAATGTAGCTGACGTTGCACCGAAGTCTTCCCTTACGTCCACGAAATCCGTGTCGTAAACACATAATAACACTACAGATGTTACTTCACGTAGCTCAAAGTTCTCGTTACAGTTGTCACAGTAGGTATTTTCAAGGATCGCTTCTTAACTGTCGCTTGTTTCGTCTCGGTAGTCGAATTCAGACGACTACGGGCTGGCGTCACGGCGCTTTATATAGGTCAGCTGATTGAACATTCCAGAACTGTCTAGAATTAATAATAATAGCGCATAGTTTCGAGTATGTTCAATAGGTACTCACAGGTACATCCCGGGGACGAGTTTCTAAAAATTTCGATGTCAAAGTTTTGTTAACAATATTGATGAAACCTGTACCATTCGATAGGCCACCCTAGGTCTAGCAATGCGTTTTATGTTGTACCTATACAATGCCTAAATCTCGACTTAAAGGGCTCAAAAATTACAGACTGTATGTCACGCGATATTGAACCTTCTACCATCGACATAAGGTGCATTCGTAACAATACGTTATTCTAGGACAAAATAGTTTGCGCAGCGGTCAGTTAAAATTATTAGTAAGAATTAAGTAAATACCTCCACTTGGGTTCTTTAGGTGATTTTAAAAACTTGAAGTTTGTGCTTGTGGTTATTGACTGCCAGTATATATTTATAATTATGTAATCATCTTTTTACAGGCAAATACTCCAATAAACGAAAGCCGCTTTGAAATAAACCGAGGACCTTTTAAGTTTCCAATACAGCAAATAAATATTGTTGTTGATGAATACCGAACTAAATATATTGCTCTCACAGAGAAATTATCAGAAGTTTGTGACGGACCAGTGATAAACCTTATGAGCGTGATTTATGTCATTTTAATCGCAAGCGTTATTTAACAAGACCTATTTGACTGATGAGAAACCTTATAAGTGTGATGTCTGTCAGTGAAGTTTAAGCCACAATGGTAATTTAAAAATACATGTGCACGCACACACGGGTGAAAATCCTTATCAAGTATTATGTATGTCAACGAAATTTTAGTTGAAGGAGTTATTTAATAGTGCATATGTGTAAACACACTGATGATTAACCTAATGAGTGTGATGTACGTCAACCTTATTTTAGTTCGAAAGTAATTTTACAATGAATATGCGTACACACACTGGTGAAAAACCTTATAAATGTGATGTATGTCAACGTAATTTTAGTATGAAGAGTAATTTAATAAGACATGTTCGTACACACACTGGTGAAAAACCTTATGAGTGTGATGTATGTCAACGTAATTTTAGTATGAAGAGTTATTTAATAAGTCATATTCGTACACACACGGGTGAAAAACCTTATGAATGTGATGTATGTCAACGTAATTTTAGTTCGAAGAGTAATTTAACAAAACATATGCGTAAACACACTGGTGAAAAACCTTATGAGTGTAATGTATGTCAACAAAATTTTATTTCGAAGAGTGATTTAACAATACATATGCGTACACACACTGGTGAGAAACCTTATAAATGTGACATATGTCAACGTAATTTTAGTTCGAAGAGTAATTTAACAAAACATATGCCTACACACACGGGTGGAAAACCTTATGAATGTGATGTATGTCAACGTAATTTTGCTATGAAGAATTATTTAATAAGACATATTCGTACACACACTGGTGAAAAACCTTATAAGTGTGATGTATGTCAACGTAATTTCAGTTTGAAGAGTAATTTAACTAAACATATGCGTACACACATTGGTGAAAAACCTTATGAGTGTGATGTATGTCAACGTAATTTTAGTATGAAGAGTTATTTAATAAGACATATTCGTACACACACTGGTGAAAAACCTTATAAGTGTGATGTATGTCAACGTAATTTTAGTTTGAAGAGTAATTTAACTAAACATATGCGTACACACATTGGTGAAAAACCTTATGAGTGTGATGTATGTCAACATAATTTTAGTATGAAGAGTTATTTAATAAGACATATTCGTACACACACTGGTGAAAAACCTTATAACTGTGATGTATGTCAACGTAATTTTAGTTTGAAGAGTAATTTAACTAGACATATTCGTACACACACTGGTGAAAAACCTTATGAGTGTGATGTATGTCAACGTATGTTTAGTTCAAAGATCAATTTATCATTTCATTTACGTACACACTGGTAAAAAACCATATAAGTGTGGAGTATGTTAACGCAATTTACTGAAAAGAGTCTTTTTATAATACATATGCGAACACGTGATGGTGAAAACTCTTATAAATGTAACGCAAGTCAACGTAATTTTAGTCAGATGATTTTATTAACAAGACATATGCGTACACACTCTGGAGAGAAATCTTACGAGGCGTGATATACGTGTTATATTAAATCTTTGGTTTAATAGCTCTAGCGTGACTATCAACAGTATCCGCGTAAGCAGCGGTCTCAAACTGTTAAACATCTACCCTACGTGCTTAAGAATTCCAACCATAGTGCACATTTGTTGTTAATTTTTGACCTTGTTTTTATGACCTGATAATCTATATACTAATATTTAAATCTAAAGAGTTTGTTTGTTTGAACGCGCTAATTTTAGGAACTACCGGTCTGATTTGAAAAATTCTTTTTGCATGGGATAGCTCATTAATCCAGGAAAGCTTTAGGCTATATAACATCACGTTGCGACCAATAGGAGCGGAGTATATAAAAAAAAACATTGAAACCTACGCGGGTGAAACCGCGTGGCGCCACTTATTCAATATTCTTTTTACTCATTATTTTTTATTCTGCCTACACTATTTGTAATATTAATGTTCAATCGTGATTATGTTAATTTTATATTTACTTTTTTTTTAATTTGTGATCATCGTTCACAATGTATTTTCAACTGCAACTCTTGATCAATGGCCCTTGTGGAAGAGACACCACACTTTTGCCAATAGCACGTGCGAACTGTTAATAGACCATCAAACGCTGGCGGATATTTAGTGAAAATTAATATTAAAAATATATATTTGTATTTAAAACTAAAACAGTAAAAAATTTCTTCGCAGATTCAGACTGACAGAGACATAGGATTTGGACAGTAGGATAAAAATGAACTCTGCGATATGACAGAGACAGATAGATAGATGGTTAAAAGGAAAAAAGTCACAACTTAATTTTATTAATTTCAATGAATTTGCATAGTTTGATGTTATTTGATAGTGAATCTAGAATATCAGAGATGTTAGGTAGCGGAAACTTATCATCCTGTATCCTATTATTCAGTTGGCGATAATCAAGAAGCACTAATTTTAATTCCGAACATGATATAATTATTTTTTGAAATCAGAGGTAAATTAACCTAATTTATCAACATTTGCAAATCGTACACAAACATATTTGCAATCTAACCTATAAATGCGCAATGTTAACAATCCTCATTTTAGTCTTAAAACCGTTCATAGTCCGTCTATGAAGTCGTGTAAATAAATGAGGGCGCTGCGGTCGTGCATATAGGAACCCTGTTGACTTGTCTGAAATCATTTTGATACTAGCACATTTTTTGTACTAGAAACAAAACTGGTTTTAATGAAAACACAAATCTATGGTCTCTGGCATTTAATTAAAATGAGTAAAACAGTATAATCATACATATTTATTATTATACTTTTAACGTGTTTTTACCAATGATAAGTATTCCAAAACATAATAATTGCTTTAATCTTCTGATTCCAAATATTCTTCGTTAAAAAGTATTTTCATTGTCAGCTGCGTCATTAACAACGTCTCCGCTACTGCTGCTATCAGCCTGCTATCTTCACTTCAGCGAATAACTAACTCATACAGATCTTGATAAAGGGTTTACTCTCACATTTTCTTGAAAGATTAAAAATAATAATATGTAATTTCTATCAAAAGATGGATAGCACTAATTTTTAATTCCGAATATGATATAATTCATTTTTAAAATTAGCAGTAAATGAAATCACCTAAACTATCAAAACTACACTATGGTCTACTTATATATCCAATCTAACCTATAAATGCGCAATGTAAATAATCCTCATTGTAGTCACAGTAGAAAGAAGAACAGTAAAACATCTTCATATAAACGAGCCGTTCTCGGTTTGAATGTATGCGTGCGCGCCGTGCGCCGTGTCGGTACGCGATTTCACGCACACGCTGGCATAATACAGCGTGGATTAATGTGCACTTCAGCGAATAACTAACTCATACAGATCTTGATAAAGGGTTTACTCTCACATTTTCTTGAAAGATTTAAAATAATAATATGTAATTTCTATCAAAAGATGGATAGCACTAATTTTTAATTCCGAATATGATATAATTCATTTTTAAAATTAGCAGTAAATGAAATCACCTAAACTATCAAAACTACACTATGGTCTACTTATATATCCAATCTAACCTATAAATGCGCAATGTAAACAATCTGAGGATTGTTTACATTGCGCATTTATAGGTTAGGTGAGTTGTAGTCACAGTAGAAAGAAGAACAGTAAAACATCTTCATATAAACGAGCCGTTCTCGGTTTGAATGTATGCGTGCGCGCCGTGCGCCGTGTCGGTACGCGATTTCACGCACACGCTGGCATAATACAGCGTGGATTAATGTGGGCGCAGTACGGGCTGTGCCGTGTGACTGAGAGCACGCGCGTAAATTACATGACCGCTCGCGTTCGTCAACTCTCGCCGGCCACTTACCATCATAAGTAAATTGTTTAACATAGTTTTTAAGGTTTACTAACAATATGAGTCTATGTTACTTGAATAAAGATATTATTATTATTATAATATTAATTATTACGAGTATCATGACTTCAAAAGGGGGAAAAGATATTGTAGTGTTTTCGGGTGCCTCAATAACGATTTCGCAAACCTGGACTTATCATTCTTCATAGGAACTATGATATTCAGTATGTACTTGCATACTGAACCAGAAATGTAAGTACCTACTTATACCTAACTTAAATCTTATTGGAAAATGTGATATATGTATTGTTTGTTTCACAGTTTATTTGCTTTATTAAGAGCGTACCCGAGTCGCATTTTTCCATATAATTGTATTCCCAGATTTACTTCCTGAATACTATGCTTAAAGTTAAGTTTATTTTAAGAAGCCCAGTTTTACTATAAAACAGAGGATTGAGTACATAATATATTTTAAGTAAACGTATTTGTCGCGTATAGTGTAATAAGGGCACTTTCACAATAATCAATATTGCAAATTACTATTAATTTTTTTCTATTGTCTTATGTGTTGTTTGATCCAAATATGGCGTCTTAGTCATAATACATATTAAGTTAATAAAGTTATAGTCAAATGTGACCGACTGACGCTTTGGGTTGCGTAGAATTTTATTTATAACATTATAACCTTTAATCCCTCCGACACGCGCGTCGACAACAGCAACGCGAGGTGCTCTTAATAGCGAGCGGCGCCTTTGCTGTATTTGAGTCTACCTGATGCTCTCCGATTATGTAAACAAACATTACACAGTACCCATATAAACAATCATTATAATTGTACCTCAGAAACTAATGAGGCTAAAAAGTTTTGCGGTTTTATTAAAGTAAGGTATCATTTATTAAATATTCGCTACCCATACATAATCTTAGCTTTACTAATGTCTACTTTTTCATAAGAACTACATATTTATTGTTTACGTTCTCATGTTTTATATCATTTAAGTATTAGTTATAAGCTTGTGAATATTATTGTGTTAGTGTTACATTTAAGTACTCATCACTTATAATCTTCTCTGATAAGAACCAGTTATATCGATTTATCATATCACACATCACTTAAAATTTGTAACACTTAAGTAGTCTTAAAAAAATTCTCGGTATCAAATTTGTAACTTAATATAATAAATGTTATGTGAATAAAGGATTTTTATTTTTACTAAATTTATAAATTGGTAAAATATTCAATCATAATATGCTTTTTATTACATAAATTTAGATCAAAGTGACAACCCTGGGGTTCAACGCAAGAGTAGGCAAATAACTCTGCGGGCGGCCTTAGGTAATCTACTGTTCTATGTCTACTGTGTTGTAGTCTTAAAATCGTTTACTTAGTGAATTTGAAACTTCTAGTAAATAAAAACAAACAGTAACATGATTACATACCTGTTTTAGCAAGTGTTCAAGCATAAGTATCATCCATATTTGATTAAATTTGTTCAGCTTGGTGTACTAACAAACATTGATGATAAACTTTAAAAATAATTTCCCGAGCTCCACTCCGGTTTGTTTTTCTCATATTTAACACATTTCTGCGATGTTTTGTTTAAACAGAATTGAAAATTAATACAAATATCAATAAATAACAAGTCACAAAACAAATCAATAACTGCCCATGATATGCGATGTACTTGTATTTACTAAGATTTAGTGTTGCCCTACTTTTACAGTTGTTAGTTTCAGAAAGATCTATTTTCACGACTTTATAGACACGGTATACTTAAACCAGTACAGAGAAAAAATTCAAATTGAACTAAAAATGTTCATTCTGCATAAAGGTGAAACTAAACTAAAGATTAAAAAAAACACAATTTTCTTAAGAAAATTGTGTTTTTTAGAACTTTAAAGTAAACAGAATTGAAAATCCAACAAGAAAAATTGCTATGGTGGTTGCTCTTACTCAAGAATAATAAAAGAACATGGATGTTGCGCGAAAAATAAGGAACAGAAGCCCTAAAAAAAATTACCTTGAAACAATTCACTTAAGTTTTGCGTCTCTTTAACTAAGGTGACAATATTTTTACTTGCTTTAGGACATTTTGTGAAGTCCTTAGTAATATTATAAACATAATTATTCTAAAACTGAAGTTTGTTTGGTTAAGGCTATACCCTGGGCAAATGACCTTGAGCATTTGTTCCCTCTTCACCGCGCCCCACCTCCACAATACTTCGTAAAATTTTACTGGCGCCGTCTGGCGGACGAAGTACTTACAAATACAAGTTAGAAACATAGACGGTACACCACAGAAGTAACAGACATGGCACTTTTATTTATGTTTATTGGTGCGCCCAAATGTTTTTGGTTATTATGAACTCAAACAAATGATGACGATATTACATAATAAAAATTCTGCGGTGTTTATTTTTTAACCGACTTCCTCTCCGACTTTATCGTTTATGAACCGATTTTGACCATTCTTTTTTATATGAAAGGGTATGCTGCTGTATGGTAATCCCATTGCTACCACGTCAGTATCGATGATGGAAATTCTGAGAAATATAGGGCAATTCTCGAAAATTGTAGGCACGCTTCGGGTGAAAACTTGATACTCGTGTGTATATCGGGTGATATTATAAAACCGTGAACTTTTGGGCCTGACCTGGCGATGGAGAATCAAGGGAACTCCACATCGAAAGCAACTGCCACGTGTTTAGGCTTATTTAATTTGTATTGATTAGACCTTACAACTAAATATGTAATGACTATAACTTCTGGGTTGTTAGTTAGTTTTGTAGATTGGAAGTTAGCTAAGTCAGGTGGTCACAGGGGTAGAAAAATCTACACCAATATTCTAAAGAGGAAAGATTTGTATTTTTGTATGTAATGAATAAACTCAAAAAGTACTGGACCGATTTTAATAATTTTTTTTTTGTTAGTAAGCTACATTATCACTGAGTAACAGACTAAATTTTATTTTGAAATTATTTAAATTTTTATATTAAAAAGATATTTGGGTTTTTTGAACAAAAGGTCTAAAAAAATCAACCAGAAAAGTTACTTATTTTGCGTAGATACGCTGCCTAAACTATAAATATATAACCATAATATGTCCTAATTAATTGTAGATCTTATAAATATCTACAAAAAATTCCACGACACACTATAGGTACCTATCTATGTCGAGTGAGGCACAATAACCATTTTTTTATTTAAAAATTTTGAATTTTTTTGGACTACATTAAAACGCATTTATTTTACTCATGCTATTTATCGTTATCAAAATAAATTATTTCATCACTAGTTAAAGTTTATGTAGATAATATCTGGAATGATTAAAATTGGACGTGTGGCTCTGAAGTTATGGCGAAATTAAAATATTATGATTTCTTTCGACGCATGCGGGAGGGGAGTTTAGATCAAATCAAATCAAAATCAAAATTGTTTATTTAAATTAACCATCACTTGGTACTTTTGAATAGTCAAAGTCGGTCAGTCCAAGAAAAGTGAAGTTAAATTGCACGTTCCAAAGCGTAGATCTCTATGGAGAAGAACGTGTAAGAAACTCCATGGACACTCCTTTAAAATCATAATGTATGGGTTACATTTTCTCGTTACATATTTATGTTGCTTCTATCATGTGAGCACAATGTAAAATTAATTAAAATATGGAAAATTAATTATGCCCACTGGCAGCTAAGAGATGACCAGTCTCCACTGACGGCCCCCGTTCACGAGCATGACGCGCGCATCAGCCCCACTTAGCTCAACCATATTGCAGGGAACCAAATGACCACGCGCCACCATCAGCAAGACATCTGAGTGAGCATGACAAACTCTCAACTGCCAATCTCGTAATGTCAAACAAGTTATATATATATAAAAAAAAACTATAGTCCATGGTGCCTCACATTCACAAACTTGAAATGTGCTTTTACATTATACAATACTATATTCCTTGCAAAATCATGGTAGCAAAATATTGTGCACAATGTTGAAATAAACAAATATAATAAAAAAGGAATATATATTTGGAAAACAACAAAAAGGGGGAATGGTATCCCTTCCAAACCTACAAAATTGTCTGTGGCTGTGGAGCAGGACTGTCATTCAAGCATTTTTATCAAGAATATAATCTTCCAGTTTATAATATGCTTGCTTACACAGCGTGCGTTTAATGCATGTTTTAAATTTGAACTCATTGAGTTGTTGAATCTCTAACGGTACTTTATTATTAAATTTTACACAGTACCCCATAAAAAACCTATTTACTTTAGCCAGTCTGAACCGAGTTTGATCAAAATTGTTTCTATTCCTAGTATTAAAATTGTGCCTGTCACTTATCTTATTAAAAAGATCAATATTTTTCCGAACATACAATGTTTTCATAAATGTATTGACAAGGGACCGTAAGGATGTTTATTTCTTTAAATAGTTCCCTAAGAGAATCGCGTCTGCGGAAATCAATTTCCGCAGACGCGATTCTCTTAGGGAGCCAAGCCATATTCAAATATGGCTCTGATAGCTCTTTTCTGCAGAATAAAAATAGACTCTATGTCTGCAGCCCGTCCCCAAAGCAAAATACCGTATGACATGATAATATGAAAGTAGCTAAAATAGACTAGTCTCGGAGTATCTACATCAGTAAATTGACGGATTTTTCTGACAGCATATGCTGCTGAACTAAGCCGTCCTGCCAGAGATGTTAAATGAGGACCCCATTGTAGCCTCGAGTCAAGCGTGATCCCCAGGAAAACCGTATTCTCGACGAATTCGAGTTTCTCCCCGTTCAATACTATATCGGAGTAAGTACTTTTAACATTTGGTAACGCAAATCTTATACACTTTTTCTTTTTTGAATGTAGTACTAAATTATTAACGGTAAACCAATTTTGGATTTGCTGTAAAGCATTGTTTACGTCCTCAAGGTTTGAGCAACGTCTATTGATTTTAAAAATTAACGAAGTCTATCGAAGTTAAGATCTATGAGTAAGAACCCCGCGCGGCTCAAACTCGAGGTCGGCTCCCTACGTAGCGGTGGTGCGCGAAGTCTAATACAATTTTCGTGCGATTTTTTTTAGATTTCGTTGTTAACACTACACCTACGGAAAAGTTCTTCTCAGAGCTAAAAAACAGTTCTTCTCATAGCTAATTAACAGTTCTTTACAGGGCTAACCAATAGTTCATTTCAGGGGTAACCAACAGTTCTTTTCAGGGCTAATCAATAGTTTTTTTCGGGGCTAAACAACAGTCCTTTTCAGAGCTAGAATATTACACGCTATTAACATTTTCTTAAACCTTGAAAATGCTTAAGTGAGTCAGGTCACAACTTTCTAAACACAGTTCTCAAGCACGGGCAGCAAGAATACGTCATATGGGAGAATCTTTACCTGAACGTTCACAACGCCTTGCTGAATAAAAGCAGAGAAACTCTCAGGTACGCACATGAGAGTCGAGTGTCGAACGTTCGCAACGCCTTGCACAACAAAATCTCAGAACCTTTGAGTTACGTGCACGAGAGTCGAGACTGGAGCGTTTCCAACGTCTTCAAGAACAAAACGTAAGGACCTCGGCCTCTATGTAGTATAAAACTAAGGCGCTTTCTCTGCCCCTATATCCATATATATGGTTAAATCTATAAAACTACGCAACTGATTATAATGCGATTTTTTTTAAATAGACTGATTCAAGAGCGTAAGATTTATATGTATAATACATACACCCGCTAGTAATTATTATTTATCATTTTTTATTTAATCAATTTTAATTTATCATTATTTATTATTTTAAGGTAAAACGTAATCAGGGTCAAATAAATTACTCAAGAACTGATACCTACATAAAAAAAAAGATTTGATGTTTTTTTTTGAGCTCAGGCAAGACTGAGAAATTATATTATTATTCTCTTTTAATAAAACAAATACGTAAATTGTATATCAGTTACAAAAATTCTGATAAAGTTGTATACTTACTTACTTTATCAAAACAATAGCGTCCTTTCGCAGAAAAATATCTAAGTGATCCAAAAAACTATCTAATATCAAAATAAATATCAATAACAAATGCACATTATATACCATATAATTTTGGTAACAACACATACTGCAATTTTGGTTTAAAAACCAAATTACTGAACCGATTCCTATGAAAGATTTCACCTTAATGAAAGTATGTGCAGTGGACAGCCTCCGTGGCGGAACGGTAGCGGACGCGGCCGCTGCGCAAGGTGGCGCGGGTTCGATCCCCGCACAGTGCAAATATTTGTATGCATGAATATGAATATTTGCACTGGTCTGGTCGTGCCTCGGAAAGCACGTTAAGCCGTTGGTCCCGGTTGCCATACGAACATCTAGTGGCAGTCGTTACGGGTTGTTGGGAGCCCTCAAAAGTCCAACAATTGGTCTAACTGCAATGCTTCGATGTCGCCTTCGGGTTGTGGAGGTCAGACGGCAGTCGCTTCACGGAAAATGTCGAAGTTTAGCCATATCAGCAGTTTGACTGGTAAAGCGGACCCTAGACTCCAAAGCTGAAAAGGCTTCGGATGCGACTGGGATTAACGCTGGGATGATGATGATGATGATGATGAAAGTATGTGCAGTGCAAGAATCAACGCAATGAAATAACACAACATAACTTCAGTCCCTTGATTTTAACTGATTGTTGCATAAGCATGACGAGTAGGTAGTAGGTAGTGTTTGTTAAAGTTCAGTGTTGTAAATTGTTGAGGAATTCCCTCGACTGTCTATGGTCTTCATCATCAGATGTACTTCACACCTTCATTTTTACCCATATAAAGTGTGCAAAGTTCTGATCCATATAAATGAATTAAGTCCAACCACGAAGTAGCTACTGTTAACCTTCGAGGAGTTCCCTCAACTGTCCTTCGTCTTCATTTTCAGACTCCTACTGATTATAACAATCCATCTAGGTGTAAAGCTCTTATCAATACAAATTAATCAAGACATTACACAAGGTAGCTGCTGTGAATCATTGAGGAGTTCTCTCGAATTTCTCTCGGCTCCATCATCAGATCTACTGCAGACCTTCATTTTAACCCATATTGGTGCAAATTTTTCATCAATGAAATGAATTAAGTTCAAACACAAGGTAACTATTGTAAACCTTTGAAGAGTTCCCTTTACTGGCCTTTGTCTTCATCATCAGAGCTTTAATGACACTCACAACTCATTTAGGTGTGAAGTTCTTATCAATACAAAATTAAGCACAAACACGAGGCAGCTGATGTGAATCGTTAAGGAGTTCCCTCGGCTGTGTCTCGGTTCCATCATCAACTCCGAACTTTACTAAATTAAAAACACTTAATGAAAAAACTTGGAAATGCCCTAGGCGTCCCTGTGATTTATTAAATTTCTAATAGATTTCCTTAGTCGTCTTCGGGGACTGCCGCGGTAAACTTATTGCATAGAATTTTTTTAACAACTTATGCAATTATAATTTATATTTTATACTAGCGGCCGCCAGCGACTTCGTTCGCGTGGAGGTAGTTGTGCTCCGCTCCTATTAGTCACAGCGTGATGTTATATAGCCTAAAGCCTTTCTGGATTAATGGGCTATCCAATCCAAAAAGAATTTTTCAAATCGGACTCGTAATTCCTGAGATTAGTGCGTTCAAACAAACAAACAAACTCCTCAGCTTTATATATTAGTATAGATTTTCGCAAGTACCAAATTTTGTATGGAAAAACGCATAGTACTATACACTGAATCTGCGCTTAATATACAAAAATTATTGCACAAAGCGCCTCACGCTTTTTTCTCATTTATACTGCTATTGTTTATATAGGACTATTGTCATAAATTAAATTTTAAAATAATTTTTAACTTTTTAGTTTGATATTCTTTAAATTTGGAGAGGGAACGCAGAGCGTTGCCGATCCGGGCGAACATGCTGGCCCGCAGGTTCTCTCGATGTGCAGCATCAGTTAAAATAGCCCTTTTTAAGGCGTATTGTACATCACTGTACTCGGGGGCCCTGTGGTTCAGATATACCCAAAGGGCTTGCAACGCTTTGCGTATCCAATACAACAATGCGTTCAGGACGCTGTTGCGACTGCCGCGCAGCTTTGACGCAGTATGGCGCAAGAAATCTGCCTCGTTACTTCGCGGGTTGCGTGACAGTCACAACATCATTCTGTACTTGATAGCGGCCCGGGAAGATAGTCCGCTTGTGTGGGTATTAGTGGACCGTACAAAATCAGTTTTAGTTATTAAGTACTAACATAGGTCTAAGTGAAATTTTTACTAACACAATGGACCACATATAGTCTGAATAAACAATAAATAATAATAATAAAAGCATGTTTTTTAAACTATATTTATTTGTAGTTTTTTTATTTATTCAATTTTTTATATATTTATTTGTAGTTTTTTTATTTATTCAATTAGTGACGTCATCGAAAGAGTGCGAAAAATTGGGGCCATTTAGCGACTAAACTATATTTAATGTTTTATTTTTTACTTTGATAAAGAAATCGAAGCTATTCCTTAGCTTATAATTGACGTCATTTTCGTGATCAGCACCCCCGAAAACCCCTGTTACGACACCCAAGTCAAAATATCATGAAATTTGATGTCAGTCATCTTGGATTTCAACAATGGCGCCATATTCGTGATCAGCACCCCCGAAAATCCCCTTCGCGACACCCATGTCAAAATATCATAAAATTGTTGTCGGCCAACTAGGATTTCAAAAATGATGTCATTTTGGTGCTCAGCACCCCCGGAAACCCCTTTCACGACACCCAAGTTAAAATATCATGTAATTTGATGTCGGCCATCTTGAATTTCACAAATGACGTCATTTTCGTGATAAGCACCCCCGAAAACGCCTTTCACGACACCCATGTCAAAATATCATAAAATTGGTGTCGGCCATCTTAGATTTCAAAAATGACGTCTTTATCGTGATCAGCACCCTCGAAAACCCCCGTCACGACACCCAAGTCAAAATATCATGACATTTGATTTCGGCCATCTTGAATTTCAACAATGACATAATTTTCGTGATCAGCACCCTCGAAAACCCGGTTTACAACACCCATGTATATCATAAAATTATCGTATATCATAAAATTGGTGTCGGCCATCTTGGATTTCAAAAATGACGTCATTTTCGTGATTAGCCCCCAAAAAACCACCTTCACGCACCCATGTCAAAATATCATAAAATTGTTGTCTGCCATCTTGGATTTTTCCAAAATGACGTCATTTTCGTGATTAGCACCCCCAAAAACCCCCTTCACGACACCCATGTCAAAATATCATAAAATTGTTGTCGGCCAATTTGGATTTCAAAAATGACGTCATTTTCGTGAGCAGCACCCCCAAAAACCCTTTTCACGACACTCATGTCAAAATATCATAAAATTGTTGTCGGCCATCTTGGATTTCAAAAATGACGTCACTTTCGTGAGCAGCACCCCCAAAAACCCATTTCACGACACCCATGTCAAAATATCATAAAATTGGTGTCGGCCATCTTGGATTTCAAAAATGACGGTATTTTCGTGATCTGCACTCCCGAAAACCCCTATCACGACACCCATGTCGAAATACCCAAAATTCGTCGAATAGGCCAAGTTATCCGCAAACAACAATAAAAAAAAATAAACATAGTATACAATTGAGCAACCTCCTCCTTTTTGAAATCGGTTAAAAAAACGGACGACAAAATAAGCATCAATAACAAAGACACTTTATAATAGTATTAGCTTTCCGCCCGCGGCTTCGCCCGCGTGGAGTTCGGTTATATCGCGCTTTTTAGATTTCCCTCGGGAACATCAAATTTTTCCGGGATAAAAGGTAGCCTATGTTCTTTCTCAGAGATTAAATCGATTGAGAGAGAAAATCGATTGAGAGGTTTAAGCGGGAAAGCGTAACAGACAGACAGACGGAGTTACTTTCGCATTTATAATATTACTTAGTATAAATGAAAGGGCAAAGCGGTGATGACAAAGTTCCCAGCAACACACCTTCTATTAAAACTTCGTTATTTGGTTTCATAACATTTTTAAAAATACAATGAATCATTAATTATTAGTTATTATAAACATTATATGCAGTATGCTTTTTACTGAACACTAGCTTCCGTCCGCGGTTTCACCTGCGTCCCGAGGGAACTACTTACCGTAAAGAAACGAGATAAAAGTATCATAAATCCGTGTCCTGGTTCTAAGCTACCTCCCTAAAGGGAGTAAGAAATAGTGTAACTAACACGACTTTATACATTTGTAAAATATAGGTATACTAGCTTTCTCTTTTTAGCTTTTAGAGTTCGGTTATATCGAGCTTTTTAGATTTCCCTCAGGAACATCAATTTTTTCCGGGATAAAAGGTAGCCTATGTCCTTTCTCAGTGTCCTAAGATTGTCTGTGCCAAATTTCATCAAAATCGGTTCAGTAGTTTTGGCGTGAAAGCCGGACAGACAGACAGAGATACTTTCGCATTTATAATATTAGTATGGATAAAAGCAAGTTAATTATAAATGACATGCTCAGGCAGTTACATTATATCCAAGAGCTTCATCGCACTAAAATGTAAACCGACAATTGCGCATCAAACAATATTATTACGATACTGCTATGCTTTAAATATTTTCATACCTTATAATATATTTTATATTAATTATTCAAAGATAATTTTATTTTTCAACACCTATAAATATAGTCATTATTTTTAATATATGTATAATCCTTTAATGTAATAAACCAATAAAGCATTTTCTGAAACGAACAGAAGGCATAAGAAACTCATTACTTTTTGTCAACATTCAATATTCTAAAGAATCTGTCGGTCGGTTGTATTCATAAAAAATCTTACAAACACGTCATCGGCCACGCGCCTAGTGTCACACTAATTATTATTATTAATCTATTTATTTCGAGCAACCAGACTTATAGTGTTAGTTACATGTGCCTACAAACTATGTTAGTAATACATTTACGAACAATACAAAAGCAGCAATGGTTCACAAACTGACAGTCCAAAACATTTCTTGTTAAAACCCCACATTTTAAAATTATTTCAACAGCGCAATTGATGGCCCCGATAAGTGTCCCAATTTTGAATTATCTTAAATATTGAAATTGTCAAATCGTAAAATAAAATGTTAATTAAAATGTCAAAATATAAAATACAAAAATGCAAAATGTCCAAATTCAAAACAAAATATTAATAATGGTAATTCTACCTGCCCCAAGATTGATAAACGGGTGCATGTAAGGCCTGCCAGTGCTGCATGAAAGCCCGTCCAATCTGTTGGCAACAACGGTAACAAGACTGTTGCCGCTGTCCCTCACTCTACTCGCCATCGAGGTCGCCCTCTTGCGCATACTGGCATAAAAATAGTCTATGCGGATGCTCGCGAACATTCCCGACGCGCTACAAAAGCGAGGCAGCCGCATTAGCCCCCTCAGCGCGTTATTATATTGAACGCGGAGAGCGCTGTAGGATTTCTGCAAATATGACACCCACAGACTACTCGTATAAAAAGATGTGCAGTAGGCTCGAAACAAGGTGATCTTCACACTCTTGGAGCTGCGAGCAAACCTGCGGGCAATCATATTCGCCCTCACCGACAGCGCCCTCCTTTCTCGTTCAATATCAGCGTCGTCCTTCAGGTCGGACGTCACAATATGGCCCAAATATTTAAACGAATGTACCCGCTCCAAGGACACCCCACATAGCCTTACTGGTGGAACCTCAGCAGACACTTAGAACCCGCATTGAAAACCATAAGTTCGCTTTTTTTACATTATATTTTAAGTTCTCTGAGTCCCCCTATTGACGCACTCAGCAGCACCATATCATCAGCGTAGCTGATGTTGTTAAAGCAAACATCATCAACATAGCATCCAACATGGCGGCTGCTGAGCCCGGCAACAAGTTCATCGATATACAGATTGAAGAGCGTTGGTGAGCTCAATCCTCCTTGCCTTACCCCGCACTCCAACCTGTACGAATGTCTTGCTCAATTAAACTAACTACGCACACAACTAAAAACGCTTTGTCGCTTCCTCATCATCATCATCCCAGCGTTAATCCCAGTCGCATCCGAAGTCTTTTCAGCTTTGGAGTCTGGGGTCCGCATTTACCAGTCCAACTGCTGATATGGCTAAACTTCGACATTTTCCGTGAAGCGACTGCCGTCTGACCTCCACAACCCGAAGGCGACATCGAAGCATTGCAGTTAGACCAATTGTTGGACTTTTGAGGGCTCCAACAACCCGTAACGACTGCCACTAGATGTTCGTATGGCAACCGGGACCAACGGCTTTGTCGCTTCCTATTGGACAAAAATCACGCGTCGAGACACCCAGCCGAGAGCCGTGCTATGCGACTATGGCCTATAAGTTGGGCAAGCAGAAGTTAGTTCAATAGTACTTACGGTAATTCACCGGAGACGAGTTTCTGGAAATTACGATGTCGACGCCTTGCTGACATAATTGACCTTGACTTGCGACCAAAAGAGACCTGTACCATTCTATAGGTCACCCTAGGTCTAGCAATGCGTTTTTAAACGGTACCTAAACAATGTCTAGGTTTCGAGTTATAGGGCTTAAAAGTTTCGCACTGCATGTCACGCGATATTGAACCTTATGCCATCGACATAAGGTGCATTCTATTGCTGGAGCTTTGCTAGGTGCTAGGCTATTTAATAAAGTACGCGAATCACTGTGGTGTCAATTTAATCACATAGTTTTCTGGTGTGACTCCACCATTGTGTTGGGCTGGCTACGCATGGCTCCCAATTTATTAAAAACTTTCGTGCAAAATGGAGCGGCGGAAATTCACGAACTCGCTAAAGAACTTCCGTGGTGTCACGTTAGTGGGAAAGATAACCCAGCTGATTTGGTGTCTCGCGGAGTCAGACCGGCAGATCTGCAATCTTCCACGCTATGGTGGGAGGGCCCAGAATTTTTACTACATCCGGACTTTGATAGTAGTCAAGCTAACTTGGCTAGGTGTGCAGCTCAGACTGATTTACCGGAAATGAAGCCAGTCAAAACTCACGCATTCGTATCTACTACGGATACTTCATTGTTTCCATTTAAGGCGCTTCCATGGGCAAAACACAGCGCAAGCCGTTTTTATGTAGTTTTTCGGAGCTATCTACTCTTTATTCAAAAGAAATATCAAGTTATTAAAAATACATAAATTTTCTCCATAATCTTGGCTCCAAAATTGTAGTTTTTTTTTGTTACTAAGTATAATGTTTAAATAATTCCTTAATATAATATAATTCCTTCCTTCCTTTCCTCGCACTAGTTTATTACGAGCCTATTCACTCTAGCCTTGAAGACACTCAAATTGTAGTCCGACGGAAACACCGCCGCTGGCAAATTGTTCCAGTCCCTCGATGTACAGTATAAAGGAGGAGGCGAAACGCTTCGTCCGGATCGTAGTGGTATTAACAACGTAAGGGTGGAAACTAGCTGTACGACGGGTCGTCCGATGGTGGAACGGAGATGGGGGAATTAAATCATGCAATTCCCTCGCACACTCCCTAAAATGCATCCTATAGAACACCGAAAGGCTGGATACTCTACGCCTGTGCTCTAAGCTTTGGAGACCATCTCGAGTTAAATCAGGGTCACCAATCAGCCTCTTCGCACGCCTCTCCATTGAATCCAAAGTGGCCAGGTGACACTTAGCAGCACCTGTCCAAATGAGGCTGCAGTACTCCACACACGAACGAACTTGTGCTTTGTACAACATTAGAAGCTGCCCAGGTGTGAAGTAAACGAACGTCAACCAATAAACCAACACCTAAACGAATCATAAACGTGCATCTCCTCGAAAAGTAAGCACTATTTAGATTGCAATCTTACACTAACGGATAGGCAATTTCATGACGAACATTATTGTAGAAATATTTTTTAAAACGACCAATATCAAAATTTTATTCAACAATCTGAGCGTATTCGCCATCATTTCTCTTGCCCGGGCTATTGAGATTCAGTATGCCACAAGCTCTCGAAGGTGGAACCCGTGTCGTTCGTCAACGCGCGGTCCGCTCGCATAGCGGGCGGCGCGTGAGCGAGAAAGCATCTGCTTGCTCGCTCACGCACCGCATGTCGCATAGAGCTACTAGATCCTTCTATGAGGAGACGAAATGCTGGATCGTAGTGGTGTTGACAATATAAGCGACGGGTCGTCCGATGGTGGAACGGAGATGGGGGGATTAAATCATGCAGTTCCCTTGCACACTCACCAAAATGCATCCTATAGAGGTATCATGTTGTAAAGTAGGTATTAATTACCGTGGATATAATATGGGTAGTGTTAGTTAAAGTGCAATAAAAATAGTATTTACTAGCTGCGCCGTACGGTTTCACCCGCGTCGGTTTCGATATGTTTTTTTTATATGCTCTGCTCCTATTGGTCGCAGCGTGGTGGTATATTGCCTGAAGCCTACCTGGATTAATGGGCTATCCAACACAAAAAGAATATCTAATAATAATAATAAAATTAATAATGTTGTTGAAAATGACCATGTCACCTTGTACTGGGATTGGTCTATCATTACTGACAGGACTATTGTTGCAAATAAGCCTGATATAGTAGTGATAGACCGATTAGCGCGCCTTGGAATGATTGTCGATGTTACCATTCCACATAACGGGAATCTCGTGAAAGCTGAGAAAGAGAAACAAATTAAGTATCTCGACTTGGCGCACGAGATTGTTGACATGTGGAATGTGAACTCGGCTGTCATTGTACCGATTGTCGTATCAGCCAATGGTTTAATAGCCAAGAGCCTCGACCAACATCTATTAAGGCTCTCGTTAGGCAGTTGGATCAAAGGCCTGATTCAAAAGGCAGTACTCCTCGATACGGCCCGCATAGTGAGGAGGTTCCTATTATGAGATGATTAATCTCGATTTAAACAATATCAGATACAAGAAAACGCGACCTCATGTTCAATATATTTTATATTTTCTGACTAGACAAGATAACAGCTTTAATAATAATAATAATAATAATAAACGTTTATTTTTTTCCACCACACAATTAAACATAAGTTTAACACAATATTAAGTTTACAAGATATAACGATGTAGTGGAAACTGGAGCCTGTACTAGGACAACCTGTGTTACAGGTCTCCAGCCCTCCTGACTACACGGTCGTGTCACAACTAATACAAACTTATACTAACAGATGACTAAGATTATGGGATGAAAGAAAATTGACAAAAAAATGCAAAAATGAAAACACAAAATAAACAATTATGTAATTTAAAAGATTAAAAGATTAGAAGATTAGACTTTAGCTTTGTTTCTATGGTGACACACATTGCACTACAAAAAGTATATATACATAAACTTTAACACCTTCTCTCAATGTAGTCCCATAATATCCACTAGCTTACGAAGCCTAGCTCTAGGCAACGGCTTAGTTAGAAGATCTGCTAATTGAAGCTCGCTTGTTACCTTCTTTATTAGCAGCTCTCCATTAGTCACAAGCTCTCTTACGAAGAAGTGACGTGTACGGATGTGTTTGGTGCGTCGGTGAAACTCTGGATTCTCAGCTAATTTTATTGCTGCTTCGTTATCCACTTGTAACATAGGAAGACTTTTCAGTTGTACAAGACTTCCTAAGAGCCGAGTCAACCATACGCATTCTCTCGCAGCTTCACTTGCAGCGATAACTTCAGCTTCCGTCGTAGAAATAGCGACACTTTGCTGTCTCTGACTCATCCAGGAGATTGGTCCTCCGGCATATAGGCAAAGTACTCCAGAAGTCGATCTTCCAGTTTCCATATCGCCTGCGTGGTCAGCATCACTGTATGATTCTATAATTCCAATTTTATAGTTCCTTTTATACATAATGCCGAGATCAATTGTGTACTGAAGGTATCTCATGATACGTTTTACTCTGACACAATCCGCTTGAGTCGGTTTCTCCAGTCTCCTTGACACTACACTTACTGCATATGCAATATCAGGTCTTGTTCCGACCATTAAATATGCAAGTGCTCCAACTATTTGCCTATAGTTTTTCAGAACGTACTCATCGTTCTCGTTTTTAGAGACTATGTCCTCCTTGGTAATTGGCGTAGTCACAGGTTTGCAGTCCTGCATTCCAAACCTGTTCAAAACTTTCTTAACATAAGATGTTTGATGTATTACTGTTCCAATACCTTCTCTGATTGAAATCTCTATACCTAGAAAATAGGTAGCTGGTTTAGTTGTTATCTTGAACCTTTCCTTCAGCTCTTCAATAAATTCATCAATGAGTTCTTGATCTGTTCCAGCTACTAGCCCGTCATCAACGTAGAGAACCACAATCAATTTCCGGTGGTCTTTCTCTCTTACAAATAAACAAGTGTCCCCTTCACTGATTTTAAAGTCAGCTTCCTTGAAGAAACTAAGAATTCTCTGATTCCAACATCTCGGGGCTTGTTTCAACCCATAGAGACTTTTCTTCAGTAAGCATACTCTTCCAGAACCATCATCGTAGCCTTCGGGTTGCTTAATATAAATTTCTTCTTCTGAAAGTGTTCCATATAGAAATGCCGTCGACACATCAAACTGACACATCTTCATACCTTCGCTTGCTGCGACGCTAATCACAGTCCGCACCGTGGTCATTTTCGCAACAGGACTAAAAGTTTGATCATAGTCCTCTCCTTTTTTCTGGCGAAAACCCTTAGCAACTAGTCTTGCTTTGAACTTGTCGACTGATCCATCAGCATTCAGCTTCACGCGAAAAACCCATTTACATGGTATCGCTTTTCTATTTTTTGGCAACTTTTTTAAAACCCACGTGTCATTCTCGTTAAGAGAATTCATCTCGTTTTCCATGGCTTTCTTCCAAAGTTCTCTTTCGTTACAGGATATTGCTTCTCTGTAACATGTTGGTTCGACAAATCCGTTTGTAACCATAACATAATCTTTGAACCTGACCGGATGTCTGATCAATGATCGGTCTCGCAGAATTCGATCACTCTGTGCGTTAATTAGTTGCTCAAGATTATCTTCATCTTCATTAACGTCATCATTTCCAACCATCTGCTCCAGATCATCATTATCAACATCATTTCCTCCCCTTGGTTCAAAAGATTCTTCATGAGTCGATAAAGCATCATCAAAATTGTCTTCTTCTATAACCGGACTATCAGTCTCATTATCGATCGTTACAGCTTGATTGTTGATCCTATTGGGTGTCACTACATACTCCCTTCTTACTGGAACAGGAATTTCCACTTCTGTGACCTCCTGATCTAGCTCTTGGAATTTCGTTTCCAATGGCTTTTCGTCAAATATGATATCCCTTGACCTGACTATGTATTTGGATTCCTTGTTCCATAGTCTATACCCGTCGTCATTATCATATCCAACCAGTACGCATTTCGTAGCTTTTTTATGCATCTTTTTTCGTTTTTGCTTAGGAATATGTGCATAGCAAACTGAGCCAATTATTCTCAGGTGCTTTATCCGAGGTTTCTTCCTAAACCAAAGCTCGAACGGAGTCTTGTGTTCCACGGAAGTTGGTCCCGTCCTGTTCAAAACATAAACAGCTGTCTGTACCAACTCCGCCCACAATTGTTGAGGCAACTCTTCATGAGCATGCATCATAGCTCTTGCTGACTCTACGATCGTACGGTTTTCTCTTTCGCTACACCCATTCTGTTCAGGCGTATACGGCATTATTAGTCTTTGGTGTATTCCGTATTTCGCTAATTCTTTTCTAACTTGTTCATTGTCGAACTCTCCACCGTTATCACTCAGGAATCCTCTAATTGTGTGTCCTGCTACTCTAGCTTCTGCCAGCATTTGCTTCAGCTTTTCAGGTACTTCAGATTTTGTTTTCATGAAGTAGACGTAGCGAAAACGAGTGTGTTCATCTTTGAAAAGGACGAAATATCGATACTTCGAGACTGAAAACGGAAAAGGACCGCATACATCTGAATGTATGCGTTCTCCAGGCATTTTAGCTTTTTCTCTACTCCCAAACTTCTGTCTGTGAGCTTTTCCAAAAATACATCCTTCGCACAATATGCCATTATCCTTTGTCTTTATATTCAATTCTCGTTCTATAAGACTTTTCACATGCCTTTTATCTTGGTGGCCCATGCGTTCATGGTACAGCTGCAAGGCATCTACTGCATTAATCGATGCAGCTACCTTCGGTTTAATTGCTTTGCAATTCAGCTTATATAGCCCACCATACCTAGTTCTGGTTCCTGTCACAGTAACTATTCCATTCACTTTAATACAGCATATAGTTACTCGTGACTCAAATACACTGTTTGTATTCTTGTCCTGTGCCGCTAGCACTGAAAAAAGATTCTTGCTAATACTAGGAACAAACCAGACATCACTAAGGTAAAATTCTTTTCCAACATTAGATTTTATTCTAATTTTTCCTTTTCCTATGGCTTCTATTACGTTTCCATCAGCCGTAGTAACAGTGTGAGGTATACTGAAGGGCTCAAAACTTTCAAATAAATCTCTTCTCATCGTAACGTGGTGAGTTGCTCCGTTATCAACAAACCATGCTTCACGATCTTGGATATTATTTTCAGACAGATTTAGTAGTACCATCATATTGGTGCTATCACTACTATTCCTTCTATCTTCCTTAATAGTTTTATTTGGACAATCTTTCCTAAAGTGACCAACCTCTTTACAGATATGACATCTGAACTTGGTAACTTTTTTATTTCCTGATGTCTCTTCCTTCTTTTTCTCAACACCTTTCTTCCTTGTTTTCATGAGAAGCGCTTCGCTAGACGTGCCTTCCGTGCTTCCTATTAGAGCTTTTTCATGTGCACAAAGTTGGCTGGTAATATTCTCTACAGTTCTGTCTTTCTTGGACATCAACATCCAACTCGATTTAAATGAAAAATAACTTTCTGGCAGTGTATCTAAAATCTTGCAGATTAAAAGTATTTCTGGTAATTGCTTACCTTCTTCAGTTCTTAATAATTCCTGATTCAGTTTATGCCACATATTTTTCAACCTTGATACATGAGTTGACATGTCATCAGCAGTATCCCTTTGAAATTTGAAGAACTCCATGCATACTTCGTATAACTTGTCTTCATTGACACCGTCATAGAGTCTATGCAGTTCATCCCATACGTCCTTAGGGTGAGAGAATCGAATCACCTTGTCTAAAATTTCATCTGATATATTGTTTGTAATTAGTAGTAACGCAATACTTTCCAGCTTAACATACTCCGACAACTCTTTGTTGTAGTTCATCAAAGCCACTGCGGACGTGGAATCAGCATCACCGCCCTCAGCTACAGGTTTCTTCGGTTTATGAGTATTTCCCTGAACAATGTCCAGAAGTCCGTCCATGCCCCGTAACAGAGCAGACATGGGGTACTTCCATTGTATCCAGTTACTTCCATCAAGCTTACGTATTTGTATTTTACTTAGCTCCATGCTTAGTTTCCAACAAATATTTAAGTGAAAGCAAAGGGGCCCATAACCTATTATGAGATGATTAATCTCGATTTAAACAATATCAGATACAAGAAAACGCGACCTCATGTTCAATATATTTTATATTTTCTGACTAGACAAGATAACAGCTTTGTTTCTATGGTGACACACATTGCACTACAAAAAGTATATATACATAAACTTTAACAGTTCCTGTCTCTGGAGCCCTAACCACCGGTAGCTTGGACCCTGCTCCCGCCTTCGGTGGAACACTATTTTTTTATATTTTTAAATGTTTTTGTATGTTTTTTATATAAATATTTAAAAATGTAAAGCGATATGTAGACACGGAAAAATAAAGAGATAATAATAAAATAATAATATATTAAACATGCAATCACGGCGTTTAGGTACTTATTCCAGAAGGAAACTCAAGCATTGATCTCTGCATAAACATTAGTTTAAACTAATTTAATCAATCAAATGGCTTGAAACTAGACTTAAGTAGAGCTTGAGTTTTGAGTAACGTTCTGTAATATGCACCTTAATATTCTTCTATGCATTTCTAGAGCGTTAATTTGTTTAGATTGGCATTTTATAATGTGAATTTAGTGATAGTTGCAGTCCACCAAAACTAGAACATTTAATATATATTTTAAACCACTACAGAAATCAAGCAATTTGAAATAATGATGATCATTCTGCATAAAGGTGAAACTATTAAACTAAGTAAACTAAAGGTTGATATCTAAAAAAAGGATTAGCTTAAAGGCCCAGTAACCAGAACTAATGACCCACAAAAAAAAGAGGTAGACATGTCGTCTATGCTTTGCTCATCAAAGTATACTCTGTTTTTTAAAAGGTCCGTATTCCAGAAGGAAACTCAAGCATTGATCTCTGTTTAAGCATTACTTATAACTAGTTTCAACCAATCAAATGGCTTGAAACGAGACTTAAGTAGAGCTTGAGTTTTGAGTGACGTTCTGTAATACGTATCTAAATCTCGTAGACTAAACTGACATTACGAGTGTTGGCAGTTTAATGCAATTCTTAAATAGTGACGTGGCACAACCGAAACTTAGCGTTCATAAAATCAAGTATCGTTTTTTTACAATAAGTTATCCTGAAATAATGTGTATGTACTTATTAAAAACGTAATAATACAAAATTAATAATGTAAATTTAACATTTGCATATGTCAATTTAGTCTACGAGATTAAAAAACAGAGTATAGTAAGTACTACGTACAACTGGAAGGCTTACTTGCAGCCTTTCAACATATCAAAATGAACCTTAAAAATGTACAAATAAAGTATTTTTTATAAAACCAATATGTACTTAGAGAAGTGAGCTCAAGTGAGACATATCTTTTCTTGGTGTGTCTCTTTCGCACAGTTGCGAAAGCTAAAGGATATATACACATAGGCTTGCCAGACCGCCGAGAAATCCGGCAATGTCCCGGAATCTTGCCTCTTGTCCCGTGTCCAGGAATTAGCGGTCATGGTCCCGGATTTTAAAAAGTTATAATTTATGTAAAGTTCTGATCGTTGGTTAAGAACTTGTTCAGAGAAAATAATAAGCGGAATAGTTTTAAATATTCAAAGAAATATATTTTAGAGGTTACGAAAAAATATATGATACAATTAGAACAGCAGACTACGGTACATAGACAAAACATAGAACCATGATAAACAAAGAGTATGTATAGGTACCATACTTAACATCCTCGGAGGTTTTTAAGAATTTTGAGATAAATTCTTTAGTCCTATTCTAGAACTTAGAACTTTTAATCTGGGCCCATATAAAGGTTTAGTAAGCATGTCTGCTAATTGGTCTTCAGAGGCAACTTGCTCTACAATGAAATCTCCATTGCTGACACATTCTCGAATGAAGAAGTGTTTTAACTTAATGTGTTTTGTGCGCTTATGGTATTCATACTTTGGGTTATGAGCAAGATACACCGCTGACTCATTATCTAAGTTCAAGATCGGTTTTTCAGTCTTTAACAGGTCATCTAATAAACGATTCAGCCATAGAATTTCTTGAGCAGATTCGCTTGCTGCTATTATTTCAGCTTCCATTGAAGATAGAGATACAGTTGGCTGTTTCTGGCTTCTCCAACTTATAGCAGCGCCAGAGAATATGCACACTATGCCGGATGTAGACTTTCCCGTAGTTTGATCTCCGCCATGATCGGCGTCACTGAAGCAGACCATGCGTGGCGGTGACTTATTTGTGAATGTTAAGCCTTGTTCTAGGGTTCCTTTTAAATACCTAAATATACGCTTGATAAGCAAGACATCTTCTTTAGTAGGCGCTGAAAGGTTTCTTGAAGCGACACCAACAGCATATGTGATGTCTGGTCTTGTACCCACTGATAAATATGACAATGCACCAACGGCTTGTCTATAAGGAAAAACCGACTTGGTATTACTATCTTCATCTTTTCCAATTTCATTATTTTTAATAACGGGTGACGGTGCTGGTTTACATTCGGACATTCCATATTTCTGAAGGATTTTCTTTGTATATGCCTTTTGACATAAGAATATGGAGTTGTCTTGTCGCACTATTATTTCCATTCCGAGAAAGTACGATGCAGGTTTGAATGTAATTTTAAATCTAGATTTAAGTTCATTCAAAAACTCTTCGCCTGCTGCTGTCGTATTGTGCGCTATAAGCCCATCGTCAACATAGAGAGCTACAGCAACTTTTAATTGATTTTTATTTCGCACAAATAAACATGGATCAGCTTCGCTCTGTTTAAATCCAGATTTTAGCAGGAATTCTGCAATGCATATATTCCAGCAGCGTGGAGCCTGCTTCAAGCCATACAGACTGCGTTTTAATTTACAGACTCGTTTCGTGCCATCTTCATAGCCTTCGGGTTGTTTCATGTAAATTTCGTCTTCTAACTCACCGTTTAAGAAGGCGGTTGTAACATCAAATTGAGTTACTTTTAAATTTTCCTTGGCAGCTACGGCTAGAAGTGACCGCACAGTGGTCAGACGAGCCACTGGACTGAAGGTTCTGTCATAGTCCACTCCAGGTATCTGAGAATAGCCCTTGATGACCATTCTGGCCTTGTACCTGTCAACGGATCCATCAGGATTGAATTTTATTTTATACACCCACCTGCATGGTAAGGCTTTTCGTCTTTTAGGTAAATTTACAAGGTCCCAGGTATGGTTCTCTTTTAATGAGGTTATCTCGTTTTGCATAGCTTCTTGCCATTTTAATTTATCAGGAGATTCCATAGCTTCCTTAAAAGATTGCGGTTCTTTGAGTTTGTGAAGGTTTTCTACTTCTTCAGCAGCAGCCATAATAAAATCGTCATAACGCTTTGGAGCTGTAATTGCTGACCTGTTCCTCAAAGAATATCTTGACGAAGCTTCGTCAGCATTATCACTGACAACTTCGTCATTTTCGTAGAAGTGGTTGGAACCAGAAAGTGATTCATAGTCACTTTCGCTGTTTTCTTGTTCTTCTGGTTGAACATCTTCAGTGTAAAAATCATTAACATTTTGTTGCACATTTTCAGAGTCAATATTATTGATATCGTCTAAATATGATGTGACATCTCCAACATTGTCAAACTCAGTTGCGACTTGTTTATGTTGTGATTTTCTTGAACACATTTGTGGTTTGTCATCAAGGAGATCGGTGATGAAGTTTTTATTTATTTCCTTATAAAACATGGATTTCATCACGCGGATGTCTTTTGAAATGATGACTTTATTTTTGGATGGTAGGAGAATTTTGAATGCTTTCGAGGTTTCAGAGTATCCAATAAACATGCCAGGAATTGCTTTTGGTGCGAATTTGTGACTATTGGAGTCTTTGATGAGAACAAATGTTTTGCAGCCAAATACATATAAGTGATTTATGCACGGTTTTCTGCCAACCCATAGTTCAAATGGCGTTTTATTCTCAATCGCACTGTTTAAGCTCCTGTTTGATAGATAATTTGCTGTTACGATTGCTTCACCCCAGCATTTTAATGGTGCATTCGCATCTATGAGTAAGGCTCTAGCTTTCTCTATAAGAGTGCGGTTCTTGCGTTCAGCTACTCCGTTTTGGTGCGGTGTGTAAGGCGCACTAAGCCTTCGTTGTATGCCACATCGTCTCAAATAAGCGTCAAAATCTTTATTAATATATTCGGTACCATTGTCCGACTGTAAGAATTTTATTCTTTTGCCTGTGTGAGTTTCTGCAATCTCTTTAAATTCTTTAAATTTATCCAACACTTCATTTTTATTTTTTAGAATGTATACCCGACTGTAACGACTATAGTCATCGATAAATGTGACAAAGTATTTGTTTCCTTTTATTGTGGGCGTTCGAATAGGTCCACAAACGTCGGTATGAACGATTTCTAGAAGTTCAGATGTTCGTTGAGCAGTTTTCTCACGGGGAGCTGGTACTCGATGCATTTTTGCTAGAATACAGGTTTCGCATTCTCCAAGAGTTTCTGATGGATTAAAATTTAAACCAAGTAGATTTTGATTTTGTAGTGCAAGTTTTAAATCTTTAGCGTTCATGTGCCCAAGTTTTCTATGCCAATCATAGATGTCTGACGAGTCCATTTTCTTTCTTGGTGTCGAAGTTTCGACATCTTTATCGTTAGCCAGATTGTTGCACTCATGTTTGCTTGGTTTGATGTAGTAGAGTCCATCTTCTTGTTTGTGAGCAATGAGAGTTATTCCTGCGTTTGGGTTGTTCACTGTCGCTTTGTTCTTGGTGAAGAGAACCGAACAACCGGCATTTGTCATCTTGCTAACAGACAACAGGTTCGTACAAAGACTAGGAACATAAAGTGTGTCCTTCAGGTGTGTGAGTGCGTCACTATTTCCATTTTTAGATATGAAAGAAACTGTACCTTTTCCTTTAATCTCTGCAGTATAACCTTCAGTTGCAAAGTTGAGTTTTCTGGAAATTTTCTCTATATTTTTAAATAAGTTTCTTTGATGGGTCATATGCGATGTACAGCCACTGTCCAGGACCCAAATGCTGTTCTCAGGCTCTTTGTTGCGTGTAAGAAGGCACTGTGTAGCAAAATTGTTCTTGTGAGAATCTGTGTTTTGTTTCTTAGACTTCTCATTGTTTTTCTTCCAACAATTTGTACAGATTTTGTGATTCTTGCGTTTGAAGATATTACCTCTTCGTTTGCAAATTCTACAGGACGCGTATAATGCTTCTTCTTCATATGAGGACTCAGGTTCATTGGTATAGGTCATAGTTTGATTATGACGTGCTTCAAATTCTTCAAATATTTTTGTTTTAAGCTCTTCTGGCGTTGGAAGAATATCACGCGTTTCTATAGCAATTCTGAAGTTCTCATATTCACGAGAGAGACTGTATAACATCATAATTGTCAACAAGTCGTTGTGTATAATGACGTCCATGTCAGCCAGTTTGTCCACGACATCCAGAAACTTGTTGAGGTGACTATGCACATCTTGTCCTTCAAGTTTTGTTAATATTAATTGTTTTAAGAGAGAGGCCTTACGTGCAGGTCCCTTACTGGCATAAGTATTTTTCAGTTTGTCCCAAACGTCTTTGGCAGTGCCGCAGTTTTTAATTTGCTTAAGCTCAGTTGGAGCAATAATAAGTATAAGCTCAGATTTTGCTATTCTGTCCTTATCTTTTTCGTCGGCAGTTGCATTTGGCGACAAGGGAGTCTCAATATATCTCCATAATTTTTGTCTTACTAAGACGGCTTCCGCTTGAATTACCCACGTATCGTAGTTGTCTTTTGTAAGTGATTCAATTTTAACACTCGACATTTTGTATGATTTGGGTACTTACATATTTTATTTTCTTGAACTGCACGCTCTGCTACCATGTAAAGTTCTGATCGTTGGTTAAGAACTTGTTCAGAGAAAATAATAAGCGGAATAGTTTTAAATATTCAAAGAAATATATTTTAGAGGTTACGAAAAAATATATGATACAATTAGAACAGCAGACTACGGTACATAGACAAAACATAGAACCATGATAAACAAAGAGTATGTATAGGTACCATACTTAACAATTTATTAACAAAATAAACTAGCAACGAATGAAATGACATGGCTGCCTCCTCTCTGTCTGACTCTTCCATGAACGTACCGATTTTTCATTTCTCGACATGGGCTCTGTTCTACCGATTTTACGTTCTGGCATGGCAACCTCTTTTATTGGAAAACACCCTATTACTGGCTTTTGTAAAGATTCTGACGAGGAACTAAGAATGAGTGAGCTTTTTCTCTGCGCGAGTGTCCCTGTCGACGACTGTCCCCGATTTGATAAGTTCCTATCTGGCAACCCTATATACACAGCGTGTGTGTACAGATAAGAACGGTTACACTAGTTAGAAAGAGACGAACCAAGATTTATGACCTCTCACTCGGCCCTTGCTTAGTCGCACAGTAATCCTTCTAGGTAGGTTCGTAGTACTTATTATTTCCATGGCTTTGCTCTCAATTAGTGTCAAGTTCTGCTAACTGTCACTATGACATTCAAGTTGTCAGCTGGGATTTCTTTTTTAAAGTATGGTAGGTAATTATATTATAACATTCTGATTATGTTACGCCTTTATCATACGGTCGTAGCAAAGAGTATAGTAAGTATATAATAAAGAGTGACAACTCTGTGGTAAAATTTGCATGTATGGAAAGTGCTGCCCCCTTACATTTTGTGCGTGAACAACTACTAGTGAGTGATATAGGTAGCTATGCATATGTAGCTATGTATACTATAGCTACATACCTATGCATATGTAGCTATGTATATTATTGCTACGTAGCTATGCGTACGTAGCTATGTATATTAAAGGTCTGGGTTTTCAGATGAATAAAAAAAAGTATTCAGTAATTCATTTATTTTATGAGTGGAAACTTCACAGCTGACACACACAGAAATAATATTACAAATTAGCCGAAAGTGTCACAAATTAACAGTTTGGGGTTGAAAGTTTGTATGGATTACTTATAAGTATACCTATTATTTTGTAATAACACATAACCATGGTAATTTATCCATCTGCATCCTGTCGTCATGAAGAGACACCACAATTTTGGCATTAACACGTGCACTTGTTACATTAATTCAACACAAGTCTAAATAAAATAAAATTGTTTGATTCTCTATCCGCCATCTTACTTCTTTCATGAAATTAAAATGAAAAAATATGGCATTGTCATTGACCTTTATTTGACCCTAGGGACAAGATGGCTGCCAAATTGTTCACTCGCAAGAGTTCAGGTGTCGCTGTCGACTGTAAAAATTGATGAAGTACTAAGTGTGCCCCCCCTGGGTCGTAGACAGATACTACTCGACTCCATCTAGACGTTCTAGACGTGTGATTAAAATAAGCCGGGCTTTATTTTGTACACAACGCTTTTCTTTCTTTCAAAATAATCTTGTATTTCTTTTAATTAAAATGTTTAGTTGATAACCACCATATGACGCTGACAGAATAGTCGCAATCACCAGAGTTGCCAAAGAAGAGAAAAAAAATCCAATACTTTTTGATCCAAAAGAAGGATAGACTGCCAATTTGATGGATTTGTTTATCGGAGAATATCCGCATGTATTTAGTGAACAACAGGAACTTGCACAAACTATGTGAAAAACTGACTGATATTCAAGTAAGTTGATATTTTTAGAGTAAATTTAGATAGGGTCCGTAATGTTGACGTCTCTTGCACCAGTGTATCAACTTTAAGCTGGACTCTAGCACAGTATTTTTCTTGATTAGTTTACCTTATGTATTTACCTATACAGCACATGATTAGGCAATAAACTAAAGGTATGCACAAAAAGCCCGCATGACTTATTTACTGGACTAAATCTTAATCTCAGTCCATTCTAAGGTTGCCTGGTAGAGATTGCATTAGCAATAAGGCTGCCTATAGTATATTTTGTAGTGTTGAATGTATTCTTTAAGTAATGTATATTTTTGCTGTACAATAAAGTATAAATAAATAAACATAATACTAGCTCTATTCAATAGTCCTGCTAAGTTGTACAGTTGTATTCTTCAATTAAGCAACAGTTTTAATAAATTGTTTACGAGGGGACTGGTATTATATTAAGTCTGTTTATTAAATAACAAGTATTCTTTTTAAACTATTTCATTAGTTGTTTCTATTTTATTTAGATACTGCCAGTTTCTAATTAATAGGCTTCATATACAGTGCGCTAACAATGCATATTGTAAGCAAACTAGAAGTTATGTTATACCAAGACTTATTATAAGTCTACCCTCAGAATTAAAAAGGGTTTTATAATTAATAAAAATATCAAATTTACCCCCTTATTCATAAGCATTGCTTAAAGTTAAGTAGTGGTAGTAACCACTACTTAACTTTAAGCAATACTTAAAGTATCGCTAATCAGTAGATTAGCGATACTTTAACCATACATTTTTGACCTTTTAACATCACTTAACTTTAATCATCACTTATGAATAAACACCACAGAGTTTAAGGTGTTTATTCATAAACAATGATTAATGTTAAGTTCAATGCAAACATCTAAAATATATGGTTAAACAATTGCAAATTTAGTTGTAGTTATACTAGTTAACTTTAAGCAATATTTATGAATAAGGCGGATAAACTCAAGGAATATTACTTAAGTATTATGTAGTAGGGATTGTAATGTGTTAAAGGACCTAAATTTGTTTATTAATTGTGTCAACTATAATCCATACATATAAAACGCTTAACTCTGTAGTTTGATATTGAGATAAGACTCATGATGGCACTTTACACCTTAATGGTGTTGTCTAGGTTGCTAATTAATGGCGCCGATTCTGTTGTTCACAAACTAAACTATTAAGTTATGTGCATTTTGTTCATTAAGAAAAGGACAAAAGATAAAATGTCAGTATAGACCCGTCAAATTACTGCGCTCCTGACGTAAACTGGCGTATTTTTAGTCGCCATGTTTATAATCGCGTCTAAACTGTCTATGGAGTATCTTAAAATGACAGGATTAAATTAAAATGTTATCTTCTATCCCTTTCTTAACTGGTTGAAGATTTTAGTCTTCAAACATTGAGGTATTTTCGTCGCCCATGCCCCAATATGAATAACCTTATAGTATTTAGTATAAATAATAAATAAATAATTAAAAAAATAAAACAAGTGAAACATTGTTGCAGTTTACCCTGGTTTAACTGTAGACAGAAGACCAATTCTTGCTAGTGTGTTCTGCTGTAAAAAGGAAATGCTACCAATTTCTATATTCAGAGGAGTCTTTAGCTCAGAGGATAAATGAGAAATGTAAGGTCAGATATTGTTTAACATCTGTTTATTTTTACAATTTCTATTTTCAATTTAATTAGGGGGTGATATAACTTTAAAGGAAACCTTTTGTTTCTGGTTTTTATAATAAATTTACAATAAGGAGGTGCATAGTAATATACTATAATGTTATATCACTATTACTACTAAGCTTATACAGAGTGGTGCTGACGATACGATAATAAATTAAACATCGTGTACCTTAACACATTCTCAGTCTACCCATAAAGAATCATATAAATATATCCTTTAGTTTAGTCACAGGATATTATTTTTCATTTTTCACATTTTCTATATGATGTGTATGTTCGTAAGAAAGTGCTTACAGGTTGATGACCGCCGCATCCAGGTAATCAACCGTTCTTTTTTATGGGGTCGCAAACAAATTTCGGTCTTGGTGCGCCATTGATGATCCTAGTTTTTGCTATCGCGCGATCATTTGATGTATAGTGGCATCGTTTAATCGCGCATTCGAGCTCTATTTTCTGATGCTCTTGCTCTTAGTAAAGAAGAAAAAGATGATGTTTAACGAAATAGAAGACGCGAGCGAAGCGAGTGAGAAATTTTTCAGTAATTGTACTAGTTATCAACCTATTCATTCAAAAGAAAACTAGTAAATAGGCAAAATTGACGAGCAACTAGTTTAGGCACTGGGTCAATCAAAAAACCCGTGCGGGCCGCAGGTTTAGTAGCCCTGCATAGGCACCAACATTACACATCGCGTTGCGAACTCGCTACTTGAAACGGTCGCCAAGTTATCTTTTAAATTTGATTCAGCGCAAATTGCACTTTGAATCTGAGCAATATGAGTATAAAGCGTGTCATCAGTGTTAGAAAAGGCAATAACGTGTGCGAAAAATGCTTTGCACTCATTTTAATATAAAAATTCATTTGTGCGAAAGAGACAAACACAGTTTTGTTTATTACTTCGCTTTCTTGTCGAAGTTACTCGAAATTTAGGTGATTAGGTCAGGGTTAGTTTGTCGGTGCAATCCTGAGACGCTTCACATGTTATTGCTCTGTGCCCGAGACGCTGTAGGACCGCCACGAACTTTTGATCTACTGCCGGCGCCGCGCCGCCGCCGGCCGCGTGTGTTTGTTTACATTAGGTAAATTGACGGTATAGTGCGATATTGGACGCTTTATTTCAGTGACAGGACACGTAACATTTTGTCTTATTTAATAATAAGTGAACACTTAGTGTGAAGTTGGACGCTAAATTTTAATAGTTGTGTGTAGTGTTTTCTTTTATTTAAATAATAATGCCGCGTTATAATTACACAGCTTCTGACACACACGGACATGGTTTTAATTTATGGGGAGTGTCAATGAAATGCCGCTTTGGCTTTACGGACATACCGTCAATGGTATGAGAACACCAGAGTTTGCCCGACCAACGTGCGCACGATTTACCAAGCTGTCCAGAAGAAACGGGAAAACAGATCCTTAGTCCCGCATGTGGATAGCACGCCTCCTCCACGTACAAGAGTGATTTCTGAGGAACGGATTTTGAATTATTTCCAACGCAACACAACATCTAGTTTGCGTAGGGCAGGCCGACATTTTCATCTTCACCATAAGACCATTTTAAAAATTGTGAAACGTGACGAAAGGAAGCCGTATAAGTACATGAAACTGCTTGTTACCCCAAGACAAACCAGTAAGAGAAAACTGTCGCTGGATTGAAACGAAGCAGGTGGAGAATCCGAATTTCCTCTACATAGTGATGTAGACGGTTGAAAGCACCTTTACCAGGAATGGTCTATGGAACCGACAAAATCTTAGATACTGGAGCCGCGTGAATCCACGACTAGGACAGGAGACGGGACACCAACACCGATTTGCTGTCAATGTTTGGGCTGGAATTCAGAGGAAAAACATAATTGGTCCGGTTTTTCTTGATGGTACTTTAAACGGTGAAAAGTATTTAGAGCTCTTAAACGGACCCGTTTCCAATTACATAGATGAGCTTTCGCTAGATGCGTACCGGCAGATGTGGTACCAATTAGACGGTGCACCAGCTCACTCGGTGATGCCTGCAATAGAGCGTTTGTCGGAGATGTTCGGTTGGCAATGGTTAGGCCGTTATGGACCAACGCGGTGGCCAGCGAGATCTCCGGACCTTACACCGCTCGATTTTTTCTTTTGGGGTCACATAAAAAATGAGGTGTACTCAACAGCTGTGGATAGTGTTGAAGTTTTAAAAGATAGGATTTTCCTATCTTTTAACAAATTAAAGAACATGGCTGCGAATGGGGACTTGCTGTCCAACGTGAGGCTAAACCTTGAGCGACGGTGCAGTTTGTGTATTCAAGTAAATGGTGGCCACATTGAAAGACATAAAATTTAGTGTAGTGACTTGCAAACCTACAAAGCCAGGTGATTCATCCATCAGCGATTAATAATTAGATTAATAAATAAAACCTTCGGTGGCGTGAGGTATCTGACTATTTGTTTATTACCTACCTCCATCAGTGATTCAGTGTAATTGTTTTTATTTTACATAGTTAACTAATAATAATGGCACCAAAAAAGCAAGTCGCGACAAGACCGCGCCGTCGCGTCAACGCTCTTACCGCAAATCAGTGATCCAATATTTTAAAGGATGTTTTATTTCGTTTTCAATTTTAAGCGATTTAGTTTGAAATTTTCATTTTTTTATATGTATTGTAGGTATTTTTCTATGGTTTAAGAATATTCCTATGAACCAGCACTGTCCGTTTTTTAATTTATTGTCGTATTGTCTGCACTACTCTGTATACTGTAAGCTTATATCAAATGAGACTGCATAGTATTATAATACTTTTACGGGCTAGGGGTAATAAAATGCCGGTTAAGGGTTACGAAGTTTATTGACGACGAGGGTACAGATGGTAGTAGGCAATGACAAGTAGAATGTAGCTGACGTTGCACCGAAGTCTTCCCAAGTCCACGAAATCCGTGTCGTAAACACACAATAACATTACAGATGTTACTTCACGTAGTACTCAAAGTTCTCGTTACAGTTGTCGCAGTAGGTATTCTCAAAGATCGCTTCTTAACTGTCGCTTGTTTCGTTTCGATAGTCGAATTCAAACGACTACGGGCTGGCGTCACGGCGCTGTATATAGGTCAGCTGATTGAACATTCCAGATCTGTCTAGAATTAATATTAATAGCGCATAGTTTCGAGTATGTTCAAGAGGTACCTACAGGTACTTCCTGGGGACGAGTTTCTAGAAATTTCGATGTCAACGTTTTGTTAAAAATATTGATGAAACCTGTACCATTCGATAGGCCACCCTAGGTCTAACAATGCGTTTTATGTTGTACCTATACAATGCCTAGGTCTCGCGTTATAGGGCTTAAAAGATACGCACTGCATGTCACGCGATATTGAACCTTCTGCCATCGACATAAGGTGCATTCATAACAATACGCTATTATATGACAAAATAGTTTGCGCAGCGGTCAGTTAAAACTATAAGTAAGAATTAAGCAAATACCTCCACTTGGAGTTCTTTAGGTGATTTTAAAAACTTGAAGTTTGTGCTTGTGGGAATATGACTGCCAGTATATTTTTATAATTATGTAATCATCTTTTTACAGGCAAATACTCTAATAAACGAAAGCCGCTTTGAAATATTCCGAGGACCTTTTAAGTTTCCAATACAGCAAATAAATATTGTTGTTGATGAATACCGAACTAAACATATTGCTGTCACAGAGGAATTATCAGAAGTTTGTGATGGACTAGTGATAAACCTTATGAGCGTGATTTATGTCTATGTAATTTTAATCGCGAGCATTATTTAACAAGACCTATTTGACTGATGAGAAAACTTACAAGTGTGATGTCTTTCAGTGAACTTTAAACCGCAATGGTAATTTAAAAATACATCAGCGCGCACACACGGGTGAAAAACCTTGCCAAGTATTCTGTATGTCAACCTAATTTTAGTTCGACAGTAATTTTACAATGCATAAGCGTACACACACTGGTGAAAAACCTTATAAATGTGATGTATGTCAACGTAATTTTAGTAGGAAGAGTTATTTAATAAGTCATATTCGTACACACACTGGTGAAAACCCTTATGAGTGTGATGTATGTCAATGTAATTTTAGTATGAAGAGTTATTTAATAAGACATATTCGTACACACACTGGTGAAAAACCTTATGAGTGTGATGTAGGTCAACGTAATTTTAGTTTGAACAGTAATTTAACTAAACATATGTGTACACACACTGGTGAAAAACCTTATGCGTGTAATGTATGTCAAAGAAATTTTAGCAAGAAGAGTACTTTAACACGAAATATTCGTATACACACTGGTGAAAAACCATATAAGTGTGGAGTATGTGAACGTAATTTTACCGAAAAGAGTCTATTAACACAACATATGCGTACCCACACTGGTGAGAAACCTTATAAATGTGATGTATGTCAACGTAATTTTAGCAAGAAGAGTACTTTAATACGACATATTCGTATACACACTGGTGAAAAACCATATAAGTGTGGAGTATGTGAACGTAATTTTACTCAAAAGAGTCTATTAACACAACATATGCGTACACACACTGGTGAGGAACATTATAAATGTGATATATGTCAACGTAATTTTAGCAATAAGAGTAATTTAACAAAACATATGCGTAAACACACTGGTTATAAACTTGATGAGTGTAATGTATGTCAACAAAATTTTAGTTCGAAGAGTGATTTAACAATACATATGCGTACACACACTGGTGAAAAACCTTACGAGTGTCACGTATGTCAACGTAATTTTAGTAAGAAGAGTAATTTAACAAGACATATGCGTACACACACTGGTGATAAACCTTATGAGTGTAATGTATGTCAACAAAATTACATTTCGACGAGTGATTTAACAATACATATGCGTACACACACTGGTGAGAAACCTTATAAATGTGACATATGTCAACGTAATTTTAGTTCGAGGAGTAATTTAACAAAACATATGCCTACACACACGGGTGAAAAACCTTATGAATGTGATGTTTGTCAACGTAATTTTAGTAAGAAGAGTTATTTAATAAAACATATTCGTACACACACTGGTGAAAAACCTTATGAGTGTGATGTATGTCAACGTAGTTTTAGTTTGAAGAGTAATTTAACTAAACATATGCGTACACACACTGGTGAAAAACCTTATGAATGTGGAGTATGTCAACGTAGTTTTACTGAAAAGGGAAGTTTAATATGGCATATGCGTACACATACTGGTGATTAACCTTATAAGTGTGGAGTATGTCAACGTAATTTTAATGAAAAGAATCTTTTAACAAGACAATGAGAATTCTTAGAGGCGTGATATACGTGTTATGTTCCATGTAAATACCTATCTCCGTATATTGAATCTTTAGTTTAATAGTTCTAGTGTGACTATCGAGAGTAGTTGCATAGTAGGGCATGCAATTACTGTAGATTTTTTTACCGGTAAAAAAATCTGTAATTTAAAATATTTTTATTTGTGAGCGGGTAAAATTATTTTTTTTTAAATTTTTTTTGCAATGTGGTGATATATAATAATATGATTGAGTAGTCTTTAAGCATAAAATAAATAGTATACAAGATGTACAATATGTAAAGAAAACCCCGTCCTACCCATATTGATAATAAAAGTTAGGTAAAGAGATGACCAAATAAAGTATGAAATTTCACATAATCATCATAGTAACAATACTAATTACTAATGAATTTTGAAATAATATTTATTTTCCTCGAATTAATTCCAACTTCCCCAAAATTTGGTAATTTTCAAAAAAGTGACAACACCATTTCGACGGTATTATTAGGAGCGATGCGACCGCGTGCCGCGTGACCTGCCCCCTTCACCCGCGCTTGTATTACCTACCGCACATGTATTAAGTTTCCTCATTTTGCAAGATAATATTTATTTTTTGGGTAGATTTTTTTTTTAAAGTTTAGCGCGGCTTTGTGGGCATTAGTAGAATCTAACCTAACCTAACACGTTCACGGATCGGACAGGGTATTCTTTACATATTGTATACGTTTAAAAAGAGCATAGAAACACAAATTTTTAAAAGAAATGACCTTTTCTTTGGCGCAGTAAAGCGGAAATGCCGCACATTATAAAAATTTAGACAAATTTCATTATCATAACCCAGCCAGACTATGAACACTGGTAAATCTACATCGGGCCGGTGGAGGCCCCGTAAATAAACGTCCGTGTAGCTCCTTACTCTGCCATACCTCCATGTCTTCATTAGTGTCAAATACTACTAGCTTGCGCTACTTCTCTTTAGCCAAGGAGAGCGGAGTGAGGCCCTTCTCAACTGCGACCACATCTCGATACATTCCCACGTCGGTTTTTAGGAAATATTCTCCGAGACTGCATATCTCGCGATTGTGGAGGGTCTTAGCGTTTAAGAATCCCTGACCTTCTCAGTTTTGCGGGATATATAGCCTCATAACCGATGATCGTGGGTGATGCAATCGATTTATGCTATACCCTACTGGGTACAGTACATACGCCAGACCAAACTCGATGCCCTGGATAGTAATCCAGGGCGTCGAGTTTGGTCTGAGTCCATTTGAGTATGCCGAAAGAGTACATCAAAACATGTTCCAACCGTTGAAGGCGCGCACCTTGTTTCCGCCTGATGAAAGACTTAAGTAATTTTTCAGGCGGCTAAAGAAGCGTACCTTCAACGATTGCTTCATGTCAGTAATATTGATACCCAACGCTTCAGACATACCCAAATATTTATAAGTTTCGGATATGAATAGGGCGCTAAGGTATATGAAACTAGTGAGTTGGGTTCCCACGTATTCCACAATCTCTCCTCGCTTTATATGCATGACCACACTTTTGTCCACACCAAATGCTATCCTGATGGCGCTACTGAAAGTGTCAAAAATTTTTAGTAGCTCCTTCAGTTGCAAATTGTTGGGAGCAGACTTTTAAGTCATCCTTGTAAAGGAGGTACGATATAGCCTGACCACCTTTTCTCAGCCGATAGCCTAGATGTGAATTCTCCGGCAGTGTGCTTAGAGAATTCATGGCTAAGCAAAACCTTCGCTCGATCCTTATTGGTTCGCTATTTCCATTAATATTTTGACATCCTGGGTAGTGAAGAACCGTCCTCCATTCTCTATACCCGCATGAGCCATGTATATGGCACCGAGTCATAGGCCTTCTTATAATCTATCCAACATGTCGATATATCCTTCCGGAAACGACGAACCTGTGGGCTAATGGCCATATCAATAATCAGTAGCTCCTTTGTATCGTGGAACCCGCTCCTACATCCGTTTTGAGAGGCAGACATGATGTAGTTGCTGTCAATATGTTTGTTAATTTTAGCTTTCAGAATGGATGCTTTATAGACCGTCGGTAAACGTGTTCGGCCTATAATTTTTGGGTACCGTTTTGCTACCTGATTCATGGAGCAGGTGGATTACTCTAGTAGTTGTTAGGAACTGAGGTAGCGAACCAAACTCTAAAGCAGTCTGAAACTGAGATGCTAAGCAAGGGAGCAACCTTGAAAACCATTTGATCCAAAAAAAAGTGACTGACAGGCACCGTCCGATACTGCACTAGAATGAACACATGGCATCGTCATCAGTATGAACGTGTTAGTCACACCTCAAGCCCCTATGAACCCGCCTTTCATTGGTGTACCGTTCTACTCGCCGTTTACACCTACGAATACGGTTCGCCTATGCATACACTTTCTGCTTCAGGAATTCGATGCGCTCCGTGACACGGGCCATATAATCCTGAGATCGTAATGAATGAAACGAAACCTCACAAACTCTTACGCTTAAACCTTCTGTCAAGTGTCAACCATTACACATAATAGAAAGTTTGTCGTATGCGTGAATGAATGAAAAATTTTTTGTTGCCCAAAAACATAAATCTGGTAAATTGGGTTGTATCCTAAACAATAATTTAATGTCCATCAGATAGATTTATAAAAAATATTAAACACGTATTTTTTTATTTTTTCTTTCATTCAAAAACTTAGGAAGATATATTGATTTCAAATGTCGCATGACGTCACGCCGTGCCACAAAATATACCACGGCGTGACGTAATTAGCCCCCACTCCGTAACTTTACTACGCTATAACTCAGTAGTTTTTGGTAATTTCGCCAAAATAAAAAATACGGGTCTTATTTTTTTTATTATCTATAAGGCGGACTAATTATTTTTTTTGATTTTCATACTTTGGATACATCCCTCCGGCAATTTAATAATCGCGAATATTGGCGGTTTACTGGTAAAAATGAAGCCGGTGTTGCATGCCTTATTCATATGCAGCTATCTCTAACTGTTAAACATCTACCCCGCTTACTTTAGAATTCCAATCATAGTACAAATTTGTTGTTCTTATAAATGCTCATCTTTGACCTGTTAATTTATATTTTCTTTTTTTTTTCAAAAATGTTCAATGTATGTAATATGAATGCTCAATATTGATTATCTTAATTTAGTTTTTAATTTCTTTTTAATTTTATAACTTGTTTTCATCATTCACAATGTATTTTTCCTATTATTTGTTTACACCCGCGGCCTAACATGATTGCGATTATTTGGGATCCGGACGATCCAATGGGCGGTCCAGACGATCCCAACTAGTCGCAATCATTTGACAAAAATGTTTTCGCAGATTAGGCTGCTTGTTATATATACACAAATAACCCTTTCCTATTATTGTAAATTTGTATTGTATGTATACCTCTCCTTTGTGGAAGATCCCCAATAAATAAATAAATGACAAAATAAAAATATCTTTATCTCGATCTTTAAACAATAATGGTTAAATGCGCAATTTGTGTAAAAGTGATAACCATAGCTGCAATTAGTCGTTTATTTAATTATATTAAGTATTAATAATGATTAAGTGAATAAAATTTATGATATCGTTGTTAAAGAATATGTTCCAACATCAAGTATGTAAAATTCCCAGAAGACAACATTCATCTTCTATAAATATATGTACATACTAACTCGGCTTATAAAATGCAAGAGACGATAGAGATACTATTCACCATCTTAAAAGATAAAAAAAAGGCTGGTGCCATTAGAATTTAGGAACAAATTAAAAATCCTTCAAATGAGCACATGTACAAAAAAAAAAAAAAACTGTTTACAGTTAACAAATTACATAGAACTACTGAAACCAATTGAAATAAACTGAACTCGCAATCAGGCATGAAGGAGATTTCATCATATACTAATTATGTAAATGCATTTCCTAGTTTAATTTAGAATACTATTAGTAAATATTTGTTTTTAACGTTATACACTAAGTGTAGCTTGACCACCACGTGCTGCAACCGTTGATGGCAAAGCGCACTAGTTTATTAAGAGCTTGTACACTCAAGCCTTGCAGACACATAAATTTTATTGAAAGCCACAGGCAAATTGTTCCAGTCGTCTGATGTACGCGGTGTAAAAGACGAGGTGAAGCTCTTAGTTCGGATGGCGGCGGTGTCAACAACGTCCGTGGAAGAATTTAAGACTCCCGCGGCCCCACGCGTTTGCTCGTGATAGAAGAGACACCGGGGTGGTTTTAATCAGTAAAAGTCTGACAGACCCCGTCGCCCAATTGGACGGCGAACATACTATGAGGATTTCCACCCCGAAAAAAAAAAGTCGGTGTCAAGAACGTAAGGGTAGAATTATCGCCGTAGGTTGGGTCGTCAGATAATTGAATGGCTATGGCGGAATGAATTACATGACATAATCATATAATTCCCGAGCGAGCTCTGCAAAATGCATCTTATAGAATACCGAAAGGCTGGCTATTTTACGTCTGTGCTTCAGGCTTTGGAGATTGTACTTCACTGAAATTTGGATCGCCAATTAGGCCTGGTGCCCATTATCAGTATAGGAACGGCTGAGGATTTTAGGCGATAAAAAGTATAGGTACATTAACTTCATGGTAAAAAAGTAGATATTTCCATGATATATGATCACATAACATACATAATCAGCCTATGATGTTCCTACTTCTGGGACTCAAAAGTATTCTAAAGAGTGTATCTGACATCGACGCACAAACGAGTACCATGGATCCAGTACATGATTCTGAGCCCCCAGTGGTGGAATTTTTCGTCGGCTTTTTCATGATTTAAAAAAAATATATGTAGTTTTTTTTCACTTCAGACTGTTCACAATTGCTATACTTTTATAACCCAATAATATTTTAAAGTAAAAATTAAATAATTCGCTAATTACATAAAAAAGCGCAATGAAAACAAAACCCGAAAAACTATCTTATCAGCTGATTTAATAGAGTTCACATCAGGGATCAACGTCATACCTACAAACACGCACGGCGGCACGCTTGCAACGTTCAAAAGCCAAGCCGACACTTTTTTTTAAACAGTGTGTATTCTGTAACCGTTCATTAACGACATAAATGACTATCATAATTTTATTAGTGGCATGCGGTCTAGCCTTTTCGCGAAGTTTGCGTTACGATGTCAGATACAGCCTGTATATGATCGTAGTTATAGAAATTAGAAGATAGGAAAATGGCTAAATGATACTGCCGCTTATAATGATAAATTAAATTTAAAAAAAAACAAGGCGCTGGTGTGTGCTCTAGACTCTCAGCTGTCTAATTATTTAAAGGACAGCAAAGATCTGACTGATACACATTCAATCTTGTACTATGGAGCTGTTGCGATGTGTCGTGTGGCTCATGTCAAATTCCCAGACAGTGACAGAGCCACACGACCAAAATCAGCCTTCCCAGCTTGGCAGTGCAGGATTGAGCGTCGTATCGGAGAGACTAGAGCACTCACTCAAACTAATTAGTTTCAGGGAGGGCAATACACGCCCTAGAGTGAGGCGGGCGTTCTCGGGGACTGATATTAGTGTTCGAGACTATTTGTTCCGCCTCACAGAGCGCATCGACTTTTTTACGCAGAAGATAATATATGCATGGACAAACCGTATTCGTCGGTACAAGCGAAGAGTGGAGCGGTATTCTCAGAATCGCAATTTCCAAAGCGATGAAAGGCGGGTTTATAGAACTTGGGAGCGATCAGACCAATGTATATCAAGCAATATCTGGTCGGTACCTGTCAGTCACACCGAAGGTGATTGGGCTCGGGATGTTGAGCGAGCCTGCGATCCAGTACCAGAAATGGGGGCTATTACCATCTTCCCCCAAGATGTAGCTTGTGCAGTCAGTCCGTTGCCTAATTGGAAGTCTCCAGGGCCGGATGGGCTGCACAACTTTTGGATTAAATGGTTTTCCAGGTCGCACGCTCGCTTGGCATCTCAATTCCTGCTTTAGAGTCTGGTTCGCTACCCCAGTTTCTAACAACTGGAGTAACCCACCTGTTCCATAAATCAGGTAGCACCGCTAAACCCAAAAATTATAGGCCGATCACGTGTTTACCGACGGTCTATAAAGTTCTTACATCCATTTTGAAATTTAAAATTAACACGCATACTGACAGCAACTCCACCATGTCTGCCTGTCAAAATGGATGTGGGAACAGGTCTCGCGGTACTAAGGAGCTACTCCTTAATGATATGGCCATTAGCCAACAGGTTCGTCGTTCCCAAAAGGATCTGTCGACATGTTGGATAGATTATAAGAAGGCCTATGACTCGGTGCCACATACATGGCTCATGCGGGTGCTAGAATTGTATAAAGTGCATGCAACTCTGCGCACCTTCCTGATGACATGTATGGCGCAATGGAGAACGGTCCTTCACTATTCAGGATGTCGAAATATTCAGAGGAATAGCGAACCGATAAGGATCGAGCGAGGAATATTTCAGGGCGACAGCTTGAGTCCACTTTGGTTTTGCTTAGCCTTGAATCCTATAAACACATTGCTGGAGGATTCAGGTCTCGGCTATAGGCTGAGGAGAGGTGGTCAGGTTATATCGCACCTCCTCTAGATGAATGACCTAAATCTATTTGCTCCCAACGATTTTCAGCTGAGGGAGCTACTGAAAATTACTGAAACTTTCAGTAGCGTCATCAGGATGGAATTTGATGTGGACAAATGTGCGGTCATGCATGTACAGCGAGGAGAGATTGTGGAATCCGTGGGAATCCAACTCACTGGTTCCATAAACCTTAAATTCCTCTCCGCATCCGAAACCTATAAGTATTTGGGTATGTCGCAAGCGTTGGGTATCAATGTTACTGACCTGAAGCAATCGTTGAAGGAACGTTTCTTTGGCCGCCTAAAAAAAGTACTTAATAGTCTTGTATTAGGCGGTTGTATCTTGCACAAGGTGCGCGCTTTCAACGGTTGGGTCATGCCGGTTTTGATGTACTCTTTTGGCATACTCAAATTGACCCAGACCGAACTTGCGTCCTGGATAGGAGAGTTCGTACGCTGCTGACTACAATTCGATTGCATCACCCACGGTCATCGGTTATGAGACTTTATATCCCGCGAAAATGTGGAGGTCAAGGTTATAAAAACGCTAAGACACTCCACAATCGCGAGATATGCAGTCTCAGTGATTATTTCCTGAAAACAGACGTAGGAATGCTTATAGATGTGGTCGCGGTTGACAAGGGCCTCACTCCGCTCGCCTTGAGCAAGGAGCTTCACGGACGATTTTTCAGAGCCCTACACGGGCCCGATGTAGATTATCAAGCGACCTTTTTGGGGAAACCGAAGGTTTTGTCTGTGCAATTATGGACGAAGTTATGATGACGAACAATTACCGGAGATTCGTTGTAAAAGAAGGCACAGTTGACATCTGTCGAGCATGTCACCGGCCGGGAGAATCAATTAGACACATTATTTCCGGGTGTTCTCGTCTAGCTAAGGGAGAGTACTTGCATAGACACAACCTTGTAGCCAAGATTATTTTTTTAAATTTCACCAGCAACTTGTTCTTAAATACAACCTTGTGAAATCGGAGGAGCCGTACTATAGGTATATGCCCGACCCAGTTCTCGAAAATGGCCGTATCACATTGTACTGGGATCGATTAAAAGATTTACTCTTTATATCCCAAATTAAACGAAGATTGTGATAATATTAGCGGATTTATTTTAACAAGTGCTCGTTTCCACAGTCAAATGGCCAATGCCTCAATTTTACCTCTCGGTGGTAGGCCATAACATCCGCTGCCGGCAGAAGTTACCACCCACCAGACAAAGTCTTGCCGCCAAGCGATTCGTCGTGTTCCGGCATGATGTCTGGTGAAGCCGTACGGAGGACGGGTCTGAGCAGTTGTGTTGCGATGTGTGTCGGGTACGATGCGCCAAACGTTTTTGTGTTGAGAGTTTGGTCGTGGTGAGTCTCCAGATCAATCTCCCTCTAGCGCAGCATCGTTTGGTCGTATTGGTCTTGGGTTTAACTTTGCATCCTCCATTCCCATTCCATTTCCATCGACCTGGCTTGATGATAATGTATTGTCTTCTGAAATTTTTGATGACAGATACTGTGTAGTGCGTAGAGATCGAGATGCTGTGTTCCGCTCCCGGTACAGAAAGAGCCATGGCGGTGGGGTACTTATTGCCTATTCAAGGAAACTTCACGTTTCAATTAAAGAAGACTGGAAGTCTGAGTTTTTGGAAGATTTATGGGTTCAAATTGTTGTAAACCGATCCCTTACCATAAATTTATGTGTTGTTTACCTTCCAGAGTATATTCCAGTGAGTGTTGTTTGTGACTTTTTTAACAATTGCGGTAACAAAATCACTAATTCATCAAATCACATGACCTGTATTCTGGGCGATATAAATCTGGGTGACATCAAGTGGTCAATAGAGACTGGCTGTCCTCTAAATCACAACTGTGAAAAATCTAAATCATTGTCTAACTTATTTCAGTCAACCACTGTTAGTCAGCTCAATCATATAGTAAACCAAAATGGTAGAATATTGGATTTGGTTATCACTAATTGCCCAGACCTTTTTACTTTAACACCTTCCATACCTATAAGTCGCCCTGACATGCACCATCCCCCATTTGAACTCATACTCAGCAGCGAAACTGCATCCTACATGTTGCACGGCTATGTCGAAAAACTATGTTTCCGTAAAACGGATTACGACAGTTGTAAAAGAGACATATCAGAAATAAATTGGATTCAACATGCCTTAACTATGAGTTGCGATGACTTTACGCAGTTCTTTTACAATAGCATATATGAGATCATTGAAAAATATACTCCAAAATTTAGAGTCGGAAGTAATAAATATCCGGTATGGTTCTCAAAAAGTTTAATAAGATTACTATCATCTAAATCCAAAGCTCACTCTAAGTACAAACGTTTTAGGAACCCGAGAGACTACGATAGTTTCTCTCTTCTGAGAGCAAGGGCCAAAGTTGTCACAGATCTCTGCTTTAAAGAATATATTAAGCGAATTGAAGACGACCTAAGAGTAAATATAAAAGCCTTCTGGCGTTACACCAAGAATAAACGTGTAACAAATAACATACCTAGCCGCATGTATTATAATGATAGGGTGGGTAATACGGGTAAAGATATAGTTGATCTGTTTGCGGGTTACTTCTCATCGGTATACAGCTCTAGTAAAACTAATAACTACACTCCCAATTTCCAGCCATCCAACTACCCCATTGGCAATTTATGTATAACCAAAAGAGAACTTTTTAAAAAGTTACAAAATATTGATCTTTCAAAGAATGGAGGTTTTGACGGTATACCACCTATTTTTATCCGGTTGTGTGCTACTGCCCTGGTGACTCCCCTGCATATTATATTTGATAAATCTCTCCAAGAAGGTACATTTCCAAGTTTATGGAAGATAGCAAAAGTCACACCTATCTATAAATCTGGGGATAGGCGTGACGTCACAAACTACAGGCAAATTTGTATATTGAACTTGTTTGCTAAAATATTCGAGGGTTTTGTGTATGAACACATGTATACTCACCTTAAGCACATATTAGATACACGACAACATGGATTTATCACTGGTAGATCAACGAATTCTAATTTATTGTGCTATACAACATATCTATGTGATTCATTTAATTGGAAACGTCAGGTAGACTCAATATACACGGATTTTTCAAAAGCCTTCGATCGGGTTGATCATTTTATATTGCTTGCAAAGTTGTATCACGTCGGGATTCACGGGACTCTTTATAGATGGCTTTTGTCTTATCTATTGAATCGTACACAACTAGTTGCACTAAGCGGGTACGACTCTATACCATTTGAAGCAACATCTGGAGTGCCCCAAGGATCGAATTTGGGTCCATTGTTATTTTTGGTGTTCGTTAATGATTTGCTAAGTAAGGTTAAAAGCGAATGCCTAGCTTACGCAGATGATATAAAAATTTACAGGCGTATCTCAAATAATCAAGACTGCGAGATCCTTCAGTCAGATCTTGATACAATTGCTAAATGGTGTGAAGAGAACTCGATGTCACTAAACACCAAAAAATGTCAGGTTATAACATTTTCAAAGAATAGTAAAAACATAATTAACTATAACTACACTATTAGGGGAGTAGTAATAGATAGGGTAAAAGTAGTGCGTGACCTGGGTGTAATGTTTGATTCTGTTTTGTCATTTAGACCGCATTACGATCACATTTGTAATAAGGCCAACCGTTTACTATCTTTTATATTGCGAAATGCCAAACCATTTAAAGATCCTCAAACTTTCTTGATGCTGTACTATTCCCTAGTAAGGTCTATATTGGAGTACTGCTCCTCTGTGTGGTCTCCAATATATATTACTCACATAGATCGCATAGAATCTGTACAGAGAAGAGTGGTCGGAATTTTATGCGCAAAATGTGGTCTCAGACGTAAACTCCCCAATTACCAAGAGCGACTTACACACTTTCACATGAGGAGTCTTGAGAGAAGGAGATGGATCAGTGATTTAAGTGTACTGCATAAAATTGCTGACGGCTCCTTTGATTCTAAATTACTTGACCAGTTAAACTTTAAAATACCATCTCGATCTGTACGCACTCCACAATTATTCAGTATTCCCGCTAGTAACAATAATGTTTCAGGGAATAACCCGTTATCCAGAATGTGTCATCAATATAATACAATATGCGCTAAGGTAGACTTGTTTCTGAGCAGTTTTAACGAATTTAGAAATTGTTTGTATAAATTGTAGGTTGTAATTGTTTGTTTAATATCACTTGGTAACTTACCCATATTAATTCCGTCTCTAACGAAGCATAATTAATCATTGAATGTTATGTACAGGAATAATTGGACTTCAGATTGATATACTGTATGTCGTATTAACTGTGTTGATTGTCTTAGTCTGTAGTTTGTCACTGTACTTATAAAATAAAATAAAATAAAATAAATAAAAAATCACCTCGCTCAACTGCCGTCATCCTTTCTATTCCTTAGTTTTTTAAATGAATAGGCTTAATAAACTAGTGCGCTTTACCATGAACGATTGCATCACTGCTTACCATCAGGCGGGATTGCAGTCAAGTACTAGTTTATAATTACTTAAAAAAAAAAAAATATTTGAATACATCGAATAATGTCTTATAGTGTTGTCATCCTAAACTTAGATCCGATACAATTAAATTTTCACCGACTTCAAAAGGTCCATAACTCTTTTGTTGGGCTTGGTATAACTTTTTATAACAAGATACCCTCTGCTTTGCTGGACTTGCCTTACAATGCATTTAAAGCACAAATCAAATCCAAGCTTTGTTTAAAGGCATATTATTCTCTAAATGACTATTTAAATGATAAGAATAGGTGGTCGCTCTGATCAACTCGGGACAGTGTTTGTGTTCCTTCTCCAGAATTAGCTTACTGACATATTATATGAGTTCATATAATTTGCTTTTTACATTGCACAAATATGTGAGCTGTCACGCCCTTTATGCCAGGGTCTTTTATTTAGGTATGTAATAAGTTTTTACTTTTTACATTTCCATTTTAATGATATTTTATTTTTTGTTTTGCTTTTTTTGGTATTTTGGCGTGGCTAGCTGGCATATTTATTGTATATTTTTATATTATTTTTTCTCTTGTATTACTGTACCTACATAGTATTGTATAAACTATTGTGTTTTTTTTTCTAAATGAACAGACAGCTGTGCTGCTGGGGAGTTTCTTCCGCCACTTCTTCTTCCCAGCCAAAGCACTAAGAAGGTGTCGATGGGTGGGCGGTTTGGGGGACTGTCTTATGTACCTAATATTGACGTTCAAAAAGTGCTGATTCTCGGCCTAGTTTGAATAAATGTCTTTTGATTTTGAAATAATCGACTATAATTTTAAAAATTTCAACCTACTTCTTAAATAAATATAATTGTGGTCATGGTTACATAGTAGATAAGTAGGATATTATCACTCATTACTGTACTGTTCTGTAGGGGTATTCATACTCACTGTGTGTATTCTTTGTCGAGATACACGGTGGGCGAAACGTTCATAATATGAACCTTGCGCCCTCCTCATATTTCGACAACTTGAGATCTTACAGGGATGAAACCTGAATTTTATATCAGTGACGAATGCGTTCAGCTATCGTAACAAGAAACGAGAAACCGAAACTAAGTGATTAATTACTTAATAATCATAAGAAAACTGGTGGGCGCAAGGTGTAAACAGCCATTGCTTCAACAAGCAATATCGACCAGACCAAGGTCGTCACAAATTATAGCGAATATTAAAATGTGCGTCACATTTTCGTCACTAATGGATGTGATACTCGGCAAGTCGCTAGCTGGTTGCGCGCAAGGTTCTGAAGTTAATTACACAATACGGTTACATCCATACTAATATTATAAATGCGAAAGTAACTCTGTCTGTCTGTCTGTCCGTCTGTCTGTCTGTCTGTCTGTTACGCTTTCCCGCTTAAACCTCTCAACCGATTTTGATGTAATTTGGCACAGACAATCTTTACACCCTAAGAAAGAACATAGGCTACCTTTTATACCGGATAAATTTGATATTCCCGAGGGAAATCTAAAACGCGTGATAGAAGCCGCGGGCGGAAAGCTAGTTTATAATAAACTAGCTTTCCGCCTGCGGCTTCACCCGCGTGGAGTTTTTCCGGGATAAAAGGTAGCCTATGTCCATTCTCAGGGTCTAAAGATTGTCTGTGCCAAATTTCATCAAAATCAGTCGAGAGGTTTAAGCGGGAAAGCGTAACAAACAGACAGACAGAGTTACTTTCGCATTTATATTATTAGTATGGATTAAACCTTAAGTATATGTGTAGAAATACATAATTATATCATATGCTGTTATACGACTGTAAAAAAGCAATAAGGAATTGGCTAAGATCCCTAACATATGAAGAAACAGAAAACTTTCTGATCAAAGTGAGATAACATGCTGGATATCCTAACCAAACTCACCTCACCCACACATATAACACACGCCACACACCCAACATATACCTACTCGTACACCGCCACGAATACATTATGCATTTTTACGCATCTAGAGCTGCTTAATTATTTTTATTATTATTTTTAATTTTTTCGTTTTTGTTTTTAATTTTATTTTCTGTAATATTTAGCTTCATCCGCATCCGCGGAGGCGACGAGTCTCACCTCCGCGGATGCGGAGGTTAACGGAGGCGGATTCGGAGGTAAAAGTACATATAGAAAAAATTTTAATTTATGGTTAATTAAAACAAAATTTTATTTTAAATACGTGTACATTAATAGTAGTATACTTGGTAAAAAAATATTACCTTCTTGTAACGAACACTAAGGAGAAACAAATTGTGTTTGCCGCATTCCCGCCTGGCACTAGTTGATTCTTGACCATTTCGCGCTCAAAGGCGGCTGGACGGTTGTCGAGCGTCGCAGCTTGCGCGTTATTTATTTTTTAAATACGTAAATAAACCTCCGTTATAACTCCGCAAAAATTGTGCGGAGGCGGAGGCGGAAGCGAAGATACGATTTCTTGCTGAACTTCCGCAGTAACGGAAGCGGTGTGCGTTCGCGCAGCGGAATGTTGTTGAATTTAAAGATTTTAAATATGCAGATATTTAGTGTATGACGTCGTATAATTGTGTATGGTAAAAAAAAATGTGCACGCAGCCATTGGGGAGAAATTCACCAAAAACTGATTCCGCTGCGCGAACGTTGTCCTGGCGGAACTTTTTTTAATCCATTGACTTTACAAAAAAGAAATGTGTCCAAAAATGTGTATTTGTGTGTAATTGTGTATGTATGAATAAAATTTGTGCATGCATAGACTTCGGAGAAATTAAAGTTTCCTCTGCGCGAACGTTTGGCCATTAGCTAGTTTTCATAAAAAGCGCTTACATAGAGAGCTGTAGATTTTTACGTACGTTGTTTTGTATTTGTGCATATTTGTGTACAAAACAGATTTAGAAAAAATCGTAGGGCTAAAAAGATAAAACGTATTACGTACTACGTAAAACACGCCTATTAGGTCTTAGTTCTTAAAGTATGCACTTTGGGGTCTAGATTTTCACGTTTATACAAACCTTGTAAGTGTCTGCAACATATTGCCAAGTATCAATGATCTTCCTTTAGTAATTAAAGAGTTATAGGACCAATTTACCATGACAAAATCACTGTTTACAAAGCAGTCAAATATCACGACATTCTAAAGGAATAGGCTATTTGACAGATTTATAATTTTTATCTTGAATTACTTGGTTGCGGTTAAGAAGTTCATCCAAAGTATTTTTTTTAATTTTAAATACGTATTTCGTAAGAAATATGCAAATAAAAATTCAAAATTCAAATAAGCCGCGAAAAGGATATAATCAGCAATATGGCGTTGCGCCTGGTAAATGACGTCACAAGCGGTTTTCGGTTCTCAGTGGTGTTTGTTTTTAATTATTATTTGCTGTTGTTATCTAATAAAATGGTTTACAAGTGGTGTACTGTACTGGGTTGTACAAATAAATCGATAAAAACCCCCGAAAAACAGTTTATAAGTTTGCCGGAAACAAGCGTATGACGTCATCGCGACATTAGCCAATCCGGATCGTTTCACAATGTGTGGCGCGAGAAACAAAAAGCCAAACATATTTTTGTGTTTTGGATATAATAATTGTTATTATTTTTTATTAAAACTCTTGTAAATGATATAAAGAACCCTCATTTTATGCAATTAAAGCAAAAAATCACAAATAATTGAATACTGTCAAATAGCCTATTGCATGGTAAAATGTATGCCAATAATTAGTGTATTCATTCAACTATTCACATGCAAAATTTCATGTCATTAAATTCAGTAATTAAAGAAAAACAATTATAATACCTACTGACGAAGCATCAAAAACCTACATAACCCGACCAAGTACGGATAGCTATAAAAAAGCGGCCGTGCAATATATTTAGGTAACATCCCAAAATTTACAGTATAATACCGGTATTGGATTGGTATAGGTGATAACACAATTGTTTCGATATAATATAAAAGTCATTTATTTTTGTACACCTACTTTTTGAAATGTATTTGACTATGACAAAGTAGGTACTATTTACGTAGTTACTTTATTTAAGTATGCGCTTGAGACTTGAGATATAATCTAAATATATTAATTTAGACGAAATTCATACAGCTAATTTCTATTGAAGATTTCACGGATCAGGATTCTAACTATAGACCCCTCTGATATATTATAATGTGTGGGTACTTCTTTCACGAATGTAAGTCAGTCTGCGACCAGCCATTAAACTGTGCAACGACACTCCTTGTTTTATTCAAATATTATCCAAGAATACCACATATTGGCGACGAGGCGATATTCACGCGAGCAAGAAGGAATATTTTGACATAATAGGTGTTGAAAATATAATGGCTCAAGGAAGAATTATGTTTGGAGGACATATTACGTTCGACCATCACGTGCAGGAATGGAGGATTTTTAAAAGTCGTTTCACTCAGTTTTGTTTGGTGAACGATATCACAGACGACACTGACAAGGCTCAAGTGAGACGAAGATGCCTGTTATTGACGTGCTTGGTGGAAGATACATACCGCATCGTTAAGGATTTGGTTTTTCCGGAAGAACTCGAATCGATAGAATACAAAAGTCTACTATCTAAGCTAGACAATCATTTTGCTGCTAAAAAGAGTACATTTGCGGAACGGTACAAGTTTTACAAAGCGGAGCAACGTCCAGAAGAAGATTTGGCTGAATGGGCTTCGCGGGTACGTAATCTCGCACAGTACTGTGGGTTTAAATCGGAACTCGAGTCAGCATTACGTGATCGGTTTGTCCTCGGATTGGAAAATATCAAGGAAAAGGAGAAGTTGTTCGCAGAAAGCATAGACGAGCTAACATTGAATCGTGCATTGGAAATAGCGCAAGGGGTAAGATGCGCACGATTAGCTTTGAGGGAGTCGCATAGCAGCGGCGCTGTCGCCGAGCCGACCGCGCTGCCAGCGGAGCCGGCGCATCCCGTGTTCGCATTAAAACAGCGCGGCGCAGTCAGTACGCAACGAGCAGGCGCCGCGGGCCGCGCCGCCGCCGCCGATATCTCGGAAGTTCGGAAGTGCTGTGGTGTGTGCGGATATAAGAACCATAGTATGGACCAGTGTCGATTTAAAAACTATGCGTGCAAAAAGTGCAATCAAAAAGGTCATTTAAAGCGTATGTGTAGAAATAACGTGAAAAATAGTAATTTCTTGGCAGCGGGTGACGATTATTCTTTTGAAGGTATTTATGATTTGTTTAACATTAAATGTGTTAATGGCGAACCGATGCAACAACTAGTGTCGGTGGCCGGTACAATGCTTAGGTGTGAAGTGGATAGCGGTAGTGCTGTCTCAGTTTTGGCAGATATTGTTTACAACTTGAATTTTCGGAATAAATACAATTTAAAGTCCTGCAACACGGTTTTGAATTGCTATAATGGTAGTAAGATTACACCGTTGGGTTGTGTTACCTTGCCTGTGACTTATAAGGGTCGTACGGAAAATTTAAAGTTTTATGTTGTAGATACGGGACAGTCTACCAAACAACCGTCGCTGTTAGGTCGGGATTTCATTTCCAAGTTTAGTTTACAGCTATGTATGGTTCCATGTAATTACATTAAAAATGTAGACTTAGTTGCTTATTTGAGAAGAAAATACGCTGGATTGTTTACCGACGAGTTAGGTACGTTTAATAAGCACAAAGTTTCTTTGAAAATTAAGCCAGACGCGCAGTTAAAATTTTTTAAACCAAGACCTGTACCGTTAGCTTTAAAACAAAAGGTGGAGGTAGAATTAAATAGATTGTTAGAATTAGGTATATTAGAGAAAGTTGAGCATTCGGAAGTCGCGACGCCAATCGTACCGGTGTTACGACCGGACGGTAATATTAGGATATGCGGTGACTACTCGGTTACACTAAACAAATGGTTATATGCGGATAGTTATCCTTTACCGCGCATTCAAGATCTATTTGCGAAACTTCATGGCGGGGTTCAGTTTTCAAAATTAGATTTATCTAGAGCCTATAACCAGTTATTGCTGGATGACAGCAAAAAACTAACATGTATTAACACTCATAAGGGTTTATTTTGCTACAACAGATTGGTTTTCGGGTTGTCAACAGCTCCAAGCATATTCCAGAGAATTTTAGAAGAAGTACTTGCGGGTATTGATGGAGTCTGTATTTTTCTAGATGATATTTTGGTTACGGCAGAAAATAAACACTTGCATCTTTCAAGGCTAGAAGAAGTGATGAATAGACTTGAAAAGTCAGGGTTTACTGTTAAAGAAAACAAATGCGATTTATTTAAAGATTCTGTTGAGTATTTAGGATATATTATTGACAAAAATGGATTACGTAAATCAAATTCTAAGGTAGAAGCTATATTGACTAGTAAATCTCCCAAAAATGTAAGCGAATTAAAGTCATTCTTGGGCATGGTTAATTATTATAGGTCATTCATTCGATCAGCATCTAGCCTTATGGCTCCCCTACATTTACTTTTAAAAAAAGGCGTTAAATGGAATTGGGGTGAGGAACAGGCTGTGGTTTTTAAAAGAATAAAAACGGAACTAGCATCAGACAGGACCTTGGCGCATTATGATCCCAAACTTCCTACGATAGTGACTGCAGACGCGGGGCCGCGCGGTCTAGGCGCGGTATTATCGCACCGATACCCCGATGGCACTGAGCGCGTAGTCGCTTACGCTTCACGCGCCCTGTCCAAAGCGGAGTGTAATTATTCGCAGATACAAAAAGAGGCTGCGGCTATTGTATTTTCTGTAAAAAAATTTCATCACTACCTATACGGTCGTATTGTACCTTTCACTTTGCGTACAGATCACAAACCGCTTCTAACTATATTCGGAAACAAAAAGGGGGTGCCAGAGATAGCGGCAAATCGTCTACAACGTTATGCATTATTCTTGTCTGCATATAACTTTAACCTTGAGTATGTTAGAAGTGAGCAAAATGTGGCAGATTATTTATCTCGTTCGGTTGCCGAATACATTAAGTGTAACAATGAGGTATTGGAAAATGACGATAAATCAATGTTTGTTAATCACATTACCGATAGCAATTTAAAGCCGATTACACTAGAGGATATTAAGCGGGAAACTGAACGAGATGAAATGTTATGCATAGTTACACGTTATGTTAGAAACGGTTGGCCCAAGAAGATTTCCGATTTACGTGTGAAACAGTTTTTCGCTTGTAGGGGTGACTTGAGTTATGAAAATGGGTGTTTACTTAGAGGCCACAAATTGGTAATACCATCCATTTTCAGGGAACAAATTCTAGACATGCTACATATTCCACACTTTGGAGTAGTTAAGACAAAAACGGAAGCAAGATCGCGTTTCTGGTGGCCAAATATTGATAAACATATAGAAGAAAAGGTAGGTTCCTGTATTAAATGTAATTCTCTACGCAGCAACCCGCCTCGCAGTCCGCTCGCTGCGTGGCCATACCCTGCGCGACCTTGGGAACGGGTGCATTTAGATATGTTTACGCTCGTCGGCAAACAGTTTTTAATTGCTGTAGATGCGCACTCAAAATGGGTGGAATGTTTTCCAATGGCAAGTACGGATAGTGAAGCTATAATTTCTAAGTTGTCAGAAATGTTCAGTAGGTTTGGAATAGTGCGTACCTTGGTCACAGACAATGGTAGAAATTTTTGTTCAAGCCAATTCGATAGGTATTGTTTGGTTAACGGCATTCAACATTTAACAACCGCTCCATATCATCCGGCATCAAATGGCCAGGCAGAAAATACTGTCAAAACGGTTAAACGGGGTTTGAAATTAATGTTGAATGAAAGTTGTAATCCAAAGGTAATACAACACCAGCTCAATGACTTTCTGCTGAATTATAGGAATTCAAAACATTGTACGACGGGTTTTTCGCCGGCTCAGTTGTTGTTCGGTCGCTCATTACGCAGTAGGCTCGATTTGTTGGAAGTAACATCCGATACTGCACATTCCAAAGAAATGAGTCATACTGATAACGCATCAGCTGTGTCGTACGCATCCGCTGCTAAGAATAATGTTGTTCAAAAACAGACCTTGCAGCTTAAACATTACGGAGGCAGTCGTAATAGTGAATGGAGTTATAACGATCAAGTTTTAATTAAACATTTTTATAATAATGGAACAAAACATAAATGGCTTTATGGTGTCGTAAGACATAAAATAGGAAATAGACTGTATGGTATTTACGTTCCAGTGCTAAAAACTGTTCTAAAAAAACATTTAGACCATATAGTAAGCTACAAAGGGACACAATCGCAATCATCCGAGTGCGAGGAGGTAGGCGATTTCCTACCACATGGAACAGTAACTGATCCCGCTGATACGCCCGTGGAACATGACCCCACAGCCCAAGTTGACTTGGAGGGAGAGGAGAGTGATACTTCGTTTTGTTCTGTTCCTGAGACTCCACCTACGATACAGCAAACAGATCAGACGTCAAATAATAATTCCGAAGAAGAAGGGAGAAAGGATTGCGAAAGGATCGATATACCTTTGGTGACTGATCAACCTGAGCAACCAAGCACGGAGCCACTGAGTACATACCAAAGGCCAGTTAGGGCAGCTAGGAACAAAATTGTAAATTATAAATGTTAAGACTTAGTTTTTAAGAGTTATATGTTTGAATTATTGGTGGAGGGATTATGATATATTATAATGTGTGGGTACTTCTTTCACGAATGTAAGTCAGTCTGCGACCAGCCATTAAACTGTGCAACGACACTCCTTGTTTTATTCAAATATTATCCAAGAATACCACAATATAGGTCATTTATTTTTGTACACCTACTTTTTTAAATGTGACTATGACAAAGTAGGTATTATTTACGTAGTTACTTTATTTAAGTATGCGCTTGAGATTTGAGATATAATCTAGATATAATATATAAGACAAATAAAATTCATACAGCTAATTTCTATTGAAGATTTCACGGATTAGGATTCTAACTATAGACCCCTCAGGGAAATTAAATAAGTGCCACAAGTAGGTAAGTACTACTGTTTAGGTAAATATTTATCATATTGAATCTTATTACACTATTTAACCAAAGGACTAGCTTAAGCATACCGCTTCGAACAAAATAATTATGCATATATTGGTGGGGTGCGGGGGGTGCGGGGTAACACGCTCACATACATAAGTCACTACCAGTACAACAGTATACATCAATAAAAAAATCGATTCAAGAAGTATAGTTTTTTTAAGTTATTAGATTGTTTGATCCACTAAAGTTGCAAAGGGGAACGCTCGTGCATGCCTAGTCCATTGGTTAAGTAGTGTAATAAGCTACAATATGATAAATATTTACCTAAACAGTAGTACTTATTTGTGGTAATTATTTAATTTCCCTGAGGGGTCTATAGTTAGAATCCTGATCCGTGAAATCTTCAATACAAATTAGCTGTATGAATTTCGTCTAAATTAATATATTTAGATTATATCTCAAGTCTCAAGCGCATACTTAAATAAAGTAACTACGTAAATAGTACCTACTTTGTCATAGTCAAATACATTTCAAAAAGTAGGTGTACAAAAATGACTTTTATATTATATCGAAACAATTGTGTTATCACCTATCCCAATTCAATACCGGTATTATACTGTAAATTTTGGGATGTTACCTAAATATATTGCACGGCCGCTTTTTTATAGCTATCCGTACTTGGTCGGGTTATGTAGGTTTTCGATGCTTCGTCAGTATTATAATTGTTTTTCTTTAATTACTGAATTTAATGACATGAAATTTTGCAGGTGAATAGTTGAATGAATACACTAATTATTGGCATACATTTTACCATGCAATTCCTTTAGAATGTCGTGATATTTGACTGCTTTGTAAACAGTGATTTTGTCATGGTAAATTGTCCTATAACTCTTTAATTACTAAAGCAACATCATTGATACTTGGCAACATGTAATAGACACTTACAAGGTTTGTATAAACGTGAAAATCTAGACCCTGAAGTGCATACTTTAAGAACTAAGACCTAATAAGCGTGTTTTATGCTTATATTTTTATCTTTTTAGCCCTATGATTTTTTCTAAATCTGTTTTGTACACAATTATGCACAAATTCAAAAGAACGTATGTAAAAATCTACAGCTCTCTATGTAAGCGCTTTATATGAAAACTAGCTAATGGCCAAACGTTCGCGCAGCGGAAACTTGAATTTCTCCGAAGTCTATGCATGCAAAAATTTTATTCAAACATACACAAATACACACTAATTTTTGGACACATCTCTTTTTTCTTAAGGCAATGGATTAAAAAAAGTTCCGCCAGGACAACGTTCGCCCAGCGGAAGCAGTTTTTGGTGAATTTCTCCACAATGGCTGCGTGCACTACTTTTGTTTTACCATACACAATTACACGACGTCATACACTAAATATCTGCCTATTTAAAATCTTTAAATTCAACAACATTCCGCTGCGCGACCGCACACACGGAAGTGGAGGCGAAGCTCCGTTACAACCCTAGTTCGAAGTGGCCGCCACCAGCTTGCTTAATAACAGTGTCGGCTCGGCAACGATTCAAGCGAGCGGCCGCGGGTGTTTGCAGTTATGACATTGACCCCCTAAACTTTGCTAAATCAGCTGATACAATAGTTTTTCGAGTTTTTTTCACATTAAGCTTTTTTGTGTAGGTAAATAGCGAATTAATTAACATTTTGATACTTTAAAATCTTATTGGGTTATAAAAGTATAGCAATAGGGATGTATCCAAGGTATGAAAATCAAATAAATAATTAGTCCGTCTTATAGATAATAAATAAATGAAGACCCATATTTTTATTTTGCCGAAATTACCAAAAACCACTGAGATATAGCGTATTAAAGTTACGAAGTGGGGGCTAATTGCGTCACGCCGTGGAATATTTTGTACCACGGCGTGACGTCGTGCGACACTTCAAATATATCAATTCAATCTATTTTATATAAGTTTTCAATATATCTTCCTAAGTATTTGAATGAAAGAAAAAATAAAAAATACGTGTTTAATATTTTTTATAAATCTATCTGGTGGACATTAATTTATTTTTAAGGATGCGACCCAATTATGAACGGTCTAAAGTGAAAAAAACTGCGTGTTTTTTTTAATAACCAGGAAAAAGCCGACGAAAAATTCCACCACTAGGGGATTCAGAATCATATACTAGATTCATGGTACTTATTATGTATCGCTATCGATGTGAAAGACACCCTTTATGTTAAAATTCCTTTGTTTATGTTTTCACTGCGTTACATATAATACATTAAATGTATCCTTTATGTTTGTAACTTCACAACAACACAGGATTTTTATCTTAATCGATATTACATACAAATAATATAATTGTCGAGGTCGAATTTCTGCAAAATGAAAAAAAAAAAAGTTCTACAACCGAGTCAGGATCATGCAAGAAGTAAAATAGAAATAATTTCCCTTTTTTAAATTGTTTATTGCACTGTCTGTTATATGTTTACGGGTGAAGTGACAGTGAGAGAGTGAGACTGAGAATAGTGATATTGTTCAGAATCAGAATCACCAGCGAAATGTTGTCGCTTTATGGTAATTCAGCACTGACTCCCTCCGACTACAGGGCGATTAGTCACTCTCCGCATCAACGCGCCCCACTGAAACCTAACGGTACCAACGAAACTGGTGGCCTCGGTACTCCTGTCCGATCCTCGCGTGTGTGTGTGTGTGTGTCGTGTAGTGTCGTGTCGTGCACCGAAGCTGCTCGGCGCCGGACTTGTCAGGTTAGTAGGTACACACCTCCACGTCGATAGGACAGGGAGGGTTACACACCCTTCGGGCCTCCAACTCGGAGGACTAGGAGAATGGATAGCCCATCATCTTCCCTCGACCAGGCGCTACTAGCCCTGCTCAAGGAGGTCCTCCTAAAGGACCCAGATTTCATCGCCAAGTATGGCGATAAATTAGCTGCCCTTCAGCAGCCAGCCCCCGCCCCCCAGCCCGCCCTTGCTGAAACCGAGGTGTCCATGGACACCGAGGTATTCTCGGCAAAGCGCCCTATCCTCGACTCCTCGGATTCCTCCGAGGAGTCTTCACCCTCGTCCCCGGACGATGAAGCCGACGGCTTCATCGTTGCCACGGGAAAGAGGAGGAGGAAGAAATCCTCCTCAAATCCGGCCCCCAAACTGGCGGCCGCTGCCTCCGCCAGCAGCTCACCCACCCCCGCCCCTGCCCCCTCAAACGCTGCCGCCCCCGCGCGCGCCGCCACATCCAACCCCGCCCGCTCAGCCCTCCGAGCTGCCGCCAAGATCCCTCCTCTCCCGCCTGTTTTCATACAGGACAAGGGGAAGTGGACTCAGATCTCAGCTTGATGTGCCGAGCTAAAAATCGCCTGCACCAAGGCCCAGTCTACACAGACTGGTATCAAGGTGACAGTCCCGTCCTCTAAGGACTACCGAGAGCTGACCAAGCTCCTCCGTAATAGAGGTGTGGCCTTCCACACCTACTCCCTCCCGGAGGAGCGCCTCACCCGGGTTGTCATCCGCCGCGTGCCTAAGGAGTTAACCTCCGAAGACATTAAGGCGGACCTAATCTCACAGGATATCTCTGTGAAGGAAGTCCACCGTATGCACAAAGCACGCGGTAAGGTACCATATGATATGGTCCTAGTGATCTGCAACCCAGCAGAAGGATTCGCCCGCCACCCTATCTTCCTAGTGAAGAGCGTCTGCTCTCTCACAGGAATCTCTATAGAGAAGCCCCACAAGAGCGGCATCGTCGCCCAATGCCACAGATGCCAGCTATATGGTCACTCGCAGGCTTACTGCAATGCCAAGCCCAGGTGCGTCAAGTGCCTGGGTGATCATGGCACAGCAGAGTGCCCTCAGCCTAAGGACCACGCGCTCTGCAAAGAGCCACCCAGTTGCGTCCTCTGCGGCGCGACCGGCCACACGGCCAATTATCGCGGGTGCCCCAAGGCCCCCAAGTCCTCCTCCTCTAAGTTAGCCAACAGGGCTAACGCACGCCAAAAGCGCGAAACGCCAGGGAGTCAGATCCCAGAGCGACTGAGCCGTCAAAGGCCCAGTCCCTGGAATCAGCTGAACCACCAGAGGGCCTTTCCGGCCCTCGCGGCGACCGCTCCCCAGACCCCCCCAGCCACCCCCGCCTGGAAGGACAAGGATCCTCGCATCCGTCCGACCACGGCTCAAAAGGTGGCCCCATCACCCTCCGCCCCCGCCACTAAGGCTGCGGCAGCGAACCCCGCACCCCCTCCCTCAACCCCAACGGTTGGGAATCGTCCCATGGATGACTTTAATGTCATCTCGGGGACCTTCCTCATTTTTATGACTCCCCGCGCCAAACAAATGGCGCAGGAGCTACAAGCCGCCAGGTCAACTGGCAATCTACATGCTACCCTTAGCATTTACAATGCGTATCCCGATATTACGCAAGCCCTGTCCTCCCTCGCATCCCAATAATGGATAGCAGACCTTCCCAGCGAACCAAGCCCCGATCCCTCACTTCAATGCCGACGGCATTAGAGATCAGAAGTTCGAGATCTCAACCTTCCTTAGAGAGCACCAGATTGACACCTTCCTCGCTCAAGAGACCAAGGGCGGATCCAGCTTTGGCGCCAGGGGGGGGTCACATAGTCGTGGTCAAGTCAGAAGAAGTTTTAATTAAACTTTGATAATAATAAATACAATTAAAAAGAAGGTATTTTATTAATAAGTACCTACTGAACATAAAAATACCTAATTAAATAACGAAATCAATTTTTCTTTTACGTCTCCTGCCGAATTGTTTTATCACTTCATCTATTTCAATGGGTACGTTTTTATGGACGTGGAGAAGTGCCAGTCCGGTTAGACGTTCTTCAATCATTGAAGCTCTTTCCCATGCTTAGATTTTTCGTAACGTAGACGACGTATCACTGAGTGCTGAGAGCCGAGCTCAGACTGAGGGGAGATCTGACGAGTTAAGCGGACGACACGCTGGTCACCGCCCGGGAGAGCTCGCACAGGGAAACAACGTTGCTGGCGACGGCTGCGGTATCACAGGTGGTGGGCCGCATACGTCGCCTAGGCCTGGAGGTGGCGCTCAACAAGTCGGAGGCCATGGTTTCATGGTCTCCGGCGGGCGCCGCCACCCGGCTCACGGCGTCAGCTCGAGCAGCGTCGGTCGCAGCTCCGAGAGGTCCTGGTGGCAGAATGGCGGGACAGGCTTTCGTGCCCTACCGCAGGCCTCACCACCATCGAGGCGATCCGGCCGGTACTGGCGGACTGGCTCGGGAGAAGGCAGGGCTCCCTGATGTTTCGGATTACATAGGTACTTTCGGGGCATGGTTGCTTCGGAAAGTACCTGTGTCGCATAAACATGGAGCTGGACGCCCGGTAGCACTACTGCATCAACTGCTGAGAGCGGCATACGCTGGCAGAGTATGCCACGCGCGGAGGAGCTGCGCCGTGCCTTCATCTCGGCCGGCAGGGAGCTGTCACTGCCGTAATCGAGTCGATGGTCGGCAGTGATGAGTCCTGGGATGCGGTGGTTTCCTTCTGCGAAACAGTCGTCTCGCAGAGGCTGTGGACAGGGAGAGGGAGATCTCGTCCTCTCACCCGACCCACAGCAGGCGCACCGGGCGTCGGCGGAGGGCGGATAACGCCCTCTTTCAGCCACCCTAAACTGGTCCAGGGGCGACACACTCGGGGACATCTGTCGCCCCCCAAACATCAGGACCCGGGGTGGCGGCGCGAAGTGTTCCACACGCGCCACTCTTAGACGTCATGGGGGGAGTCGTACACATCATTCAGCCGAGGAGGCCCACAGTGGTGGGCCAGCACCAATCGGGGGTTGCGGAAGCAGTGTTCGTTCTCGCAACCCCGGTGTAGGTGCGAGATGGAACACCGGGGTGGTTTTTAGTCAGTAGGTGTCTGACAGACCCTGTCGCCCACCCCAGGGCGGCGGACATGCATGAAGATTTTCCAACCAGGAAACAAAAAAAAAAATAAACACTTAGACCTTAGACTTACGAAGCTTAGGATCTTCAATTTCCCTCACCAAAAAAAAAACGTAGGTATGTACAGACGAAGTGTTCTTACAGCAACAGAAACATCATACAGAACAGGGTAAGACCGAAATGTGACGAACAAACAGTCAATTTGGATTTCGCTCTGGTGTCGGTATTCGTGAAGCTCTTCTTGCCCTCAACGTCCTCGTAAAAAAATGCAGGGATATGCACTGCTGTGCTTTATAGATTACGAACAGGCATTCGACCGGGTTAAGCACCAGCACCTCCTGGGTCTATTAACAGACATTGAACTCGATGGCAAGGACGTCAGGATTATCCGTAATCTGTACGAGAACCAAGTAGCTACAATCAAAGTTAAAAATGAGGAGACCGAGGAAATCAAGATCTGTCGTGGAGCTCTGCAAGGCTGTGTCTCCGTTGCTCTTCAATATCTATTCCGAGGTAGTGATGTCGGAGGCTCTTGAAGGTCTGGAAGCCGGAGTGAAAATCAATGGCAAGGTCGTTAATAACCTGCGTTATGCGGACTTTGATGTTCTCATTGCAGCCTCTGAACAAGATTTGCAAACCATTGTAGATAAAGTCAATGAGTGCAGCGAGAAAGCCGGTCTGTCGATGAACATCAGCAAGACAATATTTATGGTGGTCTCTAGAAACCAAGACTTATGTCCTAGCATATCGGTGGCAGGCAAACAACTTGAGCGGGTACGACAGGATAAGTATCTCGGTGCTTAGGTAAATGAAGCATGGGAGTCCGACCAAGAAATTAAGACCCGGATAGAACTTGCCCGAGCATCTTTTAACAAAATGAAGAAAGTTCTGTGCTGTCGTAAACTCCACATAAAGCTCCGAGTGAGATTACTGATGTACTTCGTATGGCCTGTCGTTCGTCATGTCCCGCTGCGAAGCATGGATTCTGAAAGAGGACACTACACGACGCTTGCAGGCTTTTGAAATGTGGTGCTACCGTCGTATGCTGCGCATAAGCTGGACCCAAAAGGTCAGAGTTGACACCGTCCTTCAGCGCGTTCTAATGCCTCGAAAGTTGTTGCCCACCATAAAGAAACGCAAAATAGATTATCTCGGCCAGATGCTCCGACACGATAGATATAAGTACGCTTTTTTTTTTCCGAGTGGAAAATCCTCATGGATTTCCGCCGCCCTGGGGCGGGCGACGGGGTCTGTCAGACTCTTACTGACTAATAACCACCCGGCTGATCCGTCTCACACCTACACCGGGGGCTGCGAGAACTAATACTGCTTCCGCAACCCCCGATTGGTGCTGGCCCACCACCGTGGGCCTCCTCAGGTCAGGGGGGGGAGTGAGGTGTAGGACTCCCCCCGTGACGTCTAAAAGTAGCGCGCGTGGAACACTTCGCGCCGCCACCTCGGGTCCTGATGTTTGGGGGGCGACAGATGTCCCCGAGTCTACGCTAGTGATATACGCTACTCCAACTCATTATGATGGGCAAGGTAGAAGTAAAAAGGCGCGCTGGACGAAAGAGAAAGTCGTGGCTGCGAAACATCAGGGAGTGGACAGTGGAAGAGAGAGTTGAAAAACTGCTCCGTCTCGCGGTTGAGAAGACCGAATACAAGAAGCTGACGACCAACCTTCAGAATTGAAGAGGCACAGGAAGAAGAAGAAGAATGTATAGACGTCAACCTTATTGCTAAAATATGAAGGTTCAAAGTTGATTGGGAATATTTGACAGTTTCCGTCTGCTGTCGTCCGTATATAAATCCACCTCTATCAGTAAGTAGGCACCTACTTATCTACCTACGAGGTACTTTAAGAACATTACAACCATATTATTTGAGTTTGAACACACACACAGTGTGTGTGAACACACACACAGTGTGTGTGTGTGTGTTCAATGCATAATGAAGAAACTGATTAATAAACAAAGTGCGCGCAAGTAAAATGAAATGTGACATAAAAATGTGACATTTGAATGTTGGCGGCCGTGACGGCGGTAGCGCGGCAAAATTCAACTTTTGAATGCCCAGCGCATTCAAAAGTTGAATGCGTTCCCGAATAATGCGTTTGCCGGCAAACAAAGTATGTATTATATAAATTGATTAAATATTGAAAGTACTTAAATAAAATCCTTCTGTGCTAGGTACTCCTGGACCCAGCCCAGGGGGGATCATGACCCCCATGACCCCCCCCCCCTGGATCCGCGCTTGCAGGAGACCTTTCTCAAGCCTAGCCACCGCACACCCCTAATTGCTAACTACCGTGTAGTTCGCAACGATAGGCTGCGGTGCCACAAAGGCGGTACCCTTATTTATTTCAAAAGGGCTCTTCATTGCATCCCAATGGACCCTCCACCCCTCTCACGACTCGAAGTTTCAATATGCCGTCTCGGCATGACAGGCCACCAACCTATTACTATAGTGTTGGCCTATCTCCCACCCATCTCCGCTGCTGAGAATCATCCACTCTTAGCAGACGACATTGCCCTACTTCTTGGGTTGAGTGATTCCGTCATAATAGCGGGCGACCTCAATGCCAAACACACAGCCTGGAATAGCACCAGGATCAATACCAGAGGCAGACTCTTGTTTGACCTCTCCACCAACTTAAACTTCGATGTCGTGGGCCTCATGACCCCCACTCACTTTCCCTACGAACCCGACCACACCCCAGACGTCCTCGACGTAGCGCTCCTAAAGAACGTCAACCTACGGTTAGACTCTATAGAAGCACTATCGGAGCTATCGTCTGACCATCGCCCAGTCGTCATCCGACTGGCTCCCCGTACTGGCCTCTCTGATCCAGGTCAAGCACCTCAGACGAAAGTGGTAACGGACTGGAGGAAAGTAAGCGATCGGCTGAAATCCACCACATCCCCCCACTTGGACTCCATACCTGCACGCCTCGACTCTATCGCTGACACGACAGCCGCGATCGACTCGTTCACGGATCACGTACAGTCAGTCCTGAACGAATGTTCAAGGGAGGTTACAATGACAGAAGACTGCCGCTGGAAACTCTCTGCTGACTTGCGTGAACTGTTGACCGAGAAGAACGCGGCGGTCCGTGCATACAGCAGCTTCCCCTGCGCGGCTAACAAAACCCATATGCTCTATTTACAGAGAACTGTAAAAAGACGCATATCGGAGTGGCGTGAGGCTGGCTGGGATAAGATGCTGGATGAGCTAGAGCCCACCCATCAAGCCTTCTGGGACCTTCAGAGGAAACTAAAATCCAATGAAGTTGTGACCATGCCTCCCCTAGTTCGTCCTGACAATTCCATCGCCTTCGATGACGATGACAAGGCTGAATGCCTCGCCACCTGCCTGGAAGCCCAGTGCTCCCTCAGTCTCCTACCAGTAGACCAAGCTCATCTCCTTGAGGTTGACGCTGAAGTCGAACGTAGAACCTCCCTCCCACCCGTTGATGACCCTGAGGATCCCCTGCCTCCCATCACCCCTGATGAATTGCAGGACATCGTCAAAGGTCTTCAACCCAGGAAAGCGCCCGGCTCTGACGGCATCACCAACAGAGTGATCCGCCTCTTCCCTGCCCACCTAATCGTCCTCTTGGCCACCATCCTCAATGGTGCACTGGGGAATAACATTTTCCCACAAACGCGGAAAGAAGCCACAGTTATAGGGATTCCCAAGCCCGGTAAGCCTAAAGCCGAACCGTCCAGTTACCGTCCCATCAGCTTACTCAAAGTTCTCGGTAAGATTTATGAGAGGCTTATATATAAGCGTCTCAGAGCCTACGCCGAGAATAAGGGCCTTATCCCATTAGAACAATTCGGGTTCCGTACCCAACACTCCTGTCCGCAACAGATCCTACGCATCACTGAACATATTCACGCAGGCTTCCTGCGTGGTATGTACACAGGCGTAGTTTACTTCGATATAGCGAAGGCGTTTGACAAAGTCTGGCACAACGGCTTAATCTATAAGCTGTACCAACTCGGCGTGCCTGATCGTCTCGTCCTCATCTTACGGGACTTTCTGTCAAACCGCACCTTTCGCTATAAAATCGAAGGAGCGCTCTCCTCCCCCCGCCCCATCCGTGCAGGTGTACCCCAGGGCTCTGTACTAGCCCCACTCATTTTTACGCTCTTCACTAGCGATATCCCGAAAAGCAGTAAGGCTCAACTCGCTCTGTTCGCAGACGACACAGCCATCTACTGCTCGGGACGCAGTCCAGACTGGATTCGCCTCCATCTTCAATCCGCGGTCAACAAGCCCCTTGGTTCATCCGTAATGAGATCCTCCACCTTGATCTAAAAATCCCCACCATCCAGCAGTTCATGAAACGTCTCTCCAAAAGCTTCTTTGATACTGCCACCAAGCACTGCAATCCTCTTATAGCAGCGGCCGCCAATTACACTCCCTCCACCATCTCCCGACTTCGCCGTCCTCGGCATGCCCTCACAGACCCCGATGATCCCATTACCCTCCTCCAAGAGGCCAATAGGGTCACCAGCACAGTACACAGAAACAGACCGACCTACCGACCTCGCCGCCGAGGTCCATCGCGACGCGCTCCCCATAGCAACCCCCTCCCCCGTCCCCTATCCGAGGAAGGCCAGCCCGCGCCGCAGCTGAGCCAGTAATTATCATAATGTCCCAACAATGACCTCTGAGTTTGTTTCGGCGTTTCTTCTCAGAGCTAGTACTAGGAAATGCCGTGGTCATCAAACCATTAAGTTTAACTTTCGATCCAGCCGCCCCTTGCTGTCCTCTCTAGCGACGCCCTAAGCCGAGGTTCGTACCCCACGGGGGGTGCCCTTAGTGCGTAGTCGCCTAATTTTAATTTAGTTTTACGTGCCCCTGGCTGGAGGCTTTAATTTTAATTAAAGCATCCACAGGAAAGTCCGATTAAGTAGTTACGGTCTCTTAGTAGCCACCTACGAGTGAAAGTAACAAAAAAAAAATCAGCACTGACCTGATATTTGTAGGGGTGTCTATAAAGTCGTGAAATTAATGTTCCTGGAACTAAAATTTTTTGAAGTAGGGTAACACTAAATTATAGTACATCGAATGTCATCGGCGCATTTATTATTGCTTTTCAAATCTACAGGGTAAAAACATCGAAGAAACGTATAAGAACAAATAAAAGTGGAGCTCGGGAAATAAGTGTAAATGTTTGTTTTTATCTACTAGAAGTTTCAAATTTACTAAGTAAACGATTTTAGGACTAAAATGAGGATTGTTTACATTGCGCATATAAATTAAGTAAATAGTTAACTTATATTTGCAATCTAACCTATAAAAGTTAGATGGCAAATATAAGTAGGCAATATGTTGTAGTGTGACCAGCACATTTTTGATACTTTGGGTGATATAATTTACCGCTGATTTTAAAAATGAATTATATCATGTTCGGAATTAAAATTAGTGCTATCCATGTTCTGGGGGCTTACCATGACCTCTTAGCAAAACGTTCAGTTTCCAGTCAGTTTTGATTTAGGCCTAATTTAGCGCTGCTAATAATCGTACTATGAGAGTATTAAAATTGAACGATTATTGAACGAAGTTCACCAATGTTGAATCGTCATGCTTGTCTGTGGCCTGCTGTAATGCCACTGGCTTTTTAATACGCATCGTTCAAAAACTTATATTTTCACTTTACCGGTTTTTTTTAAATAATAGATACACGAGATTCTTGGGTATATACATATTTTAACTATGATTATGTGTGACTAATTACCTAGATTAATTATCTAAAAACACTACAAAGGTCATTTTTCCTATAAAAGCAACTTTATAACTTTGAAAAATTCAACGTGATTTTGAACGTGTGTACATAAGTCATCATGGCTCATGCAACATAAATAAATTTTTAAATCGTTATTTATTTATCCAATATTTGTATTTTTTTATTCAATATAAACTCTGCACAATGTCTTGTTTGCTTAGATTTTTAGTTGGAATGTCGCTGAGGAGAGTAATTATGATTAATGTGCTGAATTTATTTTTGATACATGTACGGACGACAGCAGGTCAAGCTACCCGAAACTGTCAGATATTCCCAATCAACCTTGAGCCTTAATGCTTTATATCTAAAGTTTAAAATCGGATAAAGAAATTGACTGTGCGTCTTTGTGTTAGTATAACCCAATTGCAGTTTATCAATTTTATCTAGGAAATTTTATATATTATGTAGAAAAGGGGTCACAGGGAAAATATAGTGTACTTATTGGTCGTTTTTTTACATAAAGTCTAACCATGATCAAGATTCAGTGAAAGTGTGTTGATAATTATTCAATTCCCAATATCGTCGTCGTCATATTGTCAATGTAATAAATTATTGTATTGAAACTAATTCTTTACCTAATTACAGTTAAAGGTGGTAAGTAAATCTACTTTTAAAAATAAAATAATTTATCGCTGACGGTGCAGTGTGTTTAAACCCAATTTTTTTAGTTTATTTACTCTCCTGTGAAATAAAAAATCACCTTGAAACGGATTACAGTTTTCGATTTCTCGTTAGTTTGACAGTAGTGTTGTTACTTAGACATTACCGACATTTGATTATCTCAATTATGAATAAAATAACTTAAAAGAAAGTTTCATACCAAGTTCCATACTCAGTTACATTCAATTTATTCGTCTTTGTAAAGATCGTATTCTCCTACTCACATTCCATTGTGCATCTGATAATCATTATAATCAATGACGTAAGACGTTAGAATAACGATTTTAATGAAAAATATATTTCTATCAGTTGACTACGTGTAGAACAGACAGAACTAACTCACGGAACTGTATAATTTTCATTACAGTAATAATTATGACGGTTAATATCAACATCGCGTAGCATTTAAGTGAAATAACTGTATAAAACCAGAAAACATATACATCGAAATTTCGTGTATTGTATCTTAATAAATATATATTATCTATCCTCTGGTTTATTATCTACCAACGTATTTAATTATAGAATTAAGAACGACAGTTATGTAGTGTGTATTGATTATATTTATTTAATTGCATTGCACTAATTTAAACCATCAGGCACGTCGATTAGATATCGAATCGAAACTTAAATAGATTAACGATACCGAGTTATAAACATCAAGCATCAGCACTATCTGACATTCTCAATGTCAAAATGAAAGTGTCAAATGACAACAAAACTATAAATAACAAATAAACAAAATTATATTACCTATTTTCTTAAAATATTTTCATTTGTACATATTAATAATATACTCTTAGTATTTGTACCTGAAGTTTTACGGGGCATATTCGTTTTACTCATTGATCTACCCTACTCTGTTTGCTCTGGGCATGGTTGACTATAATCGAATCACAACTGCACAAGTCAGACGCGTCACGCGAGTTTATTCTGGTTGTCTACTTGGTGAAGGTGCTTCGTGGAGTGGAGACAAGCAGACTCAAGCGCTACAATACTCCCGATTGCAGCGCTTGAGTCTGCTTGTGCCGCACCGCTACGTGTGGAGGAGACTTTGTCCGCCGCTGTAACTGGTGCCTACAGCCAGAACTAATCTGCTATCAAAGCCACCCCTAACCAGACCTGTGCACACCATTAATGAGATACGTTTACATGTGGCAGGAGTTAATTGACCAAAGCACTGCTGTTTATTCTATGTTTTACACATAATAAAAGTTTTTGTTACTAATTATGTATATTAAAGAAGATTATATAAGTGTTTGTGCATGTTTATATTTCGTTAAATAAAATGTGTTCAAATGTTTGAACAGTCACATTGAGGTTAATGCCTGTAATGATAGTTTCAGTGAATGAATAAATATATATTTTTTTATTGCATAGGATTGATATTTTGGTTTTTCTGAATGATTTTTATGAATATGGTATTTTCAAGATGGTACAGCATTTACTCCAGAAGGATGCTGTGTTAAATGTTTTAGTAAGAGTTCAATGCAATGTGCGAAGACATTGTTAACTGTTGTGCTCATGTACTGTATCTAATATTAAGTGTGCGTTATGTATGTTTTTATCTGATACCAAATTGATGTAGTACTCATAGTAATAAAATATTTTGCTAATATCTGATTTTTAATTTCTTGTACCGTTATAAACAGTCTATATTTCTACAATTTTTTCTGAACAGTGAACTATTTTACTGAATTATAAAAGGGGGTCCAAACTACAGACTGCTCAGGATTTTTTAGGTTCCTTATTATAATATTTCTACAATCTAAACATGGAACACACAAACATGATTGTATCAGAAATTAGGAGATCTGCAGAAGGACCAAAGTCACCGACATAGCTATTCGAGTCACTAAACTTAAGTGGCAGTGGGCAGGGCACATTGCTCATAGAACTGATGGCCGATGGGTCAGTAAGGTTCTGGAGTGGCGGCCACGTACTGGAAGACGCAGCGTAGGAGGCCCCCAACAAGGTGGACCGAAGACCTGGTGAAGGTTGCGGGAAGCCTATGGATGCGGGCAGCACAAGACTGGTCATTGCGGAAAGCTGTGGGGGAGGCCTTTGTGCAGCAGTGGACATCTATAGGAAGAAGAAACTTCGAACAATTAAATATGCGTTTAATTCAAAGAGAACAATATGATAGGTATCACAATTTTTGGAGGATTGTGAGAGAGCACCATACAAAAAACCTCTTACATTCTACTGGCAAAGCTGTTAAGTCTGCACCCAAGGGAAGTATTTTTTGCCATACCACTACAATGTTCTTATAGTATAGTTTTTCTGCAATTATAAATACCCAGAGCAATGTATTACATAAAAGGCTGCTAGAAGCAACTTATGGGTTTGATTTCCAAAATATTTCCCATTGAATCCTTGTTTGAGTAGGTATATTAGATTATAAAGTAAGTATATTAGATTCTTCCAGTCGTGGTACAGTCCATGGTCGGAAGCGAAGAAGCGTGGGATGCCGTGGCCTCTTTTTGCGAGGAGGTGATGCATGCAAAGGAGGCTGCGGAGAGGGAGAGAGAACATGCTTCTCACTCCACTCGCACCAGAAGAGTAGCCGGGCGTCGAAGGGCGCTTAATGATCTCCGGCCACCATAGGAAATACCATGCGGATGACGAAATTGGGGCCGTGACGTCACTCGAGCGCTAAGGCTCATGGAGGGGACATGCGTATGTGCGTCTTAAAGGTAGTCTGTGCGGTCGTGGTATCGGGTGCACTTGGTGATGGCGCCCGCTAGGGATGGTGTGCTCATACCAGACGGGGGTGCGGCGAATGCAGTAGTATATCCCGGGCCCTCGTCCCATGGTACTCGAAGGGATAGTGGGGTTTTAGTCGGTAGGAGTCCGACATAACCTTCCGTTATTCCCAGGCGGAGGGTATCCATGAGGATTTCCCCACTAAAAAAGAAAAAAAAAAAAAATTAGATTGCTATAGAAATAAGGTACTTATTTAACATGAGGATATTAAGGTTAAAATAAGAAAAATATTCATTTCAACAGGCTTATTTACTTTCTTATAGGCATAATATAATAGATGTTTTATTTCCCAGGTTCCCATTCATTTCGGTGGTTGTAAAATTATGGAGGTCCTCAAGCAAGACAGCAAGTCCTCATTATGTATCCCAATCGAGGATATCCCAGAGTACCAAGGTTTAATTAATTTATATCCACTGTTGTCTTCATGATGCAGTGCCGCATACTCATCCAAGATTTCTGGGATGGTTTTTTCTAGGTTTTGTATAGGCATTTCCCGTAATCTGCGTCTGTTGTGATTTCCTTTGAGATAGGAATTGTTGTCTGATATCTTTGTTGTTTGCAATGACGCGGGTATTTCTTGACATTCTTGAAAAATCCTCCCGGCACTCGTTAACTACGATTATATGTGGTTTAAAACGAACGAATAAGGTTTTTATTTCATATAATCCTGAGTGTTGACTGAATGAGTAAATTATAATTTCGAGTTTAATTACACAGAAACAAAAATAAGTTTTCTATAGACACTTTAGATCAAAACAATGTTGAATAAGGGTCTAAAATAGTAACTTATTCAAGATGACATTACAGCCGTTCAATATTCGTTTTGTTGCTGTCAAATAGTAGGTCATGGTATGAAATCCTATACAAAAAAGAAGGTGAACAGTTTTTGTAAACGTCAACGCAACAGGACTGTTGCAGGCCTGCTAATAGGACGTCATGGTACGGAAAACTAAATTAGGACTGTTTCTGCCCTGCTATAAGAGCTCATGGTAAGGCCCCTGATATAAATTACATAGGTATTATTATTTTTAAACGTTCAGGAAAATGTGAAAGTCAACCCTTTATCAAGTTATACAATATGTAAAGAAAACCCTGTCCGATCCGTGAAGGTATTGTTAGGAATCGATAACTGATTATAATAATGCCGACAAAGCCGGACTAAAGTTTAAAAAAAATCCCCATAAAAAAATAAATATTATTTTGCAAAAAGAGATAACTTAACACATGTGTGGTACTACCCCCTTCCGCGGGCGACGGGGGGCAGGGCACGCGACGCGTGGTCGAATCGCATAAGCGACACTCTTTTTAAAAAAGCAAACGCTTTTAGCTAGAATGAATTATAACACTTTATTTTAAATTTCACAATTACTTTTACTAAAGATCGCGAGTGCAGTACACAAGTGCACGGGATGAAGGATGGAAGACGACTGACTATGAGTGTGGGATGGATGTATGAGGTGATGAGGAATGGTGTGTCAGCACTCTGGCGGGAATGCAGCATAAGCTACCAGGTAAGCCAGAAAGGGTGCATTGGATATTGTATAACAGTACCGTCAAAATGGAGTTGTCACTTTTTTTTAAAATTACGAAGTTTCGTGGAAGTTGGAATTAATTCTCGGGAAAAAAGATTATTTTAAAATTCATTAGTACTGTTACTGTGATGATGACGTAAAATTTTATATTATATTTGGTCATGTGTTTACCTAACCTTTATTATCCTTATGGGTCGGACAGGGTTTTCTTTACATATTGTATATGAGTTAATTATTCGCTTTTAAAAGTGAAGATCGCAGGCTGATGACAGCAATAGCGGAGACGTTGTTAGTGACGCAGCTGACAATGAAAATACTTTTTAACTACAATTATTTTGTTTTGGAATACTTTTCATTGGTAAAAACATATAATAATAAATATGTACGATTTTATTTTTTTGTTTTACTCATTTTATTTAAACGCCAGAGACCATAGATTTGTGTTTTCATTAAAATCTATTGTGCTTCTAGTACGATATAATGTGCTACTATCAAAATGATTTCGGTCACCAAAGAGTATAATAATAATAGGTCGGTCACACTAACGGTTATGCACGACCGCAGCGCCCTCATTTATTTTCACGACTTTATAGAGACACTGTAAGTCTGTAACTATAAGTTTTTAAGCATCATTGACAACACTTTTTTTTGGGATTTGAAATCATCATACGCCTTTTCCCGCTCCGGGCGGAGCGGAAGGGCATGTCAGACTTTTACTGACTAAAACCCACCAGTGTTTCTTCACTTGCCTCTGCGACGGCCAGGGCCACAGTTTCGTTTTTAACCAACCCGCAACCCTGACCCTGGGTCAGGGTTGCGGGTTGCATCAGTCCAGATGTGCTGACATCTTTTTGAGGCGCGCGTGAAACGGGGAAGTGGTACTCGGGCCTGATCTTTACGGGGCGGCGCGCTGCCCACTGCTCACCGCCCGCAGGCACGCGTCATTAAAGACACTTTGATGTTAACATGAAAGTTTTTTTTCATATATTACTAGCTTTCCGCCTGCGGCTTCGCCCGCGTGGAGTTTGGTTAAATCGCGCTTTTTAGATTTCCCTCGGGAATATCAATATTTTTCGGGATAAAACTTTACGTCTGCAAATTTCAAAGCAATCGGTTCAGTAGTTACGGCGTGAAAGCGGAACAAACAAACAAAATCACTTTCCATTTATAATATAAGTAAGGATAAACTAGCGCTTGAACGCAATCCCCCCTGATGGTAAGTAGTGACGCAATCGTTGATGGTAAAGCGCACTAGTTTATTAAGAGCCTTTTCACTCAGCATTGAAGACACTCAAATTGTAGTCCGACGGAAACATCGTCGCTGGGAAATTGTTCCAATCCCAAAGAAACATGGGTACCTATTTAACGACCGTTCAGTTGTTTATTTTGGCATTTTATTATGGTGAATTTAGTGATATGTAGTTCCTATCTTCTAACACTTGAACATTTCATATTTTTTAATTTTTTAAAGCAATACAGAATTCAGTACAGAGAAAACAAACAAACTGAAATAAAAATATTGAAATAAATAATGTTGAAACTAATCTAAAGATTTATATCTAAATAAAAACGATTGCTTAAAGGCACAGTAGCTAGAATTTAATGGCCCACAAAAAAAAAATTGTTATACTCCTTGCTCTTCATCAATGTAAAATACATGTCAAGTTTTGTTGATGGTGCTGCTCTGCAGTGTTGCCATTGCTACGGCAATTACCGTGTGCTACGGCTTTCAGGTCAGAAAATCGCTAAATCTACGGGCTACGGCCTTCACCTCAAGGCCGTAGCAGAATTTACGGCTTTTCGCAAGTTCTACAGTAATTCATTAATTTATCGTAATCGTTATTTTACAAATATTTCGAGTGTGTGTGGACGGGGATTTTCCCTCATGAAACGCTTCTTAATACAGTAATATTTCGAAAACTAAAAAAACTACTAAAATGTATAAAAAACCCAAAACACTGTATATGAAATACATATCTTCAAGTTTACAAATACATTTAAAATTTGCCGGAGACCGAAACTTTTTTTTCCGAGTGTATGGCCGAAAAATGGCTCTTATGAGCCAACCTCCTCTAATTTAAGGGTCATTTTATTTTCTCCACAAAAATTTGGCAAATGACACGGCCGACAGTCGATGTTTTTCCTTAGGAACACGGCTTTTTTACCATAAATACACGACCGCCTCAAAATTTGCGTTGGCAACACTGCTGCTCTGACAAGCTATCAGGGACTTTTTGGCGGGAAGTCGACCTGAGCGGCAGCTTTAAATTTTCTATTTAAATAAAAGTTAATTTCCCTTGCCTTTCCTATCATAAACGTCTGAAAACTAAAAATAAACCAAAATGGGCCCCCCTAGTGATGGGGAGGACCCTGGGGACGGAAAAAAGAAACGGAAATACGACAATGTTTTCTCCAGCCCAAGCAACCAGCAAGATAAGTACAAAATATTTACCAAACCCAATTATAAAAGACAATTCCTAGAAAGCAGTACTGGTGATTTCACAGTATTTGTTCAATCAACCGAACAAGAAAAACTAGGCAACAGAAATCCGATATCACTTACGAAACTATTTACAGAAAATGTTAAGGGCATTACTGGTGTCCACCGTGTCAATGCGCACAAAATTGGAGTCTCTTTTAGGAAAGCCATACCAGCTAATTATTTTCTTAAAATGGATGAATTTTTATTAAAAAATAAAATGAAGGCATTCATACCGTCACACTTAACTGAGAAAATAGGTATTATAAAATATGTACCTAAAGACATGTCCAACGAAGAAATTTATAAAAATATCACGTGCGATGTCGAAGTTATATCTATCAAAAGATTCATGAAAAAGATAGATAACATACTAACCCCGTTGACCACAGTTGCCGTAACCTTTGCCACTACAACATTGCCACAACATGCTTACATTCAATTATTTCGTTATCCTGTACATCAATATATACCTCCAGTCTTACAATGTTTTAAATGTCTTAAGTTTAACCACTCGGCCAAGGTTTGCAGAAGTCCTCAGCAGATGTGCTCCTCATGTGGTGGAAATCACTCTTATAAAGAATGTGATGTGGAAGAAATAACTTGTATTAATTGTGGTGGATTTCATTTAGCAATATCCAGAGAAAAAAAAAAAAAAAAACAGAAAATAGATGAAAATATGAAGAAATATACTCAGCAAAACTATGCCACTGTGGTGAGTTCTCCACCATCTAATGATTTGAAAGCCTATCCACCTCTGAATGTAAATAATGTAAAGAAGTCTTTAGATGTAGATACAATTGTCAACAATGACATCATCCTAAATGCTATTGTAAAATCATTATTGGCCCTAGGTAATAACAAAAATAAAGAACCTTTAACAGCTAAGAAAATAAAAGAAATATTTATATCAAACTTAGTTTAATGGAGGATTATTTACATATAGTTCAGTTTAATATACAAAGTTTACAGAGCAAGAAAACATTGTTGCATAAATTACTTGAAGATAAGAAAATAGACATTTGTTTACTTAATGAAACTTGGCTTAGTAATAAATCTATTATCCCTTATATTCCAAATTACAATTTTATTTACAAGAACTCTGCAAATAGATGCAATGGTGTAGGTATTTTAATTAAACATGGGTTGAAATATTCTGTATTGAACACTAACTTTCATGAAAATATCCAAAACATAGCCATAAATTTTGAGACAAAGTCGGGGAATATCAGTATACTTTGTGTATATTGTCCACCTAAAAGTGGCAGATTTAATACTAATAAACTTAGGCATATTTTTAACAATATTCCCAAACCTTGCATAATTATGGGTGACTTTAATGCACATCATATCAGTTTTGGTTGCAATAGCAATAATAATAGAGGAAATAATATATATAACTTAATAGATGACTTAGATTTTTGCATATTAAATGATGGTACTCCAACAACATGTCCATATCCCAACAGGCAGGCTTCTGCAATAGATGTCACTCTTGTTAGTCCTTCAATTGCTCATTTGTGTAATTGGCAGGTTCAAGATGATCCTTTAGGCAGCTACCACTATCCAGTTTCCCTCTATGTAAATATTCAACCATGCATGTATGAAGTAGGTCCTGTGGAAGAAAGATTTATTTATAGTAAAGCTAACTGGTCTGAATTTTATGCTCTATCTGAAAATTTGTTTTCCAATTTAACCATTGATTCTGAAGATTGCCTAGAATTGTATAATCGTTTTGTAAATACTTTAAATGATTTAAGAGATATAACTATTCCTAAGAGTAAGAGAAAAAATAGTAATGTTGTTCGTAGAAAACCTGCCCCATGGTGGAATGCAAAGTGTGAGGTAGCCGTGAATGCATCTAAACAAGCTTTAAAGCAATATAAGTCATGTCCAACTATAGCTAATTTTATAGAATATAAAAAACTAGATGCTCAAAAGAAAAGAATTATTAAAATTGAGAGCTCAGAGTCATGGAAAAATTTGTGTAGCAGCTTTAATAGAATGACTCCAGTTTCAAGGATTTGGGATTATGTCAAAAAATTTAAGAGAATTGGAAATAGTAGTCACAATAAGAACTTTGATGATACATGGATTCCAACTTTTCTAGATAATCTATCAGACAATCACAGCTTCAATGTAGACAGGTTGTTATCATTGTTTCATAGTGCTCAAGAAAATGCAGCTAATTCTTTTCTTAATAAACCTTTTTCTTTTAACGAAATGACTGCTTCATTACAAAGTAGAAAGGATACTACACCAGGCTTAGATAATTTACCCTATTTACTTATTAAAAGATTACATCCAAATGCTCAAAAAATACTACTTTGTATATATAACAAACTTTGGCAAAGTCATATTATACCAAAATCCTGGAAAACTCAATGTGTCATTCCAATATTAAAGCTAAATAAACCTATAAACACTGCTTCTTCATACAGGCCTATATCGCTATCTTCATGTTTGGGTAAGTTATTTGAAAATATGCTTAAGCTACGTTTGGAATACTTTTCAGAAAGTAATAATTTAATTCCTGAAATACAGCATGGTTTTAGAAAAGGTAAAAGTTGCTCTGAAAGCTTTGTGTCTCTGATTCATGACATTAAACAAGTCAAACTCAGTAATTCTAACATGGTTTGTGTTTTCTTAGATGTTAAAGGTGCTTTCGATAATGTAAATATAGAACAGCTTATTGAAGTTTTATGTGACATTGGCATTCCAGGAAGTACTTTGAAATGGTTATTTGAATTTTTAAGTAATCGAACTATTTTTGTAAAGTACAATAATAAACTGCATGGCCCTAGATTTGCTAATAAAGGAACTATGCAAGGTGCTACTTTGTCGCCCTTGCTGTACAATCTATATACTTCAGAGATTTTGAAATATGTCAATACTGAAATGGTCAACATCTTACAATTTGCAGATGATTTACTATTATATAGTATAAATCAAAATATAGATATAGCTAAAAATAACATAAATAATGCTTTAAACCAATTGTATAGATATTATCATAACAAACTTAAATTAGAAGTGAGTCCAGAAAAGAGTTCACTTTTAATATTCAGTAAAGAAAATACAGTAATGAAAATTTATTATAATAACACAGAAATTCCCATTGTTGACCACCATAAATTTTTGGGTGTAGTAATAGATTCACATTTAAAATTTGATAAACATATAGACTATATTAGTAAGAAGGCTATGAAAAGTATAAATATCTTACGCCATTTAGCAGGTACTTACTGGGGATCAGACCCCAAAACTATGAGTATGTTGTATAAGAGCATAGTCAGAAGCCACTTTGACTACAGTAGCTTGGCTTACTTAAATGCTAATAATTCCTACCTCCACAAACTGGATGTAATACAAAACATAGGGTTAAGGCTAATTTGTGGAGCAATGCGCTCTACTCCTATAAACTCATTAGAAGTGGAAACTTGCATACCTCCTTTGTTCCTTAGAAGGCTTCAACTAGCAGAAAGATTCTTTTTAAAGTTAGTAGCTTCAGATAATCCTCTCAACACTAAACTTCACAACATGAGAGAGGCTATGCACTTCATGCCCATGCCTACTATATCTCCTCAGTCACTTCTTTCTGGAACTGAAATTATAACTATTTATAGTCATGTTAAAAGTAAAACGCAAGATGTACATAAATGTAAGAAATGGCCAATTTATGAATGCTCATATAACAGTCTCATAAACTATGATAGAAATAAGTTTAATTTAGATTTAATAAAAAATAAAACAGATTTCTTAGAATTCAAACATAAAAGATCTGATTGTTATTTTATATATACAGACGGATCTAAAAAAGAACAAAATGTAAGAGCAGCCTTTTATGATCCACAAGCCAATTACAGTGAAAGCATTCAGTTAAATAGCAATTTTAGTATTTTTTCTGCAGAAAGCTATGCTATCCTTAAATGTCTAATGTATATAACTAGTAGTGTAAGTAATGTAAATATTATTTTAGCCACTGATGCTAAAAGCGTTTTAAGTTCATTGTTTTATGGACTTCGGTCCTACAAAACTAACTACATTTTATTTAAAATATGTACTCTCATAGAAAATTTACACAACAGGGGCATTAATATAGAATTTATATGGGTTCCCTCCCACAGTGGTATAGATGGTAATGAGATTGCTGATACTATAACACATACAGATTCTAATCGAGATGACAGTCAATCACAGCGAGTACCATTCTCCGATTACTATGTTTACTTCAAAACCAATTTGCGAAAGCTTTGGAAAGAGCACTGGGACACTACAGTTGAGACCAAAGGAAAGTGGTATGCTGAGGTGCAGAAAAACTTACCAATAAGACCGTGGTATGATAAACTTGACGCAAAAAGAAGCCGGAAATTCATAACGATTATATCAAGAATGCGGCTTGGTCATTGCCTTGTTCCTACACATCTCCATCGAATCAATATCTATCAGAACAGTCACTGTAAGCATTGTCCTGAGGAATCTTCCGATTTGCAACATCTTGTTTTCTGTTGCCCAAAATTCAACAACCAGCGACAGCTACTCTTCCAAGAAATAACTGACACTGACAATAGTGAGAGTGATAGTGACAGTACTCGTCCAGCAATACATATTAATTTACCCCGCCAGGTCAAAGATTTATTAAATAGACCGCAGTTTTTTGTTCATCTCTTTAAATTCATTACAACAACAATAGAAAAAATTTAGCTTAATTTGTTTGTTTATTTGTAAAAGTTTAATCATTTATTTTAGAAATTAACTTTAATTTTAATATTCATTGTTATCCCTCGTATTATTGTCTGTATAGTTTGTAAGATTCCATTTTTTGTTGCTTTTGTATTAGGGTTTATATTATAATGTATACGGCTAAAGGACTTTGAATCCAGGTCAGAAATAAATTAAAAAAAAAAAAAAAAAAGACAAGCTATCACAACTTTGTGTAATCGTTTAGGTTTCTTGCTTTTCGTGAAGGACGGTAATTAATAAATTAAAACATACTCATAAATTGACGCTTTTGTCCACGGTCAGAGACAGATACTACTCGACACCATCTGCTACGTTCCAGACGTGTGATTAAAACAAGCCGGGCTTTATTTGTACCCAACGCTTTTCTTTCTTTCAAAATAATACTGTATTTCTTATAATTGTAATATTTAGTTGATAACCACCATATGACGCTGGCAGAATAGTCAACATCGCCTGAGTTGCCAAAGAAGAGAAAAAAATTATCCGATATTATACGATTTTTGTTAATTAAATAAGATGGAACGACTACCAATTTGATGGATTTGCTTACCGGAAACTATCCGCATGTATACAGTGACCAACAGAAACTTGCACAAACTAAATGAGAAGCTGACTGATATTCCAGTAAGTTGATTTTTTTAGAGTTTACTTAGTTAGGGACCTTAATGTTGACATCTTTTGCACCAATGTATCAACTTTAAGCTGGCCTTTAGTACAGTATTTTTTCTTAATTAGTTTACCTATGTATTAAATACATTTAAATTATTATAGCATAGTAGTACTTTGTAGTGCGTGATATATTCTTTAAGTAATGTTTATTTTTGATGTACAATAAAGTATAAATAAATCAACATAATACCAGCTCTATTCCATATTAATGCTAAGTTATACAGTTGTGCTCTTCAATAAAGAAACAACTTTAACAAATTGTTTATGAGGTCATAAACAATTTGTTAAGGTCTTAATATAATACCAGTCACCTAATTGGTATTATATTAAGACTGTTAATTAAGTCACGTGTTTTCTTTTTAAACTCTATTTTGTTAGATGTTTGTATATTATATAGATACTACCAGTTTCTAATAATAGGCTTCAAACACAGTGTGCCAACAATGCATAATGGTAAGCAATCTAGAAGTTACGTTATACCGAGATTAAGGTCTACCCTCAGAATGTAAAAAAATGTTTTATAAATAACAATATCAAATATAAACTCAAGCAATATTACTTTAGTATTATTTATTAGTGATTTCAATATATTAAGAGACCTAAAGATGTTATTATTTGTATTGAAAATAATGCATACATCTATATCTATACTAATATATATAAAGCTGAAGAGTTTGTTTGTTTGAACGTGCTAATCTCAGGAACTATTGGTCCGATTTGAGAAATTCTTATAATAATTTGCATTGGATAGCCCATTAATCCAGGAAGGCTTTAGGCTATATAACATCATGCTGCAACCAATAGGAGCAGAGCATAACTAACTCCATGCGAACGAAGTCGCTGGCGACCGCTAGTATAAAATAATAATAACTTTATTGAACAAAAACATATATGATAGACAAAGTTTGCTCGTACATGCCTTAAAAACTAACAATAGACAGAAGAAGAGAGAAAAGAATAAAAGTAATTGTCTATGTAACAAAACAATAAATCCTGCCTCCTAAACTAGGGAATACCTGTTAGTAGACAGTAATTTGACCCAATTGAGTTGAACAGCTGTATGTACATGTTAGGCCCTTGGTGCTGTGCTTCACTGTATAGTTTGATATTGAAATAAGACTCAAGATGGCACAAATTTACACCCTAATGGTGTTTGGTTGCTAGTTAACATGAATAATCATGTATTCTGTAGTATAAATAATAAAAAAATAGTACAAGTGAAATATTGTTGCAGTTTCTAACCAAAGACAGAAGACCGATTCCTGCTTGTTTGTTCTGTTGTAAAACAGATATGCTACCAAGTACTGCATTCTGAGGAGTTTTTAACTCAGAGGATGAATGAGAAATATAAGGTTAGATATTATTTAACTGCTGTTTATTCTTATAATTTCTATTTTCAATTCAAATATCTCTAAGTGAACCTTTTGGTTCTGGATTTTAAGACATAACGAGAGTTGCATAGTAATATAATTATATTGTAAGCTTATATGAAATGTCACCAATGACTGAAGATGAAGGAAAACATCTTGAGGAAACCTGGACTTTATAAGTCTGAAATCGCCAACCCACATTGAGCAAGCGTGGTGATTACGCTCAATCCTTCTCTGTATGAGAGGAGACCTGTGCCCACTGGATGATAAAAAAGGTTGACGATGATATGAAATGTAACTGCATAGTATTATGATACGTTATTCTATGACAAAATAGTTTGTGCAGATGGTCAGTTAAAATTGTTAGTTAGAATGACGTAAATATCCCCACTTGGGGCTCTTTAGGTGATTTTAAAAACTTGAAGTTTGTTCTTGTGGGACTGTGATCACCAGTATATTTTCATAATTATATAATCATCTTTTACAGGCAATTACTCTAATAAATGAAAGCTGTTTTGAAATATTCTGAGGGCCTTTTAAATTTCCAATACAGCTAATAAATATTGTTGGTGAATGTCAAACAAAACGTCACAGAGGAATTATCAGCAGTTTGTGAAAGAGTAGTTGATATTATAGATCCAAAGAAGGGATTTTAAAGTGATGGTATGTTTTAATCAACATAATGTATATGTTTCAATCAGTTTTCGCTCCCTCAAAACACCCCATGATGAAAAGTGTGTAATTTGTGCAGCTACCATCTTGAATTTCCTTTTTGACTTAAAACAACATATGTATAGATCCCGCCAAACATCTAGTCCGCTCTGAAGTTGCTTCGCGCATTTGTACAGTCACGCATACTATTCAAATATATATATATAAATATATGTATAAATACGCATACTATATATATATATATATATATATATTTCCTTAAAAGTGGTGTGCCACAGCTGATACATACATTTACTTGACCAACCATAGGCTCAGATCTTGTGGGATGTCGTGTCTCATCCCAAGCATTGGTCCAACGTGCATGGCACACAAAACTATCACTGGAAATTTGTACCTAAAAGAAAAGACGAGTGAAGTTTTAAAGTCGGCTCTTAAAATACGTTCAGAATAGTATTGTTAAATAAGATTTCTAATAAATACGTAATTATATTATTATTTACCTACCCAATCCATCGTTGTATAAGACATCGAACTTCAGCGATTTCCAAAGTATGTCTTCGCATTCTGGATATATTCAAACCGCAGTATACACAACGTATATCACCACTTACAGCCGTAGATGATGACTGTTGTGCTTGTGAACAACTAGGTCCAGAGTGAATGCCGGGTCCGTCGGTCGAAACGTCTAATATTAAATCTAAGTTATCGCCAGTGTCGTCATGAATAACGGGAGCAGAATCCTTAATCAGGCCGTCGTCGTCAGGGTCAGTATTCATTGCCAAAAGTATTCAACTGCGGTTTAGCAATAAACATAAGGAAGTAACCGCAATGGAGTTGCAAGCTCTCTCTATTAAAGATGAGACGTATATACTGGTACAGGTTTATGGAATAGACCTGAAGGTCATAATTTTAAAAGCTAGGTTTCGCATCGGCTTTCAAACGCGTATTGAGTATTTTGAAGTATCGAACTCAAATACACATGCAAACTTACAGATCCGCTAGGACGTGTTCGTACGCAAAACAAAATAGTATCTATTTTGTGGCTAGTACGACTCAGGGATCTGCACGACGCTTTACGTGTTTCCTATGCGAGCCGCCCTCGATCAATGTGTGAGTGAAATGAATACCGCGGATCTAATATCGACCATATGACTGAGTTTTTAAAGTTTCGGTTTAATTGCATCTATACAAATTTTCACGCAAAAGCATTCTTCTTCTTCTTCTTCAGCCTATAGATGCCCACTGCTGGACAAAGGCCTCCCCCAAGGCTTTCCACGCTGACCGGTCTTGTGTTGCCCGCATCCATCGGCTTCCCGCGACCTTCACCAGGTCATCGGTCCACCTTGTTGCGGGCCTCCCTACGCTGCGTCTTCCAGTACGTGGCCGCCACTCCAGAACCTTACTGCCCCATCGGCCATCGATTCTACGAGCAATGTGCCCTGCCCACTGCCACTTAAGTTTAGCGACTCGCAGAGCTATGTCGGTGACTTTGGTTCTTCTGCGGATCTCCTCATTTCTGATTCGATCACGCAGAGAAACTCTTAGCATCTCTCTAGCAGCTCTTTCCATTGCCCTTTGTGTGACTCTGAGCCTTCGTATGAGGCCCATTGTGAGCGACCACGTTTCAGTTCCGTAAGTCATCACTGGCAACACACACTGGTCAAAGACTTTAGTCTTGAAACACTGTGGTATCTTGGACGACGAGAAGATGTAGCGCAGCTTCCCGAACGCTGCCCAACCGAGCTGGATTCGCCGAGACACCTCTTTCTCGAAGTTGGACCTACCTAGTTGGACTGTTTGTCCCAGGTATACATACTCGTCAACAACTTCGAGTGCAGAGCAACCAATTACAATTGGAGTGGGTGCGATATGAGAGTTCGACATGATCTTCGTCTTATCCATGTTCATTTTTAGACCCACTTGTTGGGAAGCTCTGCTGAGGTCATTGAGCATTTTGCCCAAGTCTTCCAGGGTCTCAGCCATGACCACGATATCATCTGCGAAACGGAGATTAGTGATGTACTCGCCGTTGATGTTGATGCCAAGTCCTTTCCAGTCCAGGAGCTTGAAGACATCTTCCAACGCAGCAGTGAACAATTTAGGAGATATGACATCTCCTTGTCTCACTCCACGCTGCAGTTTCGAGTCCTGATCCTGGAGACGGACTGACATGGTGGCGTTTTTGTACAAACACTATCACCTCAATGTATCGATGGTCAATTTGGCACCGCTGGAGAGACTAGCACCGCCCAAGTCTCAATCGAATCGAAGGCTTTCTCATAGTCCACAAACGCCAAGCATAGTGGTTTGTTATACTCCTCGGACTTCTGTATAACTTGCCGCAGCGTATGAATGTGGTCTATGGTGCTAAAGCCTTTTCGGAAGCCTGCTTGTTCGGGAGGCTGGAATTCGTCGAACCTGCGAGCGAGACGATTCGTGCCTAGAAAACAGCTTGTAGACATGGCTCTGGAGGGATATCGGTCTGTAGTTTTTAAGGAGGGTATTGTCACCTTTTTTGAAAAACAAAACCACCACGCTCCTGTGCCACGTCTTAGGCGGTTCGCCTTTAAGAATGACGGAATTAAATAGCTTCTGAAGCGCTTTAAGAACCGGTTTGCCACCCGCTTTCAGAAGCTCAGCCGTAATTCCATCATCTCCAGCCGCCTTATCGTTCTTGAGCTGTTTCAGGGCCATACCAATCTCGTACAGGCTGACGTCCGGGATATCGTCGGTGTAGTGTCGGGTTAGTCTGGCTCTAGGATCATTAGCCAGGCTTACAACAGGTGCGTGTGTTGATGTGTATAACTCTCCGTAGAATCTCTCAATCTCACCCAAAAGCTCGGGCTTGGAAGTGACGATCCTACCATCCCCAGTCTTCAGCTTCGCAAGTAGACTCTGTCCAACAGATAATTCTCGTGCGAACACTTTGGAGCCTTTGTTCCGCTCGATAGCCTCTATAATACAATTTGTATTAAATTGGCGTATATCGCGAGTCAGAGACTTTGAGATTTGTCTGTTAAGGCATCTGATACGCGAAGCGTCATCAGAGGATTTTAAGATCACCTCCCGTCTTTCTTCCATTAGCCGGCGGGTGGGACCGGAGATCTTCTTCTGTCCTTTTGAACGGAGGGTTTTGTAGAACTTAGACCCTTCCGTTTGGAGAGTTTCCACAAACCTGTTGTTGTAGTCGTCCACATCTACGCATTCACCGAGGCATTCGAAGCGGTTTTGTAGTTCGATCTGAAAGCTCTCGGGGTTTTGGAGTTGTGTTGACGCTGGACGGAGCGTAGACTTCATAAGTCGAGAGCGTTCGAGCCTAATGTTGAGGTTCAAAATGCCTCTAACAATACGGTGATCACTCCCGGTTTTAACCGCATGGATCACGGAGACATCGTTGAACACTTCTCGTTGACATTATGAAGTCGTATCTCGTTTTTGGTCTGACCATCGGGGCTGAGCCAGGTCCACTTGCGGTGCAATGGTTTCCTGAAAAAAGAATTCATCGCAAAGGGTCCTTCCTTTTCCATGAAATCCATTAGCATCTGACCTCTGGGATTCCGATTTCCAACTCCAAATTGCCCCACTTTCGTCTCGTCCGCCTCTCGCATGCCCAGTTTTGCGTTAAGTCCCCCATGACAACGGTGTAGTGGGTTTTGGAGGAATGTATGGCTCTACTGACGTCCTCATACATAACCTCCACCTCATCGTCAGAGTGTTTAGACGTCGGGGCGTAGACCTGTATAACCTTTAACGAATATCGTTTTGTTATTCTGAGTATAAGGTACGCCACCCGAGTCGAAAAGCTCCCGACTTTAACAACGCTGTTCACGAGGGACTTGTGGACAATAAACCCGACGCCACCCTGGGACAGCTGGTCGCCTTCCCGGAAATAGAGCAGGTTGTCAGACTTCAGGATTATCGAGTCCTCTCCCTCTCTTCGGACTTCAGATAACCCCACAATGTCCCAGCGCAACCGGCTTCCTCCAGTTCGACAATCTTCTCATCGGTCCGTAGTGTGCGCGTGTTAAATGTTGCCAGGGCCAAAGGTCGTCGTTGGTGATGGTAGCCGGATCTCTGCCGGAGATTCTTAGCACCCCTTGCTCTGCCGTAACCGAGTCCGCTACCGTAGACTGGAATAGCGGAGCTGCCGGGGACTAGGGGCCTGGGCTGTATCGTGTGCATCATTGGGGGGGTTTGCCATAATCCCCACGCTTGGCAGGCGGGTTGGGGATCGCAGTGATTTGATATTACACAGGAGAAGCGCTGCTGCCCGCTTCCCTGGTGATTTCCCTTAGTCGCCTCTTACGACACCCACGGGAGGATAGGGGTTGGTACTATTCTAGGCCCGGTACCACACGGGGCAAAAGCATTATGTGTTCCTATCTCGCTCGTTTTAGTTCTTATTTGAATTTTGAAGAGATGGTAAAAAAAAGAAAGAATTTATTCAGTTAGTTACTGCAATGACGGAGTCTTAGTTCTTACAAATAATTAATATCTGTGCCTAGTTTGTGATAGTGAGAATGAATTTTTATTTTTCCGACTTTGGTGTGTGGTTTTTCCATTTTGATTAACTTTTTGCTCTAATAACTATAATTTGCCAGGTTCGATATATACTGAATTGGATTAGGACGAGAGGTGAAAAGTCTAGTGCTACATGGGTGTTTTCAATAGAAAACCTATGTTTTTATATCGTTTTTATTAGAGATTGGATTGACGGAAGCACCAATCGACGCATAACTTAATACAGGACGCCTACTTCAAAATACTCAAGGAACAGCTTTTTGGAATAAGCTTTTTCACGTACTCGTACTCGCGTTTTGCCTAGGACGTCTCACCTCTACTCTTTATACTTACATTCAAGAAGCAATGATTTTGTAATTTTTTTTTTTTTCGCCACCTGACAGTGACAAGTAAGACTTTGACATAACAAGAGCAAGTTGCCATAAAAAGTATTTATATATTTTTCTAAAAGGTCGATTTATAGATATATTTCTTTATTAATAGTAATTGCAATAATAATTATTATTATAGTAGATTTTTGGAAATTAATGAATGTTTGCTTAGAAGAGAACGAAAGGTTTTTAATAATAAACGAAAACCGATTATTCTGATTAATACCTAACCATTCTTTTTTGTAAAGACAACATTTTGAGCTCAAGTTTTATTGAAGTCGGTTCAAGTTCCATTAGTTTAGCTGTTGTTTTAATCTATATGTACTAATAGACTTGTGCTTAAAAGTAAAAAAGCAGTTATGCTTTTTGCAAAAAAGCAGCTTTTGTTAACTGCTTATTTGCTTATAAACTTTGAAAGCAATTTCTTGTGCAAAAAGTATATTATGTTAATGATTGCTATTTGCTATTTTATTTGCTATATGCTTTTATTTTTAAACACGAATGTTTTTTCGAGTGATAAGCATGACTGCTTTTTAATGCTTTGAGACACAATCATTTTTGACAGAATTTTGCCTGTTAATTAATCCATGAATTTTCCTTCGTACTTCACAGGCTTAGGACTGTCTGAATAACTTTATTCATGTAAATTTAATTCAATAAATCAATTTGAAATAAAAAATTACTATCGTTGAGGCGTACTTAAAAGTTCTTAAATGTTGTTTCAGGTTGGTAACCGACGATTTATACGAAAAAGATTTCTTACAAAAATTACATCCCGCGACTTTGTCAGAAAGTGAACTTCTTTCAAAAAATTTCCAAATGTTCCTATAAATGCAAGAAAATTTTAAATTTAACTCTACTCAATTAATACCTATAGTCTTTCACAATTTAAAAACATACTATAATCACAAAACAATAACCATACGCGTATCAACACTGACCATTACCATTAAGTATACAAATTTAAAAAAAAACATAATTTACTAATTCAATAAGTTGAACTGATTCGAAGAATCTGCCAAAGCAGAAAAAGCAAAATGCAACTAAATAAAATAAGCATAAAGCATAACTGAAAGAAGTTATACGAAATTACGAAAAAGTTGCTACGTAAAAGCACTTTCCAACTTAATAAGTCGTATTTACATTGGTAGAATTACCGTCACAAAAAGTGATAAACAATGTACCTTATTTGCAATGGAGAGAGCGACATCTGTTATTGGCAATAAATAACGTCAGCACATGATACAGCGCACTGTAAATTCGTAATTGTAGTAGTGTATATACAAATCAACAGGAGGCGCCCGCGCCAGTCACAAAAAGTAAAAGTTGAATCTGCGTTTTTAAAAAAGCAACTTATTTTGCTTTTGTAAAAAAGCATGCTTTTTTATTGCTTTATACTTTTTTAACATCTCTATGTACTAAATATACAATATGTAAAGAAAACCCTCTCCGACCCATAAGGATAATAAAGGTTAGGTAAACACTTGACCAAATAAAATATGAAATTTTGCATAATCATCATAGTAACAATATTAATGAATTTTGAATTAATCTTTTAATCCCGCGAATTAACTCAAAATAAGGTAAAATTTTAAAATGTGACAACACCATTTTCGGTGGTATCATCGTTTGATTCTTTGTTGGATATTATAATGCATAAATTAATCGCTCTTATTTGAATTTTGAAGAGATGGTAAAAAAAAGAAAGAATTTATTCAGTTAGTTACTGCAATGACGGAGTCTTAGTTCTTACAAATAATTAATATCTGTGCCTAGTTTGTGATAGTGAGAATGAATTTTTATTTTTCCGACTTTGGTGTGTGGTTTTTCCATTTTGATTAACTTTTTGCTCTAATAACTATAATTTGCCAGGTTCGATATATACTGAATTGGATTAGGACGAGAGGTGAAAAGTCTAGTGCTACATGGGTGTTTTCAATAGAAAACCTATGTTTTTATATCGTTTTTATTAGAGATTGGATTGACGGAAGCACCAATCGACGCATAACTTAATACAGGACGCCTACTTCAAAATACTCAAGGAACAGCTTTTTGGAATAAGCTTTTTCACGTACTCGTACTCGCGTTTTGCCTAGGACGTCTCACCTCTACTCTTTATACTTACATTCAAGAAGCAATGATTTTGTAATTTTTTTTTTTTTCGCCACCTGACAGTGACAAGTAAGACTTTGACATAACAAGAGCAAGTTGCCATAAAAAGTATTTATATATTTTTCTAAAAGGTCGATTTATAGATATATTTCTTTATTAATAGTAATTGCAATAATAATTATTATTATAGTAGATTTTTGGAAATTAATGAATGTTTGCTTAGAAGAGAACGAAAGGTTTTTAATAATAAACGAAAACCGATTATTCTGATTAATACCTAACCATTCTTTTTTGTAAAGACAACATTTTGAGCTCAAGTTTTATTGAAGTCGGTTCAAGTTCCATTAGTTTAGCTGTTGTTTTAATCTATATGTACTAATAGACTTGTGCTTAAAAGTAAAAAAGCAGTTATGCTTTTTGCAAAAAAGCAGCTTTTGTTAACTGCTTATTTGCTTATAAACTTTGAAAGCAATTTCTTGTGCAAAAAGTATATTATGTTAATGATTGCTATTTGCTATTTTATTTGCTATATGCTTTTATTTTTAAACACGAATGTTTTTTCGAGTGATAAGCATGACTGCTTTTTAATGCTTTGAGACACAATCATTTTTGACAGAATTTTGCCTGTTAATTAATCCATGAATTTTCCTTCGTACTTCACAGGCTTAGGACTGTCTGAATAACTTTATTCATGTAAATTTAATTCAATAAATCAATTTGAAATAAAAAATTACTATCGTTGAGGCGTACTTAAAAGTTCTTAAATGTTGTTTCAGGTTGGTAACCGACGATTTATACGAAAAAGATTTCTTACAAAAATTACATCCCGCGACTTTGTCAGAAAGTGAACTTCTTTCAAAAAATTTCCAAATGTTCCTATAAATGCAAGAAAATTTTAAATTTAACTCTACTCAATTAATACCTATAGTCTTTCACAATTTAAAAACATACTATAATCACAAAACAATAACCATACGCGTATCAACACTGACCATTACCATTAAGTATACAAATTTAAAAAAAAACATAATTTACTAATTCAATAAGTTGAACTGATTCGAAGAATCTGCCAAAGCAGAAAAAGCAAAATGCAACTAAATAAAATAAGCATAAAGCATAACTGAAAGAAGTTATACGAAATTACGAAAAAGTTGCTACGTAAAAGCACTTTCCAACTTAATAAGTCGTATTTACATTGGTAGAATTACCGTCACAAAAAGTGATAAACAATGTACCTTATTTGCAATGGAGAGAGCGACATCTGTTATTGGCAATAAATAACGTCAGCACATGATACAGCGCACTGTAAATTCGTAATTGTAGTAGTGTATATACAAATCAACAGGAGGCGCCCGCGCCAGTCACAAAAAGTAAAAGTTGAATCTGCGTTTTTAAAAAAGCAACTTATTTTGCTTTTGTAAAAAAGCATGCTTTTTTATTGCTTTATACTTTTTTAACATCTCTATGTACTAAATATACAATATGTAAAGAAAACCCTCTCCGACCCATAAGGATAATAAAGGTTAGGTAAACACTTGACCAAATAAAATATGAAATTTTGCATAATCATCATAGTAACAATATTAATGAATTTTGAATTAATCTTTTAATCCCGCGAATTAACTCAAAATAAGGTAAAATTTTAAAATGTGACAACACCATTTTCGGTGGTATCATCGTTTGATTCTTTGTTGGATATTATAATGCATAAATTAATGCTCGATGTTTGGCGGTGCTCGTCTGTGAAGTCCCGCGCGGCGGCTTGTCGGCGTACTCAAAGAAAAAACTGGTGATGTACTAATTTTTGCGTAATAACGTTTTTTTATCGCTATTAATCGAAACTTGTACCTGCAGCCTAATAGGCGAACACATTTTTATCAAATGATTGTGATTAGTTGGGATCGTTTGGATCGCAGTTGATATAATTAACTAATGATGAGATGATGATGATGTTGATTAATTTATTATTATACTAAATGTTTCAATGTACTGTAACATTTGATGCAAATAAATTATTATTATTGTTGACGCTTCCTGGAAGAGTCGCTGCATTCTCCTATCAACCCCAGGGTCTCAAAGCAGGGAAACAAACATGCAAAACACTAACCTGGATCCAGTTGGACAGGACAAGGAGTTACCAACGGCGGGGCAGACGCCGACCGGTCAGTTATCTTCTTGACGTGGACTTGATGCTGTTTGTTCACTGCCTACACTCGTCAAGCACAGACACACCACCAATATGGAAACTGAGGGTTTATTAGGCCAGCGAAGCTCTTAGGAAGTCAGATATTCGATTTTATTTAGAGTACACGCGGTGTCGAATGAGCTGAGATCGCCATCTTTTTTCGTACTAGTTCTCCCTCTTCCGTTCGGGCGAATGAAAAAGGCGAAGGCATAGCACGCCATACAGCCAAGTTTATTTTTATCGTCGTTGACGCAACAAGGATGGACAATGGAAATGCATGGATAAATTATTAGGATAGTTAATGCTCACACATTTCCCCCCACCTGAAATCCACAAGTGTTTCAAGAAGAATGCGAAAAATCAAGAGTGAAATTAGCAATAGCTGGACTATGAGCTACTACCGAAAGAATGCATAAAATTCTAGTTAATAAGTGTAAATAATTGGCGGTTTATTTTAAATAACCTAAAGACAGTGTGTACTTATACTTTAGTTAGGTATATAAAAGGAAAATAAACTAATTATTTGGTAAGGGACAAACCTTTACCACCGGCCTACGAAACGTCTTTCCGTTAGCAGTTTGGAGAGTAAATAAATATATAATATTTTTAAAATAAGATTCCTTTTTTATCCAGTGTATTTATTAAAAAAAATAGAAGTCTCATTGTAGACTTTTTTTTTAGTGTAGTATCTATAATCTATATATTTGCTATAGGATTCTATGTCTTCGCTAAATAATAAACAAGTATTATAAAGGAAGCCTAAACGAGTGTTACAACGCAGCGTTTCTCCGCTCGTGTGTAAATCCCTTAAAAATCGAGTCTGCCTATTATTTTTTTTTAATAAATGTTGTTATTTTAATAAAAAAGAGAAACAATGAAGTGTGTAATGCATTACATATTATGAATTATTAAAAATAAATGCATGTTTGTAGTTGGGTTTTGACTAGTTTCGTTATGATTATGACTAAATACAGTAATGCATATTTTTTAGTTTACATAAAGATTTTTACGGAAATATCTACCTAAAATCTACATAGTGTAGGTTATGGTTTTAAGCCCCAACAGAAGGCGTGTTAACAAGGTCAATAACAAGTACAGACGACAGCACATTAAGCCACTACAATCTGTCAGATTTCCCTATCAGATTCCAACTTTATTGCTAAGGCATTAAGGCTCAAGACTGATTGGGAATATTTGAGAGTTTAGGACAGGGGTGGCCAACTTGAGTAGACTTAAGGTGTACTGTTTACCAAAGAAACCTTGTGCGATCTACCAAACACACGTACTACTTGACATCATAAATCAACAGCGTAGTTTTAAGATCGACTGGACTAGCAGTCGCGATCGACTGGACTAGCAGTCGCGATCGACTGGACTAGCAGTCGCGATCGACTGGACTAGCAGTCGCGATCGACTGGACTAGCAGTCGCGATCGACTGGACTAGCAGTCGCGATCGACTGGACTAGCAGTCGCGATCGACTGGACTAGCAGTCGCGATCGACTGGACTAGCAGTCGCGATCGACTGGACTAGCAGTCGCGATCGACTGGACTAGCAGTCGCGATCGACTGGACTAGCAGTCGCGATCGACTGGACTAGCAGTCGCGATCGACTGGACTAGCAGTCGCGATCGACTGGACTAGCAGTCGCGATCGACTGGACTAGCAGTCGCGATCGACTGGACTAGCAGTCGCGATCGACTGGACTAGCAGTCGCGATCGACTGGACTAGCAGTCGCGATCGACTGGACTAGCAGTCGCGATCGACTGGACTAGCAGTCGCGATCGACTGGACTAGCAGTCGCGATCGACTGGACTAGCAGTCGCGATCGACTGGACTAGCAGTCGCGATCGACTGGACTAGCAGTCGCGATCGACTGGACTAGCAGTCGCGATCGACTGGACATGAATGAATGGAATGGAATTAACAACTGGTCATGGTTACATTGATTATTATTTTATTACTGATAGATCTCGTACTTATAACATGACATAAAACATTAACTAAATAATTATCTTCCGTCATAAAACTTTTATGAATTTAATTCAATAATTGTATAATAATAATTGTTAAATAATTTTGTACTATTATCACAATTTCAGAATATATAATAAATAAAATGTTATTATCCTCTTAAAATATGCTTTGGTTTTAAAATATTATTTCTCAATAAGTTAAAATTGACCTATTTTGACTAGCAAGTCTTTTTTTCCAATTTAGAAAACGATTAAACGCTTGTTTATATGATTTTCCTAAGGCTGGAGCATCATCTTTAAGCATAATTGGGACAACATAACGCCCATCGGAGGTGCGATGCGTGCCTTCTTTATATTTTTGTTCGCATTTTTCATCCTCGGGGCCGGAAATTTTACATTTCGGCGGCTCCTCGGACTCCCGAAACCGTTGAACGATCCCGTCGAGCGCACTAGAAGGCGCGACGAGGAGCGTAACGGGTGTAGCCGGAGTTTTAGCTACCACGTTTTGAAGAAACTGACCACTTATCACCCAGCCGAATACACTAGAGAGTGCGCATGGAAAGCCCGGGCCTGGACTGAAACGTGAGCCAGTATATATCTGGTCAAAACAGTCTACTCCTAACAACAGATCGATCGGACCGGATTTATCAAAGTCCTGGTCGGCGAGATCTAGATGTGTAAACTTATCCTTGACGATTGTCGGCAGCGACATCGAAGGAATCAGGGATGTGATTTTAGGTAAAACCACTAATTGAATATCAAACTGAGGAGTGTCACTCAATCGAGGTCTTATTGAACCGAAGGTGTGACCTTTAATGCTACACCCATAATTTTGACCGATGCCACTTACATTTAATTTACATTTCTTGATATGTAAACCTAATTGTCGCGCACAGCTACTTGTAATAAATGAATCCATCGAGCCACTGTCAATAATTGTGCGGACATACTGCCACGAACCATCCGCTCGCTTCACACGAACTACTGCTGTACCAAGGATTTTTTTGCTAATAGGTTGATTCGAAATGTTTGACTGGGTAACACTAGTTAGAGTAGTGTTCATATCGGGATGCTGGGATGAATCCAGTTCGCTAGTATGAGACAGTAAACTCTTATGCTCTTCATGTAACAAGGTATTATGTTTCGCATTACAAATGAAACATGTTGACTTAGATTTACAATCGGTAACAGTGTGACCCGGCCTTAAGCAGTTTTGACATAATTTTAAATCTTTGACTAATTGTTGTCGCTGTGTCATATTCATAGAATTCAATTTGCTACAACGGTAGATTGAATGATTTTCATTACAACACACACAAACAAACTGATTAACTTTATTATTATTGTTGGAAGAAATTAGAGATGAATTTGGTTGACGCGATAAATAATCTTTATTTGTATTAGGCCGATTTTGTTTACTTGTAGAATTTGATGATGGAATATTAACTGGTTGGCTAACTTCTAATACTTTTAGGTAATTTTGTAAATAAGTAATGAAGTTATTAAATTTAGGAATTTCTTCAGTGTTTTGTAATTCAAACCTTTTTTTTGTTTCTGTATCTAGAGGTCTAGACGCAATGTAGAATAAAATAAATTCGCATAAATCATCAATACACAAACCGCGCAAGGCACTAACGCATTCATAAAGTGTGTTAGATAACTCAGATAAGTTAGATAATGATGGTTTTTGTATGGGATTAATTTTAATTATTTTATCTAAATAAGCTGTTGCAAGAATACGCTTGTTGTCATATCTGTCCAGTAAAGTTGCAAAAACCACTGAATCATTTGCCGATGTCACAGGCACGCCCTTGGCTAATGTCAGTGCATAGCCAGATAAACATGACAGCAAATAGTGAAATTTCTCAGTGTCGGATAATGAACTATTATTATGAACAAGTGCTGTATAACTATCTTTAAATGTTTGCCACTTCTCTAGATTACCATCAAACTTTGGGAGTTCTAGCTTCGGTAACCTCACCTGCGAACGCACGTGACCTTGACCTAATTCCGGGCGACAGTCGCTACCCGCGCTCGCATCGAGAGAATCCGCAAACTCGATAACACAGTAATACAATTCATCGAATGACAGTAACACTTTATGATCGATAACAAACGAAGGTTTAAGCTTTAATTGCAACCGGTTAACATCCTCGTTGCATTCCAAAAATCTATTACGAATTTCATCAATCTTTTTGTACCTAGCTCGAAAAGCTGCAAATTTAGTTTTAGTTTCTTTAACTGTATTGGCTAAATCGTAAAGTATTTGCATACTTGTATACTCATATTCCCGCCTTTTAATAGCGGTTATTAATTCCACCTCGCTCATAGTTCACGTGGAATACGATATCCGCACGCTCAAAAAGATAAAAGTTCTAAAAGTAGGTAAAACGGAAAGAACGTCAGCCGGTAGGTAGGCAGCAATGCCCGCGCGAACGTATTGACTGAGATACAAGCACACACGTCTCAAGGTTATTTGTTAGAATATAAGTTTTGACTTTGAGGTAGTTCAAAGCTAATCCGTCTCCCGCCGGAGACAAGTACGAGTGTAGGTACCTCGGTACTAAATTCGAGAAACTTCGAACTCACGTTTTTTTTTAAAAGTAATTTATGCAATTTGTTATTTAATACAAATAAATGCAGCTTATTACAAGGGAATGAACGAGGTATGAATGTACGATTGAATAGTCAATCGGTCTCAAATAAGAAACAATAACTAGGTATCATGGAATGACCTAGGTTTTATTTAGACACTTAGAACTTGAAAGGCAAATTGAAATTGCCTTAAGTAGGTAAGTATACAAATAAATTATAATTGGAATTGCGTATTTAACGTAATAACGAGAATGGAAAGATTTAATTTCCGATAGTAGGTATTTTTGAAATAATTACGCGAGGAAGATTCCTCACAGGAGGCACCATAATTAATGTTGACGCTTCCTGGAAGAGTCGCTGCATTCTCCTATCAACCCCAGGGTCTCAAAGCAGGGAAACAAACATGCAAAACACTAACCTGGATCCAGTTGGACAGGACAAGGAGTTACCAACGGCGGGGCAGACGCCGACCGGTCAGTTATCTTCTTGACGTGGACTTGATGCTGTTTGTTCACTGCCTACACTCGTCAAGCACAGACACACCACCAATATGGGAACTGAGGGTTTATTAGGCCAGCGAAGCTCTTAGGAAGTCAGATATTCGATTTTATTTAGAGTACACGCGGTGTCGAATGAGCTGAGATCGCCATCTTTTTTTCGTACTAGTTCTCCCTCTTCCGTTCGGGCGAATGAAAAAGGCGAAGGCATAGCACGCCATACAGCCAAGTTTATTTTTATCGTCGTTGACGCAACAAGGATGGACAATGGAAATGCATGGATAAATTATTAGGATAGTTAATGCTCACACAATTATTATTAATTTTGGTGTAAAACAATGCAGGTTGAATTATTTATTGTAAAAACAGATTACGTAATGGTAAATGTACTTTCGTTTCATTATCGATAAATTACTAATAACAATATTATAACAGATAGACCTATTAGCACAGATTACAGAATACTACATATTAGTAAACAGAAAGGAGAGGGTCTTATGAAATACTTTTTTAGTAAAGTATTCTAAACATTTTAACGGTCAATATCATCGACATTCAGACAGAAACTGTAATTAAAACTTTGGAATGTTATTGAGTTTTGTGAAATATTGAATCCATGCATGAGATTCTGCAATACTAAATCGATACCATAATAGTTACAAATAAATTGTATCAATCGATCCGTCGATATTTTGAGTACTTACTTACACATCTCTACTCAAAGAACACCGCCAGCGCACTTGTGTACCTATTAAGTATTTTTATGAAATAAAAATCATATATCATTTTACATTTACTTCGAATAAATTGGAATTATTATCAGTTTCGCGTAAACTTTCCTTCCGTAAAGACGTTTAGTGTTTTGTGTGATCAATTCGTTTTCTAACGTAATTTAAAATGCGATGTGTGTGTTTGGATGGGAGTGAGGCTCGTAGAGACTATGAGATCCGTTTTGTACCCCGGTCCCGTGTGATCGTGCGTTATAACGTCTGTAAAATCGCGACTACGTAACCCGCAGTGTTATTGAAGCTCATGGTGTAGGGAGACCATGCATACACGATCCGGATATTGAAAAGTAGGTGCTCGAATTATTCAACGAGGACCCTACTGTGACACGAGAGCTAGGTACTAACCATATGCAAGTGTGGAAGGTCATGCATGAGGTCAAGTGAGTTCATGACCTATCGGCACCGCTACGGTTAAGCGCGTGACCGCGTGACCTCCCTCGTCGCCCGCGCTGCCCAGTGTTGCCTTGTAAGCTACCTGTTTTTGCGAAATAATATTAATTTTTTTAGGGGGTATTTTTTTTTAGGTTTAGCCAGGTTTTGTATGCATTAGTACAATCAGTTATCGATACCTAACAACACCTTCACGGATCGGACAGGGTTTTCTTAACATATTGTATAAAGCTAAAGAGTTTTTTTGGTTGAAAGCACTAATCTCAGGAACTACTGATCCGATTTTTTGCGTCGGATAGCCCATTAATCCAGGCTTTAAGCTATATAACATCACGCTGCCACCAATAGGAGCGGAGCATTACTAACTCCACTAGAACGAAGTCGCTGGCGGCCGCTAGTATTTGATATTTAAAAAAAATGTTGCTGACTTGCACAGACTAATTGTTTTTTTTTATAACCAAACCCCTGGGCAACTATGGGCCTAAACTACTCATTCCCATTTATTAACTCGTAATTATCTATACTAATATATAAAGCTGAAGAGTTTGTTTGTTTCTATGGACGCGCTAATCTCAGGAAGTACGGGTACGATTTGAAAAATTCTTTTTGCGGTGGATAGCCCATGAATCCAGAAAGGTTTTAGGCTATATAAAATCACGCTGTGATCAATAGGAGCGGAGCCTAACTAAACCACGCGAACGAAGTCGCTGGCGGCTGCTAGTTTTGTATAAATATAGTGCAATTTTCAATAAAACCATTGATCCATTACATTAATACAGTCAATTCATAATTTACAAAAATATTTTATTACCTTATCCATCAATATACCAATATCAGCAGTAATTTCCGATTTTCGATCCTAGTGTAAAATGTACAAAGCGCTTGAATATTATTTTGATTCGTGTGTGTGTCAATGTTCTTTCCATTTATTTACGTTCTATATTAACTACCACAGAGGCGGCCATTGTGAGGAACACACGAAGAACAAAAGAAAGAGATGCAATAACAGCCGAGCAAATGACAAAAGACACCAGATTCGAATGTTATCCCGAGAACTCGGAAATGGACTTCCAATCCTGGCACATATTTCAAAGATACTTAGGTGTTATCTGAGTAGTTCTCATTAAATAACAAAAGGGTGTAAGTGTGTTGTTTGTCAGCGTTGTTTTAACGAAAAGGGTAAATTAAAATTTAACATTCGTGCTTACTTGTGATAAACCTTATGAGCGTGATTTATGTGTGTGTAATTTTAATCGCAAGCGTTATTTAACGACATATTTGTTCATACACTGGTGAGAAACCTTATAAGTGTGATGTCTGTCAGTGAAGTTTAAGCCGCAATGGTAATTTAAAAATACATATGCGCGCAAACACACGTGAAAAACCTTATCAAGTATTATGTATATTAAAGAAATTTTAGTTGAAGGAGTCTTTTAACAATGCATATGTGTACAGAAACTGGTGAAAAACCTTATAATTGTTATGTATGTCAACGTAATTTTAGTAAAAAAAGTAATTTAAAAAGACATATGCGTTCACACACTGGTGAAAAACCATATAAATGTGAAGTATGTCAACTCAATTTTACTACAAAGAGCCTATTAACACGACATATTGGTGTACACAATGGTGAAAAACCTTATAATTGTTATGTATGTCAACGTAATTTTAGTAAAAAATGTAATTTAAAAAGACATATGCGTTTACACACTGGTGAAAAACCATATAAGTGTGGAGTTTGTCAAAGCAATTTTACTTATAAGAGGCAATTAACAATACATATGGGAACACACACTGGTGATAAACCATATAAGTGTGAAATATGTCAACGCAATTTTACCACAAAGAGCATATTAACACGACATATTGGTGTACACAATGGTGAAAAACCTTATAATTGTTATGTATGTCAACGTAATTTTAGTAAAAAATGTAATTTAAAAAGACATATGCGTTTACACACTGGTGAAAAACCATATAAGTGTGGAGTTTGTCAAAGCAATTTTACTTATAAGAGGCAATTAACAATACATATGGGAACACACACTGGTGATAAACCATATAAGTGTGAAATATGTCAACGCAATTTTACCACAAAGAGCATATTAACACGACATATTGGTGTACACAATGGTGAAAAACCTTACAATTGTAGTGTATGTCAACGCAATTTTGGTCAAAAGAGTCATTTAATAATGCATATGCGGATACACACTGGTGAAAAACCTTATAATTGTTATGTATGTCAACGTAATTTTAGTAAAAAAAGTAATTTAAAAAGACATATGCGTTCACACACTGGTGAAAAACCATATAAGTGTGGAGTTTGTCAAAGCAATTTTACTGATAAGAGTCAATTAACAATACATTTGGGTACACACACTGGTGATAAACCATATAAGTGTGAAGTATGTCAACGCAATTTTACTACAAAGAGCCTATTTACACGACATATTGGTGTACACAATGGTGAAAAACCTTACAATTGTAGTTTATGTCAACGCAATTTTAGCCAAAAGATTCATTTAAGAACGCATATGCGTACACACACTGGTGAAAAACCTTATACGTGTAGTGTATCTCAACGCAATTTTACTGATAATAGTAGTTTTACAAGACATATTTGTACACAAACTGATGAAAAAGCTTTTGAATGTAGTGTATGTCAAAGTAATTATAGTCAGAAGAGTTTATTAATAAAACATATGCGTACACACACTGGTGAAAAACCTTATAAGTGTGAAATATGTCAACGTAATTTTAGTTTGAAGAGTAATTTAACTAAACATATTCGTACACACACTGGTGAAAAACCTTATGAGTGTGATGTATGTCAACGTAATTTTAGTACGAAGAGTAATTTAATAAGATATTTGTACACACACTGTACACACACTGGTGAAAAACCTTATAAGTGTGAAGTATGTCAACGTAATTTTAGTTTGAAGAGTAATTTAACTAAACATATTCGTACACACACTGGTGAAAAACCTTATGAGTGTGATGTATGTCAACGTAATTTTATTACGAAGAGTAATTTAATAAGATATTTGTACACAAACTGGTGAAAGACCTTATACGTGTGATGTATGTCGAAGAAATTTTAGTAACAAGAGTACTTTAACACGACATATTCATACACATACTGGTGAAAGACCTTATAAGTGTGAGGTATGTCAAGGTAATTTTAGTCAGAAAAGTTTATTAACAAGACATGCGTGCACACACTGGTGAAAAACCTTATACGTGTGATGTATGTAAACGTAATTTTAGTATGAAGAGTAATTTAATGAGACATATTCGTACACACACTGGTGAAAGACCTTATACGTGTGATGTATGTCTAAGAAGTTTTAGTAACAAGAGTACTTTAACACGACATATACACATACTGGTGAAAGACCTTATACGTGTGAGGTATGTCAAGGTAATTTTAGTAATAAGAGTAATTTATTAAGACATTTGTATACACACACTGGTGAACAACCATGTAAGTGTAGATTATGTCAACGCAATTTTACTGATAATAGTAGTTTTACAACACATATTCGTACACACACTGGTGAAAAACCTTATACGTGTGAGGTATGTCAAGGTAATTTTAGTCAGAAAAGTTTATTAACAAGACATATGCGTGCACACACTGGTGAAAAACCTTCTACGTGTGATGTATGTCAACGTAATTTTAGTATGAAGAGTAATTTAATGAGGCATATTCGTATACACACTGGTGAAAGACCTTATACGTGTGATGTATGTCTAAGAAATTTCAGTAACAAGAGTACTTTATCACGACATATTCATACACATACTGGTGAAAGACCTTATGAATGTAGTGTATGTCAAAGTAATTATAGTCAGAAGAGTTTATTAACAAAACATATGCGTACACACACTGGGTGAAAAACCTTATAAGTGTGATGTATGTCAACGTAATTTTAGTTTGAAGAGTAATTTAACTAAACATATTCGTACACACTGGTGAAAGACCTTATACGTGTGATGTATGTCTAAGAAATTTTAGTTTGAAGGGTAATTTAACTAAATATATTCGTACACACACTGGTGAAAAACCTTATGAGTGTGATGTATGTCTAAGAAATTTTAGTTTGAAGAGTAATTTAAGTAAACATATTCGTACACACACTGGTGAAAAACCTTATGAGTGTGATGTATGTCAACGTAATTTTAGTATGAAGAGTAATTTAATAAAACATATTCGTATACACACTGATGAAAGACCTTATACGTGTGATGTATGTCTAAGAAATTTTAGTAACAAGATTACTTTAACACGACATATTCATAACCCATACGGGTAAAGACCTTAGAGGCCTGATACATTGCGGAGTTAGGACGGAGATAGGTATTTAATATGGATATTGAATACCTATCTCCATATATTAAATATTTAGTAGTCGCATATGTAGCGATCTCTACCTGTTCAACCTGACTGTTAACCTGATGACCTGTTAACTCTGGTAAGATAGTCTGTATTAAATTGACACATGCCTTTTCGATTAATTGCTATTTCGTTTTATTTAGTGCCAATCCGTAGCAGTGCCTTTTGGACTTTTCATTCGTCGCTGTGAGCTGCCGCGTGAGTCAAAATTTCGCATAATTATCTTTAACGTGACTTAGATGATTTTAGCTTTTATAACACGTTTGTTTATTCGTATCTTCTTTCAATACTTTATGGCATAACTAATGATATAATTCTATTTTATAGTTATTGAGGCAAATATATAATACAATAGGGAGTAGAAATTTCGACAAACCATATCCTGGCCGCTCTTATACAAAGTGTTGACGACCTTCCTTTTACTGACACCGACAGTGATAATATGTTGCCAAATGAAGTAGTTGATACATTCGAAGAGAATTATAATGAACCAGTAGCAAAAATACGTATTTATTTGTTGTTTTGTTTTGCCCTTTTAATAAAAGAACAAATTGATATAAGTATCGTGAGCATAAAGTTGATACGTCCTAAATCTGTTTGTTACTTGCCTACTTTTATATAACTTTAATAAAACGCTACGATAGTTTGCAATCAACTGACTTTATTATTTTTATATTACAGTAGGATTTATAGTACAAATACAAACATCATCAGCAATACAGCCTAATAAACTTAACTATGAATGAAATTAAATGGCGCTACTATTCATAAACGGTACAGTTATTTTGTTATAATTATTTCACCACTTGACCTAACAAAATAAACCAAATTCTACCTTACAGAACAAACCTTTATACCTATAAGCTGTAATATCTACGTGACACATACTACACTTTTGTGTTCAGTCCATTATAATATGACCTATCAATTGAACAAGAAGCCCAATCTGCAACTACAAAGCTGTGCATATTGCAATTAGTTTTCTTTTACAGGGCTACAGGTTAAGGCAACCTAGATCCTTTAAGAGGTTTTAGTTTTCGTCATTCCTAGCTGATTTGACCATGAAACATCCTCACCCATACTTAGATATTGGATTTTGATTATTTTTTAAATAAAATGAAGATTTTTTGTCCTTTTTTCGGATTTAGTGCCTCTAATTTACAATGTTATTGCTATTTTTCTTTAGTAGACTAGTTTGTCTATTACTCTCAACACAAAATGCAGGTAACTGAACCAACTGGGTAGCAGTCGACGATTGAAAGATTAAAAAATAAACAAATTTGTAGAAACATTTTTCTTCTTTTAACAATATTTTAAAAAAAGTCTAAGACAGTTATACTGCAGATGTACTAAATAAAATTTACGTTTCTTTAGCTATTCAACAAAGTATAACAAGCTATGATATTATCATGATATTCAGAAAACATGTGTGATGTAATGCACTCAGGCAGTAGTAAAAGATAATTGTACTTAAGGTCAAAGTTATCACTTTTGTCCGCAAACGAAATAAAAGAAACGAAATATCCTAAACAACGTTTTTTTTTTTTATAAGTACATGTTCCACATATCCGGCTCTGTTCCGCACACATATTCGTATTCTATGCCTCTTCTGTTTTCGTTTGCCGCATCAATAATTTTCTGTCTTAAAACATCAACAGATGAGATCGGATGAGGTTCATTGTAAACTAAACTTTTCAAATGGCCCCATAAATAAAAATCCATGGGGCTCAGGTCGGGACTTCGAGCTGGCCACGGTATGGGTAGGTATACCTCTTCCAATCCATTTGTTGGGGTAATTAGTGTCTAGCCACTCTCTGACACTCTTGGGTAGTGTGCAGGGCAACCGTCATGTTGATACCACATATTATTTCATTTAAACGGAGGTGTCAATTTTCCAGTAATTCGGGGAAATCGTTCCTTAAAAAGTTTTCATATTGTGGGGAACATTTTGAAATTTATATTGTCAGGCAGAAATATGGCCCAATCAAAAGGTTTGTGATTATTCTCATCCAGACATTCAAACTGAACCGTCTCTGTGATCCCTTTGGTCGCTTCTTATTGGGATTTCTGTTTTCTTTTGGAGCCCAATAATGAGCGTTGTGGTAATTGGTGATGCCATCTTTATCAAATTTTTACTCATCTGTCCACAAAATGTGTCTAAAAAATGCTGGGTTTTCTAAATATGCGTATGAGCATGAATCTGCAGAAATTTAACCTACTTCTCAGATCCTCCTTCAAGGATCTGCTTCTTCTTTTTTTTATGAATTATAAACCATCGCTTGACCGCATACCGCCTGATGGTAAGCAGTGATGCAATCGTTGATTAGACACTCATTGTAAGGTCGTAGTGATGTTAATAACATAATGGTGGAAACTCGCCGTACAACGGGTCGTCCGATGTTGGAACTAAGATGGGGGAATTAAATCATGCAATTCCCTCGCACACTCACCAAAATGAATCCTATAGAACACCGAAAGGCTGGCTCCTCTACGCCTGTGCTCTAGGCTTTGGAGACCGTTTTGAGTTCATTCTGATCGCCAATCTGCCTCTTCGCACGCCTCTCCACAGAATCCAAAGTGGCCAGGTGATATTTCGCAGCACCAGCCCAAATGTGGCTGCAGTACTCCACCCACGCACAACGCCAAGTTTCCTGGCAGCCTCCTTGGACCCAATGAACCGCCCAAAGTTTAGGTTCGAGGAAATCTCAACTCTCAATAGCTGAAGGCGGTCGGTACAGTCCAAGGATACATTCCGAAAAGTAGGAACCCGAACTACGTACACTTAATGTAAATATCAGTATACACTAAAGTTAACTTTTTTATGTTAATTACCTACTTACCTATATTTTGGCTTAGTTTCTATGTAAGTATGTACATTCAATTTAACTCGGGCAAGGAGTGCAACACAGCTACTTATTTATATGGTGGTTAGCAATAAGCGTACAAAAATTTGAGAGTGACATTTGATTGACGTGTCATGTTAAGCTACCGTTTCTATATTGTCTACCACATCACTGCGAAAAAACAAAAATAAATTCCGAACATACGACAGCATAACTTTTGTTACAATGAAGTGCAGCTAGATTATTTTCGTTGGTGTTAAGAGGGTCGCAAAACAAAAGCAATCACTAAAAGCTCCGAAACACAACCAACTCAAATCAATACTCACTACGACCACAACCTGAAAATTGTACTGTCAAAGTCGTTAATCACACGTCATAACCACTGTCCCCTGACAGTGGTTATGACGTGTGATTAACGACTTTAAAAAAAGGAAATTTCACTATAAAACTTTTCAAATAATAAATTATTTATAATAAGTTTAATTCAAATTAATTTACTAGTATTTTTATTAAAATCTATCATTTTGTTTCCCTTTTTATCTATATAGTGTACATAGTGCTGGCCTTAAATGAAACATCTTCTTTAGTTTTTATATATATATATAAAAACTATATATATATATATATATATATTATAAACTACAGCTTGACCGCAATCCTGCCTGATGGTAAGCAGTGACGCAATCGTTGATGGTAAAGCGCACTAGTTTGTTAAGAGCCTATTATATAGTCTATTAGAGCACTCTAGCCTTGAAGACACTCAAATTGTAGTCCGACGGAAACACCGCCGCTGGCAAATTGTTCCAGTCACCCGATGTACGCGGTATAAATGAGGAGGCGAAACGCTTCGTCCGTCAAAACAATCTCAAAACCTATTCGGAGAACTTTTAAGCTTGGGTTGGTTTCTGCATTCCTATAGAACACCGAAAGGCTGGCTACTCTACGCCTGTGCTCTAGGCTTTGGAGACCATCTCGAGTTAAATCAGGGTCACTAATCAGCCTCTTCGCACGTTTCTCCAATGAATCCAAAGTGGCCAGGTGACACTTAGCACCAGCCCAAATGTGGCTGCAGTACTTCACACACGAACGGACCTGTGCTTTGTACAACATTAGAAGCTGCCCAGGTGTGAAGTACTGCCGGACCTTTGCGATAACGCCAAGTTTCCTAGCAGCCGACAGCAGACTCAATGAACCGTCCAAAGTTAAGGTTCGAGGAAATCTCAACTCACAAAAGCTGAAGGCGGTCGGTACACTCCAAGGATACATTTCGAAAAGTAAGAGGCAAGGTGAACGGGCTCCTTTTGGCGGTGAAAAGACACGCCTGTGTTTTGGCGGCATTGAATGCTACAAGATTGGCATTGCCCCATTCGGAGACTGCCTGTAGTGCAACACTTGTTCGCTCCACCATGGCCTCTCTTTCGGACCGGATTGATTCTCTACTAGCCCGAGCATCCGGCTGGTGTCTCTCTACAACTGTGCTGTCATCTGCATACCCATAGATACCGGGCATCAGCAGATCGTTAATATGCAGCAGGAACAGAGTTGCAGAGAGGACAGACCCCTGAGGAACACCGGCATTAGTTGACATGGGCTCAGATGAGCATCCGTCGACAACAACTCGGAGGGACCGTTCAGTCAGGAAGTCTTTTACCCAGCTAGTCAGGCTAGGGGAAATGCCGTACGCTTACTCAAAAGGCCAGCGTGTCATACCCGGTCGAAGGCCTTCGAGACATCAAGGGAGACAGCAATCTCTTCCCCATTCTTCTCGAGGGCCTCGCCCCACAAGTGAGTGGCATACACTAGTAGGTCCCCAGTTGACCGATTGCGGCGAAACCCGTACTGTCGGTCACTGAGGAGATCGTTACCTTCCAGGTATGCCAAGAGGCGCGAGTCCAATACACGCTCCATAATTCTGCAAAGTATGGAGGTGATCGAAATCGACCGATAGTTAGTAGGATTGGCACGACTACCTTTTTTGGGTACAAGCTGCACGTTAGCAAGCTTCCAGGACTTGGGCACTATACCAGTCCTAAATGAGAGGCGATAAAAGCGCGTCAATACAGGAGACAACTCGGGCGCACATGCTTTGAGAACAATCGCTGGTATACCATCCGGAACACTAGCCTTATTCTTTTTTTTTTTTCCGCCCTCTCACTTCTTGCATGGCAAGAATCTTTTTTGCCTGTTTCTTTCTTTTTTCAGCAGTTTTTATTTTTATTCCGCATGTCCTTTTTTTGCGGTTGTCTATATCTTTTACGGGTTGCTCTTTTCCCGTTCTTGTCATCTTTTATTCATTTATACATTTCGTCTTAAATCTATATACATAATGTTCTTTCTTATGTTTACATTGTCATCATCTTATTATTAACTTGTTTACAATCGTTCAACTGCTTTTATGCTAATACATTTCTTGCCAGCAACGCTGGCTGTGCCGCCTACCTTGTTTTATTTCTTTTTATTGCTATCTTAGCGACTTGGAGGCAGAACCGCTCCAGATACGGCCTGGAGTGATTATCTGCCATGATTTCAGATATAGTTGTTTCCGTCAATGTCCTACCAGTGCTTACTTCCAGGTCGTATCTGGCGCGGTTGTGCCTCGGGCATTCGAATAGTAAGTGCTGTATACTCTCCGTGGCCTCCGTGTCACACACGCAGGCCGGACTGTCTTTCAACTTAAACCGGTGCAGGTACGCGGCGAAGCCGCCGTGACTCGTCAGGATCTGCGCCCAGACAGACGTCCTGTCGAGGCACTTCAGGACCTTCACTAGCCTTATTCACGTCCAGACGACACAGTACTCTCAGAACCTCCTTGTTCCTAATGCGAAGCTCAGGCATAAAGCTCCGCAATGAGATAAATTAGGTAGAGTAGCACTGCCAGTATCAAGACGCGAATTATGGGCAAAGAGACCTGCTTTCTCTCTCGCCGTATGAGCCAGTGTTCCATCGGGCATTCGGGCCCAACCAGCGGAGGCAGTGTGGGCCGACAGAAGTTCGCCTCAACCGATTTGGCAAGAGACCAAAAAGATCTGCTACCGGATGGCTGCGCGGATAACTTGTTGCCAATATGGGTAATGCGGTCGAAACGAGCCTTCTTGAGCACCTTTTTGGACTTGGCAGCACGGTTAAAGGATCTCTTCTTTGAGCTTAGATCCGGAGCTCCGCGGTCACGAGCATCAACCCAGGTGAGAAATGCCGTGTGCTTACGCTGTTCAGCTTGGACACAATCGGCATTGAACCATGGGCGAGCCGAGCCACCGACGGGCACGTCATTGAATGGGATAAAATACTCCATAGCTTGACGCACCACATCGGTTATAGCGTCCACACAGCTCGACGGATTGTCAGAAGAGAAGCAGACCAGAAACATAATTTTTTTGGCAGTAGCCAAGGATAAGACGCAAAGAAGTGTCGCATCTCATCCCAATCCGCTGACCTGTATCGCCACATTCGCCGTTCACCACGAGAGTCGTGATCTGGTGGGGAGAAGGACGATACAGACTTCACCAGACAGTGGTCTGAAGTTCCCAACTGTGAGGAAACTGTTACAACACATCTGTCCGGATCAGTGGTCAGCAGAAGGTCCAAACAGCAGTATGATCAGCTACATCAGGCACCTTAGTCGCTTGTTCTACCAGCTGGGAAAGGCCCATTGAAAGCGCGAAGTTCCGCGCCTCTCGGCGCGAAGCGTGGTCGGTCCTCTGGTATGGGAAAAGCCAGTCCTGGTCGCAGGCGTTGAAGTCCCCCAGAGCGACGAACTACGCGTCAAGTTGCCGATGCAGCGCGTTGTCAGCAGACTTACTGAGGTGGTCAAATAATCGAGTTGTCTCCTGATCACCGCTGTGCGATCGGTAGACACAGGTGTAAACAATTTTGTCCACACCAGTGTCAACCAACAGCCATAGGGACGAGAAGTGAGGGTCTTCGAGGTGACGGAGGCGCCGGCAACAGATGTCATTGCGGACATACACACAAACCCCGGCATGCTGCAGGAAATGATGCTCCAAAGAGTATCTCGGGTAGCCGAGGTATGCCGCATCAGACGGACATCTGATCTGGGTCTCCGTCAAGAAAAGTAGATGGGGCTTTCTCAGTCTACAGGTGGTGGTGTACTGCTATGAGATTGGAGTGCAGACCTCGAATATTAGAGAGGTGCATTTTGAAAGAGAGGACGTGCAGTATTTTTAAGTAAAGAAACTATGTACAAAATTTCAAAAAGATATAAAAAAACTACAAAGTTATGAGCTTGTTATCCTACTTGGCTGTCCCAACAAAAATATCGTCCACGCTCCGCTCAGGCGGGCAAGCCGGGCATTGGCCTCTGGCGTTAGCTGTTGCGCCGGCGTGCGCAATACTATGATCTACCGTGCGCGCTCAGTAACCGCAGTGCAACAATTTCTAAATGTATTTGGGAAAAAATATAACATGGTGTAAAAATTATGGGAATAAGTTTTGCCTAAACAAAAAATAACGTTGTATAGTCAAGTTCATAGTTTATAAAAATATATACGGACCTTATAACTAGAGACTTGGCGCACTGGGTAAAAATGCCAGTCGCTTTCCAACTTATTGCTCTCTTACGTTCAAAATATTGGCAGCAATTTCTGATTTTTGATCCTAGTGTAAAATGTAGTAAGCGCCTGAATACATTATTTTGATTCGTGTGTATGTCAATGTTCTTTCCATAATTACTTATTATATTTACTACTACAGAGGCGACCATTGTAAGGAAACCAAAACGGAACACTCGAAGAAAAAAGAAAGAGATGCAATTATAGCCGACCAAAAGAAAAAAGACATATCAGTCTCGAATGTTATCCGGAAAACTCGGCAATTGACGTCCAAGATTGGTACATATTTCAAAGAGACTTCCGTGTAATCTGCGTAATTCTCATTGAGTAAAAAAAGAACAAGTGTATTGTTTGTCAGCGTAGTTTTATTGAAAAGGGTATATTAAAATATCATTTTCGTACACACTTGTGACAAACCTTATGAGTGTTATGTATGACAAAGTAATTTTAGTCGAAGGAGTCATTTAAGAATGCATATGAGTACACAAACTGATACAAAACTTTATAAATGTGATGTATGTCAACGAAACTTACGTCGAAAGAGTAATTTAACGATACATATGCGCACACACACTGGTGAAAAACCATATAAGTGTAATGTATGTCAACGTAATTTCAGTAAAAAAAGTAATTTAAAAAGACATATGCGTTCACACACTGGTGAAAAACCCTATACATGTGATGTATGTCAACGCAATTTTACAACAAAGAGCCTATTAATACGACATATTGGTGTACACAATGGTGAAAAACCTTACAATTGTAGTGTATGTCAACGCAATTTTATTGATTATAGTAGTTTTACAAGACATATTCGTACACACACTGGTGAAAAACCTTATGAATGTAGTGTATGTCAAAGCAATTTTAGTCAAAAGATTCATTTGACAATGCATATACGTACACACACTGGTTTTATTGATTATAGTAGTTTTACAAGACATATTCGTCAACCTTATATGTAGTGTATGTCAACGCAATTTTAGCCAAAAGATTCATTTAACAACGCATATGCGCACACACACTGGTGAAAAACCATATAAGTGTAATGTATGTCAACGTAATTTCAGTAAAAAAAGTAATTTAAAAAGACATATGCGTTCACACACTGGTGAAAAACCCTATACATGTGATGTATGTCAACGCAATTTTACAACAAAGAGCCTATTAATACGACATATTGGTGTACACAATGGTGAAAAACCTTACAATTGTAGTGTATGTCAACGCAATTTTATTGATTATAGTAGTTTTACAAGACATATTCGTACACACACTGGTGAAAAACCTTATGAATGTAGTGTATGTCAAAGCAATTTTAGTCAAAAGATTCATTTGACAATGCATATACGTACACACACTGGTGAGAAACCTTATAAATGTGATGTATGTCAACATAATTTTAGTGAGAAGCGTAATTTAATAAATCATTTGCGTACACACACTGGTGAAAAGCCTTATAAGTGTGATATATGTCAACGTAATTTCAGTCAGAAAATTTTATTAACAAGACATATGAGTACACACTCTAGTGATAAATCTTAGAGGCGTGATGTACGTGTTATACTAAGGTCCGTATTACAGAACGTCACTCAAAACTCAAGCTTTACTTAAGTCTCGTTTGAAGCCTTTTGATTGGTTGAAACTAGTTTTAAGTAATGCTTAAACAGAGATCAATGCTTGAGTTTCCTTCTGTAATACGAACATAAATCTTTAGATTAATAGCTCCAGCTAGCGTGACTATCGAGAGTAGTTACATAAGCAGCGATCTCTAACTGTTAAACATTTACCCTACGTACATAAGAATTCTATCAATAGTGCACATTTGTTGTTCTTATAAATGTTCATTCTTGACCTATTGAATAATCTTTTTACTCAATTTTTATTTTTATTCTGCCTACGCTATTTGTAAAATGAATGCTAGATCTTGATTATGTTAATTTAATTTTTGCTTATTTTTTAAATTTTATAATTTGTATTCAGTTCACAATGTATTTTTCCTATAATTATTGTGTTTACATCTGCCCTCTAATCGAACACATTTTTGTCAAATGATTGCGACTAGTTGGGACCAGTTGGGATCGTTTGCACCACCCATTGGACCGTTCGGTCCAAACGATCCCAACTAGTTCCAATCATTTGACACATATATGTTCGCCGATTAGGGGGCTGGTTATTTAGGCTTGTTGTAGTATTATGTAATTAAAGGAGCACAAGTTAAAGAACATTTTGTCTTATTGTACACCCGACAACAGGTCAAGCTACCCTAAACTCTCAAATATTCCCGATCAACCTTGAGCCTTAATACTTTAGAGATAAAGTTGATAATCTAATACAGAAATCTGACAGATTGTATTAGCTTGATGTACTATGGTATGTACATTTGTATTGTATATTGCCGGGGCGACATTAGCGGGCGAAGAATCGTATCGCGTTGGCGCGCAAAACATCAGTTGTCATACACGATGTTTTTGTCTACGTATCTTGTATACGGCTAATATTCGTTGTTTAGTTGTGCGGCCGATGACGATGGAGCAAGCAGTGGCTTTGCATTAAATGTTAGTAAATTTTTATTTATTTCTTTAGTAAAACAAACAAACAATACAAAAACAACGAAATAAAAATGCAATAGGAACGTCAATCCCCTTTCAAAGTCTGGACGACACTGTAGTGAACTAGTGACGTAAAAAAAAAGTACGAAGTTTGTTCTTATACATTGATAGAGGTAGTTCTCTCCAACTTTTGGGTACTTTATTATAGATGACTGGACCCATACAATATATGCTTTTGCGCATGAGGCTCGTCTTAGCGGATTGGAGACAAAGTTGGGCATTGTCACGTGTATTACGTGGGAATATGTCGGCTAGATGCTTATAGTAATTTGCATTCGACTTAACAAATAAAGCAACTTCTAAAATGTACAAGCACGGCAAAGTCAAAATCTTGTAATTTTTAAACTAAGGCATGCAGCTATCGGTCTTCTCAAGTTTAAACATCGCCCGTAAACATCTCTTTTGAGACTTGAATGCTGTTTCTTTTTCTGTTGAGTTGCCCCAAAATTAGCCCATAGCGTAAATGGGATTCTACTAAACCATAGTACGCTGTAAGTAAAGCATCCTTATATAAGGAAAATGAAAGCATGTGTAAGGCATATGCGGATATACTGAGTTTTTTACATAACATCTCAATATGTGCTTTCCAGTTAAGATTTTTATCAATCTGGAGGCCAAGAAATTTTGTAGAATTAACTTCTTCTATATTTTCATTGCTGTATTGTATATTTAGATTCATGCTAGGTAACCGTTGTGTAAAATGTATAGCTTTCGTTTTCTTTAAGTTTATTTTCAAATTGTTTTCCTGCATCCATTGTACAGCTGACTTTAAGCAATTATTAATATTATTCTCATACGTCTCTACACTTTTACAAGGTATCGTCAAACTACTATCGTCCGCAAATAGGGTCACCGGTTCTTTAATGCATTTAGGCAAGTCATTAATATATAATATAAAAATAAATGGTCCCAGCACACTTCCCTGCGGTACTCCATATTTCACTTCACGCTCTGACGATCGATATATTTCTTCTTTTTTCTTTACAGTATCAATATATCTTATTTCAGTAATTTGTTTTCTATGTCTTAAATATGATTCGGTTAGGTTTTCACAATAATGGTCAAATGCGCAAAATGTGTAGAACTGATAACTGTAAATGATTAAGTGTTATCAAAATATTATATGGTTGTTAAAGAATAGAGCTATGTACAGACAACAGCACAACATGCTTCTACAGTCACTCAGATTTATTTATTAGATTAAACTTTATGTCTAACTAGCGACCCGCCCCGGCTTCGCACGGGTGTAAAGCTGATATTAAATACACTACATAAAAACTGTGAACGTATAAAAAATAGCGGCTCGCCGCCGCTCCTGCCGCCCCGGCCGACTGCTCCTGCCCGCAATTTTTAAATCTCTAATATCTCCGAAAATATTCATTTAAATCATATACTTACTGTAAAGGGCAATATTTATATTTAATCATTAATTTATTTAAGCTATTAAATTGGATAAGGATTAATGCTGTGTTGATAAAAATCGCTACGAAAATTGGAAAGTATTTGTCTTAAAGAGTAAATGACAAAAAAATTATATTGTGGGATAACCATAAGAGATAGATATATACCATCGCGGACTTTTCTGTAGACCTTTTCAATGTGTACAATATTTAGTAAATTATTTTGACATTTATCTCCTAGGGTTCAGCCTGCGTTTCACTGCAAACACGGAAAAATAAATTATTTACGACACCACATTAGAAACCTCAAAAATAATAGTCATTGTCAACCTTTTTATCGTTTCACTGCTGGGCACAGCAGTGGGACGTCTCCTCATTTACAGAGAAGGATTGAGCATAATCAACACGCTTGCTCAATGCGGGTTGGCGATTGCAGACTTAAAGTCCAGGTTACCTCAAGATGTTTTCCTTCACCTTCAATCATTGGTGTCCAAGATATACTTAGAAAGTACATATAACTTTAGAAAAGTTACATTGGTACTTGCATGACCTGGAATCGAACCCGCGTACTCATACTTGAGAGGCTGGTGTTTTAATCACTAGGCCACCACGACTACATAAAAATAATATCGCTTGATATTCCTTTTCCAACTTCCATTATTGCCTTACTTCACACTAACGACATCAATGTACCTATATAAAAGTATAGCTACATTCCTCTCATTAAATAAAACTGTAAATATCCATCCAATTCATATCCTCATCCTTTTTTTTTTATAAATTATAAACTATCGCTTGACCGCAATCCCGCCTGATCGTAAGCAGTGACGCAATTGTTGATGGTAAAGCGCCCTAGTTTATTAAGTGCCTATTCACTCTAGCCTTGAAGACACTCAAATTGTAGTCCGACGGAAACACCGCCGCTGGCAAATTGTTCCAGTCCCTTGATGTACGTGGTATAAAGGAGGAGGCGAAACGCTTCGTCCGGATCGTAGTGTTGTTAACAACGTAAGGGTGGAAACTCGCCGTTCGACGGGTCGTCCGATGGTGGAACGGAGATGGGGGAATTAAATCATGCAATTCCCTCGCACACTCCCCAAAAAACATCCTCTTTTGTAATATGTGTAAATATTTTTACCTTATATATTTTATATTTTATCCTATACCTTACAGATAAATATCCAAATTTTACATTCCATTTTGCCTTTAATCCGTTTCCCTACCTTTTACTCGTCATTGGATAACACAACCCGTAGAGTGCCAGTCATTGATATAATATTAAACTAAGGTAGATAAGTCATTAGCGCACTGAAAATGAAGCGTACAAAAGAAGGTAAGTCCAATATCTCGCTTTAGTCACTCTCGCTAATCTCGTTCCGTACGCGCGGGTGTCCTTGGTGGCTAAGAAAATCTTTTCCGCATTCAAAATGGCGTTTTGTGTAATGCGTAAATGCACGAATTATTTTAGAAAAGCCAACAAAAGTCATGGAATCACTTATCATAAGTAAGTATTCCAAAATATTTAGATAAACAATATAGTTATTTTGACAATTATTTTGTCAAACATACAATTGATGCTGTTGCCTTAGTAAGTAAAAAAAGAGAGAGCTAATTGGATTTCTTGCAAATGTCATAAAGACGCAAACGCATTAGACATAGATTAGTTGCACAGAAGCCATAATGTTTATGGTGATTTTTATACCTACAATTATAGTTCTGTTTATTATGAACATCTTATTGCAACAGTTAAGTAAAACATTGATAAAACTAGGTACGTGTTTATTTTGCGTTGCGAGTCAAATGACATAAAATTATTAAATGGGAAAGTATGAGTCGATATTAAATGAACATGAAGTATATAATAACATAAATAAATATTTCCTACGCTTACCCCAATTAGCCTAGCATATAGAAATATATATAACCCGCGCAGTTAAAGAAAAGATCTGAAAATGGCGGCGAGTACTTATGGTACGGTTGACAAAACATGACATTTTTCAATTACAAACCAAATGCTAAGATAGAAAAATGACAAATTTACGTTGTAAATATTGTTATTTACAACATAAATTTGACATTTTATTTGTTTGTGGTTGTGTTTGTTTTTGTTAGTTTGATTGTTCAAACTCAACAAAAACACCAAATCAACAACAAAATAACAGAGACTTTAGCGGAACGAATTAACGATAACTCGGAGTGCATCAAAGTAGCTTGGAAAGCGAATCCTGAATTCTGTTTTTTTTTTTTGCAGCACTTACTTCTCTGTGTGAGTATAGACAGCGATAGAGAGTGAGTGAGAACGCATGCGAGCGGACGCCATTTACAATCTTTTCTTTATCTGCGTTGTGGTTATACAGAATGTTTGCATAATGACTTACATTTGAAAAATTAAAATATTATTTGAAATATTGTAAATATAGGTTAAACGGAATTAATTACTATGGTTAATAATTGTTTATTGCATTAGGTTTCCTTTAATCACAGTCACAATATATTAAATACATTTTAATCAAGTATTACAAAACTTCAATGACAAACATTAAAGTTTTGTAATACTTGATTTATGTGTAAAACTGTTCATAAAAAAATATATGCACCTATTGAGCAGCTACTACACTACCATTTAAGAAGTTACCAGTTACCGTTAACTCTGTTATATTTCCTATCTGCATTTTTGTTATTCTTTGGTAAACTTGACATGAATGGTGCGCTGTTTCCATTTAAGCGCAAACGACAAACACTAGCCATCTTTTTCTTCTCTATGCTTTAGATTGCGCCCCATCTCACTCACACTGTACCAACGTGTGAAATTTACGCAGAATAAAAAATTTGCATGTGTGCTGCTGCACCGATTGGAACATTTATTCCGGTTAGTTTGTTAGAACATATCATATCTGTTTAATACACGGAATAGGTAAATAAAACTGGAAAGACCGAGTGGGCGTGGCAGCCGTGCCACACATGTGAGACGCAAATCTTATGTCGATCGAACGTCCGAAACATTCATTTAGTATTCTTAAAAGTACTTCACGAGTCGGAGCTCCGCTTTAAAATGCCGTATTGTGCATTTATAACATGTAGGGCAAAAAGCCAGACCTCAACTATACAACGAGGTGGTATATCTTTCCATCGGTAAGTAGAAAATAATATTATGTTGTAGTAAAATTTGTAAAAAACACAAAAACATACTGAAAACAATGATATTCCAAACTTTCATTGCATCAAGGAAGAAAAAAAATTACATTGCTCGGTTTGTCTTCGCTTTGGAAAAACAATAAGAAAGTCCGCGTACGATGTAGTGAATCCAATGCGTCCTCTACACTTTACTCATTGTCATTTTGTCCTTTGCCCCGATTGGCCGAAATGCAGGGCGCCATGTTTATTTATAGTGAGGTGACCATGTGGTTAATTAAAATTATCGATAGAATTCAGAAATATACTGCCGTCATAAGGAAAAAAGACGCATCTAACATTTTTTTCCCAAATTGAGTTACATGCATATTCTAAATCAGTAAAAAAATGGCATACACCAATATTTTTATATTTCGCATAAAAAAAAAATGTTAAATGCGTCTTTTTTCCTTATGACGGCAGTATACTAAATATATTGTTTGTTAAATATATGATAAATATATTGTTTGAATCATTTTATATTTAATTTATAATATTTTATTTTTAGTTAGACATATTTAAATAATATATTACTAATTGTTTAAGAAAAGCCTTCATAGTTTTTATGTGGTCAAGGCTTATTATTATAGTTTTGCAGACTTTTTGTTTTAGAAACATCTTGGTTGACTATTTTATATAATTTAATTATTAGAAACTGACATTAATTATATTCTTGACTGATGAATTTGAAATAGAATTATTGTATTAATTGATGGAATTATATTATTAAGCAAACAATGAAGTAGAACTACTTATATTATTTAATTTGTGTATTTTTAAATTGTGAAAATTTTAATTGTGCATGCCTTTTAATAGCCGAAATATGGCTGTTTGTATCAATATTATGTACCGCCATGTTTGCACTCTTATGTGCAAAATAAAATATCTTATCTTATCGAATAAATGTAATGGAATGATATATCATTAACAGCTGACATGGCTATTTATAAAGAGCCATGTCAGCTGTTAATATTTATTTTAATAAATTGCAAATAAAAATAAATAAATTATAAATTTTAGGTTTCCTAAACAACCTAGCATTATAAGAGAGCGATGGATTGACGTGACTGGTAGAGTAAACTGGATTCCGACAAAGACTAGTACTATTTGCTCTAAACATTTTATCGAAAATGATTATATCATTAAAAAATCGGGTAAAAGGTACCTAAAACCAGGTATGGTCCCAAGAGAGCAAATAGTTCGGATTTGTTCTTTGATAAGTTTTGTCATAACCGTTGTGCTTATATTTGTTGGACTTAGGTTCCGTATTTTATTCCTATTTTCTACTATCGTTAATTATGAACAAATTTGATCCTTAAGATTAAACAGACACAACACAACTTTTAATAAATTATTTTTTATAGGAAATATATATTATAGGAAATATTTATAGGAAATATATGTGTTTATAGGAAAAAATATTTAAAATAAGTAAAGTTAGGTAGGTAAGACATTTTATTACACATTTTTGCTAAAATCTCGAAAACTAAAAGTCCTATCACCTCAAAACTTCTTGTAAAACTGTTTTACACCTAAACCTTTCATTCAACTCTAATTTTATGTTGATAGCACCATAAACAAAAAATCACATTATCAAGTTACGTAAATTTATAAGTACATTTCTTTTATTTTAATCCCCTACAAATTACTTAAAAATCATATAACTGGAATCTCATGTATACTTATATGTAAAGATCCTAATTCTTACGAAACTACATAATGAAAACACAATGAATCCTTTTCTGTCAATTTTATCGATATAAACTATCGATATAAATATCGACCTTTTGGTCGCCATAGCGTGTATGAGTAATTTGTGAATGTTACGTTAGTGTGATCACCAATTAAAAACTTATAATCGAAGTGCGAGTATTTATTTGTGTGCGTAATGCGCTTCCGTATTGGTCTCTTGCTTACAGGCGAGTTCTAAAGGGGAATCAAGCGGCGACGCGCGTTCTAATACTAATTCCGAACTATTTCCATTCTAATAACTTTATCTGTTCTGTGGTTTAATATTATATCAATGGTGCCAGTACAAGAAAAAAAAGTGCTGCTGGCCTGCCTGACACTGACAATCAAACTGTCACAATTAGACAGTTTTGTAGTAAGTAGTAATGATATGTATCATTTCTTGCTTTTCTAAATTACGGTAATTAATAAATTAAAATGTACTCATTAACTTATGCCTTATACTTTTGAGCCAAAAGATGGAAAGGCTACCAATTTGAGGGATATGTTTAGCGCAGAATGTCCGGATGTGTATAGCGACCAACACGAATTTGCACAAACTATAATTATGATAAGCTGACTGATATCCTAGTAAGTTGATAATTTTAGAATTAATTTAATTAAGGACCGTAATGTCGACGCCTTTTGCATCAGTGTATTAATTTTAAGAAAGTCAGCTCAGTATTTTTCTTGAATAGTTTCATCTATTTAATATCTGTACAACATTAATTTGTTGAGGTAATAAATTAAAGGGAAGCAATAACAACACATGACTTATTTACTGGACTAAATCTAAATCTCTGTCCATTGTAAGGTTGCCTGGAGAGATTGCATTAGTCCTAAGGCCGGCCATAGTATATTTTGTAGTCTTGAAAGTATACCTTAGGTAATGTATATCTTAGCTGTACAATAAATAAATAAACATAACACCAGCTCTATTCAGTTGTCGCTGACTCTTCAATTAAGCAACATTATAATTAATTAGTTATATATGAGGTGACTGGTACCTATTACATTCAGTGTGTCAATTAAGTCACATGTTTTGTTTTTAAACTCTACTTTGTTACTTGTAAATGTATATTATTTAGATACTGCCAGTTTCTAAAAATAGGTACTGTGTAGGAAACACAGTGTGCCAACAATGCATAAATATGGTGAGCAAACTCGAAGTTATATTATACAGAGACTTATTATAAGTACCCTCAGAATTAAAAAAAAGTTTTGTTCTATAAAATATTAAATATAAATTCAAGCAATCATCATCAACCTTTTATAGTCCCACTGCTGGGCACAGGTCTCCTCTCATACAGAGAAGGATTGAGAGTAATCACCACGCTTGCTCAATGCGGGTTGGCGATTTCAGACTTAAAAGTCCAGGTTTCCTCCAGATGTTTTCCTTCACCTTCAGTCATTGGTGTCAATGTAACTTTTGAAAAAGTTACATTGGTACTTGCCGGACCTGGAATCGAACCCGCACACTCATACTTGAGAGACTGGTGTTTTAACCAATAGGCCACCACGACTTCAACTCAAGCAATATTACTTTAACTAAATATTTTAATGTATTAAAAGACCTAAAGATGTTATTAATTATATGAACAGTAATGCATACATATAAAACACTTCACTGTATAGTTTCATATTGAGATAGACTAATGTGAATGTTGTTTGGTTGCTATTTAATGTAAATTATCCTATATCATTTAGTAGAAATAATCCATACTAATATTATAAATGCGAAAGTAACTCTGTCTGTCTGTCTATCTGTCTGTCTGTCTGTCTGTTATGCTTTCCTGCTTAAACCTCTCAACCGATTTTGATGAAATTTGGCAAGTCTTGAGTCCCTGAGAAAGAACAAAGGCTACCTTTCATCCCGGAAAAATTTGATATTCCCGGGAAATCTAAAAAGCGCGATATAACCGAACTTCACGCGGATGAAGCCGCGGGCGGAAAGCTAGTAAATAAATAATTTAAAAAATAGTACTGCTAGCAATAGGACTATTTTTAAATTATTTAATTATAGCAGATGAATAATTATTGCTTGACTGTTCTGCTGTAAAAAAATAACTACCAATTACTGCTACAATTTCTGGATTCCGAGGAGTTTTTAGCATACAGGTGAATGTGAAAGGTAAGGTTTAGAAATAGAAATTACAGAATAATATTTAGCAGCTGTTTGTTCTTATAATTTCTATTTTCAGTTTAATGTGGAAGTGATACCTCTTAAGGTCATACTATTTGTTTCTGGATTTTAAGGCAAATTTACCATTAAGAGTTGCATAGTACTATGTATTGTAAGCTTATATCAAATGTGACTTCATAGTATTATGTCACGTTATTCTATGCCAAAATAGCTTATGCTGTAATCAGTTAAACTAAATGCATGGCAGGCTCTCCAGGATACATTGGAATTGCGTAAATACCCCCACTTGGGGTTCTTTAAATGATTTTAAAAACATGAAGCTTGTGCTTGTGTGACTGTGATCGCCAGTTTATTTTCTTAATTATATAATCATCTTTTTACAGGTAAATTTTCTAATAAATGAAAGCCGCTTTGTAATATTCCGAGATATTGCAATATAGCAAATAAATATTGTTGGTGAATGCCAAACTTATAACTAGAGACTTGGCGCTCTGGGTGAGAATCTACGTAAGTCATTGTTCAACTTATTGCTCTCTTACATTAAATATCAGCAGTAACTTCTGATTTGCGACCCTAGTGAAAAATGCACCAACTGCTTGAATACATTATTGTGATTCGTGTGTAGTGCAATGCTCTTTCTACGTGTAATTACTATGTTTACTTACCACAGGGTGTCCGTTGTGAGGAAACCAAAACAGAACACACGAAGAACAAAAGAAGGAGGTACAAAAATAGCCCAGCATATGGCAAAAGACATGTCAGTCTTCAGTGTTATTCGGAAAACTCAGAAATGGATGTCTTAGCTTGGCACATATTTCAAAAAGACTTTTACGTGTAATCTGCGTAGTTTTCATCAAGTAAAAAAGAGCACAAGTGTGGTGTTTCTCTTCGTAGTGTTATGGAAAAGGGTAAATTAAAATTGAAATTCGTACAATTTTAATCGAAGGAGTCACGTAACAATGCATATGTGTACACAAACTGGTGAAAAACCTTATAAGTGTGATGTATGTCAACGAAATTTTAGTCGAAGGAGTCATTTAACAGTGCATATGCGTATACACACTGGTGATAAACCTTATGAGTGTAATGTATGTCAACGTAATTTTAGCCAGAATATTATTTTAACAAAGCATTTGCGTACACACACTGGAGAAAAACCTTATGAGTGTGATGTATGTCAAAGTAATTTTAGCCAGAAGACCAATTTAATAAAGCATTTGCGTAAACACACTGGTGAAAAACCTTATAAGTGTAATATATGTAAAAGTAATTTTAGCCAGAAGAGTAATTTAACAATACATATGCATACACACACTGGAGAGAAACCTTACACATGTGATGTATGTCAACGTAATTTTAGTAAAAAGAGTATTTTTACAATTCATTTGCGTACACACACTGGAGAAAAACCTTATGAGTGTGATGTATGTCAAAGTAATTTTAGCCAGAAGCCTAATTTAATAAAGCATTTGCGTAAACACACTGGTGAGAAACCTTATAACTGTGATGTATGTCAACGTAATTTTAGTAATAAGAGTAATTTAGTAACTCATTTGCGTACACACACTGGTGAAAAACCTTATAAATGTAGTGTATGTCAACGCAATTTTACTCAAAATAATAATTTAATAAGACATATGCGTACACACACTGGTGAAAAACCATATAAGTGTGGAGCATGTCAACGCAATTTTGCTAACAAGAGTGTCCTAACAAAACATATGCGTATACACACTGGTGAGAAACCATATAAGTGTGGAGTATGTCAACGCAATTTTACTAACAAGAGTGACCTATCAAAACATATGCGTATACACACTGGTGAGAAACCTTATAACTGTGATGTATGTCAACGTAATTTTAGTACTAAGAGTAATTTAACAAATCATTTGCGTACACATACCGGTGAAAAACCTTATAAGTGTAGTGTATGTCAACACAGTTTTATTCAAAAGATTCATTTAACAAGACATATGCGTAAACACACTGGAAAGAAACCTTAGAGGTGTGATATAGGTAAGACATTGTTACGGGCTCGGGGTATTAAAATGCCAGTTAAGGGCTACGAAGTTTATTGGTATCAGAAGGTACAGTCGGTGGTAGGCAATTACAAGTAGAACGTAACTGATGTCGCACCGGTCTTCCCTTTTGTCCATGAAGTTTGTATCGTACACGCTGAACAATACTACAAAAGTCACCCGATGTAGTCCTCAAAGTTCTCATTGTAGTTGTCACTGTAGAGCTCTATCGCTTGTGTCACCTCGATAGTCAAATACAGACTGACTCCGCGCTAGCGTCACGGCGCTTTATATAGATCACCAGATATAACATTCCAGATCTGTCTAGAAGTAATAATAATGGCGCATAATTACTAATACGTTCAGCAGGTACCTACAGGTACTTTACCGAAGAAGAGTTTCTAGTAATTTTGATGTCGACACTTAGTTGACAATATTGATGAAACCTGTGCCTTTCGATAGGCCATCCTAGGGCAATGCGTTTTTATATCGTACCGTTTCGTATCGTTTCAAAATATAGGGCTTAAAAATTACGTACGGTACAAATTTCACGCAATATTGAACCTTATGCCATTGACATAAAGTGCATTCGTAACAACAATAAAAATAGTAGTCGTAATAATAATAGTAAGTAGTAGTAGTTTAATACCTCAGCGTGGCTGTCGAGAGTAGTCGTATAAGCAGCGATCTCTAACTGTTAAGCATGACCCTACGTCCTCAAGAATTCCAATGTATAATATATTATATTGTTCTTTTAAATGCTCATTCTTGACCTGAAATTTATTTGATGTTCTTTTGACTTAAAGGAGATTTTCCAGAAATGTATGGAGCCTGGGGCAGCAATCTGTACCTACAGTTAATGTAAATATTAGTATACACTACAGTTAACTGTTTTTTTTTATGTTAATTTCCTATGTTTTGGGTTAGTTTTATATACATTCAATTTAACTCTGCTAAGGAGTGCAACACAAGTACTTATAAATATGGTGGTCAGCAATAAGCAAAGTAAGATTTTGAAACTTACATTTGTTTGACGTGTCATGTATGTTAGGCTATCGTATCTATATTATCTACCATATGACTGCGGAAAAAAAAACGAAACATGAATCCCGAACATACGATATAAAAAAACAAAATCAATTACTAAAAGCTCCGAAACAATCAACTCAAATCAACACTCACCACGAACACACCTGGAAAATAGAACTATTAAAGTCCTCAATCAAATATCATAACCACTGTCATGGCTACCTTAAAAAGGGTTATCTCACTAAAAAACGTTTCAACTAATTATTACATATACTTGTATTTTTATGCAAATAATTTTATAGTATTTTTGTGAAAATCTATTATTCACTATAGTGGTGGCCCAAAATGAAACATCTCCTTTTATTTTTATTCTGCCTACAGTATTTGTAATATGAATTGAGCATTCATCTTGATTATGTTAATTTTATTTTTACTTTCTTTTTATTTTTATAATTTGTATTCATCATTCACAATGTATTTTCCATTTTATTATTGTTAATGTTCTCAACATGCTGACAGATGACTACCTTCTGTAATTACGGGAGCACAAGTAGAATAACTTTTTCCATTATTATACATTTGTATTGTAAATGTGTTGTCCTTTGTTGGAGATCCCCAATAAATAAATAAATAACAAAATAAAAAAAAAAACTATCTGTATCTTTAAACAATAATGGTGAAATGCGCAAAATGTGTAAAACTGATAACCATAACTGCAATTAATCATTTATTTAATTATATTAAGTATTAAATGGGCACTAACAAAAGAAATTCTCACCAAATTCCAAGTCTTCCAGCAGGCCTCTATGGGTATGCAGACGACAGCACAGTTGTGGAGAGATACCTGACGGATCCTCGGGCTAGTAGGGAATCAATCCAGTCCGAAAGAGAGGCCATGGTAGAGCGAACGAGTGTTGTGCTACAGGCAGTCTCCGAATGGGGCAAAGTCAATCTTGTAGCATTCAATGCCGCCAAAACACAGGCGTGTCTTTTCACCGCCAAAAGGAGCCCGTTCACCTTGGCCCTTACTTTTCAGAATGTATCCTTGGAGTGCACCGATCGCCTTCAGCTTTTGGGAGTTGAGATTTTCTCGAACCTGAACTTTGGGCGGTTTATTGAGTCCAAGGCCAAGGTGGCTGCCAGAAAACTTGGCGTCATCGCAAAGGTCCGGCGGTACTTCACACCGGGGCAGCTTGTTATGTTGTAAAAAGCACAGGTCCGTTCGTGTGTGGAGTACTGCTGCCACATTTGGGCTGGTGCTGCTAAGTGTCACCTGGCCACTTTGGATTCAGTGGAGAGGCGGGCGAAGAGGCTGATTGGTGACCCTGACTTAACTCGAGACGGTCTCCAAAGCCTGGAGCACTGGCGTAGACTAGCCAGCCTTTCGGTCTTCTATAGGATGCATTCTGGCGAGTGTGCAAGGGAATTGCATGATTTATTTCCCCCATCTCCGTTCCACCATCGGACGACCCGTTGTACGGCGACTTTCGACCCTCACGTTGTTGAGACCACTACGATCCGGACGAAGCGTTTCGTTTCTTCTTTTATACCGCTTCTTATTTTATATTCGAGGGACTGGAACGATTTGCCGGTGGCGGTGTTTCCGTCACACTACAATTTGAGTGTCTTCAAGGCTAGAGTGAATAGGCTCTTAATAAACTAGCGCGATTTACCATCAACGATCGCAGCACTGCTTACCATCAGGCGGGATTGCGGTCAAGCGCTGGTTTATAATTTATAAAAAAAGCCCGTCGAACGAAGTGTGTTGGGACTTAATTTATTATTGTCATTTATTATTATTAAACTGAGAGACAGAATCCGAAACTCTCAAATCAGCACGAAAACCAAACAGACATGGCAGACTTGGCCTGTAGGTTAAAATCGCGTTGGGCAGGTCATGCGGCGAGCGCAGAGGACGGACGCTGGAGTGAACGTGTGCTGCACTGGAGGCCGCACGGCGAGCCGCGCCGCTATAAAGGACCGCTAAAGATAGGAAACTATGGAAATGCATGGAGGAGGTCTTGGCTCAAAATTGGCTCCCACAAAAATAAAATACCTAGATTATAATTTTTTATTTATATTATTTTTATATAATTTAATTTTAAAAAATATAATATACTTATCGTGCTTATAGGCACTAATTTATTGAATCAATTATTACTACATAACTACAAATTTTATTTTCTTTTTATTTGATTTTTATTTTCTTATTTAATATTTTATTTTCGATTTACTGCATGTTATAATATTATAATACTGAATAGTAGTAATTTATACCTAACTTTAACTGTATTGATCAATTTTCTAATGTAAGGAATGTAACAAAAGTGTAATATGTTATATTTGGGAATAAAGGGCTTGTACGAACCTCACGTTGCCCACACAAGATAATGTCAGAGTGTCAGGGGAGAGTAGCTAGGGAGAGTGTTGGTCAATAATATACGTCCGTATGCGGTGAATGCCTTTAATGCACTGTCACACATGCGCTAATACATATAACAATTAGGTCGGTTTTACAATCTGGCTTGACAACAACACAAAAATGCCTAATATTACATTATTTATACAATGGCTTGCACATATTGCCAACAACAACAAAAGAATATGCAAAAAAAGGAAACATAAAAAGTAAAAGAAAGATTAAAAATCATAAACGTTCTAAGCTTTGGTAAAATGTCAAAGGGGTATGCCAAGGTGCCATAGTAATTTAGGCCCACTGTGCACACAAATATAAAATAATGATAATAATAGGGGGCAATTCTAACAATTAATTAGTAAAAGAAATGGTCTACAAAAAACTTAGCATTTCGAAGTTATTTAAGATTCTTATAATTCCTTATATTCCATGGGTCCTTTGGGGTCCCACCTCCATCTTTGGGACCCAAGTTAACCCCACCTGCCAGACGGTGCACGTGCTGCCTCACGAACGGGGCTCTGACGCCGGCTTTCCCTTCGCGGTTGAGTGGTCAGACGGCAGCCGCACTCGCAAAAGACAAACAAGCCATTCAATCATGGAGAGGTTAAATAGAAATGCTCATGTCACAGCTAGGGCGTCGCCGCAAAACGGCGCGTAGGAGCCTCGCCCGACTCCTGTGACCTGTGGGCTAGGGCTACCGTGTCAGAGGCGGACACGGCTGAAGAAGCGAGCCCAAACCATGAAAATCCGTTTCGCGTCGTGGAACGTTGGCACGCTAACTGGACGCGCGAGTTAGCTGGCCGAAACTCTCCACAGGCGGAGGGTGGCCGTGGCGTTCCTGTAGGAGACTCGGTGGAAAGGCAGCAGATCCCGGCTTATTGGGAATGGCTACAAGCTGATCTACACGGGTGCACCTAGTGGAAGAAATGGGGTGGCCGTGGTGTTGTCCGACGAGCTCCAGGATGACGTCTTGGAGGCGAATCGCTTCAGTGATCGGCTGATGTCGGTGCGGGTGCTTGTCAATGGGGTTATAACCCACTTGATAAGTGCCTACGCTTCGCAGGCCGGGTGCGGTGAAGTCGAAAGGACGCTGTTCTGGACCCAGCTCGAAGGATTGCTTCGCGGGATTCCGTTATCCCAGGGAATCGTTCTGGGTGGTGATTTGAACGGTCATGTGGGTGAGAGGTGTGGCGAGTTTGAGCGTGTTCACGGTGGCTTTGGGTACGGTAGCCGCAATGCGGAAAGGGACAGCATTCTCCGAATGTGTGCGGCCGCGGACCTTGCAATCGTTAACACCTACTTTAAAAAGAAGCCGGAGCACCTTGTCACCTACCGGAGCGGGCGAAGCGCTACCAGATCGATTTTCTACTAACTAGGAGGCACCACATCGGCAAAGTAGCCAACTGCAGAGTCATACCCGGTGAGAGTCTCACTGCACAACACCGTCTCCTTGTCATGGACCTCTGCGTAAAGGCCCAACGTAGACGTATAGAGGACTGCCGACGCCAGATACGGTGGCGGCTACTTGATGAAAACGGGTCCCAGGATTTTGCGTCAGTTATTGGCGACAAGTGCGTCGGTACCGACGGAGAACCTGTGCAAGTTCACTGGGACAGGATCCAGACAGCTATTACGGGGGCGGCGCGGGTGGTACTCGGCGTCTCTAAGGGCGGCCACAAATGTGACAAGGAAACCTGGTGGTGGGACGACACAGTCCAGAGGGGGACTAAGGTGAAGACAGCCCTCTTCAAAACGTGGCAAGCGACCGGATCTCCTGAAGATCGCGACGCATACAAGGTTGCCAAACGTGCCACTAAAAGAGCTGTAGCCAGAGCCAGACGAGACCACTTGCAACCTCTCTACTAGAAGTTGGAATCGTCTGAGGGGCAAAAGCTCATTTACAAGTTGGCACGTTCCAGGGTCAAAGCAGCAGAGGATATATCCAAGTGCCATTGTGTAAAAGACCCTAATGGCAACCTGCTATGCGAGGACCTCGCGGTGAAGGAGAGATTTCGCTCGTACTTTCACGAGCTGCTGAACAAGCAGCATCAAGAGGTGCAGACACCGGAACTTCCTCCGAACCTTGGGCTAGTGCTAGTTGGTGTAGTGTGATAACGCCTGAGGAAGTCCAAACGGCTCTATTTCGTATGGGGAATCGGAAAACTGTCGGAGCTGACGGAGTCCCCATTAAGGCCTGGAAGGCGATGGCTCCTCGCGGTGTTAACTAACTTTCTCAACCGCGTGCTCCTGACCGGCAAAATCCCGAGCCAATGGAGGCTGAGTATTATTACTCCAGTCTTTAAAGACAAGGGCTCAGTTCAGGAGTGTGACAACTATCGCGGTATCAAGGTCATGTCCCACATCATGAAGATCTTTGAGAGGATCATAGACTCCCGAATCCGGCAGGAGTGTGCTGTCTCGGAGTGTCAATATGGGTTTCGGCCAGGGTACGGAACCATGGACCCTATCTTCGCACTAAGGATCACCATGGAGAGATACAGATCGAGGAACACGCCTCTGCATATGCTCTTTCTAGATATGCAGAAGGCCTTCGACTGTGTCCCTCGCGGGGTGATCTGGTGGGCACTGAGGTCCAAAGGGTTACCTGAAGCCTATGTTGTCATAATTCGAGACATGTACCTCAATTCCTATTCCGTTGTTAGGATCGCTGATGGCGACACTAAACCCTTCCCCATCACCGTCGGAGTCCACCAGGGATCCGTCCTTAGTCCGTTTCTGTTCAGCGTGATATTAGACGTCTTGTCGGACAGCATCAAGGACTCACATGAGGAGCCTCCCTGGCTACTCATGTATGCTGACGATATCGCGCTGGCGGACGCGGAAAGGGAACGGTTGGTGCGGCGTGTGAGTGCGTGGAAGGACTCGCTTGAGAACGGAGGTCTGAAAATCAACGTGGCGAAGACCGTGTACTTGGCCAGCAACACGGCAGACCCCATGTCCGTGCGCATAAGCGGAGACATGGTCGAGTGCACGGACCAGTTTAAATACTTGGCAGTGAGGCGTGGCCTGTGCTTGAGCGACACAAGCAGGAGCTGCGCGTCACGGAGATGAATATGTTGCGGTGGATATGTGGAGTTACGCGGAAAGACCACATCAGGAACTCCCGCGACCGGGGCAGCCTTCGTGTGTGTGTCATTGCAGACAAATTACAGGAGGGTCGCCTACGCTGGTACGGCCACGTCTTACGCAAACCGGCATTTTACGTGGGTAACAAATGTCTTGCCATGGCGGCTCCGCCGGGCCGGAACAAGCGGGGTAGACCAAAGAAGTGCTGGCTTGACGTTGTAAGAGATGACATGCGTGCCAATAAGCTCTTACCACAGCATGCTAAAGATCGTGCGAAATGGAGGAGAATGTGCAGGAAAGCGGACCCCGAGCTCCAACGCAAAAGCCGCAGATGCAACCAGGATAAACGCTGAGATGATGATGATGACTGTTTATGTCAATACACTCGGAGTCAAATAATACAAAATTCATTGTAGTTTCACATCTTTATTCATTTTGTTCATCATTGTTACATTTACGATATATGTCATTGTCTATTTGTAATTGTCTATGGTTTAAAAATAAATTATAAAATATACTTTATCTCTGGTCGGCAGCGGCATCCGTGATCCGCCTAGCACGAACTGAAGTGTTGTCTTTTATTCATATTCTAAAATATCCTCGAGCCTTCCTCTAGACCACCACACATGGTGTCAGACGTAGAAACGTGAAGTAAGAGTGAGTAAGCTAATCACATTATAAACTCTTTTATTACGTGTAGAAGCTAAATATAAAAAATAATGGCGTCCACCGCGTCTCTGCACTTCAGCAATAAAAATGTATTTGCCAAGGGCGCAAATCTGTCTAAGGCTTGGAAAGACTTTAAAATGAGCCTGAATATATACATGGTAGCGAATAATTTACAAGGCGAGACAGCGGAGCGAAAGGTCCCCATACTCATAAACCAGATGAGTCCCGATGCATTAGAAATTTTTCAATCGTTCAATATAGCAATAGACAAATTCACATTTAAAAATATTCTTAAAAAATGTTTCTCTGATAATTAATTTGTTCAACTCATTTTGATATTTTTAATTAAGTAGGTAATTCTGCAATAAACTATTTAATTTATTTTTAAAAGGGGAGATGTTACTTAGAGGATATATGTCATTGTCAATGTCTATTTTTGTCTATGGTTTAAAAATAGAATATACTTTATCTCTGGTCGGCAGCGGGCCAGCGGCATCCGTGATCCGCCTAGCACGAACTGAAGTGTTGTCTTTTATTGATATCCTAAAATATCCTCGAGCGTTCCTCAAGATCAACACACAACAATCATCATATATCACTAAAACATCATCCAAAAATTGTGCCGGTGGAAACATATTATTCTGATGCCGTGCCCATCCTAAGTACACCATATCACCGTCATAACGTGGGCACAAACATCCTAATGTGCGGCGGTGGACAATTCTATTTCTAGCATTAGTGCACACTTCAATAACAATAATGAAGTAGTAGGTAGGTCGCCAGTTGACCGATTGCGGCGAAACCCGTACTGTCGGTCACTGAGGAGATCGTTACCTTCCAGGTAAGCCAAGAGGCGGGAGTTCAACACACGCTCCATAATATTGCAAGTGTGGAGGTTGTCGAACTCAGCCGATAGTTGGTAGGATCGGCACGACTGCCCTTTTTAGACACGGGCTGCACGTTAGCAAACTTCCAGAACTTGGACACTATACCAGTCTTAAGTGAAAGGCGATACAAGCGCGTCAAAACAGGAGACAAATCGGGCGCTCATGCCTTAAGAACAATCGCTGGTATACCATCCGGTGTGCATTCGCGCAGCGGAATGTTGTTGAATTTAAAGATTTTAATTATGCAGATATTTAGTGTATGACGTCGTATACTTAATTGTGTATGGCAAAAAAAAAATGTGCTCGCAGCCATTGTGGAGAAATTCACCAAAACCTGATTCCGCTGGGCGAACGTTGTCCTGGCGGAACTTTTTTTAATCCATAGACTATAAAAGAGAGATATGTGTCCTAAAATTAGTGTGTATGTATGAATAAAATTAGTGCATGCATAAACTTCGGAGAAATTCAAGTTTCCGCTACGCGAACGTTTCGCCATTAGCTAGTATTCATATATAGCGCTTTCATAGAGAGCTGTAGATTTTTACATACATTGTTTTGAATTTGTATATATTTGTTTAAAAAACAGATTTAGAAAAAATCGTAGGGCTTAAAAGATAAAAATGTAAACGTAAAATACGCTTATTAGGTCTTAGTTCTTAAAGTATGCACTTTGGGGTCTTCGATTTTCACTTTATACAAACCTTGTAAGTGTCTACAACATGTTGCCAAGTATCAATGATGTTCCTTTAGTAATTAAAGAGTTATAGGACAATTTATCATGCATAGATCACTGTTTAAAAAGCAGTCAAATATCAACTATTCACATGCATATTTTCATGTCATTAAATTCAGTAATTAAAAAAAAACAATTATAATACTGACGAAGTATCGAAAACCTACATAACCCGACCAAGTCCGGATAGCTATATAAAAGCGGCCGTGCAATATATTTAGGTAACATCCCAAAATTTAGAGTATAATACCGGTATTAAATTGGTATAGGTGATAACACAATTGTTTCGATATAATATAAAGGTCATTTAATTTTGTACACCTACTTTTTTAAATGTGACTATGACAAAGTAGGTACTATTTACGTAGTTACTCTATGGTAGAGCGAACGAGTGTTGCACTACAGGCAAACTCCGAATGGGGCCATGCCAATCTTGTAGCATTCAATGCCGCCAAAACACTGGCGTGTCTTTTCACCGCCACAAGGAGCCCGTTCACCTTGGCTCTTACTTTTCGAAATGTATCCTTGGAATGTACCGACCGCCTTCAGCTTTTGGGAGTTGAGATTTGCTCGAACCTAAACTTTGGGCGGTTCATTGAGTCCAAGGCCAAGGTGGCTGCCAGGAAACTTGGCGTTATCGCAAAGGTCCGACAGTAATTCACACCAGGGCAGCTTCTAACCTTGTACAAAGCACAGGTCCGTTCGTGTGTAGAGTACTGCAGCCACATTTGGGCTGGTGCTGCTAAGTGTCACCTGGCCACTTTGGATTCAGTGGAGAGGCGTGCGAAGAGGCTGATTGGTGACCCTGATTTAACTCGAGACGGTCTCCAAAGCCTAGAGCACAGGCGTAGAGTAGCCAGCCTTTCGGTGTTCTATTCTATAGGATGCATTTTGGGGATTGTGCGAGGGAATTGCATGATTTAATTCCCCTATCTCCGTTCCACCATCGGACGACCCGTCGTATGGCGAGTTTCCACCCTTACGTTGTTAACACTACTACGATCCGGACGAAGCGTTTCGCCTCCTCATTTATACCGCGTACATCGAGGGACTGGAACAATTTGCCAGCGGCGGTGTTTCCGTCGGACTACAATTTGAGTGTCTTCAAGGCTAGAGTGAATAGGTTCTTAATAAACTAGTACGCTTTACCATCAACGATTGCGTCACTGCGCATCAGGCGGGATTGCGGTCAAGCGCTATTTTGTAATTTAAAAAAAAAAGTTGAAGTTGAAGTTCAATTTTCATGATTTGTTATCATGTTTGAACTCCCAAGAAAATATTGTATTTTTTTCTGTGATGCTTTAGGTAAGTGCTTATTACTGTACAGTACCGTATTATCTATATAAGTAAAAAAGTTTTTATGTTCTATAATTTCCTTTTTTGTCGCCAAATTCTGATAATGTACCCCTTCTCCGATTCCCAAACCCTGAAAAGGACCCTGATTTGTTCGCTATTTGGACTTGGATAGCGCTGTTGGCAGCTAAGTTAGAGAAAGTGATCATATGAAGATTCTTATGAACAAAAGAATATGTGATCACCATTTTGATCCCACATTCAAGACAGCTGGAGGTAGTCTTATTTGTTCAGCAACACCAACAGTCAACAGTTAATTTGAATCGTAAGTAGAAATAAGGTAGCTCAATATTTGTGTGAACATAACAATTATTACCGTACCAAATTGATTCATATTAACAATCAATTGAAGAGTGACTTTTCAAAAGGACTTATTTTCTGTATAAACTCTACAGAGAAATAGGTCCTTGTGACTTGGCAAAATAGCTTATTTCTGTATGAACTCTGGAAGAGAAATACAGTCCTTTTGAAAAGTCTCTCCTCAGTTGGGTTTTGCTAATCAGTAACTTAAAAGTGCCTACTCTGTAAATTGTAGAAGAAGCAGGACTTTTGGATTATTATTTGCGTATTTGCATAACATGAACGCAACTAATTAACGTGGTAAAAATAGAACAACTTAGTTATTTGACTTCACACAAACTTAATTTAGCTTCAAAGCGCTATATTTATTCTCTATTTTATATGAGCCATATTGTTTTCATCGAACTGCAGATGAACAAATTACCGTCGTTATGTGTTATTACAAAATACCTGCAGACTCTTTACTAAGGACAAAAGTTATTGAACTGGTAATGACTTTTTGTTTTGGGGAGAGCGGGAGTGCTTGTCTGACTTTTTCTGACCAAAACCCACCCGTGTTTCTTCACATGCCTGTGCGATGGCCAGGGCCACGGTTTCTTTTTTAACCAACCCGCAACCCTTACTGTTTAGAGGGTGATGAAATAATGGACTGTATTTTTAAGGGTCTGGTATATTGCCGTTGATAATAAATTCTATACATATAACAAAATCCCGGACAAACAATTAATTGAAAAGAGGTGTGTATCGCGGCGGGGTCCGTGGAAGCGAGTGGTGAGGTCCGAGCCGGTCCGCTCACTCTGGTCTCAGTCGTGTCCCCCGCCCGCGCCCCGCTCCCGCTGCCCATGAAGACTGCTTTCGCCGCTGGCGCGTGCAGACCGATGTTGGGTCTCATTCCCAACATGCTGCCCGGGTTGAAGTCTTGACTTCAAAGATCTGGAAGGGGGCAGATATTATTAAAGGCCCTTCTTATGGTGCCCGTTTTTGTTTTTATTTCAGCAACTCTTGAAATGCCGTCGCTGCCGGGGTACACCTGTATGACCCTTCCCAAGGCCCAGAGTAAGGGAGGAAGGATTCTGTCCTTTATGAGGACGAGTGAGCCCAGCCTCAGCTCTGCCTTCCCTGACCGCCATTTCATATTCTGCTGGAGAATGACAACATACTCCTGCGAGAATCGCTGCCAGAAATGTTGCTTGAGGTGCTCGATTCTTCTGTATCGATCCAGGCAATTAATGTTGGCATCAGACACCTGTGGATGAGGTATTGCATTAAGTGGCCGTCCAATAAGAAAATGGGAAGGTGTTAGGGCGGAAAAATCAAGCGATTTCTTCATATGTGAGATGTGTTGTTTGCAACAACCTTTTCAGGTGATGCTTTGTGGAGCGAACAGCTGCCTCAGCTAAGCCGTTGAAGTGGGGACTATAGGCTGGCACGAATTTAAAGTCTACATGACTCTCAAGATCGGATTCTACTAGGAATTTGGATAACTCATTGTAAATTCCGACAAAGTTTGTACCGTTATCGGACGTTATACTTTGTGGTTTCCCCCTACGTGACACAAAGCGATTGAGAGCGGCTAAATAAGCCTCACTAGATAGCGCAGTAACGAGTTCGATGTGACAGGCCTTTATAGAGTTACAAATGAAGATTGCCAAAAATGACTTAATAAGTCTGCAACCCCTGCCCTTTCCGGCCGCTATCATCACCGGTCCTGCGTAGTCAACACTACAGTGTAGAAAAGGATATTCTAATTGAGTTCGATTTGTAGGTAACTGTCCCATAATTGGTTGCACAGTTTCCGCTTTATACCTACAACACCGAACACATTTATTAACGATGGCCTTTGCAAGGTTTCTGCCACCCAGCGGCCAATAAGTTTGCCTAACATTAGCTAATAAGAGCTGGGGACCAGCGTGTAAATATTTTAAATGAAATTGTCTGATTAACATCTTTGTAATATTGTGTTTACTACACAATAAGATAGGATGTTTCGTATCGAAGGTAGGTATATGGGGAATTATCCAATCTGCCGCCGACACGTAATAGATTATTGGGGTCTAGAAATGGGGACAAAGAAAAAGTCTATTCTTCTTATGTAATGCCTTACCCGTTTTAAGAATAGCATATTCATCAGGAAACATTTCCAATTGAGCTTTCCGTAATATTAAATATAAAGAGTTTCTAAGTTCGCTAACTGAAAGATGACCAGTAAGTCTGTTAGTTTTGCTTCGACAATTATTTATGAACCTTAGTGAATATGCTATTGACCGTTGCACATGAATCAAACTAGATCTATTGTTAATTAAGCTAGTAATAGTATCTACTTCTGAATTACTGTTAGTTACTACGACAGTACAAGATATTAATTCTGGTAGATCGTGTTTCTCGGTTTGATTGGGCATTCTTGGCCATTCACGTTCATCTTTCATTAAGTAAGTGGGACCAGACCACCACAAGGACGAACTACTAATGGAATCAGCCTTCAGCCCGCGGAAAACAAGATCCGCCGGATTGTCTTTCGACGGCACGTAGCCCCACGCGTGACCCTCTGTGCTCTCTTGAATTTCGTGGATACGGTTGCGAACGAAATTTTTTAGTTGTAGTGGAGGTGTGGTTAACCACCCTAAAACTATAGTAGAGTCACACCAAAATCTACAGTTGCTTACTCATAGAGTAAGAGAGGATGACACCTTTGTACACAACCTTGCAGCCAACAAAGTTCCGCAAAGCTCCAGACGCGGGAGCGTCGTAGGCTTTATCGGTGCTATCCTACTTTTAGAGGTTAAAAGATGTATTTTAATTGAACCAGATTGATCTACGGAACGAATGTACAAGCAAGCGCCGTACGCTCGTTCTGAAACATCTGAAAAAACATGAATTTCTTGACTACTTGACTCACGGATCGTCGGTCGGTGAGGTAAACAATAACTATTTGTATTAAGACAACCTAACGAAGACTCCCTCTCTCCGCTCATGTGACCAAGGCGTTCATATTCTTGCATGAACTCAACGTACCGGTTTTTGAAGACAGGGTCTCTCAGAAACTTACGCTCTAGTGACATGAACTTACACTTTGCCTTTTGTAAAGCCTCACCTAAGACTGAAGGATCTTTCTTCAGCGGCATGGTTACGACAAAGCGTCCGTCGTCTTTGCGAAAGATGTGTTTCTTGAAACTCTGCTCACAGGCACGCTCCTCCGGAGATAAGGAGTGTTTGGCTGCGATGGTGTCTAATTCCCAGAAACGAGATAAGTCTGGATTGGCACTCTCATTTATAAAATGACAAATGGGAGAAGAAGAGTGTGACTTATGACGGGCAACGTACCCTGACACTAGCCAACCCAGTTTTGTTTCATATAACTTAGGTTGATTTTTGCCTAAGTCGATGGAATTATTGCATAATACGGACCAAAATATTTCGGCTCCAACTAAGATGTCTATAGCTGACGGTATGTTAAATGAAGGGTCAGCCAAACTTATTCCCAATGGGATATGAAGGTTTTCAATGTTGATGTATGAAGAAGGCAACGTTTGAGTGATCTGAGGCAAAATATGGCAATCTACAGTAAATGTATAGTCATCACTATAGTTTGACATAATAGTAAGGCTACAAGACTGTGTACAATGAGAAGTGTTGTTATTTATACCTGTCACGGTGGCGCTCACACTACGTCTCGACAAACCCAGCTTACCACAAAGTGACTCAGCTGCGAAGTTACCCGTGCTACCGTTGTCGAGCAGCACTGGGGCAGTCCACACGTTTCCTTTGCTGTCGACCACTCTCACGGCCGCTGTGGAAAGCAAAACATTCGAAGGAGTAGTAAACTGTTGCACACTAGTTGAACCAGCAAAGTTATTGGCGGGCATAACTGGTTCTGGAATAGGGGTTGTATCTGCTTCATGCAAATGAAGCAGCGTACTATGCTTTTTCTTGCAATATTTGCAAGGAACTAGATTGCATTTTGAGACTTTTGCTTCCTTAACCTTTTGTATACGAGCTTCAACAGTCAGGGCTCTAAAAGCTTCAGCTTGAGTTTGATTGCACATAGGACATGTAAACATTTTTTTATTATTATTGTTTTTTTTATTTTTATAGTTATTATCATTTGTGTTTGAATTTGATTTTTTAGTTGTAAGTATATTTGAATTATGTTTGTTAGTCTCTGTATGTTGTTCTCTAGAATTTTTCCTTTCATGCACCTGTAAAGTTTCTAACAAATCTGCTCTGTTGCTAAGAAAATTTATAAATAATTCTAATGTGGGTGGATTATCAAGAGTGTTTCGATATTCCTCCCATTCCCTACGTGTGATACTGTCAAGTTTTTCGGACATAATATAAATTATGAGGGCATCTTGTAAACTAAATTCTGTGTCTTGACCTAACGTTAACAAAGCGCGAAGGTTTTTATTTGTGACGTCTATAAGGTGACGAATAGAAGAACACGATTCACTGTGCATGTGTCAATCTTGAATAACGCCTGAACATGATTATTTACGAGCAACCTTTTGTTATCGTATCTTTTACATAATAGATTCCAAGCTGACTCATAATTCTGAGCTTTAAAATCTAAGTTGTCTATAACCAGCAACGCGCTACCCTTAAGTGAAGTTCGTAGGTAATGCAACTTATTAAATCAAATCAAATCATTTATTTCAAATAAACCAGTTACAGGCACTTTTGAATTGTCAGAAGGTCGGTCAGTCAATTAGATGAAGCTAGTCGCCCATTCCAAAGAGTAGGTACCTATGGAGAAGAACGGGCAAGAAACTCCATGGACACTCTTTTAAATTTATAAGCTATTGTTACAAATATTTGATTACATCATTCATGTTGAAATCAACCGCGTGAGAACGATGCAGAAATATATTGTACGCTGAGAGCGTCCATTATGGAAAACATACAAAAATCAATTCAGAAATTAAAATACGCCGTGGCAGCTAAGAGATGACCAGTCCCCTCCGACGGCGTCCGTTCACGAACATGACGTATGGATCAGCATCATTCAGCTCAACCATATCGAAGGGAACCCAATGACCCAAAACACACGCCACCATCAGCGAGACATTTGAGTGAGCATGACATACTCTCAACAGCCAGAGCACAATTAAGTCAATAAAAAAGACTAACCCACCAAATAAATGCCTTACAGCACATTCGTACATTGTGCTCACACGTTTGCCATGCAATTATACAATACTAAGAAATTGAATCTACACAATGCTAAGATGGTTTTGTCCAAGGTTCAGCAGCTCCAACAGTGTTCCCGAATCTGTGGAAAGTTTAGCTCCTGTGCAGCTGTACAAGTGCCGAACACCTCTTTCAGCGATACAATTCCGTAACGTACAATATGCTTGGCTACATAGTGTGTAATACAGGCTTTGAATAAATAACATAAACAATTACACATTAAAACTACAAGAGGAAAAATCAAAGAACAATCATTGTATAGAAATCGGACGCAGCTCAAGCCCAAGCCTTTTTGTCCTCAATATAATCCTTCACACTATAAAATGCTTTCTGACACAACTTACGTTTAATGAAGGATTTGAATTTATTCAGGCTTAGATCTTGAACCACCTCTGGAAGTCCATTGTAAAAATGTATACATTGGCATCTGAAAGAGCCACCTATTTTCTTGAGCCTTGTTGTAGGTACAATCGCACAAACATCTGCTTGCCCACCTTAAAGCTCATATTCGCTTGGCACGGCTCTCGGCTCGGTGTCTCGACGCGTGATTTTTGTCCAATAGGAAGCGACAAAGCGTTTTTAGTTGTGTGCGTAGTTAGTATAATTGAGCAAGACATTAGTGTGACACTAAGCGCGTGGCCGATAATGTGTTTGTAAGATTTTTTTATGAATACAACCGACCGACGTGAGTTCTTTAGAATATTGAATGTTGACAAAAAGTTATGAGTTTCTTATGCCTTCTGTTTGTTTTAGAAAATGCTTTATTGTTTTATTACACAAAAGGATTATATATTAAAAATAATGACTATATTTACAGGTAGTAAAAAATTAAATTATCTTTGAATAATTAATATAAAATATATTATAAGGTATGAAAATATTTAAAGCATAGCAGTATCGTAATAATATTATTTGAAGCGCAACTGTCGGTTTACATTTTAGTGCGATGAAGCTCTTGGATATAATATAACTGTCTGAGGATGTCATTTATAATTAACTTGCTTTTATGTATATTTTATATACTTATAAAATAAAGTCGTGTTAGTTACACTATTTATAACTCAAGTTTGGCTAAATGAATTTGACTGAAAATTAGGAGGAATTAGGGAGGTAGCTTAGAACCAGGACACAGATATAGGATACTTTTATTTCGTTTCTATACGGTAAGTAGTTCCCTCGGGACGCAGGTGAAACGCGGACGGAAGCTAGTGTTCAGTAAAAAGCATACTGCATATAATGTTTATGACTAATTAATGATTCATTGTATTTTTAAAAATGTTATGAAACCAAATAACGAAGTTTTAATAGATAGGTGTGTTGCTAGGAACTTTGTCATCACCGTTTTGCCCTTTCATTTATATCAGGGAACGGCGGAGGCGTTTTTAGGCATGCTTACAATTCATTTTTTTACATAAAAAAATATTAATCTTATTAGCCAATTTTAATAAGAAATTTTGACAGAATGATTGTAAGGATCGAAAGGATGAAGAGTTGCAGAAAAAACACATATTATAATTATTTCTTTATTGCCTATTTGATAAACTTTTGAAGATGTCATAAGGATACAGTGAAAATTTATTCAAAAAATAAATAAACTTCTCAGTACAGAAGAAACTAAACGGAAAAAATACAGCGGCTTATAAATATTGTAGTTTTAACTAGTTATGTGTATTAAGATAACAAATGTAATTAACAACATCTTCCTTATTCATAAACGTTGCTTAAAGTTAACTAGTGGTTAGCGATTCTTTAACCATACATTTTTAATCTTTTAATGTCACTTAGCTTTAATCATTCTTTATGAATAAACTCCACAGAGTTTAAGGGTTTTATTAATAAACGATTATTAAAGTTAAGTGACGTGCAAACGTCTAAAATGTATGTTTAAAAAATTTCCCCACAACAGAATGCCGTACGACATTACGCTGTGGAAATAGCCAAAGTACACTAAACGGGCCGTCTCAACATCAGTCAAATTACGAATTGTTCTAACTGCGTATGCAGCAGAACTTAGCTTTTTTGACAATTTTTCTATATGTGAACCCCATTGAAGCTTAGCATCCAGAGTTATACCCAAGAACACTGTGCTGTCGTCAGATTTCAATTCTTCGCCCTTTATCAACACTTTAGTTTTCACCTGCCTCACGTGAGGTAGAGTAAACTTAATGCATTTGGTTTTTTTCTCGTTTAAGAGTAAATTATTAACATTAAACCAATGGACTACTTTAGAGATCGCGCTATTTACATCATCAGTAACCTGCTGCTGACGTTTCAGTTTAAATAAAAGCGAAGTGTCATCTGCAAACAACACTATATCGTGGTTATCCTTTATTAGGTACGGCAGGTTTAATAAGTTCGATGTAAATAAGAAACAAAAAAGGACCAAGAATTGACCCCTGTGGGACTCCCATTGTTACTAAAGATCCGGAAGATCTTTTTCCATTAACGTCAACGCTTTGAATCCTACCACTTAAGTAAGATGTAATAAGATCCAGTGCAGAGTTCCGGATCCCGTAGTGGCGGAGTTTCCTGATTAACGTATCGTGAAGAACGCAATCGAATGCCTTGGACAAATCACAAAAGATGCCCAAGGCATCGCATTTATCCTCCCATGCATTATATATATGACTAGAACACAGTACAGTACAGTACAGTAGTTGAACGACCCCTTGTAAAACCGAACTGTTTGCTATGTAATAATTTATGTTTATTAAAAAAATTTAGCATTTGGTTTAAAATTAATTTCTCAAATTCAATTTTACTAAAGGTAGGTAGTACAGAAATAGGTCTATAATTTGTGGGGTCTGATGTACTACCAGATTTAAACAAAGGTATTATTTTACTATTTTTCATGAGATCAGGAAACTCTCCACAGTCAATACAAGCATTAAAGATAACAGCTAGAGTGGGTGCCACAATATCAATAATAGACTTAGCAACTTCCACCGAATGACCCCATAGGTCAGCAGTCTTTTTTACATTTAGAGTGTGAAAGATTTTAATTATATCTCTACTGATAACATGTTCAAAATGAAACTCCGAATCACAAACATTAACATTTTCTTTAAGCAAAGACTCCGCAACAGAAGGTGATGAGTTTAGGGATTTAGTAGTTGAAACAGGAATATCCGAAAAGAAATTTTCAAATGCCTCAGAGACTTGCGAGTCTGATTTAATTATGTTGTCATTAATAGACAGGCTATAGTCAGTATTTCTATCACTGGACCTTCCCGTTTCACTATTAATAATTTTCCAAGTCGTTTTAATTACATTGCCACTGTTCTTTATCTTTGAACTCAAGTAACGTGACTTGGCCATATAACAAACTTGTTTGAATAATTTTGAATATTTTCTAACATATAAATTGAATTCAACAGTGTTAATATAAATCCTCTCATTGTACAATTCATAAAGCCGAGTTCTACTTTTATGAATACCGATGGTAGCCCAATCAGAGAAAGATGCTTTACTATTAACAGAGATAGTCTTGGGAACAAAGGTGGAATCAAATAGCTTACAGTATATATTAAAAAAATTGTCATAGATATGATTAGGATCAGCATTAACAGCACTGGATAAGACTGGCAATTTATTGATGAGATCAAATCTAAAAACCTCCAAGCGGCTTTCAGTTTTGGGGTTAACAGTGATATCCTTTTTGGCCACTTTTTTACTATGGTTTGGAATAGTAATCCTTTGTCCGCAGTGATCAGAATCAAGTAAATTTAAAACTTCTTTGTGGCTTGGTATTATGTTTGTAAAAATATTATCTAGGCACGTGGCACAAGTAGGTGTTATTCTTGTGGGCTCCAAAAATAGGTTTACAAGATTGTAGGACTGAAATAGACTTATAATTTTATTACAATAACCAGAGTTCTCTAATAAATTAATATTAAAATCACCGCAAACGATAATGGCTTTGTTTGAAACACAAATCTTGTGTAAGACTTCATCCATTACCTTTTCAAAGCAGTCATACAATCCTGAAGGGGGTCTGTACACACTTAACACAATGAAGCCCTCCAACTCTACACAGGCAATTTCAGCTGTTCGTTCAACAAACAGGCCCACAATGTCTTTACGATTTTTAAATTTCAACAGGTTACTAACTAAAATTAATGAGCCACCATGTATAGCATTAATTCTGCTAAACGAACTACCAACCTGGTGATTCTTAAAATTAAACAAGAACTGGTGACTTTTTAGCCAATGTTCGGTTATGCAAAGAATATCAATACCATAATGGTTCATGAATAAATCTACCTCTAAATCTTTGTTCATAAATCCTTAAATATTTTGATGCACCAAATTAATATTATCTATTGACTTTAAATTTCCTCCCGAGTTACCTTTGTAATCCTGTATATTGTTATAGCTAGAGGTTGGCTCTATTGTCTTAATTTCTAATTTAAATTATTAATGATGTCAACTGATACCAAATTATTGGCAGAATTAATTCGAATGTCATTGCATTGCTCAAAAGAAGCAAGTTGTTTAGCCAAATTCTTGGCTGTAATAGAAAAAAAATATGATAGCGACACAGCTATCTGTCTTTTAAAGTAATTAGAAAGATAATACATAACATTGTTATGTCTATCTCTTGTCAAATACAAATTTTTAAAATAATTATTAATGTCAATTAAATGTAATATTTTATTATTAAATGTCAAGTTGGACATTGTCATATTTCGTTCAAATCTAATCCTATTTTCTTCCTGTGGCAACTGGTCACTGTAAGGGAATGTAAACAAGACAACCTTTCCAATATTCAGATTGCTTAATGTTTCACAACTCTTAAGCAGTTCTCTTTTGCTCAAATTTCCCCTATTACCCACAACAATTAACAATGTTGTATCCTGGGACAATGTTGTCAATGTCCGACCGTGAATGTATCAATGAGATGTAAGTGTCCCTAAATTCAAGCCAGTGCTGATAGTGACCTTGAAATATAGGTAAATTGATTTTTGGCAACCTCACATAATTTGATTTAAAACCACCTGCCTGTACATCCTTGTCACCCGTCACAGAACCATCCAGAAGCTTGCTAGACTGGGGACAGGCACCAAGTAAACTCCGCGCCATGGCCACCAGATTATAGTATTGGTTTTCGAACTGCTCACGCTCCTCGCTCTCATCATCAGGGTTCTCCACCAACAGCTCGATGTCACTCTGTAATTTGTCGAAATCCACATATAAGCTATCGAACTTATTAAATCTAGTTTCTAAATCTAAAAGTTGTAAGCTACTAAGTTCGTTCCAACTTTGGATTGTGTTAAGGTAGTTGCTAAAAATAGTGAGCTTAGATTTCATACAACTGCGTCTTTTAAAAAGTTTTTCAACTTTTACGTCAGACATAGCAATAAAACGTAAAAGCAAACTTACACGCGAACAAATGCGAAATATGAAACAAGCTTTATAAAAATAGGACGAAAATATAAATAGCAAATAGTTAATGAGTTACGTATGACTTAATGGTGCGAACAAAGAAACACCCGCAGCGCAGGTACCAAAACCGGTTTGTTGTCAAGCGATCAGCTGTTCGTAGGTAGAAAGCGAAGGATTTATTTTAACAGATTGGTGATGTTCTGTAGCTTTATAAGCAGTATAATTGAATTTTAAGAAATGCAAGGCTGTAAATATGATATTTGACAAAAACGTCTTTTGAAGCAAATTGAAAGCACTCACTTAAATATTGCTATCTAAACAAGAAACATGAAAAAATAAATAATGGAAAAATTGGAACGAACTCACAGAACTATACCATCCACAGGGTATCGATGACAGTGCAAATTCGATCTGTTTTGTCCTTGCTTGAAGATGACTCGGCTTTCAGCGGTTGTAAGGGCCGTCGTACGACCACTTCTGGATTACGTTTTCCTCTGGGCGGGTTGCGGTAGCAATACGAAGCCACTCCGACGGGAAATTGATGACTCATGCCTGGAACTGTCGCTGCGTCTTCAGCAGCGACAGTTCCCACCAGGTCCACGGGTCCAGGTCCAGGTCCACAGGTCCACGTTACCGAAGAGCCTCGAGATTGAAATTTTTCCAAGACCGTTACTTTTCGAATTTTTTAAAACAAACGGCGAGATCCTTGAAGGACCAATGTTTAGAGGGTGATGAAATAATGGACTGTATTTTTAAGGGTCTGGTATATTGCCGTTGATAATAAATTCTATACATATAACAAAATCCCGGACAAACAATTAATTGAAAAGAGGTGTGTATCGCGGCGGGGTCCGTGGAAGCGAGTGGTGAGGTCCGAGCCGGTCCGCTCACTCTGATCTCAGTCGTGTCCCCCGCCCGCGCCCCGCTCCCGCTGCCGATGAAGACTGCTTTCGCCGCTGGCGCGTGCAGACCCATGTTGGGTCTCATTCCCAACACTTACCCAGGAGGCATTGGTCTTCGTGGACCCCGTTACGATGTGAACTGGTAATGACCTTACATGGTATGTTACAGGTATTCAACAAATAATCAGTACCTTTAAAGAGACAGACCATAACTACTCATCATCTCTCACTTAATCTCGGCTCAGTTCGGCCGCCTACGCCGTTAGGAAAATAAAACTATATACTGACCTTGCTCGTTTAGTTTAGTAGTTTAGTTGTTATAACTTTTTATAACAAGATACCCTCTGCTTTACTAGACTTCCCTTAAAGCACAAATCAAATCCAAGCTTTGTTCAAAGGCATATTATTCCTTAAATTATTATTTAAATGATAAAAATAGCTGGTCGCTCTGATTAACTCAAGACAATGTTTGTGTTCCTTTTTCGGAATTAGCTTACGGACACGTTATATGAGTTCATATAATTTACGTTTTTAACATCCCGTTATGACCAATAGGAGCAGAGCAGTAACAAAAAATGTTGCGAAAACGGGAGAAAACGCGTACGTGCATATTGGTCTCAATGTTTTAACAGGCGTTTATTTAATATCAACTGAGCAATAATTCTAAATGTTGCCAGTGGCCGAGGTGGTTTGTTCTTTTTGGATTCTCCGAGAGGTACACGCAAAACCTATATTTTAAGATAAAGGAATTGCTGTTGCAGTTGCTTCTTCGGGAATAGCTGCTACATTACTTAGTGGGGGACGAACAGCGCACTCAGTTTTAAAATTACCATTAAACTTAGCTCAAAAAGAAATAATGTATGCAACATTAGTAAAAGCAGTGAGCGCGAAAGAATGTTACACCATGTGATTACTAGGGGTACGCCGGCAGATGAAATATATGCCTGTTTGAAAGCATCTACATTATGGGTTCACGTAAAAAAAGTATTGTCTCACAACGAATATGCGAATACAATTTCACCACGATTCTCAAGGCGGGCAATATGCACTACTTACTCTTCTAAAATCCGGAGAAGATCGTATGCCAACTAACAGGAACGGTATGATTACACTGAGTCATGAGTTCTGTCAAATTGTGGATAGCTCAGATGACCTATCAAATAATGTCTATCCGAATCTTCAAACAAATATGGCTAACCGAGAATGGCTATGCGAAAAGGCAATTTAAGCGCCGACTAATGAAATAGTTAATAAAATAAATGAACAAATCATGTTAAATGTTCTGGGAAATGTTGTCGATTATAACTGGAATGACAAAAGGACAATTTTTTTTTTTTTTTTTTTATTAGTAATAAAATAGTGCTTGACTGCAATCCCGCCTGATGGTAAGCAGTGATGCAATCGTTGATGGTAAAGCGCACTAGCTTATTAAGCCTATTCACTCAAAAAAACTGAGTGAATAGGAAGGAAGACTGCAGTTGAGCGAGGTGATGCAATGTTTAACCCAACAACACGACCAACGATGTTGCGCCAGAAGATGATCTGGAGACCCTCCACGACCAAACTCCCGACACAACAACATTGGGCACATCATACCCGGCACACATCGCAACACAACTGCTCAGACCCGTCCTCCGTACGGTTTCACCAGACATCATGCCGGAACACGACGAATCGCTTGGCGGCAAGACTTTGTCTGGTGGGTGGTAACTTATGCCGGCGGCTGATGTTGTTGTGACGTTGTACAACGTCTCCGCCACTGCTGTCATCAGCCTGCTACCTGCGCTTAGGCGAATAACTGACTCATCTATATCTTGATATAGTGTTGTCTCGTTCACTCTCACATTTTCCTGAAGTTTTAAAAATAATACTAGATAATTTCTATCAGTAGATGGATAGCACTAATTTTAATTCCGAACATGATATAATTCATTTTTAAAATCAGTGGTACATTAAATCAGCTGAAGTATCAACACTTTATAGTAACATTATTACCCTGTTTTAGCAACTGTTCAAGCATAAATATTATCCATATTTTATAAAATTTGTTCGGTTTGGTGTACTAACAAACTTTGATGATACACTTTAAAAATAATTCCCCGAACTCCACTCCGGTTTGTTTTTCTCATATTTAACACATTTCTTTGATGTTTTGTTTAAATTGAATTGAAAATTAATACAAATTTCAATAAATAACAAGTCACAAAACAAATCGATGACTGCCGATGACATTCGCTCATTCAATGTACTATTAGTGTTGCCCTACTTTTAAAATTGTTAGTTTCAGAAGGATCCTTTTTCACGACTTTATAGACACGAGAAAATAATTTTTGTAATGTTTTATTTTTTTTTAAATTTTTGTAATTTGCTGTAATAATTTTTAATAAAAAAAATAGGCTTTTCCTGGCATGCCCATTTAATTACAATAGGCCTTCGCTTGTATTTGACACCTTAGCTTATGCAACGAGTGGGTGAAGATGGGCATTTACCCGGTAAAAACCCGAACTATGGGTAAATACCCATTTATACCTATTTTTACCCACCCAATTTTAATTTTTACCGGGTAAAAATTATAATCAGTTTAATTTAGGGTAGATCCGTAGTTACATCGTTATTATTATCGCAGATCATATTTTTATCAAGTTACAACCTGACACTGACCAGTAAATTGCAAAAAATTCGACAAAATCTGAATTACACGGGCTGCCACTACGGAACAGGCTATTTGATAGATTTATAATTTTTATCTCAAATTACTTGGTTGCGGTTAAGAAGTTCACCGAAAGTATTTTTTTTAATTTTAAATACGTATTTCGTAAGAAATATGCATATAAAAATTCAAAATTCAAATAAGCCGCGAAAACGATTTATTCAGCAATATGGCGTCGAGCTTTGTAATTGACGTTACAAGCGGTTTTCGGTTCTCAGTGGTGTTTGTTTTATTTATTATTTGTTGTTGTTATCTAATAAAATGGTTTATAAGTGGTGTGCTGTACCGGGTTGTACAAATAAATCGATATAAAACCCCCAAAAACAGTTTATAAGTTTGCCGAAAACAAGCGTTGATGCGCGTATGACGTCATCGCGACATTAGCCAATCCGGATCGTTTCACAATGTGTGGCGCGAGAAACAAAAAGCTAAACATATTTTTGTGTTTTGTATGTACCTATTAATTGTTATTATTTTCAAACTCAAACTCATTTATTGCATTTTTTATTAAAACTCGTGTAAATGACATAAAGAACCCTCATTTTATGCAATTAAAGCAAAAAATCCCAAAATGAATACTGTCAAATAGCCTACTACCATTGTTTTGTTCTGGATGAGAAATCGTCAAATGACCTCTCCCGCTCTAAGCCTGTGCCTGTGTGTGCCTGTGCGCCAGGGCCACGGTTTCTTTTTAGGCCTCTGCCTCGAATCTTGCGGGCAGCGTTGCGGCGGCGGCGAGTGAGCGGCAGGATCTTATGCGTTAAATGAAACGGACCGGTTCTCGAAAACAGCGGCGCGGCACAACGGGGCGGTGGCGGGCAGCGAGCGGTGTACTTCTCGCGCTCGAATCTTGCGGGCAGCGAGCGGTGTACTTAAAGTCAAGCGGTGATCGAGCGTTAGGAATAAATTTGAATCAAAAAGTTGTTGCCGCCATTGTTCAAACATTTCTTTCGCGAATAAAAACAAATATCTCGTCGACACAATCGTGAACACAATACTACGCGGCTATAGTGACGCGCGATCTGCCCGCTAGTTTCGAGAACGGGTCTTCGATGCCCGCCCGGCTCCCGCGCCGGTAGGATGTTTCCGGGGTGAAACATCCTCATGCGATGTCCGCCACCCTGGGGCGGGCGACGCGTCTGTCGGACTCTTAATGATTGAAAACCACCCCAGTGTTTCATCTCACACCTACACCAGGGGGTTGCGAGAACGAAAACTGCTTCCGCAATCCTCCATTGATGCTGGCCCGCCACTGTGGTTCCGGTCCGGTGGGACAGGTCAGCCGCCTAATTCACACGCCGCTCCAACTGCCCGGGTCAGCCAGCGCGATGCGGACAGGGGACAGTCACAGTGAGGATATCGTCTCAGCATACATGAGCAACCAGGGAGGTGGATCATGGATGCTGAGGCCTGTATGGGGACTGCATATGCTCTTTTTACATAGAAAGAACATTGTGTAGAGGCATGTTCTTCAATCTGTATCTCTCCATGGTGAACCTTAGTGTTAATATAGAATCCATGGTTCCGTACCCTGGACGAAACCCATATTGATACTCCCGAGACAGCATACTCCAGCCGAATCTGAGAGTCTATAATCCTCTCAAAATTCTTCAGGGTGTGTACCGAGCTCTTGCCTTTGAAGACTGGAGTAATAATACTCAGTCCCCATTGGCTTGAAATTTTGCCGATCAGAAACACGCGGTTCAGAAGGTTAGTTAACATGCCCACATCGCGAGGACCCATCGCCTTCCAGGCCTCAATGGGGACTCCGTCAGTTCCGACAGCTTTCCGATTTGCCATGCGACGAAAAGTCGTTTGGACTTCCTCGGGCGTTATCGGGGGCACTAATTCAAGATTTGGAATGAATTTCCGTGTCTGCACCTCTTGTTGCTGCTTATTCAGCAGCTCTAGCCAGCATCTATCCTTCACCGTGAGGTCTTTGCATAGCAGGTTGCCAGTAGGGTCTTTTACACAACGGCACTTGGATATATCCTATGCCGCTTTGACCCTGGAACATGCCAATTTGGAAAAGATCTTTTGCCCCTCAGATGATTCCTACTTCTCGTAAAGCGCTTGCAAGTGGTCTGGCTCTGGCTCTGGCTACAACTCTTTTAGTGGCACGTTTGACAACCTTATATGCGTCGCGATCTGGATGCCACGTTTTAAAGAGGGCTTTCTTCACCCTAGTCTTCCTCTGGACTGTGTCGTCCCACCACCAGGTCTCCTTTTCACGTTTGCGGCCGCCCTTAGAGACTCCGAGCACCACCCGCGCCGCCCCAATAATAGCTGCCTGGATCCTGCCCCAATGGTCTTGGAAATATTCTTCATCGGTCCGCTGCGAAAGGTGACAATGTGCTCCTGCTTCTTTTTGAAGTAGGTGTTCACGATTGCAAGGTTAGCGGCTGCACACGTTTGGAGAATGTTGTTTCCTTCTGCGGTGCGGCCGCCGTACCCAAAGCCGCCGTGAACACGCTCAAGCCCGAGACTCTTCTCATCCACATGACTGTTCAAATCACCACCCAGAACCACTCGCTGGGATAACGGTATCCCGTGAAACTGTCCTTCGAGCTGGATCCAGAACAACATACTTTCGGCGTCACCACACCAGGAAAAGCACAACGGATTTTCCTGGTTTTGGCTCGCTTCTTCGGCCGTATCCGCCTCTGACACGTTAGACCTAGCCCACAGGTCACAGGAGTCGGGCGTAGCTCCTGCGCGCCGTTTGCGGCGGCGCCCTAACTGTGTCACGTGCATTTCTTCCTTTCCTATTCATAATAGTTTGGCTTGTTTTGCTTTTACGAGTGCGACTGTTGTCAGACCACTCAGCTCGAAGGGAAAACTGGCGTCAGCACCCCATCCGTAAGTCAGCGGGTGCACCGTCAGGCAGGTGGGGTTAACTTGGGTCCCAAAGATGGTGGTAGGACCCCAAAGCACTCCAGTACCTGATCGTAGTATTGATGACGAAGCCAATTAAATAACAACTCATTTTATACCCGGTATTTATTATAAATACCCGGTAAAAATGGGTATTTTTTCATTTTTACCTATTCTACCCTTTTTTACCAATTTTTACCTACCCATTTTTTACCCACCCGCCCATCTTTAAGTGGGTCTAATCACCTTAGAAAATTACAAACGTAATAATTTTAGACTTACAGTATTTAGATTTAAAATTGGTTAAGAATACTTATTGTTTTTTATTCAAGAGTTCAAATTCTTAATCAGTTGCATAGGTGTGTCTGTAGATAAGAATATCACTCAGTATTGGTTTTTCGGTAAAGGGAACCTTAAAACCTATTCTTAATTTTTTATTAATTTTTGCACTTGTCCCGAACTCCCGACTAGACTAGTTTCTTACTAATCGTCCCTTGGTGAAGTCACTTTTTAGGGTTCCGTAGCCAAATGGCAAAAAATGGAACCCATATAGATTCGTCATGTCTGTCCGTCTGTTCGTCCGTATGTCACAGCCATTTTTTTCCGAAACTATAAGAGCTATAGTGTTGAAACTTTGTAGGTAGATGTATTCTGCGAACCGCATTAAGATTTTGATGCAAAAATAACAAATAATAATAATAAATATTGGGGCTCCCCTTACTTAGAACTGAAACTCAAAAATTTATTATTCCTCATACACATACGTGTCTAATCTATGGATAGGTCTTCAAAAATGATAATATCGAGGTTTCTAAAATATGTTTTTTCTAAACCGATTAGTTTGCGTGACACACGCTTCCAAAGTGGAAAAGAGTTGGTCCCCCCTCTCTAACTTCTAAAATATAAGAAAATGAAAAATCTAAAAAACAAATGATGTACATTACTATAAAAACTACCAACGAAAACTGTTCTGAACGAGATCTAGTAAGTAGTTTTTTTAATACCTCGTAAATCGTAAACCGCTTATTAGCGCGTAATCTTTCATACAAATAACTTAAAACCTTTAATTTCATACATCAATGGTACGGAATCCTTTGTACGTGAGTCCGACACCCACTTGGCCGGTTTTGCAATTGCTCTGTTCCACGTTCTACGAGTTGTCAATGGTTTTCAAAGTGCCTCGTCGTGACGAAGAATATTCAAATAGTGAATACTACGAGATGATTCTCTGTGTTGGTGCTGCTAGAGGTAGCATCCATGGATATTGAATTTGTAGCGGCAACGGTTTGTTGACGGGAGACCCGCCGCTGATCAGCGACGCCTGCCATCGTATACGTGCTTCAGGAACTGTGTCTACGGCTGCAACATATTTACGTGAGTATCTTTACAGACGCGAACCAGTTAGTAGGTAATATATGCCGAGTGCTAAGTATCCATCCATCGCATGTATGTGTGTGTATGTGTAGCAGGCGTCGGGGCCTCAGCTGTAGCGTAGGTTTAAGCATAGGTTTAGGGTTGTCGACAAAATGTTTAATAAATATTTTCATTTATTTTGTAGGGCAAAAATCTTACTATTTCAAATTTATGACTAGGTCAAGTTGAAGTTTATAAGGTATACTTCAATATCTGAAAGTATTGTTTCACCTTTCTGAAACACGTTGTATATGACTTCAACGACAAAAGAAGTGAGATCTAAATGGGTGCCAAGTTCAATGGTCAGTCCTGAAATTCATTTATAATAACATAAAATATTCCTTCAACGGATATTACTTAATGTTTGTGTACATATTACTTGTGCAGCAGATACCGCAAGATATCAGCAGATACGGTAATTTCACTTAGCAGTAGATACTGCTAAGTGAAATTACCGTATCTGCTGACGAAGTCGGTTAGTTGGTTATTTGAATGTTCTCAACTTCCCACGGTGAGAACCGGCTGTTTCCATCCGAAGTACTTCCCTTACGTATATTGTACAATGAGTCGTACAATAGAATTACGGGTGGGTGTTACACTTACCTTACACCGAATTATTCCCATGCCTCCCGATGGAAGCTGCCTATTCCATTCGATATTCTTTGTTTGAGTATAGTAATATACAACAAACAAATAAGTTTCGTGAGACTATAGTAGAGTATGTATGTCGTAACTGGGATGATTTAAAAGTTTACATTAGCGCTGCAACCGAGGATCCTTACTGCTCTGAAGATGAGTATCAAGCATGCTTTGTTCGACGACTTATGGAGCTGCTCCAGGATTAAAGGCTGGAGTGAATTTGTGTAATATTAAAATCGATAGATACCTGAACGTACTCGAAATTAAGCGCTGTTATTATAACTTCTAGACAAACTTAGAATGTTCGATAAGCGGGCCAATTTAAAGCGACGTGAGACCCGCTCGGAGTCAGTCTGCATTTGACTATCGAAGCGAAACAAGCGACTAGTAAGAAGCGATAATTTAGAAGATTTATAATTTTATACCGACAACCCAACGAGAACTTTGAGGACTACGTGAAGTAACTTTTGTGGTGTTATTGTGTGTGTACGACACGAACTTCGTGGACATAAGGGAAGACTTCAATGTAACATTCGCTACATTCTACTTGTCATTGCTTACTACCGACTTTATCTTCGTTACCATTTAACGTTGTAACCCTTAACCGGCATTTTAGTACCCCCAGCCCGTAACAATATTTTTATTTTGTTATTTATTTATTTATTGGGGATCTCCGACAAAGGATACGCACATACAATACAAATGTAAGTATGTAATAAGATAAAAGGTTCTTTTACTTGTGCTCCTTTAATTACTTCAGCATGCATATACAACGTGTAACAAAAAGGGAATATACATACCAAGGGCATGGCATCTTTAGATGATATCAAACGATATCGGAAGGGTTTCTACTCAAAATAAAATACTCAAAAAATTGGTACCAAAATTTCGGTTTCGTGTGTATCTTGAAATCAAATCATAACAAACGTGGCAGCACACTACATACGTTAAAAACTACTCGTTACCCGTCACGTTACTTGCCAAAATCCGATAAATGTCGTCAATATCTCTGTGCGACTAGTATGATAGTAGCCTATCACAGGCGGTGTTTTTCCTCATAACTTCCTAACATAAAGAGATAGGATTAAAAAACCCTTCCAATATCGTTTGATATCATGTAAAGATGCCATGCCTTTGTGATGTATATACCCTTTATGTTACACGTTGTATAACCAGGTGTAAACACAATAATAGTAAGAAAAAATCATTGTGAATGATGAATACAAATTATAAAATTAAAAAGAAAGTAAAAAATAAAATAAACGTAATCGAGATTGAGCATTCATATTACAAATAGAGTAGGCAAAAAAAAAATAGAGTGAAAAGAACATTGAATAAATAAGAGAAAATAATACAAATATTATAAATTAACGGGTCAAGTCTGAACATTAATAAGAACAACAAATGTGCGCTATGGTTGGAATTCTTAAGTACGTGGGGTTTATATCGCTGCCTAGGCGACTACTCTTGATAGTGACGTTAGAAGTTAGAACTATAAAACTAAAGATTTAATATACGGAGATAGATATTTATTTTTTAGCATAACACATACTTATATCACGCCTCTAACTAAGGTTGCTCACTCATCACACTGACTCTTTGAACGACTAAAATTGCGCTGGCATAAGTGACATACAACGCCAAAAACCCTATAAGCGTAGTCTCTATTTAGGTTTTTTACCACTGTGTGTACAAATATGTCTTGTGTAACTACTCTTTTTAGTAAAATTGCGATGACATACTCCACACTTATATGGTTTTTCACCAGTGTGTGTACGCATATGTCTTATTAAATAACTCTTCATACTAAAATTACGTTGACATACATCACACTTGTAAGGTTTTTCACCAGTGTGTATACGAATATGTCTTATTAAATTACTCTTATCATTAAAATTACGTTGACATCCATCACACTTGTAAGGTTTTTCACCAGCGTGTGTACGAATATGTCTTATTAAATTACTCTCATCATTAAAATTGCGTTGACATTCTCCACACTTATATGGTTTTTCACCAGTGTGTGTACGCAAATGTCTTATTAAATGATTCTTCGTACTAAAATTACGTTGACATTCATCGCACTGGTAAGGTTTTTCACCACTGTGTGTAAGCATATGCATTGTTAAATGACGCTTTCGACTGAAATTGCGTTGACATGGGTGCATGTCAGCGCCAGAAACCCTATAAGCGTAGTGACACTTGTATGATTTTTCACCAGTGTGTGTACGAATATGGCTAGTTAAATTACTCTTATCAGTAAAAGTGCGTTCACATACTCCACACTTATATGGTTTTTCACCAGTGTGTGTACGAATATGTCTTGTCAAAGTACCCTTTTGAGTAAAATTGCGTTGACATATTCCACACTTATATGGTCTTTCACCAGTGTGTGTGCGTAAATGATTTCTTAAATAATTCTTCATACTAAAATTACGATGACATAAATCACACTTATAAGGTTTTTCACCAGTGTGTGTACGCATATGCGTTGTTAAATAACTCTTTTGTCTAAAACTACGTTGACATACATCACACTTATAAGGTTTCTCATCAGTGTGTGTACGCATATGTCTTGTTAAAGCACTCTTCCGACTAAAATTACGTTGACATATGTCACACTTATAAGGTTTTTCATCAGTATGTGTACACGTATGCATTGTTAAATGACTTCCACGACTAAAATTTCATTATTTACAAATTTAATATGTCTTGTTAAATAACGCTTACGACTAGAATAACATAGACATACATCACACTCATAAAATTTATCACCAGTGTGTACGAATGTAAAATTTTAATTTACCATTTCATAAAACTACGTTGACAAACACTCCACTTGTACTCTTTTATTAGTTAATGAGAACTACGCAGACTACAGTAAAAGTCTCTTTGTAATATATGCCAAGTTTGGACATCCATATCCGAGTTTTCTGGATAACATTCGAGACTACCATGTCTTTTCTCATTCGCTCGGCTGTAATTGCATCTCTTTCTATTGTTCTTCAAGTGTTCTGTTTTGGTATCCTCACAATGGTTGCCTCTGTGGTAGTAAAGATAGTAAGCACATGTAGAAAGAACATTGATATGAATTGTGATGAATTTCACCACTTCGTTAAGCAACTTAATGGCGCTGCGGTATAACAGTTTGGCTTGTTACTAACAAGCCAAACTGTTAAGTAAGGACATAGGTTCGATTATTTCTTGATCGTGTTTTTTTAAATTCCTCACAATAGTTGCCTCTGTGGTTGTAAATATACAGTTCTCATCAAAAAAATCGAAACAGCTTACGAGTTTATGTTATGTAAGGATTATCAGAAAGATATACATATTTAGAAATATGTGTCATGTGTCGTTTAATAGTGAATCATGTGTCGTTTAATAGTGAATAAAAAGAGGTTTTAAAATCCTAATGATAATGTTCTAAATTCAAATTAAATTTTCATAGGATTCGTATTTGGTAACGAGTAGGTAATTTTTGCCCTGTATGGAGTATGAAGGATACGAATTAAACAATACATGTAAATGAAAAAAAAAAGCTAGGAAAAGTTTATTTAGTAACTGATATTCCCTCTCCGAGCTCTTATGACTGATTCCATGCGGTTCTTCATGGATCGGATGAGAGTGACAATCAAATGTTGAGGCATTTTATTCCATTTTTTTGGATCGCATGCTGCAGCTGGCTGAGTGATTCCGAGGCCGGATTTCTAGCACAAACACGTCTCTTTAACTCATCCCATAAATGTTTATGTATGATGGGATTCATGTCTGGGCTTCATGCTGGCCATTCCATAATGGGGATACCGACTTCGGCAAGATAATCTCGTACGACGCCCGCGGTGTGAGCCCTAGCATTGTCGTGCATGAATATGAAGCCGTTGCCAATAAACTGTGCATAGGGCATCACGTGAGGCTCAAGACAGTGTTCGACGTACCGATGACAGTTTAGTGCAGGCAGACGTGGCCCAGACACGAACACTAGCTCTGTCTTACTTTCGGCGCTGATTCCTCCCCAAACCGTCCATAAACCGCCACCGTAGCTGCCCTAACCTCAATACAGCATTGTGCAAAGCATTCTCCATCTCTTCTATAGACCTTGTTCCTTCCGTCGTTACCATATAGCATAATTTTACACTCATCAGAAAAGAGGACTTTGCTCCATTGGACGTATGACCAATTTAGGTGCTCACATGCAAAGCTAAGCCTTGCTCTCCTCCGATGGTCTGCAGTTAATTTCGGCCCGTTTTCTTTTTGTGCGGTACCAATTCATGTTCCTTCAACATTCTTCTAATTGTAGAGTCACTTACAGCTACACCACGTACAACATGAAGCAGCTGCTGTTGTTGAAAAGCGTTAAGGCGTCGATTTCGTAAAGAAGTTGTTACAATAAATCGATCATCTCGCTCCGAAGCAACGCGATGTCTACAGATCCTGAAAGGCGCGTGAACAAACCAGTCTCCCGATAGCGTTTGTAGACTCTATGAACAGATGACAGGCTTAGATGCAATCTTTCAGAGAAAACACGCTGACTAAGTCCAGAATCCAATAATGCCACCACTTGGGCGACCTCTGCCGGTGACATGTAAATGTCTTACAAAAAATAAAAACTTTTTCAGACGTGCCAAAGCCGCAGCAAACAAAAACAGAACAAAAACTTTCAACATACACGCAAAATTTTAATTTACAAAGGTAAAGTGTATATACTCTAAACTCTAAACACACATTTCGTTTCAAAACAGTTGCATAACGTTTGTAGATAAACAAATGAAATTCTAATTTTGAATTCAAAATTTTCGCTTACCTTTTTAATGGCCAAACTGCCAGCTATACAAGTGTTTTTTTTTTTTCATAGAATAAATACTCTTTTGTGTAAAATTAGGATAGAAACCATAAAAGGGAAGTGTTTCGATTTTTCTGATGAGAAGTGTAGTAGGTACATGTCGAAAGAACATTGACATAAGTACATACGAATCAAAATGTATTAAAGCATTAGGTATGTACATTTTATGCTAGGATCGAAAATCGGAAAACATTGCTGATATTGAATGTAAGAGAGCAATAAGTTGTTTTTTTTTTTTAATAATTATAAACTAGTGCTTGACTACAATCCCGCCTGATGGTAAGCAATGATGCAATCGTTGATGGTAAAGTGCACAGGTTTATTAAGCCTATTCACCTAAAAATCTTAGCGAGTAGGAAGGAAGACGGCAGTTGAGCGAGGTAATGCAATGTTAAACCCAACAACACGACCAACACTGCTGCACCAGAGGGAGATTAATCTGGAGACCCTCCACGATCAAACTTCCGACACAATAACATTTGGCGCATCGTACCGTGGCACACATCGCAATACAACTGCTCAGACCCGTCCTCCGTACGGCTTCACCAGACATCATGCCGGAACACGACGAGTCGCTTGGCGGCAAGACTTTGTCTGGTGGGTGGTAACTTCTGCCGGCAGCCGATATTATGGCCTACCACCGAGAAAAAAGTGTGTAGGAACTGGCGTGGATTCTAACCCAGAGCGCCAAGTCTCTTGTTATGTAAAGGTTCTAAGATGTTTTTATAAATTATGAACTTGACTATATAAATGTAACGGGTCCATGGTTTTATTGAATACTAGCTTTTCGACCACGGCTACGCCCGTGATAGATTATTTTAAAATTTGGTACTATTTTAGTGAGTATTTTGTTACATTAAAGACCGTATATCGATTAATTATATTTTAGTTTCTATGTACAAACGGGAAGTTAATTGTTATTTAGATACAAATATGTTTGTTATTGTGAATTTAAGAAAAATAATAAATAAGTTCGATTTATTTAGATAAAATAACCAATAATGAATTTTTGTACAATGTTTCTAAATTATTTAAGTTAATTTGTAACACTGTTTTAACAAAATACGGATGTTCATTTGACTCGTCGAGTCATTACGTCACGAGATCACACCATCCTTTTTTCTGGAACCAACATTATAAAAGTCGGAGTGTACGACGGTGGGAGGTAGTTGCTTTTTGGCTTTTGAGCTGTGCGGACCTCTAGTAAAAACGAAGTGTGGTGAGTCGTGACTTGTGAGGAGTTCCGTTGGAAATCAAAGTTAAGTAAATAGTAATTATGCATTGTTGTAGATTTATGTGTATAATGTATTCTGTGTGTTATTTAGGTTAGAAATACTTTGCTAGCTAAATTATACATTGTTGTAGATTTATGTCTATAATGTATTCTGTGTGTTATTTAGGTTAGGAATACTTTCCTGGCTAAATTATACATTGTTGTAGATTTATGTCCATAATGTATTCTGTGTGTTATTTAGGTTAGAAATACTTTCCTGGCTAAATTATACATTGTTGTAGATTTGTCTATAATGTATTCTGTGTGTTATTTAGGTTAGGAATACTTTCCTGGCTGTATTATGTTGCCATAATTCGGAGTTCTCTTGGACTGTTGTCCAAGAGGTAGAAGTTACTGTATTTTATAGATAACATTGACAAAGAAAGAAACATATTGATAGAATATGTTGATATCTGTTTCGAAGGAGTTTCTTGTCCGGTTCTTCTCCTTGAATGACCTAGCTTGCGAACGGACAACTAGATTTCTGATGAATATCTGACAAGCCTAAATTGAAATAAAATATCTAGTCTTGTCTGTCTGTGCTTTACTTTATAAAACCCTGTTTTCCTACAAGATATATTCGTATAAACATTTAGACACTAAATCACTAACTAGTCGCTATCCTGATTTGCAAAGACATATAAATGTTTAAACCATTACATACCATACATATTTACACATACTTATAATTTTATATATTTAGGTATGTATATTTCCAAAGTCAGAAAGAGAATCTATTTCCCGCGTGAAGTTGGGTTATATCGCGCTTTTTAGATTTCCTTCGCGAATATAATTTTTTTTCCGGGATAAAAATTACCCTATTATTTAATCCGGACTTTAACTTCTGCAAAATTTCAAAACAATCTGCTCAGTAGTTACGGCGTGAAAGCGATACAAACAAAAAAACAAAGTCTCTTTCCGATTTACGATGACTTGTCTGAATGAATTAATATTTTAAAATCAGCTTTATATAGACATTCATTAGGATCTCAGCATCGGTTTTCGTACCCCCAAAATATCCATAACGAAAAATATGTAATACGTGCAGCTGCCACCTTGAATTTCCTTTTAGACTCTACTATCGGCGTTAACATCCTCGAAAACGATATAAATGACGAATTTTAATCGTCTTACAAAGAAGACCACTTCATCTATCCAATGACTACTAAATACAACGTGGCACTGCAATGGCGACATTAACTGAAAACACAAATACATTGTTACATTTTGGCTTCATGAAGAGATTTTATTTTCATGAAATATTATTATTACGAAGTCACTTAAATTTTTAGAAACCAACATTTTAGAGCAACCTGTATTTAGAAAACTGTCACGCGGCGGTCATGTGCCGGGGTCATGAACCATAACATTTCATCAACGAAATTAAAATTAATAAGTATTATGGTTGAAGAAAAGAGATCCCTTTGTTGGCGATCAGGCGCAGGCGATGTAAAATGAAAAATAATTTCCTGTGACTCAACTAATGGACATGATTATATGATTTTTTATGGTTAGACTGAGAATGTGTGGAGGTACACGATGTTTTATTTATTGTCATATTGTCAGCACCACTCTGTAGATTAGTATTATATCCATAGAGTTGAAAGTGATCAATGATTCGATACGTAGCAAAAAAAAAACTTACGCTAATCGGATCGTTCCAAATACTACTGCTACCCTCAACGACCAAACCCCCGAGACAACAACATTTAGCGTATCGTACCCAGCACAAATCGCAACGTAACTGTTCAGACCCGTCTTCCATACGTAAGGTAGTCTTCTGTGAACGATGTCGAGTAGACAAGGATGAGTTAGATGTTACAATAGTGTGTGTGGCACGAGGCTACGGTGTTCTACTTGGCTTTGGTTCTCGGTGGTAGGCCATAACATCGGCTGCCCGCAGTAGTTATCACCCACCAGACAAAGTCTTGCCACCAAGCGACTCGTCGTGTTCTGGCATGATGTCTGGTGAAGCCGTACGGAGGAGGGGTATCAGCAGGATCTCCAGATCAAGCACCCTCTGGCGCAGCATCGATTGTCGTGTTAATGGGTTTTAACTTAACTGCTGCATTCTTTCCTATTAACTCAGTTTTTCTTTTTAGTAAATAAGCTCTTAATAAACTAGCGCACTTTACCATCAACGATTGCATCACTGCTTAACATCAGGCGGGATTGCGGTCCAGCACTAGTTATAATAATTTAAAAAAAAACTTCTAATTAATTTAAAGATGGATTAATATCATTTTGAGTATTATTTGTTTTATTTCATAATAAAATGTGGATGATATATTTCATAACATTATTTTGATTAAAATTTAACATAGAAAATAAAGTTTAAAATAACTCAAAACATTATCTGATCAATACAAAATAAACGGATTATATTTTTGTTGAAGATGTTATTTACGGACAATATTATTTATGTTTTTAAAACATACCATCACTTTGATACTCCTCCTTTGGATCAATACCAACATCTAGCTCCTCACAAACTGCTGATAATTCCTCTGTGATAGCAATACATTTAGTTTGACATTCACTAACAATATTTATCTGCTATATTGGAGATTTAAAAAGCCCCTGGGATACTTCAAAGCGGCCTCCATTTATTAGAGAATTTACCTGGAAAGGGATGATTATATAATTATGACGATATACTGGCAATCACAGTCCCACAAGCACAAACTTTGTGTTTTTAAAATCAATTAAAAGAGTCCCAAGTAAGTACAGTAATACCCCGACTTACGCGAATTCGGAGTTGGGCGATTTAATTTTCTCGTCTATTCTTTTTTTTGTTTGAACGCCGCGCAGTCAAGGACAAACGACGGCGTTTGTTTCTGACTACCCCCCGCCCGCATTATTATTCGTTCAGTTTACAACAGGCACACACGTGTAGTGCAGAATCGGCGCGTAGGTACATAAGTTACGATTTTGTTTTTTTGTGCGTTGTAATGTACCCCGGCTTACGCGAATTCGACTTACGCGGTTAGTCCCATCGCGTAAGTCCGGGGTATTACTGTACTTAAGTAATTCCAATGTATCCTGGAGAGTCGACCATGCTACTAATTTAACTGACCACTGCGCTGGCTATTTGGTTGGTCATACACTAACATGTTATAACTATGCATCTACAGGTTAAGGTATAAACTTGGCTATCGTGAGTCTATCTCTATATCAAACTATACAGTGAAGCGTTTTATTTGTATGCATTTTCTATACTAATATATAAAGCTGAAGAGTTTGTTGGTATGTTTGTTTGTTTGTTCGCGCTAATCTCGGGAACTACTGGTCCGATTTGAAAAATTCTTTTTGCGTTGGATAGCCCTTTAATCCAGGAAGGCTTTACGCTACATAACATCACGATGGGATCAATAGAAGCAGAGCATAACTAATTCCACGCGAACGAAGTCACTGGCGGCTGCTAATTGTCAATACAATTAATAACAGCTCCAAGTCTCTAAATAAATTAAATATTGTTTGAATGAAAATTTGATATTTTTTATGAATAAAACTTTTTTTTATAATTTTGAGGGTAGATAATAATAAGTCTCGGTATAATATAACCTCTATTTTTTTTTTTTTTCGTTTTTGGCAACCGAGCCGGTTTCAACTATTTTGCCAGTGTCACGTGGTGACGGCAGCAACCAGAGGCAGGCCATCGAAGCTGCATGGACAAACACATGGGTTAGTAAAACAAGTAATCTAATTTACAAGGGCACATTATCCAATAATTACACTAGCTTATACTATATACAGACTATTTACACACAAACTACGCACCAATTAAAATGCTCACCATACACAGTGTTTAAACACTGTGTATGAAGTCTATTATCAGAAACTGGCAGTTTCTAAATAAAATGCAAACTACTAACAAAATATAGTTTAAAAAGAAAACAGTTAATTAGACACTAAATCTTATACCAGTTACCTCATAATATAATCTGTTAATATTGTTGCTGGTATTATTTTTTTACTTATATATATTTTATTCTACAGCAAAAATATACATTACTTCAAGAATACATTCAACACTACAAAATATACTATGGAAGGCCTTATCACTAATGTAATCTCATCCAGGCAACCTTAGAATGGACAGAGATTTAGATTTAGTCCAGTAACTAAGTCATGTGGTTTTTTTGCTTCCCTTTAATATAATACCTCAACAAATGTGTATAGAGTAAATAGATGAAATTGTTCAAGAAACATACTGTGTTAAAGGCGGTTTTGAAGTAGATACACAGGTGCAAAAGACGTCAACATTACGATCCATAAATAAATGAACTCTAATAATATCAACTTACTGGAATATCAGTTAGCTTCTCTTATTTTGTGCTAATTCCTGTTGGTCACTATACACATGCGAACATTCTCCGATAAACAAATCCTTCAAATAAGTAGCCTTTCCATATTTTAGCTCAAAAGTATTATGTAAAATAATTTAAATAAAAAAAAACAAGAAATTAGCCTACCCATAAATCAAAATTATAAATTGTTATATTGTGACAGTTTGATTGATTGTCAGTGTCACAGTGTCACTATCATTTCTTTTTTTTTTTTGGTTCAATTTTTCCGTTCTTCTGAACGGAAAAGGCAAAGGCATAGTACGCCATACAGCCTAGTCTTCAGTATATATATTCTTGAGTTAACTTCTATCCTAACTTATCCTAATTAATCCTAACTTATCCTAGCTTATCCTAAACTTATCCTAAACTTATCCTAACTAATCTAACTCCTTTCGTTTCCCGCGTTTGGACGATAAGGAGCGGTTTAGCGTAAAGATATGATGCGGCCACTATGCTATAATATTTCACTGTTCTTTTTGAATTATTCATTCATTATTTTATTTAGTAAACAACACCATAAATAATTTTAAAATTCCAATGAAAATGAGCGTAACACTCATCTATCTCACTATCAGCCAGCAGCACTTGACATTGATTGATAGCAAAGAATATACTAAAGTACTGGCTACTGGGCCTTTAAGTGCTTCTTTTTATACATATGTATATCAATCTTTAAATTAGTTAGTTTAGTTTATAGTTTACACAGAATAAACATTTTTATTGTTTTCGCCGTAGATATTGAATTCTGACGTAGTTTAAAAAATAAATTATTTATTAAATATTTAAGTGTTGGTGGACAGGAACTATCACTAAATTCACAATATTTTATTTAAATTCCATTTTAAACAAATAAACGTTCGAAAATGGGTGACCCCATGATACTTTGTTGATGACCTCAAAATATTTTCAATGAGGCTGAGGAACATAACTACAAAACATGAGGAGCCCTTCAAAATGCCATCTGGCAACTTTGGATTCGGTGGAGAGGTGTTCGAAGAGGCTATTTTGCGACCCAGATTTGCTTCAAAACAGTCTCCAAAGCCTGGAGCACAGGCAAAGTGTAATCAGCCTGAATGTGTTCTATAGGATGGATGTTGGAGAATGAACGAGGGATTTAAATGACTTAATTCCCCCATCTCCATTCCATCATCGGACGACCCGTCGTCGTACAGCTAGTATCAACCCTTACGTTGTTGACACCTCTACAATCCGTACGAAGAGTTTCGCCTTGTCTTATAAACCGCGTACATCGAAGGGCTGGAACAATTTGCCCGCGGCGGTGTTTCCGTCTGACTACAATTTAAGTGTCTTCAAGGCTAAAGTGAACAGGCTCCTAATAAACTAACGCGATTTACCATTAAGATGTAGATGGTGTCTGCCTCAATAATATTAGTTACGCAGACGATATGGTGCTGTTAAGTGCGTCGCTCTGTGGGTTGAGAAAACTTGTGGCCCATTGTGAAAGATACGCAGAACAACATGGCCTGGCGTATAATTCCAAAAAGTCGGAAATCATGGTTTTTGAGGTTGGGGGAAAAAATACTGGTGCTATATCACCTGTTGCACTCAATGGAATGCCATTGAAGAGAGTGTATAAGTTTAAATATCTGGGCCACTTATTGACCCCCGACCTCCAGGACAATGAAGACATTGAACGGGAGCGGAGAGCGTTGTCGATTCGAGCGAACATGCTGGCCCGTAGGTTTGCACGTTGTTCCCTTCAGGTGAAGATCACACTCTTCCGAGCTTACTGTACCTCTTTCTACACGTGTAGCCTTTGGGCTAGATAAACCCAAAATCGTACAGCGCTCTCAGAGTTCAATACAATAATGCGTTTAGGGTACTGGTGGGGCTGCCTCGCTTCTGTAGCGCATCGGGGATGTTTGCTGACGCACACGTAGATTGCTTTTATGCGACTATGCGGAAGAGGTGTGCTTCTCTGGTGCGCAGGGTGCGGGACAGCTCCAACAGTGTCCTGAGTATGATTGCTGGGCGTCTGGACTGCTCTTACGTCAATCATTGTTGTGCCATATCTCATGGGGTGAAGCAGCGGTGACTCGTGTGAGTTGTTTGTTTATTGTTTATTTTTTGTTTATTTATTATTTTTTTGTATTGACGTTTGTATATTGTAATTTAAACTGTTAAATGTTACTAACATAATTTTAAGTATTTCTAACATTATTGAGTCATGGTTACTTGAATAAAGAGATTATTATTATTATTCTTTATTTCATAGTATATACATATAAATTACATTTTTAAATATTTCTACATAAAAAATACATAAAAAACATTTAAAAATATAAAAAATAGTAGCCCACCGGTATCGGGAACAGGGTCCAAGCTACCGGCGGTCAGGGCTCCAGAGAGAGGAACTTCCTGACGATGCGAGCCGTGTCCAGCAGTACCGCTTTCTGAATCAAGCCCTTGATCCAGCTGCCTAACGAGAGCCTCCTGAGGTGTTGGTCGAGGCTCTTGGCTATTAAGCCATTGGCAGTCACGACTATCGGTACAATGATTGCTGAATCCACTTCCCACATGTCGACAACCTCGTGAGCCAAGTCAAGATACTTGATTTGTTTATCTTTCTCGGCTTTCACGAGGTTCTCATCATGCGGGATGGTTATGTCAACAATCATTGCACGCCGCTCTGATCGATCCACCATCACTATATCAGGCTTATTGGCAACAATAGTCCTGTCAGTGATGATGGATCGATCCCAGTACAATGTGATATAGCCATTTTCGAGAACTGGGTCGGGCGTATACCTGTAGTACGGCACCTCCGATTCCACAAGGTTGTATTTAAGAGCAAGTTGCTGATGAATGATCCTGGCTACAAGGTTGTGTCTATGCAAGTACTCTCCGTTAGCTAGACGAGAACACCCGGAGATAATATGCCTTATTGATTCCCCCGGCCGGTGACATGCCCGACAGATGTCAACTGTGCCGTCTTTCACAATAAATCTCCGGTAATTGTTCGTCATCATAACTTCGTCCATAATTGCAAAGACAAAACCTTCGGTTTCCCCAAAGAGGTCACCGAAACGTAGCCAGGCTACAGACGCTTGAAAATCAACATCGGGCCCGTGTAGGGCTCGGAAAAAGCGTCCGTGAAGCTCTTTGCTCTTCCATACCTCCATGCGATCATTTGTGTCAAGCACTACTGGTTTACGCCAGTTCTCTTTAGCCAAGGAGAGCGGAGTGAGGCCCTTGTCAGCCGCGACCACATCTCGATGCATCCCCACGTCGGCCACTAGGAAATAGTCCCTGAGACTGCATACCTCGCGATTGTGGAGGGTCTTGGCGTTTAAAAAGCCACGACCTCCACATTTTCGCGGGATATACAGCCTCATAACCGATGACCGTGGGTGATGCAATCGATTTGCAGTCAGCAGCGTACGGACCCTCTGATCCAGGGCGTCAAGTTCAGTTTGAGTCCATTTGAGTATGCCGAAAGAGTACATCAATACCGGCATGACCCAACCGTTGAAAGCGCGCACCTTGTTTCCGCCTGATAGAAGACTATTAAGTACTTTTTCAGGCGGCCAAAGAAGCGTTCTTTCAACGATTGCTTCATGTCAGTAACATTGATACCCAACGCTTCCGACATACCCAAATACTTATAGGTTTCGGATGCGGAGAGGGCTCTAAGGTTTATGGAATCAGTGAGTTGGGTTCCCACGGATTCCATAATCTCTCCTCGCTTTACATGCATGACCGCACATTTGTCCACACCAAATTCCATCCTGATGGAGCTACTGAAAGTTTCAGTAATTTTCAGTAGCTCCCTCAGTTGTGAATTGTTGGGAGCAAAAAGTTTCAGGTCATCCATGTAGAGGAGGTGCGATATAACCTGACCACCTCTCCTCAACCGATAGCCTAGACCTGAATCCTCCAATAGTGTGCTTAGAGGATTCAATGCTAAGCAAAACCAAAGTGGACTCAAACTATCGCCCTGAAATATTCCTCGCTCGATCCGTATCGGTTCGCTATTCCTCTGAATATTTCGACATCCTGGATAGCGAAGGACTGTCCTCCATGTCCTCATACACGACATCAGGAAGGTGCGCAGAGTTGCATCCACTTTATACAACTCCAGCACCCGCATGAGCCATGTATGTGGGACTGAGTCATAGGCCTTCCTATAATCTATCCAACATGTCGACAGATCCTTTCGGGAACGACGAACCTGTTGGCTAATGGCCATATCAATAAGGAGTAGCTCCTTAGTACCGCGGGACCCGCTCTTACATCCATTTTGAGAGGCAGACATGATGGAGTTGCTGTCAATATGTTTGTTAATTTTAGTTTTCAAAATGGATGTAAGAACTTTATAGACCGTCGGTAAACAGGTGATCGGCCTATAATTTTTGGGTTCCGCGGTGCTACCTGATTTATGGAGCAGGTGGGTTATTCCAGTAGTTAGGAACTGAGGTAACGAACCAGACACCAAAGCAGTCTGGAATTGAGATGCCAAGCGAGCGTGCGACCTTGGAAACCATTTTATCCAAAAGTTATGGAGCCCGTCCGGTCCTGGAGACTTCCAGTTAGGTAACGGACGGACTGCAAAAGCTACATCTTGGGGGCAGATGGTAATAGCCCCCATTTCAGGTATTGGATCGCAGGCTCTCTCGACATCCCGGGCCCAGTCACCTTCAGTGTGACTGACAGGTACCGACCAGATACTGCGCCAAAATGAACACATGGCATCATCATCCGGTAGGCACGTGTCAGTCACACCTTGTTCTGGTCGTTCCCAATCCCTATAAACCCACCTTTCATTGCTTTGGAAGGTGCGATTCTGGGTGTACCGTTCCACTCGTCGCTTGTATCTTCTGATACGGTTCGCCCATGCATACACTTTCTGCTTCAGGAAGTCGATGCGCTCCGTGACACGGGCCATATAATTTTGTGGGCTGATATTTGTACCTGCAAATGCCCGCCTCACAAAGCGCATCACTCTGGGACGAGTATTACCCTCCCTGAAGCAGAGTAGTTTACCGATGAGTGCTCTGGCCCCACCAATACGACGTTCAATCCTGTGCTGCCAAGCTGGTACTACTGGTTTCGGTCGTGTAGCTCTAGAGTCACTGGGAAATTTGACATGAGCTACACGACAAGCTGCTACAGCTGCGCAGTACAGGATTGAATGAGTATCAGTGAGGTCCTCGCAGGTATCAAAATAATCTGATAACTGCGCATCCAGAGCAGCCATCAGTGCCCTATTTCTGTTATGCATGGGCAAACGTGGCAGGCGTGGTCTCAGTTCTGCCGGGGTGAAACGATATTCCCGAATCGCAGCCTCCAAAGCATTTATTAACTCCTCATTGCACTGGGTACTTACATTTGTAGCCCTATCATTACTCCCCTCGTCAGCATAGTTCGTGGGCTGCGGTGGTATCTCCGCAGTCTGCGACTGGTGAGCAATGATACGGCTACTCTGCATTTCGTTTCGCAGGCGATCAAGCACAGTATCATCCAACATATGATTACGCTGGATAACCCGTACCTGATCCGACAGTCGTTGCGCCGACACGTTGACAGCTGGCTCAAGCACCTGAAACAGAGAGAGCATTCGAACACGGTACGCGGTCAGGTTGTTTCCTCCCTCTGTAGCCCCATAGTATGAGCGCATGACTCTTTCATTGATGGATTGTGTCCATCTCATGCGCTGCACACTTCCGCCGGGAGCTGGGACCCTGTCAGAAGCCGATGGGCCTCGAGGTCCTAAGCGGTCCGGCGGCCGGCGTCCTCCCCGTCGGCGAGCAGGTGGTGGCGTCGTCGGCGGAGAGAAGTACTCGTCGCTCGAGCTCGACGCAACTGCCGCGGCCGGGGCTGTCACAGCGCTTGCAGTGGCGCTGGAGACCGGCGGCGACGAGGCGGAGCCGAGCAACGAGTCCGGAGATGGTGGGCGTGCACGTCGAGCAGCAGATCTTGTCAACATTGCAAATTCATATTAAATATTTTTCTTTTCTTGGTTTTGTATTGTCCACGGTGACATGACAGATGTCAGCTGTAATGGTTCGGTTTTGTTCGATTAAAAAACAACTCCATTGTGTATAGAGACTTTTTTACGTATATTTTAAATTATTATAGTTTTGGGCTTGAGTTTTCTGTTTAATATTTCACAATATGGAATAGAAAAACTGATTTAAAATAATATATTTGATACTGATAAAAATTTGATGTTGACGTTTTCGGTGTTGCCATATTATTATTATTATTAATCAATGAAGCGATCATTGGATTGCAGCACTGTTTACCATCAAGCGGGATTACTGTCAAGCACTAGTTAAAAATCTATTCTCTAACCACTTGAACGTCCCGATGTGTGCAAGCCGCGCCGAGCGCTCGTAAAATCCTCGTTATTTTCTTCTTATTTTTTAGCAGAAGTCTATTTAATTACTTAATATGAACAATGTTTTCTTCAGGGATTATTTTGTCATATCTGGCACACAATGACCAATGAGCAATAATTTCATCGTCCCCTATAACATTCACATTACATTAATTCGTAAAGTAAACTTAACAGACATTGGATACAAAGTATTTATACTTAATCAGAAAGAACAAATCTCGATGATTATTTTAATATGTAACACTCATAAAAATACATAATAAAAAATAATATTTTAATCGCAGAAGTCACTACCAGTGTCCAAAACTGCCCTCACCGTTTATAAACAAACTTTTTTTTTCCGATGTTATTTGACAGATGGGGCACTGTTTTAGCCATCCGATAATTGTTGTTTAATACAGAACCATCTAGTGAGAAGTTTATGAAGCTCTTTGATACATATGTATCAAACCCACATGTAACCTCACCGACATGTACAAAGCGAGTTTTTATTTATGATATCGTAAATAAAAACTCGCTTTGTACATGTCGGTGAGGCCACCGTGGTTGCCTGAACGCTTAACTGGAACATTTTTTGGGCAACTTCGTTGGCTCGGACGCTTGAGTGGCTAATAATATCCTAAATTAAGCCAGGAAATTAACTGACTTATCCATTCTCATAGTGAATCATCATCACCTCAGCGTTTATCCCAGTCGCATCCGTAGCTTTTCAGCTTTTGGAGCCTAGGGTCCGCTTTACCAGTCTAACTGCTGATTTTGGTTAAACTTCGACATTTTCCGTGAAGCGACTGCCGTCTGACCTCCACAACCCGAAGGCGATATCGAAGCATTGCCGTTAGACCACTTTTGAGGGCTCCAACAACCCGTAACGACTGCCATTAGATGTTCGTATGGCAACCGGGGCCAACGGCTTAACGTGCTTTCCGAGGCACGACCAGACCAGTGCAAACATTCATATTCATGCATACAAATATTTGCACTGTGCGGGGATCGAACCCGCGCCTCCTTGCGCAACGGCCGCGTTCGCTACCGCTACTCCACGGAGGCTGTCATTCTCATAGTGAATATACAACGCTATTTTTTGTAAAGCGAAACCCGAACCACGTGTCCAGAATTTTTAAGTAAAGAATCTATCTACAAATTTGCTAAAAGATATCCTGAAAACAAAGTTATGAGCTAGTTATCTTACCTGCAAGGTATTTGTGTAATAGGTATAGCCGGTATAGGTACTATCAGTAGCAATGGGTTTAATTTTCACAATTCAAGAACATTCATTGGGTTGTTTACTTTGTTGAGCAGTCACATTCAGGGGCGTAGCCACACTGGGGCAAGCTGAGCGCTAGCCCCACCCTGGCTGTGATCTACAAGGTGTCTAATTAACCAAAAAAAAATTATTCTTATACTAACAACAATCATAATATTCCTAAGTTACACAAAAAAATAATCGACATGAAAAAAAGTGAATCGGCTCAACGTCGTAAGCTCGTGCCAAACATACCCAATGCTTTGCGAAACGTGGTGGTGGCAAAAGTATAAACGCATGGGAATTTTTAAAGAAAATTTTATTAAAATGATCACGGCCGTCTTGACGCTTTCGCATGAAAGCAACAGTGCAACAAGGAAGGCGGCTTTTCAGCTATACTCCGCTGCTATCAATTCCAAATTTCTTGAAATGAAATAAAATCATTCATTAAGCAAGTAGGATCACTGATCACTTTTACACGTCAAATTTTTTTTAAACTACATGGAGCCGGTTTTTCCTGACCACCTCTGAGAAGAAAAAACGTTTTTATTATATTATATAAAAAAAGATTTTATTTTACAATTTTTAGTTGGATAAAGTACGCTAAAGACGCTGCCGCCAACATAGTTGGGAATATTTGAATTTGTACCGGTAATTTTGGTTTAAATACCAGACTACTGAACCGATTTGTATAAAATTTCTCTGGGACCGGACTAAATGTATGAGCATTGCTAGAGATGACACGATTACGTGACTTAATTTTAGTCTCTTGATTTTTTTGACTATTGCGTCAGCATGGCGAGTATTAGTGGCTAGTGGTTGTCCTACGTTAAACTTCAAAGCTGTAAATTGTTGAGGACTTCCCTCGACTGTTTATGGTCTTTATTAAGATCTACTGTAGACTTTCGTTATAACCCACATGGATGCAAACATTTCATCAATATAAATGAATTGATTCCAAATACAAGGTAGGTAATTACTGAAAAATGTTTAGGAGTTCCCTGAACTGACCTTTATCTTCATAATCACCTCCCTAATGACAGTCACAACCTATCTAGACGTAAGGTTCTTATCAATACAAATTAATCAAGCACGAACATAATGTAGCTGCCGTGAATCCTCGAGGAGTTCCCTTGGCTGTCTCTCGGCTCCCTTTTTAGTAAAAAGCATTTTGTATTTTATTTGAAATACCTTTCGAGATATATTTTGCATTTTTCAAATTCATTTCGAATTGCAAAATACTTTGTGATTAAGTTTAGCCAACATTACCAGTCAAACAAAATGAAATTTATGAACGAACTAGCTTTCCGCCCACGGCAACGCGCGCGTGGATTTCGGTTATATAGCGCTTTTTAGATTTCCCTCGGGAACATCAAATTTTCCAGGATAGGTAAAAGGTAGCCTATGTTCTTTCTCAGGGTCTAAAGATTGTCTGTGCCAAATTTCATCAAAATCGGTTGAGAGGTTTAGGCGGGAAAGCGTAACAGACAGACAGTCAGACAGACAGAGTTGCTTTCGCATTTATAATATTGTTACGGGCTAGGGGTACTTAAACGCCGGTTAAGGGTTACGAAGTTTAATGGCAACGAAGGTACAGTCGATTGTAGGCAATGACAAGTAGAATGTCGCTGACGTTGCACCGAAGTCTTCCCTTATGTCCACGAAGTCCGTGTTGTAAACACACAATAACGCTGCAGATGTTACTTCACGTAGTACTCGAAGTTCCATAAATAGGCCAGCTGATCGAACATTCCGGAATCCTCTAGACGTAATAATAATACTGCATAACTTCGAGGTCACCGGCCATGTAACTACCTATGGTAATTCCCGGAAACGGGTTTCCAGAAATTTCGATGTCGACACTTTGGTGACAAAACTGTTGAGACCTGTACCATTCGATAGGCCGTCCTAAGTCTAGCAATGCGTTTTATTATTGTACCTAGAAAATGTCTAGATCTGGCGAAATAAGACTTAAAAGTGACACACTGCTTGTCACGCGATATTGAACCTTATGCCATCGACATAAGGTCCATTCGTAACAATATTAGTATGGGTGACTCTGTATTGACGAATTTGACTTAGCCGTTCGCGCCATTTTTAGTTCTTCTCCTTCTTGTTTACGATCAAGTATTGAATACTACTTCAACTATTGATCAATGGCCCCTGTGGAATAGTTACCACAGTTTTGCCAATAACACGTGTAAAAAATTATAGAAATATTTTTGAAAATTTTATTTCACAATAATGGCGGATATTATGTCTATGAGCTATGGCTATGAATGACAGTTGAACTAAAAAAGAACATTTTGACTTCTTTGGTCAGGTTTTTTGGCGGGAAAGTCAAGCTGAGTGTCACGCTCATTTTTCATTGCGCTTTTAAAATTATTTATAGTGTTGTTTACCAAATAAAAACGCGAGATTTATGTAGTAAAAAGTGCATTCAGTCAATAATTTATAAAGAACATTTAAATATTGTAGCATAGTGGCCACATCATGACTTTACCCTAAACCTTTCCTAGCCGGCTCACGCGGGAAACGAATGGAGATAGGTCAGTTAAGTTAGAATAAGAAGATATATAAAGGGAAAGTACAAAAATAGATAAGAATAAACTTACTCAAGTCCAGGCTGTATGGCGTACCATGCTTTTGCCTTTTCCGCATAGAAGTACGGAAAGAAGTGAACAAAAAAAAAAACTAAAACGACGAACATACATTATCTATGGCTATGAAAATATTTTATTTTGAAAATACCTATTTTGCAATTAGCATTTCAAATACAAAACGCAATACTATTTGGTATTTTGCATTTGAAATAGTAAATTTGAAAAGTATTTTGCATTTTGTATTTAAATGCTTTTTTAAAACCATTTTGTACATCTCAATGCGTTAGTGTGCGTGGCCGGTTTAGCGCAGGCGACAGTAGTCTTTAAGGTGGAAAAGGACTTCCACAGCAGATAGTACTATTATCTTAATTAAAGGAAGAAAAAAATCGTGGCTAGAGGTATTTATATTATGTCGGATACAGTGAGTGAACCATCCTTGTTTTTACACCAATCAGGTGTAAAAGCAAGGAAAATACATTGTGAATGATGAATACAAATTACAAAATTAAAAAGAAAGTTAAACAATAAAATTAACATTATCAAGATTGAGCATAAATATTAGATATAGAGTAGGCAGAACAAACATAAAAATTGAGTATAAAGAACATTGAATAAATTTGACAAAAAAGAAAAAAATTATAAATTAATAGGTCAAGAATGAGCATTTATAAGAATAACAAATGTGTACTATGGTTGGAATTTTTAAGTACGTAGGGTAGATATTGAACAGTTAAAGATAGCCATCTTTAACTGTTCAACATCTACCCTACGTACTTAAAAATTCTATTGCAAATTCCATGGCTGCATATGCTACTACTCTCGATAGTAACACTAGAGCTATGAAATTAAACTTTAAGGTTCCTAACAAGGGTGCTTACGCAAATGTCTTGTTAAATGACATTTCTGGCTAAAATTGCGTTTACATACATCACAAGTATAAGGTCTTTCACCAGTGTGTGTACGCATATGTTTTGCTAAATGACTCTTCCGATTAAAACTACGATGGCATTTGTGTATGTCAACGCCAAATACCCTATAAGCGTAGTGACACTTATAAGGTCCTTAACCAGTGTGTGTACGTATATGATCTGTTAAAGAATTCTTCTCACTAAAATTACGTTGACATATATCACACGTATAAGACCTTTCACCACCAGTGTGTGTACGCATATGGCTTGTTAAATGAAACTTTTTAGTAAAATTGCGTTGACATACTTCACACTTGTATGGTTTTTCACCAGTGTGTGTAAGCAAATGATTTTTTAAAGTACACTTATCAGTAAAATTACGTTGACAGACAGAACACTTATAAGGTTTTTCACCAGTGTGTCTACGCATATGACTTGTTAAATTACTCTTCAGACTAAAATTACGTTGACAGACAGCACACTTATAAGGTCTTTCACCAGTGTGTGTACGCATATGACTTGTTAAATGACTCTTCTGCCTAAAATTACGTTGACAGTCAGCACACTTAAATGGTTTTTCACCAGTGTGTGTATGCATATGACTTGTTAAATAACTCTTCCGACTAAAATTATGTTGACAAACAGAACACTTATAAGGTTTTTCACCAGTGTGTGTACGCATATGAGTTATTAAACTACACTTTTTAGTAAAATTACTTTGACATAAATCACATTTATAAGGTTTTTCACCAATATATGTATGCATATGCATTGCTAAAAGAATATTTTGTCTAAAATTGCCTTGATATACACTACACTTACAAGGTTTCTCACCAGTGTTTTTACAAATATGTCTTGTAAATAGACCCTTTTCAGTAAAATCGCGTTTAACATACACCACACTTTTATAGTTTTTCACCAGTGCACCATACGCATGTGAACGGTTAAGTTCCTTTTTTGTATTATAAATACGCTGACAAATACGACACTTATAAGGCTTCATCACACTTGTAAGATTTTTCACCAGTATGTGTGCACATATGTACTTAAACTTATCCTTGCGACTAAAATAACTGAAAGAAATTACAATTATAAGGTTTCCTCCAGTGCAGTGTGTGTATGCATGTCTTATTAAATAACGCTTGTGACTAAAATACAAGGACATACATCACACTATTTATCAGCAGTGTGTACGAATATGAAATTTTAATTTACACTTTTGTACAAAACAACGCTGACGAATAACATACTTCTACTCTTTTTTTAATTAATGAGAACTACGCAGATTACATGTAAGTCTCTTTGAAATATATATCAGGCTGGGAGGTCCATTTCTGAGTTTCTGGATAACATTTGAATCTGATATTTCTTTGGACATTTGCTCGGCTGTTATTGCATCTCTTTCTTTTGTTCTTCGTGTGTTCTGTTTTGGTTTCCTCACAACGGTTGCCTCTGTGTAAGTAAATATAGTTAGCACATTTAGAAAGAACATTGACATAAATTGTGATGAATTTCACCGCTTTGTTAAGCAACTTAATGGTTGTTGCTGCGGTATAACAGTTGGGCTTGTTACTCACAAGCCAAACTGTTAAGTAAGTAAGACATAGGTTCGATTCTTTCTTCAACTGATAAATTTTATTAAATTTTAAAATTGTATTGTGAGTTTCTAGAAATTAAAAATAATATAATGTTTGTGGAACAAGTTTGGAAGTTTAAAAATATCTATAAGTAGGATGCACGAAGTAAATACCAAGATGCGATGGATAATACCGACAAAATAATGACTCGCCGACAGAATAATGGCTTGCACACATGCAAGCGACCTAGCGGTCGCTTGCATGAGTGCGAGTTAATACTCCGAGTCCGAGTTATAATCATCTCCGTGACACGCAGCTCCTGCTTGTGTCGCTCAAATACAGGCTACGCCTCTGTTTATGATAAAAGGGCCAGTCTCCCAAGCGGAAAAGACGGAGGTGGGGACTGGCGACAGCTCAGTTGTCAAAAGTCAATCGCTCGGTACGATGAAAAATAGAAATAAAAGATGGCGGACCCATCGCGCAGTGTGCAGTCCATCAGAAGCATCAGTCTTTACAGGAGAGTGTGTTGGTATTTTAGAAGCCTTACACTATTTATATTGAAACAAATCAGATAACAAGGTCAATAATTTTTTCAGATTCCCGTAGTAGTATTCAAGCCCTTAAGCAAAATCAATTTCATTTCAAAATTAATAGTCAAATCATTATGGATATAAAGAACTTGTTATTTGAATGCTTCCAAAACGGCTTGGACGTTGAGATAATTTGGATTCCCGGTCACTCGGGTATTGCTGGCAAAGAGTGCGCTGATTCGTTAGCAAAGTATGCATCGAATCCGGTTGATCAAAAACACTACGTATAATTACGATTTGCGGAATAGTGCCTGCTAAAATCAAGGGCATCTACTACGCTGCCATACAGCCTGAGTATCAGCGTAGGCCCTGGTTTTCTAAATATCCTAAACTAGCGGCCGCCAGCGAATTCGTTCGCATGGAGTTAGTTATGCTCCGCTCCTATTGGTCGCAGTGTGATGTTATATAGCCTTAAACGTTCCTGGATTAATGGGCTATCTAACAAAAAAGAATTTTTCAAATCGGAATAGTAGTTCCTGAGATTAGCGCATTCGAACAAACCAATTTTTCAACTTTATATATTAGTATAGATGCAAAGAAAACCCTGTCCGACCCGTGAAGGTATTGTTAGGTATCGATAACTGATTCTACTAATGCCTACAAAGTTGGGCTAAAGTTAAAAAAAATATAGTAATTCGCAACAGGAGGTAAATTAATACACGTGCGGTAGCCATTCATCCGCGGGCGAAGGGGGACAGGGCACGCGGCACGTGGTCGCATCGCTATTCGCTCATAATGATATCTACCGTACAAAATGGTGTTGTCACTTATTAAAAAAATACCAAATTTTGGGGAAGTTGGAATTAATTCGCGGAAAAAAAAAGATTATGTCAAATACTGCTGGTTTCAGGCGGGATTGCGGTCAAGCACTACTTTAGAGTTAGCTACTAAAGAAACTAAAAACTAAAGGATTATATGGAACTTAATTATTTAATTTTATCGTTAACCTCTATAACTTCGATAACCTTTGAATTATAATATTGGAGTTTTGTAAGAAATAAAAAACTTGACTTTATGTCGACTCCGTCCTTGATATTATTCAAGATGAGATGTAGGTACAATTGACAGAAAAAACTGCAGCTCTTTAAGAAACAATTGGCAATTGTTAAGTTAATTTTTTGCCTCCGTTGAACTCCATAAAGCTATTCGGTGGCTCCTACATAGCGCAGGTTCGCTTACATAAGCCCTCGTTATGATGCGCATACATTGTGTTTACAATCTAACGAGTTTCTGTGTTTTAGCCACAAAATTCTCTGGTTTAGAGGCGCGCAACCGGCGCTATTTCTATTTATGACATCATCCCGCGTCGGGCTTACGTATCGCTGCACGCTTTAAATGGAGGCGACTGAGTTGTCTGCAGTTGATGCCGTTCCGCGGACTGATCCCGAATAATACCTTTTGAATATACTTTCTTGAAGCAGTCGACCCGGCCGAGGTAGGCGACTGTGTTGCGAAACTACCAAACTCATTTAACTCATTAATTCAAGATTCCCTTTTAGGAAACATGCCCGGCAACGTAACTGTTACTGACGGAATAATATTATAGTCTTGACACAACTCGGTTTATTCACCCTCTTGTCTGTCTTTAGACAAATGTCTGAATTTAAATTCCATGCGTTCTTGAACATGCCCAACACATGTAGATGTAAAATGTCTTATAAGATCATAGCAAATATCTCAGGTTTAAGTTAATATTTAGTTAAATCGTAATTAGAATAAGTTAGAATATAAATAAAAATAAATACCTAGTTGTGCTTTTGAAGAAGTTGTTGCTTTCTCTGTTCATGGGTTCTTATTATCCTTTAGTTTTTAGTTTCTTTAGTACTTGGCTTATTCTTTCTCATAAAGAAAAAATACAAGAACAACATTACTAATTTTATAGGAATCTCAGAGAGAGTAGCGCTTTTACAAGTGGAATTTGAATGCTTCTGCTTATCTATAATTCAAGCATATTCACCTACTGAAAGTTCAACAGAAGAGGAGATTGACAAATTTTATAAGGATATTGAATATGCTCATACCATGGCTGAAGGAAAGATTGTAGTAATGGGAGATTTTAATGCCAAGATAGGTTGCCCAAAAACAGACTACTATCCAGTAATGGGAAAATATGGTTACGGAGTGTGCAATGAAAGAGGTGAACGGCTTTTAAGCTTTGCTTATCAACATAAATTGTCAATCATGAACTCCTTTTTCAAAAAGAAAGAGAGTCGTAGATGGACATGGTTATCACCCGATCAAATCACTAAAAACGAAATAGATTATATAATGATAAATTACTACTAATATACAGGTACATTATTACTAATATAGAGGTACTTAACAAATTCAAATTCCCTTCAGACCACAGATTGATGAGAGCAACGCTACTTTTAAGTCACCCAATAAAGAGCAGGAATACCTACACAACATCACCTAATATTCCCAAGACAGAAGCAGAAATTAAAAGCTACATCAGAAATCTACGAGCACACACAGAGAATATCGAAACAGATAGTATTGATGTCCAAACATACTATAGTATCTTAGAAAAAGGAATAACAGAGAGCTTAAAATGCAAAAGTAATACAGATCAACACCAACATAATATTTTCTCTAAAAACACCATCGAACTTATAGAAAGGCGCACGGAACTACTAATCACAAAGCACAAAACAAAAGAAATGAAAGAAGAACTTAGTAGATTATTCAAAGAGACTAACAGATCCATCCGAAAGGACTTTAGTAATCACAGATATGAGACCATTTCAAGAAACATCAGCAATTTTAGAAGCGCTAAAAGAGCCTACAGAGAATTAGCTACACACAAGTCATGGATTCAAAAACTCAAACACAACTCACAGGAAACAAAATCAAGAAAAGATGTAATAAAACACGCAACAAACTTCTACAAAAATCTTTACAAGCAACAAAATAACACTGACATAAAATTGGAAACAACTTACAAGTACCCGACAGACTACATCAAACCAATCGATGATTCCGAGGTTTATGAACATATAAAAAAGCTAAAAACTGAGAAGAGTCCCGGACCAGAACTCAACAACAGAAGAACAGACTATGCAACGAAGCCATCAAAATAGGAGCACCTATCTTAACTCACCACTTTACACAACTGTTTAATATGATACTAGATGTTGAAAAAGTACCAAAAGAATGGTGTACATCGGACATAATTTTGCTCTTTAAAAAAGGAAAGCCTATGGACATAGGGAATTATAGACCGATAAGTCTGCTAGCAAGTACATACAAGCTGTTCTCATCCATAATTATAAAGAGAATATCTGACGACATTGATAAACAACAACCTAAAGAACAAGCGGGATTCAGAATAGGCTTTAGTACATTGGACCATATACAGACGCTAGACCAAGTCATAGAAAAATACAAAGAATACAACAGACCTCTGTATGTGGCCTTTATCGACTACAGCAAGGCTTTCGACACCATTAGTCATCCTTCAATCTGGAACGCACTGCAAAAATCAAATGTCCACTACAAATACATTAACATCTTGAAATATATTTATTTACAAAGTACAAGCAGAGTAAAATTAGAAACAAGAGGAGACAAAATAAACATAGAACGAGGAGTTAGGCAGGGGGACCGCCTATCCCCGAAGTTGTTTATAGCTGTACTTGAAAATATATTTCAAAAACTAGACTGGAGAAACAAAGGAATATATATAAATGGTAATTATTTAAACCATTTGAGGTTCGCTGATGATATTGTCATAATGGCCGAAACTGCCAAAGATTTAGAAGAGATGATGAGATCACATGACTTCGAAAGCTCTAAAATCGGATTAGAAATGAATTCAAACAAAACTAAGATATTAAACCAACAGTCGCGAACGGCCAATTGTGATACAAAATAACAATATAGAATACGTCAACGAATACATCTACTTGGGGAAGCAAATTTCATTAAAAACGTCGAATAACGAAGATGAAGTAACAAGAAGAATTAACGCAACTTGGAGAAAATTCTGGGCATTAAAAGAAATCCTAAAAGGGAACTACAGCTTACACATGAAAAAAACAATATATGATACATGTTTGTTACCCTGCTTGCTGTATGGTTGCCAAACTTGGGTATTTACTAGCAAAATAAAACAGAGAATCAAATGCAGCCAAAGATCAATGGAAAGAAGTATGATGAAAATTAGAAGAATAGAAAAAGTTAAGAGCGAAAGCATTCGTCAAAAAACGAAACTGACCGACGCTTTGAGGCACGCACTCCAACTAAAGTGGAGATGGGCCGGACATATCTCACGTTACACAGATAGAAGATGGACTATCGAAGCTACGAGATGGAAAGGACCAGATGGAAAAAGGAGTGTGGGCAGACAAAAAAAACGGTGGACTGATGACATAATTTACATAGCAGGAAATGACTGGATAAAGTCAGGCAAGGACAGGGAGTCGTGGAAGAGGATGGAGGAGGCCTTTACCCAAACAGGGGTCCATATTGCTTAACACTAACATTATTTATAAGTCATAATAACAATACAACACATATACTAACACGAAACTACAATATGCACCTAAACATTGTAAAATATGGAATAAAAGGCTTTATTGTTATTATTATTATAAATTGTACCCCAACTTACGCGAATTCGACTTACGCGGATAGCGCTCAGTTCCACCCATCACATAAGTCCGGGGTATTACTGTACTTAAGTAATTCCAATGTATCCTGGAGAGTCGACCATGCTACTAATTTAACTGACCACTGCGCTGGCTATTTGGTTGGTCATACACTAACATGTTATAACTATGCATCTACAGGTTAAGGTATAAACTTGGCTATCATGAGTCTATCTCTATATCAAACTATACAGTGAAGCGTTTTATTTGTATGCATTATTGTCAATACAATTAATAACAGCTCCAAGACTTTAAATAAATTAAATATTGTTTGAAATAACATTTGATATTTTTATGAATAAAACTTTATTTTTTAATTTTGAGGGTAGGTAATAATAAGTCTCTGTATAATATAACCTCTAGTTTGCTCACCATACACAGTGTTTGAACAGTGTGTATGAAGTCTATTATCAGAAATTGGCAGTTTCTAAATAAAATACAAACAACTAACAAAATATAGTTTAAAAAGAAAACAGTTAATTACACACTAAGGTGCGTATTCCAGAACGAAACTCAAGCATTGATCTCTGCTTAAGCATTTCAACCAATCAAATGGCTTGAAACGACACTTAAGTAGAACTTGAGTTTTGAGTGACGTTCTGTAATACGGACCTAAATCTAATACCGTTACCTCATATCTAATTTGTTAATATTGTTGCTGGTATTATTTTTTTACTTATATATATTTTATTGTATAGCAAAAATATACATTACTTAAAGAATACATTCAACACTACAAAATACACTATGGAAGGTCTTATCACTAATGTAATCTCATCCAGGCGACCTTAGAATGGACAGACATTTAGATTTAGTCCAGTAACTAAGTCATGTGGTTTTTTTGCTTCCCTTCAATTTATTACCTCAACAAATGTATAGAGAGTAAATAGATGAAATTGTTCAAGAAACATCATGTTAAAGGCAGGTTTGAAGTAGATACAGTGGTGCAAAAGACGTCAACATTACGATCCTTAACTAAATGAACTCTAATAATATTGTTACGAATGGACCTTATGTCGATGGCATAAGGTTCAATATCGCGTGACATGCAGTGTGTCACTTTTAAGCCCTATTTCCGCAGATCTAGACATTTTCTAGGCACAATAATAAAACGCATTGCTAGACTTAGGACGGCCTATCGAATGGTACAGGTCTCAACAGTTTTGTCAACAAAGTGTCGACATCGAAATTTCCAGAAACCCGTTTCCGGGAATTACCGTAGGTACCTACTTACTTGGCCGGTGACCTCGAAGTTATGCAGTATTATTATTACGCCTAGAGGATTCTGGAATGTTCGATCAGCTGGCCTATATATAGCGCCGCGACGCCGGCGCACAGTCAGTCTACACTCGACTAGCGATACGAAAACAGCGACAGTTAAGAAGCGATCTTCAAGAATACCTACTGCGACGACTGTAACGAGAACTGTGAGTACTACGGGACATCTGTAGAGTTATTGTGTGTTTACGACACGGGCTTCGTGGACGTAAGAGAAGACTTCGGTGCAACGTCAGCGACATTCTACTTGTCATTGCCTACAACCAACTGTACCTTCGTTGCCAATAAACTTCGTAACCCTTAACCGGCGTTTAAGTACCCCTAGCCCGTAACAATTGGTGTCAGAAGCGGCATGCCGGTCACTCCAAGGGAAGACGAAGGAGTTCGCACGCGACGACAAGCAGCGATTGATTTGGCGCGTCAAGAGGAAGAATCGCTTGGTGTCCCTGCACCCGAAATAGAAGCGGCCGTCGTAACACCTATTAGCGCGCCTACTACCACTACTATTCCCGGAAGCGATTTATCGGCGTTGCTGGCTCAATTAACGATACAAATAAAAGGTATGGCAGAATCCCAGGCAAAATCCCAGGCAGAAATCCAGGCAAAAATAGATAGATCCCAGGCAGAAACCCAGGCACATATAGAAAAAACCCAGGCACAAATAAAACAATCCCAGGCAGCAACCCAGTCACAAATAAAGGAATCCCAGCAACTGGTATTACAATTAAATGGAAAGTGGAAAAAGACCAAAGAAGAGGTCAATGAACTTAGAATTAAAACAGCTCAACAAGATGCCCGTCTGGACCAGCACGACACGCGCATTGACAAATATGATGCGCGTTTCGATAAATTAGACAATACCGTCATGGAGTTTGGGAAGGAAGTAGAATTTTTGCATGAGAAGGTACAAAAAGGAGTTATTAAAGGTGTGGTACCGGTACCCAGTGCTTTGCCGACTTTCAAGGTACCTCATTTAGACGGGACAACGTCATGGGTGGCCTTCCGTCTACAGTTTGAAAAGGTCGCAAAAGGCAACAATTGGGACGACAATCAAGCCGTAACCGCCCTTACGCTTGCTCTGCGTGGTGAGGCGGTCCAAATCCTCGAGAATATTTCCGGCGATTGCAATACCCTAGCCTGTCTGTTAGAAGCGTTGGAGACTAGATATGGAGAGAAACACCTCGAACATGTCTACAGGGCTCAACTCCGCGACCGCACACAGAAGAGCAATGAGGGTCTGCAACAGTGGGCAACGGAGATAGAACGTATGGTTCGGAAGGCGTATGCATCAACACCGGGATTGATTGGCGCTACTACTCTGCGATTCTTTACTGATGGGATTCGAGATGCAGAAGTCAGGGCTGCTGTACGTCTGGGTCACCATCAGACCCTGAAGGCAGCTTTGACGCATGCTCTGGAGGTGGAAGCAGTACGCCAAGATGGCCAACAACTCGACCGTATTCGAGAAGTGACCGCACAAATAAAAGCCCGACGAGGACCAACTTGCTATGAGTGCGGCGAAAAGGGGCACATTCGAATTGATTGTCCCAGGAAGGCTAAGGGAAGAAGAACTTCTTGGTCACGTGAGGAGGCCGCGGTGATGGCGTGGCGCAAGCGCAATGCGAAGGTCGAGCCCGAGCGCCCGTGCGAGCGAGTCGAGTGGCGCGAGCGGAGCGATCGGAGCGGGCACCGCGAGCGACCCGCTGAACGAGAGCGGGAACGCGTCAAGGACCGGGAGCAAGACCGAGACCAGGAACGCGAACGTTCCGGAAAGTGGTCGCGCGGAAGGTCGAGGAGTGAGGCAGACGCAAGGCGGGACAAGGAAGTCGAGGACGAGGCCCGTAAGAAGAAGCGCCTCGAGAAAAAGGCAAGACAAAAGGACCGCCGTCGCCAGGTTACTTCAGGAAGTAAGGGCCGACATTGTGACTTACAGGAAGAGAACGTACGGATTATCCAGGTGAACGCTTTGGATGAAGACTGGGATAATCAATCATTGGAAGACGCACAAAAGGAAGATAGTGACTTGAAGACAGTAATCGAATGGAAGAAACATGGCCAGAGGCCCGCTTGGAGTGAAATATCAGCGCTTAGCCCAGCAGCAAAAAGTTACTGGGCCCAATGGGACAGCCTGGTAATTGATAATGGAGTTCTCAAGAGGAAATGGGAATCACCCAGTGGACAGGAGGTCACCTTACAGATAGTTGTTCCCGGTGATAAAGTCGCGTCAGTGCTAAGACAGGTGCACGACGGAGTATCTGGAGGACATCTAGGAGTAAAGAAAACCCTGGAGAAGGTGAGAAAAAGATTCTATTGGGTGCATTGCCGCGAAGACGTAGAGGACTGGTGTAGAAAATGTGCAGCCTGCACCTCAGTAAAGGGACCGCAAACGAGAGCCAGAGGTCAGCTGAAAGTGTACAATGTTGGTGCACCATGGGAAAGAGTTGCTGTCGATATAGCTGGGCCATTCCCTGTTACTGAAGAAGGGAATAGGTATATCATCGTCCTGCAAGACTATTTCAGCAAATGGCCAGAAGCTTTTGCAGTACCTAACCAAGAAGCTCAACAGTCGCCAAAAAGCTAGTTCACGAGGTGTTCTGTCGATTTGGCGTTCCCTTGGAGTTACACTCTGACCAGGGTAGAAACTTCGAGTCTTCATTATTTCAAGAGGTTTGCCAACTACTCGGGATACATAAGACTCGTACAACACCGTATCACCCACAGTCAGATGGAATGGTCTAAAGATTCAATCAGACGTTGGAGAATCATTTGGCCAAAGTAGTGGAAGAACATCAAAGGGATTGGGACCAATACATTCCACTCTTCTTAATGTCATATCGCTCTGCAACACATGATAGCACAAATTGCACACCGGCGAAAGTCAACTTCGGCGAGAAATTCGACTACCCATAGATGCACTAACCGGAACACCTCCCGATACTCCTATCCTAGCCGCCGACTATGTGGCCGACCTGCGGCGTAAATTAGATGGAATACATGAGCTAGTAAGAGAGAATGGTCTGAAAACCAGTGAGAAAATGAAGATCCGATACGACCGCAAAGCTCACGTGCCCGGATTGGAAGAAGGAACTTTGGTATGGTTACACAATCCCATAAGGAGAAAAGGAAAGAGTCCAAAGTTCCAAGCCAAATGGGAGGGTCCGTACACGATAGTAACCAGAATAAACGATGTCACCTACAGGATTAAGAAAGGGCCTAGAGGGAAGCTGAAGATCGTACACGTAGACCGCCTAGCTCGCTATTATGGATCAAATCATGCTCGGGACGAGCATGACTAAGAAGGAGGCAATGTTACGAATGGACCTTATGTCGATGGCATAAGGTTCAATATCGCGTGACATGCAGTGTGTCACTTTTAAGCCCTATTTCCGCAGATCTAGACATTTTCTAGGCACAATAATAAAACGCATTGCTAGACTTAGGACGGCCTATCTAATGGTACAGGTCTCAACAGTTTTGTCAACAAAGTGTCGACATCGAAATTTCCAGAAACCCGTTTCCGGGAATTACCGTAGGTACCTACTTACTTGGTCGGTGACCTCGAAGTTATGCAGTATTATTATTACGCCTAGAGGATTCTGGAATGTTCGATCAGCTGGCCTATATATAGCGCCGCGACGCCGGCGCACAGTCAGTCTACACTCGACTAGCAATGCGAAAACAGCGACAGTTAAGAAGCGATCTTCGAGAATACCTACTGCGACAACTGTAACGAGAACTGTGAGTACTACGGGAAGTAACATCTGTAGAGTTATTGTGTGTTTACGACACGGACTTCGTGGACGTAAGAGAAGACTTCGGTGCAACGTCAGCGACATTCTACTTGTCATTGCCAACAACCAACTGTACCTTCGTTGAAAATAAACTTCGTAACCCTTAACCGGCGTTTAAGTACCCCTAGCCCGTAACAATATCAACTTACTGGAATATCAGTCAGCTTCTCATAGTTTGTGCAAATTCCTGTTGGTCACTATACACATGCGAACATTCTCCGATAAACAAATCCTTCAACTAAGTAGCCTTTCCATATTTTAGCCCAAAAGTATAAGGCGTATGTTAACGAATATGTTTTATCTAATTATTAGGTAACATAATTTAAATAAAAAAAAAATCAAGAAATTATGAACCTACCCTTTTAGCAAAATTTTAAACTGTTTTATTGTGACAGTTTGATTGTCAGTGTCACTATCAGCCAGTAGCACTTGACATTGATTGATAGTAAAGAATATAACTTTAAGTACTGGCTACTGGGCCTTTAAGTGATTCTTTTTTATACATATATCAATCTTTAATTTAGTTAGTTTAGTTTATACTTCACCCAAAATGAACATTTTTATTGTTTTCCCCGTAGATGTTGAATTCTGAATTAGTTTTAAAAATAAATTATTTATTAAATGTTTAAGTGTTGTTGGACAGGAACTATACAATATGTTAAGAAAACCCTGTCCGACCCGTGAAGGTATTGTTAGGTATCGATAACTGATTCTACTAATGCCTGCAAAACCTGGCTTAACTTAAAAAAAAATACCCCCTAAAAAATAAATAACTTAAATAAAATAAATAGGTAATTTCATGGCAACACAGGCACAGGTCATGACCGCAGTTGACCTCATGCTTGTAGAGGTAGCTTGTCCACGTTTATCGACTCTCGAAAGAAACAATGATACTTAGGCAGCTCGAGAAAAGAACTTTTTTTAAGTAGGAAGGTCGTCTGACTCTCCGAATGTATCATTTCATTGGATGAGCACAATGGCTGTGGCGGAGATGTTCCATATTTCGTCGCACGAGATTAGCACGGACATGCATACAAATAAAAATCAAGTGGTGTCAAATCCGCGCTGGCCACAGTTGGCCCCTACCAATCCACTGCTCGCCGAACTGATAATGGACAATAATGATAATGTACTCACGTACAGGTCGGCAAAAATATCGTGAAGCTCCGTCATGCTGGAACCCTCGTGCATTGACCGATAAGTACCCACTTCCAAATCGTCTAACACCTGATCATAACACAGCTAATTGCAGTTACTACCTCCATCAGCATGTTACATTACTCTACGTTAGAAAACGGCATGATCACACAATGTGTTCACAATACACGAATAGTGTACACCAGCAATGTTTACGCGCAACTAATAATTTAAAGTAAAAATTATTTTTATTTTATAAAAATAGGTACCCACGCGGCTGGCCTCGCGGCATGCTTTGGTAGAGATGTGTAAGTAATCAAAATATTGTTTTTTTTTATCGATTGATACTCGTCTATTTTTGGTATCGATTTAGTATTGTAGTTTCTCATTCTTATTCTCGATTCAACATCGCATGGAATTGTTTAGAACTTTTATAAAACTCAAATTAGCGAGGTACACTGCTGTAAACGAAAATCATGCCAAAGTTTAAATTTCAGTTTCTGTCTCAATATCGATGATATTGACCGATAAAATATTTGTAAAACTTTACTAAAATTGTGTTTCATAAGTCTTTCTCGTTTCTGTTTACTAATACTTGTGTTATAATAATGTTATTAGTAATTAATCGATAAACAAACAAAAGTACTTTTACCATTGGGTAATCTGTGTTTTTACAACAAATCCTTCAACCAGATACAAGTTTCGATTAACAGCGATAAAAAACGTTATTACGCAAAAAATAGTACACCCCTACACCGACAAACTCGCCGCGCGCCGGTATCACAAACGGAGCCGCCAAATATTGAACATAAATTTATACATTTAATATCCAACAATAAATCAAACGATGACACCGCCGAAAATGGTGTTGTCACATTTTAAAAACTTACCTAATTTTGGGGAAGTTCGCGGGAAAAAAGATAATTTCAAAATTCACTAGTATTGTTACTATGATGATTATGTAAAATTTCATATTTTATTTGGCCATGTGTTTACCTAACCTTTATTATCCTTACGGGTCGGACAGGGTTTTCTTAACATATTGTATAATTCCAATATAAACAAATAGACGTTCGAAAATGGATGACCCCATGTTACTTTATTGATGACCTCAAAATATTTTCAATGACGCTGAGGAGCATAACCAGTGGCGTAGCTAGCTTGGATGGCACCCGGGGCGGAAGTTGGTGGTGTCACCCCATGGAAAGTAAAAAACTGGCATGGTATCTCTCCACAACTGTGCTGTCATCTGTATACCCAAAGATACCGGGCATCAGCAGATCGATAATATGCAGCTAGTACAGAGTTGCAAAGAGAAAAGATCCCGGAGGAATACCGGCATTAGTCGATATGGGTTCAGATGAGCATCTGTCTACAACAACTCGGAGGGACCGTTCAGTCAGGTGGTCTTTTCACATCACATTTTGGAACAAATGGAGCAATGGAATAGTAATACGCTTCAAAATAAATCCAACTGATAGTAATTGTGTGTTACGCAATTAGGGTGCTGATCGGCCCAACAAAAATATGGTCTACGCACACCTCGCCCGCCTGCCTACTGTTGCGCGACGCTTGGGGGCCCTGTCCACCTATGTCCACGCCGCGCGCTTAGTACTATGATCTACACTCAACAGTGCCATGCGCTCGGTAACGACACTGCAACAATTTCTTAATGTATTTGGGGTAAACATGGTGTAAAAATTATTGAAATCGATTCAGTTGCTTATTCTAAACAAACTATATTCAGGTTCCGTAAAAAAAAAATTACGTGTCATGTTTTGGAGTTTACTCCTTAAAAATCGATTTTCATATATAAGGCGCCCGGTATGAGAAAAATCCGAGGGGTACAACCTACTAACGAGTAACGAGGTTTAAGCGTTACTATTTTAGTGTGTTAACTTTCTAATCTGGCTGTGAGTGTATTAAGACGTACATAGGGTATGCTGTATAGGCGACTATACCTTAATATACTATATGTTATTGGGCTTGATTAAAAGATTTAATGAAAATAATTGAATGATAAATTAAAAAAATAATAATTTAAAAAAAATATTATTTAAAAATAAAATATAAGTACAAAAATAATAATAAATAATTATTAATTAAAAATAATAATAAATAAAAAAATAAAATGTTAATTAATTAAAAAAATAATTATTAAAATTAATTAAAATTTAAAATTATTTATTTTTTTTCATTATTATTATTAATAATTTATTATTTATTTATGATTATTTTAATAATATAAATGATGATTATTAATTTTTAATTTATTAAACTCTTTTTGCGTTTAGTTAGATACTCGTACATAAGGAGTAAACTCCAGTCGTGCGTCGGAGCTGACACACACACTTTTGCTTTTTTTTTCTCTTTCTTTTTTGGTAGAATTTTTGTAGATTTAGTGGTTTTCAAACGCTACAAGTAGTAGATTCGCTAAATTAAATCTGGTCACGCTGATAGCGCATTTGTCAGGCAGGATGTCAATTTATTATCTATACTTACTGTTGGCGCCATCTATTGGCGTTTATAAATGGAACTCTTAGCTAATTTTCTTTTACCCCGTAACCTACATCACGTCATGCACCCGCTGCCCGTGAGATGGCGCTGTTCGCTATTGATCGTGGACGCGTCGAATCGTGCGTGAAAGAACACAGATTAGTATCCATTTGGAGCTCGATCCGCTAACCGCGTTTCGCATTGCTTTGCGGTGTGATCCTATCCGCTATCCGCTGTCACCGTAATAGTATCGCTTCCGCTCCCGCGAGTCGCATGGCTTTTGCTGTGTGAATCCTTTTCGCTAAACGATATAATCAAGCGATTATAAGTTATATCCAACCGCTCAATTGGAGACGTGTCTTTGTGGCTTCAAGAAAAGAAACCAAAGCTATTAGCGGAGAACTTGATAACCACGTGTGTTTTGTTGAGCTTGTGCCGAACTGCGAGGGTGAAGAACCGTCGAAGACAAGTCCACTTTGTCTCACATTTTCGATGTTGCACATCGAACTCCTACGAGACGACGGAACAGCCCGTGAAGAGAGGTAAGGTGCATGATACTCCATAACCCATTCCTAGGTTAAGAGTTTACAGCGCGACAGTGACGCCATTTTTCTTTTTAACTATTTTACAAATTACAGTCCAGTTCGAAGGAAGGTATATAAAAGCTCGCGAAGCCACTTGGCCCCTCCACTTACTAATATCACAGATTACTCCATATCACACTAAATGGGATGCAGTGGGAATGTTTTCGGATTAGATGTAGTTTATTTATTGACCACCAGTGCTCGTTATGGATATTGAACATCCCAACACGAGTGAACAGAATGTTGGTGTTAGGATGTTCCATAAGCCAGCGACAGAATACTATTTTGGATTCATGATCAGCCCCGTATAAGGCTTGTACACGTCGGTCGTGGTACGGGTGCAATTCTTTCGCATAAAACACTTTCCAAACATAATACTGGCTGACTTCGAAATGTCTGGCAGCACTCTAGTACTCCGTCGCGGGTATCACTCGAAATAATCCAATACATTCTCTTCAAGAACAAGTGAATGGCGTGTGGGGCCCCGCGCTTGCGCGTGCACTGGGGTTCGAAACTGGCCGTGATCAATCAGCCGTTGTGTTACTGCTAAAATGGTTTGCAGTCTTGGCACTTGTGTGATTAGGCGCAGTGTACAATCTTCTTGCTTCCTGTAAATTATCACCACTTACTGCGTATAGGCGCACCATTTCTAGCCACTCGATATTTGAGTACTGATAGTTCTTACCACTCATTATGAAGTAGTTAGGTAACCTATTCACTCCATGTTGCACAATGTAGCGATCGCAAACAACGCTTAATGACCGGTAGCACGCGCAATCTTTCGCTTCCGGGGTCAGAACTTAACTAAGACCATCTATTTTTAAGTGAAAGTGGATAGTCGCCCGCGCACACTTTTCAAAGGATAGCGTCCTACATTCTAATTGGATGACAGTCCACGTGGACTATACTAGATTGGCTTACGTTATTTTGTCTCAGAAAATGGTGATGGACTGACCAATCTACTTGTGTGCCGAGTGGGTATTTGTCCGTTAGATACATAAATATTATTAACAGGATGTTTCATATTTCTAATGTATTACTTATTTTTCGTTGTACCTATTTCCTTAAATAAAGGAAGAAAAAAAAAATCGCGACTAGAGGTACTTGTATAATGTCGGATACAGTGAGTGAACCGCCTTGTAAGACGACTAAAATATCAAAGTGTATAAATCAAAATGCCAGGTGTAAAAACAAGGAAAAATACATTGTGAATGATGAATACAAATTATAGAATTAAAAAGAAAGTTAAACAATAAAATTAACATTATCAAGATTGAGCATAAATATTACATGTAGAGTAGGCAGAAGAAAAACCAAAATTGAGTATAAAGAACATTGAATGAATTTGACAAAAAGATAAATATTATAAATTAATAGGTCAAGAATGAGCATTTATAAGAACAACAAATGTGTACTATGTTTGGAGTTTTTAAGTACGTAGGGTAGATGTTGAACAGTTAGAGATGGCTGCATATGCTACTAATGTCGATAGTCACGCAAGAGCTATGAAATTAAACTTTAAGGTTCCTAACCAGTATGCTTACGAAAATGTCTTGTTAAATGACATTTCTGACTAAAATTACGTTTACATACATCAACCGGTATAAGGTATTTCACCAGTGTGTGTACGCATATGTTTTGCTAAATGACTCTTCCGACTAAAACTACGATGACATTTGTGTATGTCAACGCCAGAAACACTATAAGCGTAGTAACACTTAGAAGGTCTTTCACCAGTGTGTGTACGCATATGATTTGTTAAAGTGTTCTTCTGACTAAAATTACGTTGACATATATCACACTTTTAAGACCTTTCACCAGTGTGTGTACGCATATGTGTTGTAAAATGAAACTTTTTAGTAAAATTGCGTTGACATACTTCACACTTATATGGTTTTTCACCAGTGTGTGTACGCATATGATTTGTTAAAGTGCCCTTCTGACTAAAATTACGTTGACATAGTTCACACTTATACGGTTTTTCACCAGTGTGTATACGCAAATGATTTGCTAAAGTACTTTTATGAGTAAAATTACGTTGACAGACAGCACACTCATAAGGTCTTTCACCAGTGTGTGTACGCATATGACTTGTTAAATAATACATGTCTCTAAAATTACGTTGACAGACAGCACACGTATAAGGTCTTTCGCCAGTGTGTGTACGCATATGATTTGTTAAATTACAACTGTGACTAAAATTACGTTGACAGACAGCACACTCATAAGGTCTTTCACCAGTGTGTGTTCGCATATGAGTTGTTAAATTACACTTCTGACTAAAACTACGTTGACATAAATCACATATATAATGTTTTTCACCAATGTATGTATGCATATGCATTGCTAAAAGAATATTTTGTCTAAAATTGACTTGATACACTTGACACTACATTTACAAGGTTTCTCACCAGTGTGTTTACAAATATGTCTTGTTAATAGACCTTTTCAGTAAAATCGCGTTGACATACTCCACACTTTTATGGTTTTTCACCAGTGCACCATACGCATATGAACGGTTAAGTTCCTTTTTTGTATTATAAATACGCTGACAAATACGACACTTATAAGGCTTCACATCACACTTGTAAGATTTTTCACTAGTGTGTGTGCACATATGTATTTAAATTTACCCTTGCGACTAAAATAACTGAAAGAAATTCAATTATAAGGTTTCCTCCAGTGCAGTGTGTGTATGCATGTCTTATTAAATAACGCTTGTGACTAAAATTACAAGGACATACATCACACTATTTATCACCAGTGTGTACGAATATGAAATTTTAATTTACCCTTTTGTACAAAACAACGCTGACGAATAACATACTTCTACTCTTTTTTTAATTAATGAGAACTACGCAGATTACATGTAAGTCTCTTTGAAATATATGTCAGGCTGGGAGGTCCATTTCTGAGCTTCTGGATAACATTTGAATCTGATATTTCTTTGGTCATTTGCTCGGCTGTTATTGCATCTCTTTCTTTTGTTCTTCGTGTGTTCTTTTTTGGTTTCCTCACAACGGTTGCCTCTGTGTAAGTAAATATAGTAATCACAATTAGAAAGAACATTGACATAAATTGTGATGAATTTCACCGCTTTGTTAAGCAACTTAATGGTTGTTGCTGCGGTATAACAGTTGGGCTTGTTACTCACAAGCCAAACTGTTAAGTAAGTAAGACATAGGGTCGATTCTTTCTTAAACTGATAAATTTTATTAAATTTTAAAATTCTATTGTGAGTTTCTAGAAATTAAAAAAAAAATATAATGTTTGTGGAACAAGTTTGGAAGTTTAAAAATATCTATGGGTAGGATGCACGAAGTAAATACCAAGATGCGATGGATAATACCGACAAAATAATGACTCGCCGACAGAATAATGGCTTGCACTCATGCAAGCGACCGCCAGGTCGCTTGCATGGGTGCGAGCGCCGTCATTGTTTTGTTTCTAGTTAGATTATCTTAGCAATTTTATTGATGTCTCAGAGATGTCGCGCACGTAAACATCACATTTTTAAAAGTGAAAATATTCGTCCATTGCGAACGAAATCAAAGTTTAGAGAGCATTGCTCGAAAATTAAATGTCGAAATAAGTGTATTCTAAAATAATTTCCTTTTATATTTTCATTTCTTCTTTTCATTGGAAATTTAACTTTGTAATTTACTTCCTTATAGAGAAACACACACACTTAATTGGAACTCAAGTAAAGTCAGATATAGACAAAATTTAGACGAAGAAGCTATGAGAACTTGGGAATTAATTGTGCAATTGCGAAAAAACAGTGACATTTCACGTTTTGACATTGACACGTTACTGTGCATGCAATATAGCTGACGGTATGTTGACGCTTGTTCACAAAATGATGAGGCTCTAAGAACCATAAAATGCGGTCGAAAGAGAGAATGGTCAATCAAGAGAAGTATTTCCATAGGTTTAAATAAAGCGGTAAAAGAATTCTGCCCCCTAGACACAGGAAATCGCTGTACAACCACTTACCTTCAAACCCGGCTGCCTGGCGTTATCCTTCGTACGAGGGGGGGTGATTCTTGTGATGTCTCAGAGATGTCGCGCACGTAAACATCACATTTTTAAAAGTGAAAATATTCGTCCATTGCGAACGAAATCAAAGTTTAGAGAGCATTGCTCGAAAATTAAATGTCGAAATAAGTGTATTCTAAAATAATTTCCTTTTATATTTTCATTTCTTCTTTTCATTGGAAATTTAACTTTGTAATTTACTTCCTTATAGAGAAACACACACACTTAATTGGAACTCAAGTAAAGTCAGATATAGACAAAATTTAGACGAAGAAGCTATGAGAACTTGGGAATTAATTGTGCAATTGCGAAAAAACAGTGACATTTCACGTTTTGACATTGACACGTTACTGTGCATGCAATATAGCTGACGGTATGTTGACGCTTGTTCACAAAATGATGAGGCTCTAAGAACCATAAAATGCGGTCGAAAGAGAGAATGGTCAATCAAGAGAAGTATTTCCATAGGTTTAAATAAAGCGGTAAAAGAATTCTGCCCCCTAGACACAGGAAATCGCTGTACAACCACTTACCTTCAAACCCGGCTGCCTGGCGTTATCCTTCGTACGAGGGGGGGTGATTCTTGCGGTCCTTCGATGTAGTGGACTGGTGCGGTGCTCGAGAAAACGCACCGCTTCCAGCACGCGACGTGGCAACTCCTCAAGCGTTCACGGGAGCAGGCACACGCGCGACCATGATATAACCGACGCAGCCGTCGGTATAGCGGCACTTCGATAATAATACGACGATAAATCCGATACAGCCGTGGGCGTATCCGTACTCGGTAATACGACGACACTCCCGACGCGGCCGTGGCTTTATCCGTACTTCGGTAATACGACGATGAACCACCAGCCGTGGCTTCATCCGTACTCAAGGCGCTTCCAGCACGCGACGTGGCAACTCCTCAAGCGTTCACGGGAGCAGGCACACGCGCGACCATGATACTAAAGGCTAGCGGTCATACAGCGCCCCAATTGAGCGGGGACAGAGAAAAGAAGAAAATGTGAGGGTATCCTCAACAATGTTTACAGATAAAATTAAAGATTAAAGAGCCGATTACCCTCGGCGCGAACATGCCCCCGGCCTTAAAACCATCGGTTTTAAAAGAAAGAAGGGAAACTAAACTAAAGCCGGGGTACAGGAGAGGCGCTATTGCGAAGGTAATGGACAAAGGCGAACGGCAGGTCTCTTATAGATTCCTGTCGCCGTCTTCACTAAAGCGACCCTACTGATCCCGTCCTTACCGGGATAGGTCTCAACAATAACGCCAAGGGGCCAAGAGAGAGGGCCAACGTTATCAGTAACGATGACCACGACGCTACCTATCTTAATGGGGATTGAGGGTGTGTTCCATTTTCCTCTGGATTGTAAAAGATGAAGATATTCACGTTTCCAGCGATTAGCGAACGACTGCACCATCTGGTCCAACAAAGCGTAGCGACGCAGTAATTTGGTATTATCCCCGGTAACGTCATAAGCAGGCAGACCTCTCAACGGTGTTGACATTAAAAAACGAGATGGAGTCAATGCACTCCGCTCAAATGGATCTTCACAGAGTGGTGTCAGCGGTCGCGAATTAATAACGCATTCGATCTGTGTTAAAACAGTTAGCATTTCTTCATATGTTAACAACTGACTACCAATAGCCCTATACAAGTGCGTCTTAAAACCCTTTACAAATATTTTGTAATGTCCGCCAAAGTGCGGAGCGCGCGGTGGGTTTATTTTCCACGTGATTTTATTTTCCGCCAACTCATTACCGAATGCAACTTTATACTCATCCGAATTATTTAAAGCGTAAATATCAGACAAATAAAAATGTTTAAGGATGTTAATCAGCACGTTTTCGGCATAGATTAAGTCCGAAGCGGTAATAAATTTAGATCGCGGAAGTTTACCTAAAAACTTGTATACATAAACAACAGACCGAAGTAATATACTCCATTTCGAAATACGCTGTGACAGCGCTAAAAGCGGGTGTATAAATTCTGAATCCTTACCACTGAGATTAGCTTTCCTACAATCTTTGGAACTGGATTGGTCAGCGCATAAAATAGACTCAGAACCAGATGAGACGGTAAAGGAAACCACCTTAGTCTCAGGCAATTTTTCAGAAATAGCGGATACGTCAACAGACGTAATAGGCCACGTAGCCACCTCCTGACAAAGCCATGGAGGGCCAGCGAACCATAGCGGGTGAGTTACCAAATGGGTAGGTGACAAGTCTCGTGATAGGCAGTCACTAGGATTACTAGAGCCAGGAACGTGGTAAAACTGTTCAGCGGGAAGATTATTTAAAATCTTTGTTACCCGCGTAGCAACAAATGTTTTCAAAGTTTGCGGATCAGAGTGCACCCAATATAGTGCGACCATTGAGTCCGTGAAACAAAATACAGTTTTTATTTCATGACGCGGTTTATATGTGTCCATAACGCAACGCACTAGCCGAGACATCAATAAAACGGCACACAACTCCAATCGGGCCACCGATATAGTCTTAAGCGGAGCGACTTTAGACTTCGCGCACACCAAATTAACTATTGGGGGCGAATTTTGGTCGCTTTTAACCATAACGTATACGGCGGCGCCGTATGCCTTTTCACTGGCATCGGAAAACGCTACTATAGACAACGAAGAACCTTCAAACACGTTTAGATGTCGTTTAATACGAACGTCTCGTAACATGGGTAATTCACGCAAATAATTTTCCCAAACGCGGACAACGTTCTGTGGCGGTTTATCATCCCAATCCAATTTTAAGACGAAAAGTTTTTGTAAAATTAATTTTGCTTAAAAAATTGTTGGCGCAATCAGACCTAAGACCGTGGAATAATTGACAATATGTTGCGCTTGATACACGGACGATGTTCAATAGAAACAGAGAAAGAGAATTCATCTGAAGCGGGAGACCATTCAAGGCCAAGCACCTTTAAATTTTGAGTAGTTTCGTTAAAGTCGACCGTTGAAGAGTAGCGGTGGTCGTCAGGAAGTGAATCTAACTCTTGTGAATTACTAGACCACTTCACGAGCCTGAAGCCCCCGGCCGCAAACATCCTGGAGAAGGCTCCTAGGTAGTATAAATAATTTAAAACAGTCGAGTAGGTAAATGCGTGTAATCCGTACCAAAACTTATGGAAGACAGCGAATGTTCAAGAACGGTATGACATTCGAATAAAACTTAAAAACTAAAATTTATCAGTTAGCAATCTAACAACGATGAACGTTGTTGCTGCGATGATGGCATCAGGAGCTTCGACACATCCCCAGCAGCTCCTCTCTGAGCCATAAGGAGTCCCGGACGGTGGGAACAGAGTAACAAATATCGTCCATGTAACAATTGCGCGCCACAATATCTGCCGCATACGGATACGATGCACGCTCATCATTACAAAGTTGCCTCACAACTCGCATGGCGAGGAAAGGGCTGCTTCGCAAACCAAAGCAAACGCGGTTAAAATGATAGGTAATAAGCGGCGAATTACCATTCTGAAGTAGTGAGATGTAACCTTTAGCTAAGTATTCTTCAATGATGGCGCCGTACTCCAAGCGTAGCCGCGGAGCTGCGCTCAATTTACGCTCAAGGTATAGAAATCGACGTTTGGCTGTTTTGAATGAGTCACCGAGCTCTGTTGGGTCAGCCGAGAAGGGTAAGTCCACACTATAGCGGCCGCTGCCGTCGCGAGTTAAACTGTTCACAAGAATCTCTTCGCATTCTCTAGCAGCAGAGTTAACCGGACGCTCCAACATAACCTCCTCGATTTGCCAAAAACGTTCTAATTGTATATCAATAGGCTCATACTGAGTAAATGAACACAAAGAAACAATGTCGGAAGACAAATTGCCAATCGGAGCATTACCGATGATAACGTAACCGAAAATCGTTTCGAAACCGGTAGGGAACCCGGGAGGACCGTTAGCACGACCCGAAAGTAAAATTTCTGAAAACTGCGGTGCGCCTATAAGAATATTTATTTCTCCTGGAAAGTGAAAATTATCATCCGCTAAATGAACATGGTTCAAATAATTTAAAGCCGCCCTATCAATTTGTACAGAGGGCAAACTGTCAGTAATTTAGTCAATAACATAAGCATCTAGAGGAAGAAAAGGCTTTCTGTCATTGTGTGAAAACAAATTAATGTTTACGGAACCCTTTATTGGATTAGTTGAAGATCATATTCCCTTAACTACGGTCCGGGATACCTTATTGTAACTTACGTTAAGTTTTTTTTTTTTTTTTAATAATTATAAACTAGTCAAATCAACTAGTCAAGTCAATTAGTGCACGAGCACCCTGTAACACACCACCACTGTCACAATACAACACCCGAACCGTACCCAGCAGGCAGGTGTTATTATGTTTACGTAAACTATTAAAATTACACAACGAAACATTGCACGCGGGCGTATTGTTGTTTAACAAAGGATCAGCTGATAAGGAATTCTTAGCGGGGACACAGGAGGACGCGGGGCGCGTTGACCGCGCACAACCGGTTTTGTTTGTAGATTGTTTTCTACACAAAAGCGAGTGGTGCTTACAGCTGCAATGACGGCAATGTTGAGCCGATTTACAAGCGGATTTATTATGTGACAAACTAAGACAATTTGTGCAACCATTGCGTTGATTAATAAAGGTAAATCTATCATCAATAGGCGAATTTTGAAACTTAAAACATTTAAATAACTTAAAATGATTCCATAAGTTACAAAACGCACAAGGCCTTTTGTTAGATTGGACCTGCGCATTGTTGTTTAACAAAGGATCAGCTGATAAGGAATTCTTAGCGGGGACACAGGCCTGCTCGGACACAGGTCTGCTAAGACAGGCCGGCTGAGACACATGTCTGCTGAGACACAGGTCTGCTGAGACACAGGTATGCTGAGGCACAGGCCTGCTGAGACACAGGTCTGCTGAGACACAGGTCTGCTGAGACACAGCTCTGCTGAGACACAGGTCTGCTGAGACACAGGTCTGCTGAGACACAGGTCTGCTGAGACACAGGTCTGCTGAGACACAGGCCTGCTGAGATACGGGTCTGCTGAGACAAAGGTCTGCTGAGACACAGGTCTGCTGAGACACAGGACTGCTGAGACACAGGTCTGCTGAGACACAGGTATGCTGAGACACAGGTCTGCTGAGACACAGGTCTGCTGAGACACAGGTCTGCTGAGACACAGGTCTGCTGAGACACAGGACTACTGATACACAGGTCTGCTGAGACACAGGTCTGCTGAGACACATGTCTGCTGAGACACAGGCCTGCTGAGACACGGGTCTGCTGAGACACGGGTCTGCTGAGACACAGGTCTGCTGAGACACAGGTCTGCTGAGACACGGGTCTGCTGAGACACAGGACAGCTGAGACACAGGTCTGCTGAGACACAGGTCTGCTGAGACACAGGTCTGCTGAGACACTGGCCTGCTGAGACACAGGTCTGCTGAGACACAGGTCTGTTATCATTAGATTGCACCTGCGCAGGGGACGCGGCCGCGCGTATACGTTCATTGTTGGTTAGCTCGGGGTTGTCATGTATAGTGGTTTTAAACGTTTCATAAAACGTAGGCCAACTTGAGGGCAAACCGGAAAAATCAACAAGATCTAATTTCGGTAGTTTAAATTGACATCTTCTCCTATCATTACCGACAGATGGGGGAGAACTACATTTAGGATTGCCTTTTGACAATTTTCTTTCGGCATATTTACAACGGCAATATAAATCTTCAAATGAAGACCAAGTCTGATAACTAGGTTCGTAAGCTGCATCCTGTAACAAGCTGTGCGAATTAATATCATCAACAATTCTCTCAAAATTGGTACGCAACGAATCGAGGGTAACCATAGCGGCGAGAAATGTCTCAATGTTAGCTTCATCCTCAAAATCTAATTTTGACGAATTGTAAATAGTCCGTAGGCGAGCAAAAGACTCATCTCGTTCTCTAATTAATCGTTTAAGAGTTTGTTCTGATACAGACGACTGGACGCTATCCTTCCCAGTCATGATGGAGGTAGATAAATTTGTCAAATAAAACCGAACGCACACCTGTGCTTAACCCGTTACGGGAACGCGAGCGTGATGCTATAAAAGTAGGTACGCTTTGTGAATCAGACAGTGCCGATCGAGTTTTTAAGTAAACAATTCGAGCGGCGATAATGCGTACATAAGCAGGTGTTACTGCAATTTACCCTCGCAACAAACAATGTAATGAAAAAATAATGAATATGTGTAATTCACTTATACGTAACGAATGTAAAAATACGTGTAATAGTAGATACATACGTATAATACGCGTGGATTAAAGCAAAATTATTATATAATAAGAATAACGGGCTATAGGTTAGCGGAATGATGCAATTACGCATGTAATGAAAAGTTATTAAAAGCGGATAATGATCGAAGGCCATAAAATGTTGACGCTTGAGAGACCCAAAATGATGAGGCTAAGAACCATAAAATGATACGGCTCGTTAGACCATAAAATGCGGTCGAAAGAGAGAATGGTCAATCAAGGGAAGTATTTCCATAGGTTAATTAAAGCGGTAAAGAATAGACAAAGGAAATCGCTGTACAACCACTTACCTTCAAACCCGGCTGCCTGGCGTTATCCCTCGTACGAGGGGGATGATTCTTGCGGTCCTTCGATGTAGTGGACTGGTGCGGTGCTCGAGAAAACGCACCGCTTCCAGCACGCGACGTGGCAACTCCTCAAGCGTTCACGGGAGCAGGCACACGCGCGACCATGATATAACCGACGCAGCCGTCGGTATAGCGGCACTTCGATGATAATACGACGATAAATCCGATACAGCCGTGGGCGTATCCGTACTCGGTAATACGACGACACTCCCGACGCGGCCGTGGCTTTATCCGTACTTCGGTAATACGACGATGAACCACCAGCCGTGGCTTCATCCGTACTCAAGGCGCTTCCAGCACGCGACGTGGCAACTCCTCAAGCGTTCACGGGAGCAGGCACACGCGCGACCATGATACTAAAGGCTAGCGGTCATACAGCGCACCAAATTAAGCGGGGACAGAGAAAAGAAGAAATGTGAGGGTATCCTCAACAATGTTTGCAAATAAAATTAAAGAATAAAGAGCCGATTACCCTCGGCGCGAACACGGTAGATCATAGTACCTACTAGGCGCGCAACATTACTACTGCGACAACTGTAATGAGAACTTTGAGTACTATGTGAAGTAACATCTGTAGTGTTATTGTGTGATTACGACACGGACTTCGTGGACGTAAGGGAAAACTTCGGAACAATGTCAGCGACATTCTACTTGTCATTGCCTACAATCGACTGTACCTTCGTTGCCAATAAACTTCGCGCAACCCTTAACCGGTATTTTACTACCCCCAGCCCGTAACATTATTATGAACTGATTGTGCAATTGTAAATATTGAAGACTGTACAATTTTGTGTATAAACTCAGGAATAAGTAACTAGTTTATGAATTACCAAAACTATAGTTGTCAGGATAAATTAATAATTTAGAATCAGCTTTACATAGACAGTCATTTCGATCCAGGCTTCAGTTTTCCTATCCTTGTAATTAGTGCAGCTGCCACCTTGAATATCCTTTTTGGCTTACTATCGGTGTAAACACCCTCTAAAACCTCAAAAACGACATATACGACGAATGATTGCAGCCGACATCTTGAATTTATACACTTTTTTTATAATTATAACTAGTGCTTTTTATAATAATAACTATGATGTCTGGTTAAGCCATACTGAGGTCGGGTCTGAGCAGTTGTGTTGCGATTTGTGCCGGGTACGAAGCGACAAATGTTGTTTTTTCAGAAGTTTGGCAGTGGAGGGTCCCCAGATCAATCTCCCTTTGGCGCGGCATCGTTGGTCGTGTTGTTGGGTTTAACATTACATCATCTCGCTCAATGTCGCCGTCTTCTTCCTATTCACTCAGTTTTTTAATTTGAATAGGCTCTTAATAAACTAGCACGCTTTACTGTCAACAATCGCATCCCTGCTTACCATCAGGCGGGATTGCGGTCAAGCACTAGTTTATAATTATAAAAAAAAAAACTTTAGAGGAGTCGGTACAACAAAGGCATTGGACATGATTTTCGTCTTGTCCATGTTCATTTTAAGACCGACTCGCTCAGAGGCTCTACTGAGGTCTCTCTTTCGAGATCTGGTACTACAGTAGTCCAGACAGCCAGTCCGAATACATTCGGACTGACATCGAGCTGTTTTCTAAAAAAAATATTCAGCGCTACAATATACTGTCTACTTGGCACTGACCGAAAGACTGCAGTACAGCCCAGGTCTCGATCGAACCAAAGGCTTTTTCTTATAAGAAGCGCCACCCAGGCCGACACCCTCTCGATCTTCACTACATTATCCGCAAGGGACTTGATGAACTAGGAACCCGACACCACCTTGGGAATGTTGGTTAAGCCAGCACTTCCGGCCTGGCGGAGGCACCACATTTAAACGTAACATAACGTCTTCATAAGACGTCACCGTAGGCTACCCGGGTTCCTGCAGTTTGTCTGCACATAGCAGACGCGCGACTACGCGGACACGAAGACTGCCACAGATGCGGGAGTTCTTGATGCAGTCTTTCCACGTAACTCCACACATCCACCGCAGCGTAATCATCTCCGTGACACGCAGCTCCTGCTTGTGTCGCTCAAATACAGGCTACGCCTCTGTTTAGGATAAAAGGGCCAGTCTCCCAAGCGGAAAAGACGGAGGTGGGGACTGGCGACGCCTCAGTTGTCAAAAGTCAATAGCTCGGTGCGATGAAAAATAGAAATAAAAGATGGCGGATCCATCGCGCAGTGGTCAGTCCATCAGAAGCATCAGTCTTTACAGGAGAGTGTGTTGGTATTTTAGAAGCCTTACACTATTTATATTAAAACAAATCAGATAACAAGGTCAGTATTTTTTTCAGATTCCCGTAGTAGTATTCAGGCCCTTAAGCAAAATCAATTTCATAGCATATTTTTAATAGTCAAATCATTATGGATATAAAGAACTTGTTATTTGAATGCTACCAAAACGGCTTGGACGTTGAGATAATCTGGATTCCCGGTCACTCGGGTATTGCTGGCAAAGAGTGCGCTGATTCGTTAGCAAAGTATGCCACATCGAATCCGGTTGATCAAAAACACTACGTATAATTACGATTTGCGGAATAGTGCCAGACTCAAGTGTCACACTGAAACAAGGAAGATGACTGCTAAAATCAAGGGCATCTACTACGCTGCCATACAGCCTGAGGATCAGCGTAGGCCCTGGTTTTCTACATATCCTAAACTAGCGGCCGCCAGCGAATTCTTTCGCATGGAGTTAGTTATGCTCCGCTCCTATTGGTCGCAGTGTGATGTTATATAACCTAAAGCCTTCCTGGATTACTAGACTATCCAACAAAAAAGAATTTTTCAAATCGGAATAGTAGTTCCTGAGATTAGCGCATTCGAACAAACCAATTTTTCAGCTTTATATATTAGTATAGATGCAAAGAAAACACTGTCCGACCCGTGAAGGTATTGTTAGGTATCGATAACTGATTCTACTAATGCCTACAAAGTTGGGCTAAAGTTAAAAAAAATATAGTAATTCGCAACAGTAGGTAAATTAATACATGTGCGGTAGCCATTCATCCGTGGGCGAAGGGGGACAGGGCACGCGGCACGTGGTCGCATCGCTAATCGCTCATAATGATATCTACCGTCATTGATAAAATATTAAATAGATACGTCACTAGCGCACTGAAAATGAAGCGTACAAAAGAACGTAAGTCCTGCAAGTCGCTTTAGTCACTCCCGATACTCTGGTTCCGTACGCACGTGTGTCCTTGGTGGCTAAGAAAATCTTTATCGCATTCAAAATGGCGTTTTGTGTACTGCGTAAATGCACGAATTATGGTAGAAAAGCCAACATAAGTCATGGAATCACATATCATAAGTAAGTATTCCAAAATATTTAGATAAATAATATAGTTTCAATTATTTTGTCAAACATTCTTACTGCTAATGCTTAGGCGGCCATTGTAAGTAAAGAAAGAGAGAGCTAATTGGATTTCTTGCGAGTGTGACAAAGACGGGAACGCATATGACATAGATTAGTTGCACAGAAGCGATAATGTTTATGGTGACTTTTATACCTACAATTATAGTTCTGTTTCACTTTATTTTCGCGCCTGTGTCCTTAGTTACAATTTATTAACATCTTATTGCAACAGTTAAGTAAAACGTTGATAAAATTACGAGTTTATTTTGCGTTACTAAGTAATAGAGTCAAATGACATGAAATTATTAAATGGGACAGTGTGAGTCGATATTAAATGAACATGAAGTATACAATAATATAAATAAATATTACCTACGCTCACAACAATTAGCCTAGTATATAAAAATATATACAGAATATTTGCATAATGATTTACGTTTGAAAAATTAAAATAGGATTTGAAATATAGTAAATATAGATTAAACTGAATTAATTTCACTAATTACTATGGTATAAAATTGTTTATTTTATTGCATTAGGTTTCCTTTAATCACAGTCACAAAATATTAAATAGGTACACTTTAATCAAGTATTACAAAACTTCAATGACAAACATTAAAGTTTTGTAATACTTGATTGAAGTTTAAAAATGTAAAAAAAAGTATATTCACCAAATTGAGCACCTTCTACCACCTACCAAATTACCTACTACTCTGTTATATTTCCTATCTGCATTTATTTATTTATTTATACTTTCGCACAAATAAAATGTACAGAGGCGGACTTAATGCCTTAGGCATTCTCTACCAGTCAACCTCGGGTGGTGAAGAGACTAGATGGCAGGTGCTTTGGTTACAGAAACAATGAAAAGGAAAAGAAAAACTCATAACACTATATAAACAAATACTTAAATAGACGAGAAAATTCTTGTTATTCTTTGGCAATCAGTCAGTGTCAGTGTGTGTAAAGTGTCAGTGATTGGTTGGCAAACGTCTTTTTTCCATTTAAGTGCAAGCGACAATGACTAGCCATCTTTTTCTTTTTTATGCTTTAGTTGCGCCCCATCTCATTCACACTGTACCAATGTACTTAAATGTACGCAGTATAAAAAATATGCATGTGTGCCTCTGCTGCATTCGGACACATTTTTTTCGGTTAGTTTCTTAGCATATATCATATCTGTTTAATATTATATCAATGTCCAACGTACAAAATGATGTTGTCACTTATTAAAAAAATACCAAATTTTGGGGAAGTTGGAATCAATTCGCGGAAAAAAAAGATTATTTCAAATACTGCTGGTTTCAGGCGGGATTGCGGTCAAGCACTGTTTTAAAGTTATTAAAAAAATATATTTCCCATTATGTAATTTAATTTAAAGATGGACTCAATTTAATTTTGAGTATTATTTGTTTTATTTTATAACACAAAGTGGATAATATATTTTACGACATTATGTTGATTAAAACTTAACGCAGAAACAAGTTTGAAATAACTCAAAACATTATCTGATCCATCTTGAGGAAACCTGGACTTAGTCTGAAATCGCCAACCCGCATTGAGCAAGCGTAGTGATTACGCTCAATCCTTCTCTGTATGAGAGGAGACCTGTGCCCAGCAGTGGGACGGTAAAAGGTTGATGATGATGATTATCTGATCAATACAAAATGAACAGATTGTATTTTTGTTTTAGATGTTATTTACGGACAATATTATTTTTGTATTAAAAACTTACCATCACCTAAATATTCCTCCTTTGGGTCAATAATAACATCTAGTTCCAGTCGACAGCAATACGTTTAGTTAGACATTCACCTACAATATTTATCTGCTTTATTGGAGATTTAAAAACCTCCCGGGAAACTTCAAAGCGGCTTCCATTTATTAGAGAATTTGCCTGGAAAGGAATGATTAAATAATTATGAAAATATACTGGCAATCACAGTCCCACAACCACAAACTTTGTGTTTTTAAAATCACTTAAAAAAGCCCCAAGTAAGTACAGTAATACCCTGACTTACGCTACCTCGACTTACGCGAATTCGGAGTTAAGCGATTTAATTTTCTCGTCTATTCTTGTTTTTGTTTGAACGCCGCGCAATCAAGGGCAAGCGGCGGCGTTTGTTTTTTGCTCCCGCCCGCCCGCATTATTATTCGTTCAGTTTACAACAGGCACATACGTGTAGTGCGGAATCGTCACGTAGGTACATAAGTTACGATTTTGTAGTAAATTGTACCCCGACTTACGCGAATTCGACTTACGCGGATAGCGCTCAGTCCCACCCATCACATAAGTCCGGGGTATTACTGTACTTAAGTAATTCCAATGTATCCTGGAGAGTCGACCATGCTACTAATTTAACTGACCACTGCGCTGGCTATTTGGTTGGTCATACACTAACATGTTATAACTATGCATCTACAGGTTAAGGTATAAACTTGGGCTATCATGAGTCTATCTCTATAAGAAACTATACAGTGAAGCGTTTTATTCGTATGCATTATTGTCCAATGTCAATACAATTAATAGCAGCTCCAAGTCTTTAAATAAATTAAATATTGTTTGAAATAACATTTGATATTTTTATGAATAAAACTTTATTTTTTAATTTTGAGGGTAGGTAATAATAAGTCTCGGTATAATAATATAACCTCTAGTTTGCTCACCATACACAGTGTTTGAACACTGTGTATGGTATGTCTATTATCAGAAATTGGCAGTTTCTAAATAAAATACAAACAACTAACAAAATATAGTTTAAAAAGAAAACAGTTAATTACACACTAAATCTAATACCAGTTACCTCATATCTAATTTGTTAATATTGTTGCTGGTATTATTTCTTTACTTATATATATTTTATTGTACAGCAAAAATATACATTACTTAAAGAATACATTCAACACTACAAAATACACTATGGAAGGTCTTATCACTATCACTACAGTCATGTGGTTTTTTTGCTTCCCTTTAATTTATGACCTCAACAAATGTATATATGAGTAAATAGATGAAATTGTTCAAGAAACATCATGTTAAAGGCGGGTTTGAAGTAGATACACTGGTGCAAAAGACGTCAACATTACGATCCTTAACTAAATAAACTCTAATAATATCAACTTACTGGAATATCAGTCAGCTTCTCATAGTTTGTGCAAATTCCTGTTGGTCTGTGTTGGTCACTATACACATGCGAACATTCTCCGATAAACAAATCCTTCAAATAAGTAGTCTTTCCATATTTTAGCTCAAAAGTATAAGGCGTAAGTTAACGAATATGTTTTATCTAATTATTAGGTAACATAATTTATATAAAAAATAAAAAAACAAATCATAAACCTACCCTTATAACAAAATTTTAAATTGTTTTATTGTGACCACAGACTACTAAGAAGATACTGATTGTGACAGTTTGATTGTCGGTGTCACATTGAGATAGAAATATTGCTGGAGATGCTGTTGTCAAGCTATACAATTTTTCATTATACATATATATGTAATTTAGGGTACAAAACCGTAATACATTATTTTGTCTCTTTTTTTCAACAGTACATTTGCATTTGGCAAAAGAGACAAATATATTTTTGTTACTGCGGAATTATGGTAAGACTATTAAAATGAACTGACAGTTGTTGGCAGCGTGCCAACGCCGGCCATCTTAGGTTACAATTTCGTGGTAGTTGTGCTGTCAACGGGATACGTAACTTAACGAAAATTAATTTTTTTGATAATATACAAGACATTTTAAAGTGGATTTGTAGTGTACCGTGTGACAAAACTATTACTTAATATGCCTGCGTGCTGTATTGTTATGTGTGGTGCCAGAAACAACAGAAATCAAGCTCAATTGACGTTTCATAGGTGAGTTACCTCTTTTCTAGCTAAATCACCATTTATCATTCTAATTTTCAAACTAAAATGAACCATGATTACTTATTAGTCGTTAAATTACTAAATACACACTTATTTACACTATATAAGCACGTTTCTCTTTATTGTAAATGTTTATTTGTTTACGTAATTTGCCGACATATGTTAGGGTTGTCCAAAATTTTTTTTAACCGACTTCATAAAAAGGAGGTTTTCATTTCGAACTGTTATGTATGTAATATTTTCAAAAATGCCTTGTTTTCGGATATGTTAGTCTATATCAGCGTTTGAACAAATGTGCCGAATTGTATAAGTGTAGTATGTAAATATGTATGTATGTTTTTATGTTTGTGTTCGCATATCTCTGGAACTATTAGTCCGATTTCGGTATTCTTTTTTATATATTAGACATTGTTCAACTTAGTGAATACTGCAAGTTTCATCAAAATCGGTTCAGTAGTTTTTGAGATAGGGAATTTTAACTATTTCGCTTAAAATGAAGAAATAAATTATTTTAAATAAAAATAAAACAGCTTTCAAAGTCGGTGCCAATATGTTAGATGCGCAGGGTGTAGCGGGGACCAACATATGTACTTGGCTTAGCACCGATTTCAATTATCTATTATTGGGTGTGTTTTGAAGGCGGTTTTATTTTTATTTAAAATATTTTTTTTAATTTGTCACTTTAAAGGAAGAAATATGATATTTTAAATAAAAATAATTTAATTATCTATCTACTCAATTATTTTGATAATAGATATTGATTTTATCTTTTGTTTATAGATTCAAACAGAAGAAGAACATATAATACATGTTTACCACATGCAAGAACATTGTGCAAGCGGCATGTTACGTGGGTAACAAATGTCTTGCCATGGCGCCTCCGCCGGGCCGGAACAAGTGGGTTAGACCAAAGAAGTGCTGGCTTGACGTTGTAAGAGATGACATGCGTGCCAACAAGCTCTTACCACAGGATGCTAAAGATCGTGCGAAATGAAGGAGAATGTGCAGGAAAGCGGACCCCGGGCTCCAACGCGAAAGCCGCGGATGCAACCGGGATAAACGCTGAGATGATGATGATGATGACGACGGGATACAAATGACGTCATAGATCACCTTTTAAAGGCGGGCGAACCCGCTTATGGAAGCTAGTAGTTTAATAAACGAATATATTTAAAAAAATATAAATGTATTTTATTATTATTGCACCTTTTGCACTTAATAATGTCTATACAATATAATTACACTTAGATACTTTCAAACAAGGATCATAATTGAGAGGAGGGAGGGAGAGGACCCTTTTATCTAGTAACCCAATCAAAATAGACATTTGACTTAGCCAAAATTCAAACTTTCTTTATTACAATAGATCGTGGAGTATAGCTACGGGGGAAACCACGTTATAAAAATGCGCCAAGTACACACATTTCCGCACCACTTATGAGTTAATCATAGGTGGTGCGGAAATGTGTGCATATTATGTAAAATATGAATTTTCTAATGCTGCTTCTCATCCCATGCAGACTGTAAAAACCGGTCGAGGGAATTGGCCAAGTTTAAGAATCATTTCATTAAGCGATGAGGTTAGCAACCCATCACTATTTTGATTCCATTTTCTATCTATGCCTATGCACCTACCAACGCGCTAAACGTGGCTTTTGTTCTTATAACCTCAAGCTCTGTCTACCCCGTAAGGGATAAAGACGTGACGTTATGAATAAATGAATAAGTACTTTATCTAAGAAGCCGACAGAAAACGAGAGAATTAAAATAATTATATAACAGACAGACTATATTAAAAAATTATAATAATAAAAAATAATAATATATTAAAATCTTTGGAAACAAATACACAGTGACAGCCCTAGAAAGAGGCGGCCATATTATGTTCGAACAAATGTCAAACGATGGCACGTTTTTTCTGAAGGTATTTCACGTCTATATACTAGAAGTCTATGCGGTGTCACCATTGAGATAGAAATATAGGGAGATGCTGTTGTCAAACTATACAATTTTTCATTATACATATATATGTAATTTAGGGTACAAAACCGTAATACATTATTTTGTCTCTTTTTTTCAACAGTACATTTGCATTTGGCAAAAGAGACAAATATATTTTTGTTACTGCGGAATTATGGTAACACTATTAAAATGAACTGACAGTTGTTGGCAGCGTGCCAACGCCGGCCATCTTAGGTTACAATTTCGTGGTAGTTGTGCTGTCAACGGGATACGTAACTTAACGAAAATTATTTTTTTTGATAATATACAAGACATTTTAAAGTGGATTTGTAGTGTACCGTGTGACAAAACTATTACTTAATATGCTTGCGTGCTGTATTGTTATGTGTGGTGCCAGAAACAACAGAAATCAAGCTCAATTGACGTTTCATAGGTTAGTTACCTCTTTTCTAGCTAAATCACCATTTATCATTCTAATTTTCAAACTAAAATGAACCGTGGTTACTTATTAGTCGTTAAATTACTAAATACACACTTATTTACACTATATAAGCACGTTTCTCTTTATTGTAAATGTTTATTTGTTTACGTAATTTGCTGACATATGTTAGGGTTGTCCAAAATTTTTTTTTAACCGACTTCATAAAAAGGAGGTTTTCATTTCGAACTGTGTATGTATGTAATATTTTCAAAAATGCCTTGTTTTCGGATATGTTAGTCTATATCAGCGTTTGAACAAATGTGCCGAATTGTATAAGTGTAGTATGTAAATATGTATGTATGTTTTTATGTTTGTGTTCGCATATCTCTGGAACTATTAGTCCGATTTCGGTATTCTTTTTTATATATTAGACATTGTTCAACTTAGTGAATACTGCAAGTTTCATCAAAATCGGTTCAGTAGTTTTTGAGATAGGGAATTTTAACTATTTCGCTTAAAATGAAGAAAATAAGTGCCAATATGTTAGATGCGCAGCGTGTAGCGGGGACCAACATATGTACTTGGTTTAGCACCGATTTCAATTATCTATTATTGGGTGTGTTTTGAAGGCGGTTTTATTTTTATTTAAAATATTTTTTTTAATTTGTCACTTTAAAGGAAGAAATATGATATTTTAAATAAAAATAATTTAATTATCTATCTACTCAATTATTTTGATAGTAGATATTGATTTTATCTTTTGTTTATAGATTCAAACAGAAGAAGAACATATAATACATGTTTACCACATGCAAGAACATTGTGCAAGCGGCATATTACGTGGGTAACAAATGTCTTGCCATGGCGCCTCCGCCGGGCCGGAACAAGTGGGTTAGACCAAAGAAGTGCTGGCTTGACGTTGTAAGAGATGACATGCGTGCCAACAAGCTCTTACCGCAGGATGCTAAAGATCGTGCGAAATGAAGGAGAATGTGCAGGAAAGCGGACCCGGGCTCCAACGCGAAAGCCGCGGATGCAACCGGGATAAACGCTGAGATGATGATGATGATGACGACGGGATACAAATGACGTCATAGATCACCTTTTAAAGGCGGGCGAACCCGCTTATGGAAGCTAGTAGTTTAATAAACGAATATATTTAAAAAATATAAATGTATTTTATTATTATTGCACCTTTTGCACTTAATAATGTCTATACAATATAATTACACTTAGATACTCTCAAACAAGGACCATAATTGAGAGGAGGGAGGGAGAGGACCCTTTTATCTAGTAACCCAATCAAAATAGACATTTGACTTAGCCAAAATTCAAACTTTATTACAATAGATCGTGGAGTATAGCTACGGGGGAAACCACGTTATAAAAATGCGCCAAGTACACACATTTCCGCACCACTTATGAGTTAATCATAGGTGGTGCGGAAATGTGTGCATATTATGTAAAATATGAATTTTCTAATGCTGCTTCTCATCCCATGCAGACTGTAAAAACCGGTCGAGGGAATTGGCCAAGTTTAAGAATCATTTCATTAAGCGATGAGGTTAGCAACCCATCACTATTTTGATTCCATTTTCTATATATGCCTATGCACCTACCAACGCGCTAAACGTGGCTTTTGTTCTTATAACCTCAAGCTCTGTCTACCCCGTAAGGGATAAAGACGTGACGTTATGAATAAATGAATAAGTACTTTATCTAAGAAGCCGACAGAAAACGAGAGAATTAAAATAATTATATAACAGACAGACTATATTAAAAAATTATAATAATAAAAAATAATAATATATTAAAATCTTTGGAAACAAATACACAGTGACAGCCCTAGAAAGAGGCGGCCATATTATGTTCGAACAAATGTCAAACGATGGCACGTTTTTTCTGTAGGTATTTCACGTCTATATACTAGAAGTCTATGGGTGTCACTATCAGCCAGCAGTACTTGACATTGATTGATAGTAAAGAATATAACTTTAAGTACTGGCTACTGGGCCTTTAAGTGATTCTTTTTATAATTATATCAATCTTTAATTTAGTTAGTTTAGTTTATACTTCACCCAAAATGAACATTTTTATTGTTTTCCCCGTAGATGTTGAATTCTGAATTAGTTTTAAAAATAAATTATTTATTAAATGTTTAAGTGTTGGTGGACAGGAACTATATAATTCCAATATAAACAAATAGACGTTCGAAAATGGGTGACCCCATGTTACTTTATTCATGACCTCAAAATATTTTCAATGACGCTGAGGAGCATAACCAGTGGCGTAGCTAGCTTGGATGGCACCCGGGGCGGAAGTTGGTGGTGTCACCCCATGGAAAGTAAAAAACTGGCATGGTATCTCTCCACAACTGTGCTGTCATCTGTATACCCAAAGATACCGGGCATCAGCAGATCGTTAATATGCAGCTAGTACAGAGTTGCAAAGAGAAAAGACCCCGGAGGAATACCGGCATTAGTCGATATGGGTTCAGATGAGCATCTGTCTACAACAACTCGAAGGGACCGTTCAGTCAGGAAGTCTTTACGCTTCAAAATAAATCCAACTGATAGTAATTGTGTGTTACGCAATTAGGTGCTGATCGGCCCAAGAAAAATATGGTCTACGCACACCTCGCCCGCCTGCCTACTGTTGCGCGACGCTTGGGGGCCCTGTCCACCTATGTCCACGCCGCGCGCTTAGTACTATGATCTACACTCAACAGTGCCATGCGCTCGGTAACGACACTGCAACAATTTCTTAATGTATTTGGAGTAAACATGGTGTAAATATTATTGAAATCGATTCAGTTGCTTATTCTAAACAAACTATATTCAGGTTCCGTATAAAAAAAATAATGTGTCATGTTTTTTTCTCCTTCTCTTTTGGTAGAACAAAACCACGTTAGAACTAGAATGTTTTCTTATGAAGTACAATTTAAAATTAGCACTTAATACTCCCACTAGGTTAAAAAGTCAAACCTGTATTGATAATTTTGCCCACAACTATCGGAAAGAATGTAAAGCTGCAGTTGAAGATCTGATCCTTTCAGATCATACATCTCAAATCCTTACAGTACCAATACACAAAACTTGCAAATTAAAATATTGGAAAACAAGAAAACAGGACATATGTATTGAAAATTTAAATAATTTTAAAAAACATCTCAGCTGTCTTATATGCGAGTATATGGAGCTAAGGACGCGAACAAAGCTTATGACAATTTTATTGATGATTTTATGCTTCTATATAGTTTATGTTTTCCGGAGAAAATTATAACAATTAAAACGAGCAAGAAAACAAAATGGCTATCGCGTGGAATAAAGACATGTAGTAGGAAGCAAAGGCAGTTACTTTGGGCATATCGATTAAATTCAAATTCTAAAAATAAACTAGCCCTTAAAAATTACACAAAACGGTATAGGAAAATTATCAAGTTAACACAGAAAGCACAAAATAATCATTTCATACATACCGATCAAAATAAATCAAAAGCTACATGGAAGATCATAAATAAATCTAAATTTTGTCTGCCACTTGAGCCTATAATGTGTGTGAAAAGAGACAATATGACATTTACAAACGCTTTGGACATCGCAAATGAATTTAACGATTATTTTATTGACACAATTGAGAAATATATTAAAGTTGACATCACATTAAATAATACAATTGACAATCAAGTATTGCATTCACTATTTATGCAACCTGTGACAATTGATGATATAATACAAATAATTTACAATCTTAAAAATACTAATACTGTAGGATATGATGGAGTTTCCACAAAAGTATTAAAGTTTACCAAAGAAATAGTGGCAGCTCCATTAGTTCATATTATTAACTTATGCATAGCTAATGGCATCTTCCCAAACAAGCTTAAAAAAGTAATAATAAAACCTCTGTATAAAAAAGATGACAAAACAAATCTAAAAAACTATAGACCTATAGCAAAAATTCCAATAATCTCAAAAATTTTCGAAAAGTAATCTATAACTCTATAAATGCCTATTTCGAAAAGTATGAATTATTTTGCACTGAACAAAAGGGTTTTCGTAAGAACACTACGATTAATATGGCACTTTTTGACTTGCTAGCTAACATCATGCCGTCAGTAGGCATGAGAAATCCAGTCTGTGCAATTTATACAGACATGACTAAAGCTTTTGACTACGTAGATCATAAGATTTTGTTGTGCAAATTACATAGTTATGGTGTAAGAGGAAACATCTTAAAGTTAATAGAATCTTATCTGAGCAATAGGCTACAACATACGGAAATTTCTAGGATATGTCCTAAAACTAAATTAGAAACCTTTTACCTATCAAAACAAAGGAATGTAAAGTATGGCGTCCCACAGGGTAGTGTACTGGGTCCTTTACTTTTTTTAATATATATTAACGATCTCCCGAAAGCAACGACTAACAAAATGGTTCTATTTGCAGATGACAGTACAGCAATAATAAAATGTACAAATCCAAGTAACTATAGGAATGACATTAATACTTGCTTAAGTGACATTATAAATTGGTTAGACAAAAATAATTTGGTTATAAACCTGAGCAAAACAAAAGTGATGCATTGTTATCAAAGGCAAGGAAACCCTTACGTTAGCATTTCTAATAAAGGCTCTGATATTGAAGAAGCTAATACGGCTAAGTTCTTAGGTATCACTATAGATAGCCAACTCACCTGGAAGCCGTATGTTGAAGAACTGTGTAAGAAACTCAGCAAATCCGCATATGCTCTTTTTCAACTTTCAAAGTACGTTAACAGTCAGGCACTTTTAACTGCATACCATGGATTGGTTGCGTCTGTTTTGCGCTATGGCATAATTTTCTGGGGACAGTCTACTCATGTGGGACTGGTGTTTAGGTTGCAGAAGCGATGCATCAGGTCAATGTGTGGCCTTAAAACGACAGATAGCTGTGTTCCTCACTTTCATTCATTAAAAATTTTAACTATGCCTTGTTTATATATATTAGAAACGGCATTATTTGTGAGGTGTAACCCACATTTGTTTAAAAAAATATCAGAGGTCAAAAGAAATCCAATACGTACTCAATACGTTGATCAACTGTGTCAAGTAAAATGTAAAACCGCACTAATGCGAAAAAGTTTTTTTGGTGTTGCCCCACGAATATATAATAGGGTTTCAAAAGCTATAAAAAATTTGACAATAGTAAAATTTAAAAAAGCGCTAAATGACATTTTAATTATGAAGACTTACTAGACAATTGACGATTTTCTTAATGATGATTCACTTGTTTGATTGACGTACTGTTTACACTTTCTGACATAGTTATTGTGACCCTGTTTTTTGATTTATTTTTTAATATATTTCTGTCTGGAATTATTAAAATTCTTACTAATGTGATGTAATGTTTGACATCTTTTTAATACAAATATATATAATTTTCCTTGTAATTCCAAAGTTCCGTAGCTTAAATTTTGAATTATGAACATTTGCATGCCCATGTGACGGTAAAATATGGAGAACTATTTGTAAAAAATCACCTATGTGCTATACCCATGTTTGCAAAGAAATAAATACTTTACTTTACTTAGACTGTTTGTAGATTTAGTAATTTTCAAACGCTACAAGTAGTAGATTCGCTAAATTAAATCTGGTCACGCTGATAGCGCATTTGTCAGGCAGGATGTCAATTTATTATACTTACTAATATCCAAAGAATTTATTTAAAATTCTTTGCAAATACACGTAAATTAGATGTAGTTTATTTATTGACCACCAGTGCTCGTTATGGATATTGAACATCCCAACTCGAGTGAACGTGGACTTATCGGTCCACAGAATGTTGGTGTTAGGATGTTCCTTAAGCCAGCGACAGAATACTATTCTGGATTCATGATCAGCCCCGTATAAGGCTTGTACACGTCGGTCGTGGTACGGGTGCAATTCTTTCGCATAAAACACTTTCCAAACATAATACTGGCTGAGTTCGAAATGTCTGGCAGCACTCTAGTACTCCGTCGCGGGTATCACTCGAAATAATCCAATACATTCTCTTCAAGAACAAGTGAATAGCGTGTGGGGCCCCGCGCTTGCGCGTGCACTGGGGTTCGAAACTGGCCGTGATCAATCAGCCGTTGTGTTACTGCTAAAATGGTTTGCAGTCTTGGCACTTGTGTGACTAGGCGCAGTGTACAATCATCTTGCTTCCTATAAATTGTCACCACTTACTGCGTATAGGCGCATCATTTCTAGCCACTCGATATTCGAGTACTGATAGTTCTTACCACTCATTATGAAGTAGGTAGGTAACATATTCACTCCTTGTTGCACAACGTATACGATAAGAGCCGTTTTTTATCTCTCGAAAGAAAATTAGATCGTTAACCTAACTATAAAAAAACTTTATAGTGAATTTATTCGCGAATACGAGGCACTTGGTCGTATGACCCTAGTTGCATCAAAAGATACCTCATCACGGTGTTTACCGAGAGGATAATGTCACTACAAAATTACGCGTTGTGTTCGATGCGAGCGCGAGAACGTCAAACAACAAATCGTTAAATAATATACAGCATATACATCCGCCATTACAAAATGATACTTTTTACCATTTTACTAGGCAGTATAAACATGTAACGTGCGCGGACATTCAAAAAATGTACCGTCAGATTTTATTTCAAGAAGATCAACGTAACTTACAATTGATATTATGGCGGGAAAGTCGAGACTTACCATTGCAATTGTATGTTTTAAATATAGTGACGTACGGCACTGCGTCGGCTCCTTTTCTTAGCTGAGATGCATAAAACAATTAGCATTAGAAGCTTACGATGATTTAGTTGCTAGGACGATTAACGACGACTTCTGTCCGTCGACGATTTGATCACAGGGGGCAATGACTTCGACTCGTTAATGGAGTTATGTAATAAAATCTCTGCGTTATTAAAAAGCGGTTGTTTTCCGTTACGTAAATGGACGATTAGTCATGATGTGTCTCCTGAGAATTATAAAGACCTAAACATTGTGGAAAATCACTTGTCTAAAACGCTGGGTTTAGGTTAGTATATAGAAAGCGATGAATTTTATTTTACAACTAAATTTACCACAAGTGTATAATCCTTTAGGTTTGTTAGCGCCCGCAGTAATTATAGCTAAATTATTGTTACAAAACGTATGGTTAAATAAATTAGATTGGGACAACGAAGTTCCCAAAACCATTGCGACTACATGGGATAAGTTTCTTGCTGATTTACAACATTTACACGATATAAAAATACCTCGTTACGTAATTAGTGAAAATTGTAAAGAACTCCACATATTTACCGACGCGTCTAAAAATGTCTACGGAGCGTGCGCGTACGTTAGATCGTGTCATAAAAATTGTAATAATAGAATACCTGTTTCAGTGCGATTATTATGTGCTTAAGAGTCCGTGCACAAAATTCTCTCGCTTCAGTTTAGGTAAAATCGTTGCGATGCTATCTTTGTGTGCATCGTTCTCGCAGCTAGACGCACACGCGCGTAAATATCGAGCTTAGTGAACGCTTAAACATTTTTGATCCTTTAGAAGATATTATTCTAAATTATATAAAGTATGATTTGTGAATAGTCGGAAACGAGTGCACATTGTATATTTATCACAATTTAGATGAATATTGATACATTTTGACATTAAAAAAATATGGTGTAATGATAGTTTATTAAATAGGCAATTTAAGAAATAAAAACATATACGGTAAAATGAAACATTAGAATAAGTAATCAGTTTAATTTAATATTCCTCACATTTAGAAATCTATTAACAAAATTTTAGGGTTAACATAATTATTACGCGATAATATATCGACGCTTGAAAGGCAATCATACCTAAGCGACAAAAATTCGTAAATTGAGTTATATACAATTATACACCAAACGACGCAGAAAAATCTGGCGGTTCGAATGGTGTATATAACTCAATTTACGAATTTTTGTCGCTTAGATTTCTAGGGTTATCACAAATCGTCTCGCTCGCAGGTTCGACGATTTCCAGCCTCCTGAACAAGCAGGCTTCCGAAAAGGCTTTAGCACCATAGACCACATTCATACGCTGCGGCAAGTTATACAGAAGTCCGAGGAGTATAACAAACCACTATGCTGGCGTTTGTGGACTATGAGAAGGCCTTCGATTCGATTGAGACTTGGGCGGTGCTACAGTCTCTCCAGCGGTGCCAAATTGACCATCGATACATTGCGGTGATAAAGTGTTTGTACAAAAACGCCACCATGTCAGTCCGTCTCCAGGATCAGGACTCGAAACCGATCCAACTGCAGCGTGGAGTGAGACAAGGAGATGTCATATCTCCTAAATTGTTCACTGCTGCGTTGGAAGATGTCTTCAAGCTCCTGGACTGGAAAGGACTTGGCATCAACATCAACGGCGAGTACATCACTAATCTCCGTTTCGCAGATGATATCGTGGTCATGGCTGAGACCCTGGAAGACTTGGGCAAAATGCTCAATGACCTCAGCAGAGCTTCCCAACAAGTGGGTCTAAAAATGAACATGGATAAGACGAAGATCGTGTCGAACTCTCATGTCGCACCCACTCCAATTGTAATTGGTTGCTGGGCACTCGAAGTTGTTGACGAGTATGTATACCTGGGACAAACAGTCCAACTAGGTAGGTCCAACTTCGAGAAAGAGGTGTCTTGGCGAATCCAGCTCGGTTGGGCAGCGTTCGGGAAGCTACGCTACATCTTCTCGTCGTCCAAGATACCACAGTGTCTCAAGACTAAAGTCTTTGACCAGTGTGTTGCCAGTGATGTCTTACGGAACTGAAACGTGGTCGCTCACAATGGGCCTCATACGAAGGCTCAGAGTCACACAAAGGGCAATGGAAAGAGCTATGCTAGGAGTTTCTCTGCGTGATCGAATCAGAAATGAGGAGATCCGCAGAAGATCCAAAGTCACCGACGTAGCTCTGCGAGTCGCTAAACTTAAGTGGCAGTGGGCAGGGCACAACAAGACCGCATCCATCGGGAAGCCGATGGATGCGGGCAAAACAAGACCGGTCAGCGTGGAAAGCCTTGGGGGAGGCCTTTGTCCAGCAGTGGACATCTATAGGCTGAAGAAGAAGAAGATATGATTGCCTTTCAAGCGTCGATATCTATGTCCTACCTACTCTAGTAAGTATATATAAATAAATTAATTTTCCTTTTGAGTTTTTGCAATAACTAAAAATTATTTAATTTTAATTTAAGGATACTAATTTTAAAGTGTAGTGTAAGTACCTACATATACAATATCATAATCATCTGCCTAGCCTTTTTCCCAACTATGTTCGGACCGGCTTCCAGTCTAACCGGACGCAGCATTTAGGAATACGATAGATACCTCCAGTTAGACAGATTTCCAGTATTTAGGTAAACAATATATAAAACAAAAACATGTTTAAAATATTATTTGTCAAAGAATTGTAAAGCAACCGTAAGAATACCTTAAAGAAATCTCTTAGATGAACTTCAGGGCCTAGCTGCCGGCATTAGCCTCCTATTATTTTAAAATGAAGTGTCTCGTAGAGGCATTGAACGAGATTTTCTTGGATCGACAATTTCGGGCAATAGGCAAAAGTTGGTTTTTCGTCTGTGCAGTAATAGTTTTCACATTGTGAATCGTCTCCAAAAATATGTTTTGGGCTGTTGATAATGTCTTTTTGTAAGTTTTTGATTTGCTCAGTAAATGGAACATTTTGAGCTCCTCGGAATCTTACTGCTGCTTTCACAGCAATGCGTAATCGGTTCACTCGATCAGAATGTAGTAGCTTGCGTTCGTTTAATGGGATGGACGTATCTTTCATCAAACTTAAATTTTTTCCATTATAATTGCGCATTAAGTGATTGGAACACTCCACTTTTTCAACCGTAACGTTTCAATATGGCCTGCTTTCCAATATGTTTTTATACACACTTGAGTCACCATCAGCAATAAGTTTTGCATACACCAAATTATGTGTTTTCACAGATTCTCTAAATCCCTCAACGATTATTGATTTCTCCATACTAGTGGAAGAGCCAGTATGTGTATGTGTATATTTTTATTACACCGGTGTTTCAGGGGTGTAATATTTTTATTAGCTGCACGGGAACATGTAACATAGTATTTATTTATAATACCAACATGTAATAATTTGCCACTTTTTACCCCTATTATAGCCCCAACGCCTGCTGCGGAAGAAAAATTTGTTTTATATGAACGTTTTCCCCAAGCAGCATCAGCTGTTACGGCTATAGTTGGTATACCTGATGGACTTACATTGCCACTTTCGAGAGCTATAGAAGCCTCTTCCTTACCAGCTTCTATTATTGTGGCTTCGGCTGTAGTTTTCCACCAGTTAAATAAATTGACGTGACATTTTTCATAAATGGATTTATTCATAAGTGGCAAATCTATGGAAGCTTTGGATTATTTTCTTTACTCTGCAATAAATAGCATATGATTATATAAAGAAAACAGTAACAAGCTGTATTTGATTGAAAGACTTGTGAAATAAAATTAATAAATAGTTGTAGGTTATTCATGCGATAACACAGGTCAGCGAGGTTTGGAAGTATAAAGGGGAGGCCTTTGCCCAGCAGAGGGAGACAACACAGAGAAACGTACTGTGCCTACATCAACTTCGACACTCATAGTAGATGACGAAGTGGTATCCAGTTGATTAAAAGTACGTTCTTTAAGCACTTGTCTGGCTCTTGCCATTCCCTCTCTATTCCTCTTTCTTTTATTGATACATTGGTAATGCGCTCCCTTGTTTCGCCCCATTATCTTTAAAAAAAAAATGAGTTTAGGTATAACAAAAGTATTATGTGAATTGACTTTAATAGAAAACTAAAAAACCCAAGATATTTTTAAATTGGTTCACAAATGATGGAAAAATCTACGAACTCACAAAAAAATATACTCCTTCATTTTTAAAGTCAGTTAAAAATTAGTTAAAGCAATCCAAGGGATAAGTCGTAAATATCCTAATATAATTCACAACTAATATAATATTAGTAAGAAAGAAAAATAATTAAAGGACCAAGTTGTGGTAGTCGCAGTATATTTTTTACATAAACCTACGTAAAACTCGCGAGCTCCTGCGACACAAAGTGATACGTCCTCTCGCTGTGCTAGCCGAGTTACCACTGAGCCGGCTGCGTTTGCGCGCTCGTAAATATAGTAGATTTTGACATTGATTTTCATGATGAAAAAAATTTTTTTTTAGAAAATAAACTTTTGTTTCTATTATAAAAATACCTTAAATTTAATGAGGCATTTTTTAATTTTTAAAAAAAGTTGCTTTATTATAGAAAAAACATACTTGTTTGGCTGCAGTTTTCCCTTGAATTTCTTAATTTCTGTCTTCTTTTTTGGCTGAATTATGAAATAAACTCGAAAAAGTGGTCAAGCTAGCAGCAAGATAGTTATATGCTGATGTGAATAGTACTTTTTTATAGGCAAAATCGCTTGTAGTTTCTTCAGAATCTATGGTCAAACTTCACTCGAACGTGAAATTTGAAAAAAAGAGTATCGGAAATTGTAGATTTACTACTAATTATGAAGTTTCTTGAAAAAAGTAGTCAAGCTAGCAGCTAGATGAAGAGTTGTACTATCCATATCATACATAATTTTACTAATATTATTTAACATATTCTCACAATCATGGAACAAAATTGATCAAAATGAGCAGATTAACAGGACGGACCCTTAAAGTATGTAAATTAGCGCCGATTAAAGCAGTTAGGTTAGGTTAGGTATCCGTTAGGTTCCGTGTGCAGTTTCTAGCCTGCCATCGAACGCGTCCCCAGGTGGCGGATAGGGGAACGGCCTCCAGAAATGGGGGTTACCGGTTTACCGGCGCGGACCAAAACCAGAAGTGGGGACCGCTTCGGCGGTCACACGTGCGGCGGGTCGGCCACCACTCCAGGTGGCTGACGTGACCCGAACCCCGGGTCACCCTCGGGCAACCCGGTCTCCTCATTGAGAGGAGCTGGGAGCCCCGTTTGCCTCCGGGCAAACGAGTGGGGCTAAGAGGAAGGACACCTCGCTAAAAAACCCTTGGCTGCTGCGTCTTCTCGCACAAGAAGACGTACCCAGTCCGGCCCCTCCGTATTGGGGGACCATTGTGGGCCTGCCTTTTGGCGGGAATCGCCGGCGGGGGATAGGTTTCGAAATAGTTTATTTGGATTCAATCCCCCTTATTCAGAAACGCTGTTTAAAGTCAACTAGTGATTAGCGATTCTTCAACCATACATTTTTGACCTTTTAACGTCACTTAACTTTAACCACGGTTTATGAATAAACACCAGTGTTTAAGGGGTTTATTCAGAAACGATCATCAAAGTTAGGTGACGTGCAAACGTCTAACATATATGTTTAAACAATCGCTAATCACTAGTTAACTTTAAGCAACGTTTATGAGTAAGGGGGTAAATCAATGCGACGACATTTTTCTAAAGCGAAATGTTCAATCACTTTTTTATTAAAATCTGGTATTGGTAAAACCACAGATTTCAGAATACTACGTAGTAAAACAAAATAAAAACAATTACTTAATGTAAACAAACAATAATTACGCAAAGCGTCACAGATACTTACAGCCGGCCGCTGGCTGTTTACTCAATGTTGCAACTACAAGCACTCGATGTTTAACGAAATTCGTCGGCTTACGTGCCGACGAATTTCGTTAAACATCGAGTACTTTTGGTAAGTGTTGGCCACATTATACTATTTGGTGTTGGCCCGCTCGAAATTTATTCTTCATAGAGAAAATAAACTGAATAGCATTTTATATCAGCGCCATCTACCACCATTCATGTCACTTAAAGCTATATGCCATTTAAAAACAATATAGACAAGACATAGATGGCGGTAGCGGCCGGGCTTCGGGCGGTCCCATGGTGGCCCTCTGTTGACTTTTTTAAGAAACTTTTTTGCTTGACACTCCGCTCGACTTAAGCTCGTCTAATCTTGTTGTTCGTCACTGTGCATCTGTACGTAGTATTCTGTAATCTGTGGTGTAAACCACAAATCTTTGGTGATTCATAAAACTTTCCTTTTAATGGTATAGTAGATAACCATTTTTGCCTTTTATCAAGTCCTTGGGAAAACTGAAACAGAAAATTAGTTGTATTTCCTGAAACCGAGTTAACAGATGTATTGAAACCTAAAACTTTGAATAATGAAATTAAATTTTAATGACATGCTTTCATAAATTTGTTATTAAATTTTAATGAAAGCATGTCTATTTAGACATTTATTACCATTATTATCTTATTTTCCAGTAACCTCGCATCTGTATGCTAGGTGAAATTAATTACAAGTTTATTTTTTACTTGTGTAAATTGCCAAAGATATTTCATGTGTCCCCTAAAACACGTGACATATTCAATGAAATTAGGATCTACATGAAATTCAAACACTTCCTCAAAAAAAAAACATCCATCTTACGGAAAAAATATGGTCACTCTTTTGTTCTTTGTTTACAAACATGCAATTTTGACGTTCGAGATTTTAAACGTAACACTTTCAATTATTATACTCGATTTAAACATATAAATGCCTGAAAGATGACATTAATTATTAGAAAAACATTTTTGACACAGTTTGAAACGAGAAATATTGGCGGATCTCTAAAATATTGGCTTGTATTATGTAGAGATTGTGTGTAATTTAAAATCTGGCATTTTTGAACTTACAGAAAGATAACATTTGATGTTGGGTTCCACACATTTCCACAATCTTTCACTACACAATACATAGTAAAGCACTCTAAATTAACTCACAAATCCTCGAATATATTCAGTAAAACGTTTCAAGTGGTAGAAAAGCGATTGACAGAATAGCCATTTTTGTTAATAGCCTTCCAACAGTGTTGCAAGCTATGCGCCTCAAATATAATTTTAATAAAAAAACTACAGTATGTATAATTTTTGAATAACTATTAAAATATTAGGACCTTTAAGACCTGTATTTGGATTTCACAATATATTAAAAAAGTGAGTTTCTTTGTTTTTGTCGTACATTTATGATCAGGTAACTAGGAAAACTTCCATTTTATTTTGGCAATTTTTAATTTAAGTGCAAGCGAGATGGAAAGCATAATAAAGATGAATAAAGTTGGCTTCAGTTATTTCTTCTAGGTGCAACATCTACTGGTTTTATAATATTCTTGATCGGATACAGTGAGTGAACTAGGGTTGTAACGGAGGCTTGTTAGCGGAGGCGGAGGCGTATGCGGAGGCGACGAGTCTCAGTTAACGGAGGCGGAGGTGAAAGTACATATAGAAAAAATTGAAATTTATGGTTAATTAAAACAAAATTTTTATTTTAAATATGTGCATTAATAGTAGTATACTTGATCAAAAAAATATTACCTTCTTGTAATGAAAATTAAGCAGAAACAAATTGTGTTTGCCGCATTCCCGCCTCGCACTAGTTGATTCTTGACAATCTTGACCATTTCGCACTCAAACGCTGCCGGACGGTTGTCGAGCGTCGCAGCTTGCGCGTTATTTATTTTATAAATACGTAAATAAACCTCCGTTATAACTCCGCAAAAATTGTGCGGAGGGGAGGCGAAAGCGAAGTTAAGAGTTTTTGCGGAACTTCCGCAGTAGCGGAAGCGGAGGCGAAGCTCCGTTACAACCCTAGAGTGAACCATCTTTGTAAGATGACTAAAATGTCAAAGTGTATAGCCAGGTGTAAAAACAGGGAAAAATACATTGTGAATGATGAATACAAATTATAAAATTAAAAAGAAAGTTAAATAATAAAATTAAAATTATCAAGATTGAGCATAAATATTACATTAGATACATTATAATACATTATACAATATATTACATTATTATATTACATTACAGAACAAAAATTATAGAATTATACAGTAGAGTACATTGAATAAATTTGAGAAAAAAGATAAATATTATAAATTAATAGGTCAAGAATGAGCATTTATAAGAACAACAAATGTGTACTATGGTAGGAATTTTTAAGTACGTAGGGTAGATGTTGAACAGTTAGAGATGGCTGCATATGCTACTACTGTCGATAGTCACGCAAGAACTATGAAATTAAACCTTAAGGTTCCTAACCAGTGTGCTTACGAAAATGTCTTATTAAATGACATTTCTGGCTAAAATTGAGTTTACATACATCACACGTATAAGGTCTTTCACCAGTATGTGTACGAATATGTCTTATTAAACTACTCTTGTGACTAAAATTACGTTTACATAAATCACACGTATAAGGTTTTTCACCAGTGTGTGTACGCATATGTGTTGCTAAATAACTCTTCCGACTAAAACTACTATGACATTTGTGTATGTCACCGCCAGAAACACTATAAATGTAGTTACAATTATAAGATCTTTCACCAGTGTGTGTACGCATATGATTTGTTAAAGTGTTCTTCTGACTAAAATTACGTTGACATATATCACACTTATAAGATCTTTCAACAGTGTGTGTACGCATATGTATTGTTAAATTAAACTGTTTAGTAAAATTGCGTTGACATACTTCACACTTATATGGTTTTTCACCAGTGTGTGTACGCAAATGATTTGTTAAAATACTCTTACGAGTAAAATTACGTTCACAGACAGAACACTTATAAGGCTTTTCACCAGTGTGTGTACGCATATGCGCTGTTAAACTACTCTTCTTAGTAAAATTACGTTGACATAAATCACATTTATAAGGTTTTACACCAATGTATGTATGCATATGCATTGCTAAAAGAACCTTTTGTCTAAAATTGTCTTGATATACACTACTTACAAGGTTTCTGACCAGTGTGTTTATGAATATGTCTTATTAATAGACCCTTTTCAGTAAAATCGCGTTGACATACACCACACTTTTATAGTTTTTCACCAGTGTGTATACGCATATGAACGGTTAAATTCTTTTTTTTGTATTATAACTACACTGACAAATACGACACTTATAAGGCTTCACATCACGCTTGTAATATTTTTCACCAGTGTGTGTGCACATATGTATTTAAACTTACCCTTGTGACTAAAATAACTGACAGAAATTGCAATTATAAGGTTTACAGTGCAGTGTGTGTATGCATGTCTTATTAAATAACGCTTGTGACTGAAATTACAGGGACATACATCACATTATTTATCACCAGTGTGTACGAATATGAAATTTTAATTTACCCTTTTGTACAAAACAACTCTGACGAATAACATACTTCTACTCTTTTTTAATTAATGAGAACTACGCAGATTACATGTAAGTCTCTTTGAAATATATGCACGGCTGGGACGTCCATTTCTGAGTTTCTGGATAACATTTGAATCTGATATTTCTTTGGTCATGTGCTCGGCTGTTATTGCATCTCTTTCTTTTGTTCTTCGTGTGTTCTGTTTTGGTTTCCTCACAACGGTTGCCTCTGTGTAAGTAAATATAGTAAGCACATTTAGAAAGAACATTGACATGAATTGTGACGAATTTCACCACTTTGTTAAGCAACTTAATGGTTGTTGCTGCGGTATAAGAGTTGGGCTTGTTACTCACAAGCCAAACTGTTAAGTAAGTAAGGCATAGGTTCGATTCTTTCTTAAACTGATAAATTTTATTAAATTTTAAAATTCTATTGTGAGTTTCCAGAAATTAAAAAAAAAATATAATGTTTGTGGAACAAGTTTGGAAGTTTAAAAATACCTATAGGTAGGATGCACGAAGTAAATACCAAGATACGATGGATAATACCGACAAGATAATGACTCGCCGACAGAATAATGGCTTGCACACATGCAAGCGACCTGCCGGACGCTTGCATGAGTGCGAGCGCCGTCATTGTTTTGTTTGTTTTTGTTTGTCGAGTTAATACTCCGAGTCCGAGTTATAATCATCTCCGTGACACGCAGCTCCTGCTTGTGTCGCTCAAATACAGGCTACGCCTCTGTTTAGGATAAAAGGGCCAGTCTCCCAAGCGGAAAAGACGGAGGTGGGGACTGGCGACGGCTCAGTTGTCAAAAGTCAATCGCTCGGTGCGATGAAAAATAGAAATAAAAGATGGCGGACCCATCGCGCAGTGTGCAGTCCAGCTGAAGCAGTCTTTACAGGAGAGTGTGTTGGTATTTTAGAAGCCTTAGACTATTTATATTAAAACATCAAAATCAGATATTCGATGGAGATTCGTTGCGAGTGTTCCGACCGCCTTCAGCTTTTGGGAGTTGAGATTTCCTCGGACCTTAACTTTGGGCGGTTCATTGAGTCCAAGGCTAAGGTGGCTGCCAGGAAACTTGGCGTTATCGCAAAGGTCCGGCAGTACTTCACAGCCCAGGTGTGAAGTAGCTTCTAATGTTATACAAAGCACAGGTCCGTTCGTGTGTGGAGTACTGCAGCCACATTTGGGCTGGTGCTGCCAAGTGTCACCTGGCCACTTTGGATTCAGTGGAGAGACGTGCAAAGAGGCTGATTGGTGACCCTGATCTAACTCGAGTTGGTCTCCAAAGCCTAGAGCACGGGCGTAGAGTAGCCAGCCTTTCGGTGTTCTATAGGATGCATTTCGGGGAGTGTGCGATGGAATTGCATGATTTAATTCCCCCATCTCCGTTCCACCAGCGGACGACCCGTCGTAGCGGACGAAGCGTTTCGCCTCCTCATTTATACCGCGTACATCGAGGGACTGGAATAATTTGCCAGCGGCGGTGTTTCCGTCGGACTACAATTTGAGTGTCTTCAAGGCTAGAGTGAATAGGCTGTTAATAAACTAGTGCGCTTTACCATCAACGATTGCGTCACTGCTTACCATCAGGCAGGATTGCGGTCAAGCGCTAGTTTATAATAAAAAAAAATATATATATAAAAAAAAAAGATAACAAGGTCAGTATTTTTTTCAGATTCCCGTAGTAGTATTCAGGCCCTTAAGCAAAATCAATTTCATAGCAAAATTAATAGTCAAGTCATTATGGATATAAAGAACTTGTTATTTGAATGCTACCAAAACGGCTTGGACGTTGAGATAATCTGGATTCCCGGTCACTCGGGTATTGCTGGCAAAGAGTGCGCTGATTCGTTAGCAAAGTATACCACATGGAATCCGGTTGATCAAAAACACTACGTATAATTACGATTTGCGGAATAGTGCCTGCTAAAATCAAGGGCATCTACTACGCTGACATACAGCCTGAGTATGAGCATAGGCCCTGGTTTTCTAAATATCCTAAACTAGCGGCCGCCAGCGAATTCGTTCGCATGGAGTTAGTTATGCTCCGCTCCTATTGGTCGCAGTGTGATGTTATATAGCCTTAAACGTTTCTGGATTAATGGGCTATCTAACAAAAAAGAATTTTTCAAATCGGAATAGTAGTTCCTGAGATTAGCGCATTCGAACAAACCAATTTTTCAACTTTATATATTAGTATAGATGCAAAGAAAACCCTGTCCGACCCGTGAAGGTATTGTTAGGTATCGATAACTGATTCTACTAATGCCTACAAAGTTGGGCTAAAGTTAAAAAAAATATAGTAATTCGCAACAGGAGGTAAATTAATACACGTGCGGTAGCCATTCATCCGCGGGCGAAGGGGGACAGGGCACGCGGCACGTGGTCGCATCGCTATTCGCTCATAATGATATCTACCGTACAAAATGGTGTTGTCACTTATTAAAAAAATACCAAATTTTGGGGAAGTTGGAATTAATTCGCGGAAAAAAAAGATTATTTCAAATACTGCTGGTTTCAGGCGGGATTGCGGTCAAGCACTACTTTAAAGTTATTAAAAAAAAATCTCATTATGTAATTTAATTTAAAGATGGACTAAATTTAATTTTGAGTATTATTTGTTTTATTTTATAACATAAAGTGGATGATATATTTTACAACATTATGTTGATTAAAACTTAACACAGAAACAAGTTTGAAATAACTCAAAACATTATCTGATCAATACAAAATGAACAGATTGTATTTTTGTTTAAGATATTATTTACGGACAATATTATTTTTGTTTTTAAAACGTACCATCACCTTGATATTTCTCCTTTGGGTCAACAATAATATCTAGTTCCAGTCAACAGCAATATGTTTAGTTAGACATACACCTACAATATTTATCTGCTTTATTGGAGATTTAAAAACCTCCCGGGATACTTCAAAGCGGCTTCCATTTCTTAGAGAATTTGCCTGGAAAGGGATGATTAAATAATTATGAAAATATACTGGCAATCACAGTCCCACAAGCACAAACTTTGTGTTTTTAAAATTACTTAAAAGAGCCCCAAGTAAGTACAGTAATACCCTGACTTACGCTACCTCGACTTACGCGAATTCGGAGTTACGCGATTTAATTTTCTCGTCCATTCTTTTTTTTGTTTGAACGCCGCGCAATCAAGGGCAAGCGGCGGCGTTTGTGTTTAGCTCCCCCAAAGCATTATTATTCGTTCAGTTTACAACAGGCACATATGTGTAGTGCGGAATCCGCGCGTAGGTACATAAGCTACGATTTTGTGTTTTTTTGTGCGTAGTAAATTGTACCCCGACTTACGCGAATTCGACTTACGCGGATAGCGCTCAGTTCCACCCATCACATAGTTCCGAGGTATTACTGTACTTAAGTAATTCCAATGTATCCTGGAGAGTCGACCATGCTACTAATTTAACTGACCACTGCGCTGGCTATGTGGTCATACACTAACATGTTATAACTATGCATCTACAGGTTAAGGTATAAACTTGGGCTATCATGAGTCTATCTCTATATCAAACTATACAGTGAAGCGTTTTATTTGTATGCATTATTGTCAATACAATTAATAACAGCTCCAAGACTTTAAATAAATTAAATATTGTTTGAAATAACATTTAATATTTTTATGAATAAAACTTTATTTTTTAATTTTGAGGGTAGGTAATAATAAGTCTCTGTATAATATAACCTCTAGTTTGCTCACCATACACAGTGTTTGAACACTGTGTATGAAGTCTATTATCAGAAATTGGCAGTTTCTAAATAAAATACAAACAACTAACAAAATATAGTTTAAAAAGAAAACAGTTAATTACACACTAATATTGTTGCTGGTATTATTTTTTTACTTATATATATTTTATTGTACAGCAAAAATATACATTACTTATAGAATACATTCAACACTACAAAATACACTATGGAAGGTCTTATCACTAATGTAATCTCATCCAGGCAACTAAGTCATGTGGTTAACTAAGTCATGTGGTTTTTTTGCTTCCCTTTAATTTATTACCTCAACAAATGTTTAGAGAGTAAATAGATGAAACTGTTCAAGAAACATCATGTTAAAGGCGGGTTTGAAGTAGATACACAAGTGCAAAAGACGTCAACATTACGGTCCTTAACTAAATGAACTCTAATAATATCAACTTACTGGAATATCAGTCAGCTTCTCATAGTTTATGCAAATTCCCGTTGGTCACTACACACATGCGATCATTCTCCGTTAAACAAATCCTTCAAATAAGTAGCCTTTCCATATTTTAGCTCAAAAGTGTAAGGCGTAAGTTAACGAATATGTTTTATCTAATTATTAAGTAACATAATTTAAATTAAAAAAAAAAAAACAAGAAATTATAAAGCTACCCTTAGAGCAAAATTTTAAATTGTTTTATTGTGACAGTTTGATTGTCAGTGTCACTATCAGCCAGCAGCACTTGACATTGATTGATAGTAAAGAATATAACTTTAAGTACTGGATACTGGGCTTTTAAGTGATTCTTTTTTATACATATATCAATCTTTAATTTAGTTAGTTTAGTTTATACTTCACCCAAAATGAACATTTTTATTGTTTTCCCCGTAGATGTTGAATTCTGAATTAGTTTTAAAAATAAATTATTTATTAAATGTTTAAGTGTTGGTGGACAGGAACTATATAATTCCAATATAAACAAATAGACGTTCGAAAATCGGTGACCCCATGTTACTTTATTGATGACCTCAAAATATTTTCAATGACGCTGAGGAGCATAACCAGTGGCGTAGCTAGCTTGGATGGCACCCGGGGCGGAAGTTGGTAGTGTCACCACATGGAAAGTAAAAAACTGGCATGGTATCTCTCCACAACTGTGCTGTCATCTGTATACCCAAAGATCCCGGGCATCAGCAGATCGTTAATATGCAGCTAGTACAGAGTTGCAAAGAGAAAAGACCCCGGAGGAATACCGGCATTAGTCGATATGGGTTCAGATGAGCAGCTGTCTACAACAACTCGAAGGGACCGTTCAGTCAGGAAGTCTTTTCACATCACATTTTGGAACAAATGGAGCAATGGAATAGTAATACGCTTCAAAATAAATCCAACTGATAGTAATTGTGTGTTACGCAATTAGGACGAGACGAGACGTGGACACTAACGGTCAGACTAGTCCATAAGTTTAAAGTCGCTCAGCGAGCTATGGAGCGGGCTATGTTGGGCGTCTCTCTGAAGGACCGCATCAGAAATGAGGTGATCCGACAGAGGACCAGAGTCACCGACATAGCTGAGAGGATTAGCAAGCTGAAGTGGCAATGGGCTGGTCACATATGCCGCAGGACTGACAACCGTTGGGGTAAACGAGTCCTCGAGTGGAGACCGCGTCTCGGCAAACGTAGCGTGGGACGCCCTTGGGCGAGATGGAGCGACGACATCAAAAAGGTGGCTGGTAGTGGCTGGCGGAGAACTGCTCAGGATCGAGCTTGTTGGCGTGCCATGAAGGAGGCCTATGTCCAGCAGTGGACGAGTAGGGGCTGATGATGATGATGATGACGCAATTAGGTGCTGATCGGCCCAACAAAAATATGGTCTACGCACACCTCGCCCGCCTGCCTACTGTTGCGCGACGCTTGGGGACTCTGTCCACCTATGTCCACGCCGCGCCCTTAGTACTATGATCTACACTCAACAGTGCCATGCGCTCGGTAACGACACTGCAACAATTTCTTAATGTATTTGGGGTAAACATGGTGTAAAAATTATTGAAATCGATTCAGTTGCTTATTCTAAACAAACTATATTCAGGTTCCGTATAAAAAAAATAACGTGTCATATTTTTTTCTCGTTCTTTTGGTAGAATGTTTGTAGATTTAGTAGTTTTCAAACGCTACAAGTAGTAGATTCGCTAAATTAAATCTGGTCCAAAGAATTTATATAAATACCTAGAAAGCTGACGAGCCGGCAAAGGCGTTCCTAGAAAGAGAAACGCACGAAGGACCCCTATGTCCTTTTCTAGTAGGGTGTACACAGTTCATAAGAAAATTGGGACATTTAATAAACTTCAATTTTTTTTTTTTTTGTAAAAACTAATAACAATAAGAGGTAGCTACAAAATAAAACATGAACTTTATTTATATTGTATACTAGCGACCCGACCCGGGTTTCGCTCGAATAAATGTATTTTATTAGGTATATATAACTTTATCTTGAATCACTCTATCTATTAAAGAAAAGCGCATCCCGTTACTTAGTTTTATGGATCTAAACATACATAGGGACAGTTACAAGCTCGCGTTGCCCCTGTGCGCCGCAGCCTCTATGTCTCTGTAATATCTTCGAAAATATTTATTAAATTACATGCTGTAAAAGGCAATATTGATATATATAAAATGCAAAATGAATTTAGTGAATAAGGTTTTCAGTACGTTGACTTAATAGAAACGCTTGGAACGCAAGTCATACCCACGCCCACGCGCCTCAATTCGGGTGCCCTCTCGGTACTCTAGCTAGCAGTCTACCTAGTAGTCACGCACCAAAGAGTATAATAATATTAGCACACACGGTTGTGATAAGTGGACGACGCGGCGCGCTATGCTGCGTAATATAATTAAAAAATAACAAAAGGCATGTTCAAGAAATCAACACATTTATTTATACAAAGTGTTACAGACGTAACAAATACAATACACTTTGAAAGACAAAAAATTGTCAACCATCATACCGCAAATGTATAACCTTGTTTTAGTTGTTGGTTCAACTGGAATAACTTCATGCCATTATTCTCGAATTCCATCATCACTTGGAACACTGCAAGAAAATTATGTTCACCTACAATCAATAAATATCGAACCGGACGAAGCGTTTCGCCTCGTCCTTTATACCGCGTACATCGAGGTACTGGAGGAATTTGCCAGCCGGTGGTGTTTCTAAGGCTTTTTTTTATTAGTTATAAACTAGTGCTTGACTGCAATCCCGCCTGATGGTAAGCAGTGATGCAATCGTTGATGGTAAAGCGCACTAGTTTATTAAGCCTATTCAATTAAAAAACTTAGGAATAGGAAGGATAACGACAGTTGAGCGAGGTGATGCAATGTTAAACCCAACAACACGACTAACGATGCTGCGCCAGAGGGAGATTGATCTGGAGACTCTCCACGACCAAACTTTCGACACAACAACATTTGGCGCATCGTACCCGGCACACATCGCAACACAACTGCTCAGACCCTTCACCAAATATCATGCCGGAACACGACGAATCGCTTGGCGAAAAAATAATAATTATAAAATGGTTAGGTTAGTTATTCAAGTAGATTAAACTTTTTGTAAAACTGTAAGGTAAGTATAGCTAATACATATAGTTGACATACCTACACTGATAAGCTGTTTGTTACATTTTCTTTAGGACATATTAGGTATAAAAATTTTCAAGAAAATATACAATTTGTTTCTAGTAAGTCTTTTCACTTTTTTAACAAACTTAAAAAAGGAAAATGTTCTTTGTTCAGCTGTCTTGTCTTTTTTACAGAACATTATACTCATCCTACACAAAAAAAAAAATTGCATCGACCATATTGATTAATTAACCCAATATGTCATCGGTGTTGCCATTTAATAGTTCATACTATCTGCTAATATTGTTTTATTTTTATTTATTGATCACAATAAATGCATTGATTAAATGTTGAGCTAAGCAGTTAGTTATTTTAATGCTTAAACAATTACGAGTCACTGATATAACTGTACTCGGTTTGTTATTTACGCTGATATACAATAGTATATCAGCGTAAATAACAAACCGAGTGGATGAAGTTTATGTATCAAAGTTACCAAATAGTGGTTTCATTTCACACTGGCAGTCTGCGGGAACGGGACACAGGGGTCTTTCGATGCCTCTCATGCGGAACTTTAGGTATTTATGCCTAAGTTTTGTGGCAATATAAGCTTTATGGAGTAGGCTTTAGGTTTATTTTTGAATGCTGTTGTTTAGATATTATTATTACTCGTAATCATTCTATATATTTAAAATTCTTTGATCTGGTCACGCTGATAGCGCATTTGGCAGTCAGGATGTCAATATTTATTATCTATACTTACTAATATCACAGATTACAGAATATTCCATAACACACTAAATGGGATTCAGTGGGAATGTTCTCGGATTAGATGTGGTTTATTTTGTTATAAATAATTGTTTTATTATTGATTAATAATTCTTTCAACTGTTCCAAAATATTAGTCTTGGATTTATTTAGTGTAAAATTCAATTTATTTTCTTTTACGTTGTGTATTTATAACGTGAAACGAAACTATAATTTAAAAAGTAACTGATAGAAATATATTATATACCTGGAAATAGTAAACTAGTAAATAAAAGTCATGATAATGATTAACAGTCAGGTTATATTTATCAGCTATAAAATCTCATAACCATTATGTTATTAGGTACTATCACAAGGTTTTATCATATTAAAGAGTGTTTAGCAACTTTCTAACAGTAATACAATAATTTATCATAGTTTTTCTTACAAGGAAATTGCACTCTTCCGAGTGCTACATTATTTAGCAAGAATACATAAAAATGCAAACAAAACATTGTACTTAGCTTCCAATAACCTACAACGTGGCCACAACACGATAACACCCCAGAAAATCCCCCTTTATCCACTCTTCCAACTATCAGTATTTACAATTTTTCAGTACTTTAGTTTTTCAAAATCCTTCAAAAACCATTGTCAAAAACCCCGCACTGACCGCTCTCTAACTTTTTAAATTATAGTTTCGTTTCACGTTATAAATACACAACATAAAAGAATAAATTGAATTTTACACTAAATAAACCCAAGACTAATATTTTGGAACAGTTGAAAGAATTATTAATCAATAATAAAACAATTATTTATAACAATTTATTGACCACCAGTGCTCGTCATGGATATTGAACATCCCAACTCGAGTGAACGTGGACTTATCGGTCCACAGAATGTTGGTGTTAGGATGTTCCTTAAGCCAGCGACAGAATTCTATTCTGGATTCATGATCAGCCCCGTATAAGGCTTGTACACGTCGGTCGTGGTACGGGTGCAATTCTTTCGCATAAAACACTTTCCAAACATAATACTGGCTGAGTTCGAAATGTCTGGCAGCACTCTAGTACTCCGTCGCGGGTATCACTCGAAATAATCCAATACATTCTCTTCAAGAACAAGTGAATAGCGTGTGGGGCCCCGCGCTTGCGCGTGCACTGGGGTTCGAAACTGGCCGTGATCAATCAGCCGTTGTGTTACTGCTAAAATGGTTTGCAGTCTTGGCACTTGTGTGACTAGGCGCAGTGTACAATCATCTTGCTTCCTATAAATTGTCACCACTTACTGCGTATAGGCGCATCATTTCTAGCCACTCGATATTCGAGTACTGATAGTTCTTACCACTCATTATGAAGTAGGTAGGTAACCTATTCACTCCTTGTTGCACAACGTAGCGATCGCAAACAACGCTTAATGACCGGTAGCACGCGCAATCTTTCGCTTCCGGGGTCAGAACTCAACTAAGACAATCTATTTTAAGTGAAAGTGGAGAGTCACCCGCGCCACACTTTTCAAAGGATAGCGTCCTACATTCTAATTGGATGACAGTCCACGTGGACTATACTAGATTGGCTTACGTTATTTTGTCTCGGAAAATGGTGATGGATTGACCAATCTACTTGTGTGCGGAGTGGGTATTTGTCCGTTTGATACATAAACATTATTACCAGGATGTTTCATATTTCTAATATACCTATTACTTATTTTTCGTTGTACCTATTACCTTAAATACAGGAAGAAAAAAAAATCGCGGCTAGAGGTACTTGTATAATGTCGGATACAGTGAGTGAACCGTCTTTGTAAGATGACTAAAATATCAAATTGTATAAACCAAAATGACAGGTGTAAAAACAAGGAAAAATACATTGTGAATGATGAATACAAATTATAGAATTAAAAAGAAAGTTAAACAATAAAATTAACATTATCAAGATTGAGCATAAATATTACATGTAGAGTAGGCAGAAGAAAAACCAAAATTGAGTATAAAGAACATTGAATAAATTTGACAAAAAGATAAATATTTTAAATTAATAGGTCAAGAATGAGCATTTATAAGAACAACAAATGTGTACTATGGTTGGAGGTTTTAAGTACGTGGGGTAGATGTTGAACAGTTAGAAATGGCTGCATATGCTACTACTGTCGATAGTCATGCAAGAGCTATGAAATTAAACTTTAAGGTTCCTAACCAGTGTGCTTACGAAAATGTCTTGTTAAATGACATTTCTGGCTAAAATTACGTTTACATACATCAACCGGTATAAAGTCTTTCACCAGTGTGTATAAGCATATTTTTTTTTTTTTTTAATAATTTGGCTCCATCGATGACCGATGATTCTGCCAACGTCAAGGTGGAGAGTGTATAAGCATATGTTTTGCTAAATGACTCTTCCGACTAAAACTACGATGACATTTGTGTATGTCAACGTCAGAAACACTATAAGCGTAGTTACACTTATAAGGTCTTTCACCAGTGTGTGTACGCATATGTTTTGTTAAAGTGCCCTTCTGACTAAAATTACGTTGACATAGTTCACACTTATACGGTTTTTCACCAGTGTGTGTACGCAAATGGTTTGCTAAAGTACTCTTATGAGTAAAATTACGTTGACAGACAGCACACTTATAAGGTCTTTCACCAGTGTGTGTACGCATATGACATGTTAAATGACTCTTCTGCTTAAAATTACGTTGACAGTCAGCACACTTATAAGGTCTTTCGCCAGTGTGTGTACGCATATGATTTGTTAAATTACACTTGTGACTAAAATTACATTGACACTCAGCACACTTATAAGGTCTTTCACCAGTGTGTGTACGTATATGAGTTGTTAAATTACACTTGTGACTAAAACTACGTTGACATAAATCACATTTATAATGTTTTTCACCAATGTATGATTGCATATGCATTGCTAAAAGATAATTTTGTCTAAAATTGCCTTGATATACACTACACTTACAAGGTTTCTCACCAGTGTGTTTACAAATATGTCTTGTTAATAGACCCTTATCAGAAAAATCGCGTTGACATACTCCACACTTTTATGGTTTTTCACCAGCGCACCATACGCATATGAACGGTTAAGTTCCTTTTTTGTATTATAAATACGCTGACAAATACGACACTTATAAGGCTTCACATCATACTTGTAAGATTTTTCACTAGTGTGTGTGCACATATGTATTTAAATTTACCCTTGCGACTAAAATAACTGACAGAAATTACAATTATAAGGTTTCCTACCAGTGCAGTGTGTGTATGCATGCCCTATTAAATAACGCTTGTGAATGAAAATACAGGGACATTCATCACACTTTTTATCACCAGTGTGTACGAATGTGAAATTTTAATTTACCCTTTTGTACAAAACAACGCTGACGAATAACATACTTCTACTCTTTTTTTAATTAATGAGAACTACGCAGATTACATGTAAGTCTCTTTGAAATATATGTCAGGCTGGGAGGTCCATTTCGGAGTTTCTGGATAACATTTGAATCTGATATTTCTTTGGTCATTTGCTCGGCTGTTATTGCATCTCTTCCTTTTGTTCTTCGTGTGTTCTGTTTTGGTTTCCTCACAACGGTAGCCTCTGTGTAAGTAAATATAGTAAGCACATTTAGAAAGAACATTGACATGAACTGTGATGAATTTCACCGCTTTGTTAAGCAACTTAATGGTTGTTGCTGCGGTATAACTGTTTGGCTTTTGAGTAACAAGTGTTAAGTAAGACATAGGTTCGATTCTTTCTTAAACTGATAAATTTTATTAAATTTTAAAATTCTATTGTGAGTTTCTAGAAATAAAAAAAATATATAATGTTTGTGGAACAAGTTTGGAAGTTTAAAAATTCTATATATCTATATAATATATATATCTATCTATATAATAATATCTATAGGTAGGATGCTCGAAGTAAATACCAAGATGCGATGGATAATACCGACAAAATAATGACTCGCCGACAGAATATTGGCTTGCACACATGCAAGCGACCTGCCGGACGCTTGCATGAGTGCGAGCGCCGTCATTGTTTTGTTTCTAGTTAGATTATCTTAGCAATTTTATTGATGTCTTAGAGATGTCGCGCACGTAAACATCACATTTTAAATGAGAAAATAGGTATTCGTTCTTTGGGAACAAAATCAAAGTTTAGAAAGCATTGCTCGAAAATTGAATGTCGACATAAGTGTATTCTAAAATATTTCCTTTTATATTTTCATGTCTTCTTTCCATTGGAAATTTAAATTTGTAATTTACTTCCTTATAGAGAAACACACACACTTAATTGGAATTCAAGTAAAGTCAGATATAGACAAAATTTAGACGAAGAAGCTATGAGAACTTGGGAATTAATTGTGCAATTGCGAAAAAACAGTGACATTTCACGTTTTGACATTGACACGTTACTGTGCATGCAACATAGCTGACAGTAGATCATAGTAGTAGGCGCGCAACATTACTACTGCGACAACTTTAACGAGAACTTTGAGTACTACGTGAAGTAACATCTGTAGTGTTATTCTGTGATTACGACACGGACTTCGTGGACGTAAGGGAAAACTTCGGTACAACGTCAGCGACATTCTACTTGTCATTGCCTACAATCGATTGTACCTTCGTTGCCAATAAACTTCGCAACCCTTAGCCGGTATTTTACTACCCCCAGCCCGTAACATTATTATGAACTGATTGTGCAATTGTAAATATTGAAGACTGTACAATTTCGTGTATAAACTCAGGAATAAGTAACTAGTTTATGAATTACCAAAACTATAGTTGTCAGGATAAATTAATAATTTAGAATCAGCTTTACATAGACAGTCATTTCGATCCAGGCTTCAGTTTTCCTATCCTTTTAATTAGTGCAGCTGCCACCTTGAATATCCTTTTTGGCTTACTATCGGTGTAAACACCCTCTAAAACCTCAAAAACGACATATACGACGAATGATTGCAGCCGACATGTTGACTTTATACACTTTTTTTGTAATTATAACTAGTGCTTTTTATAATAATAACTATGATGTCTTTGCCTACGTTATAATAGATTTAATGTATAAACTTAACCCGTTGAGCGTCTTATGCACACACGGTGGTACATAAGAGATTTGCGCCCGACGTGTCTTATGCACCGACGTCGGAGCATAAGCGACATGGCTGACTTCACGTCATTCAAACCTATTACTACTGTGATTGGTTCACATAAAAATACTTCTATAGACAAGTGTGACACTTTAGCCAACATAATAACTTAAATGTTTACTATTTTTCAAGCGACAACATTTAAAAATTTAATTTTTTCTCGTACTCGGAAGAAGTCGTCCGCCATATTTTAATCACTGCGAACTCGGTCGTGTTTGGTGCTTTTTTAAAATGGATTTTAAAAGGAAACGGTAAGTGATTTTATTGAAATTATATATCAGATTACTGGAAATATTGTGTAGATTGTGATTCAAATATTGGTTTTAGATATTTTATCGTATATTTTGGTGAAAAAAGTATGCAAAGTTTATGAGGCGCCAATTTTCGTTAGTGATACCGGATGTTTTCGATGATAATAGCTGTTTATTTTACAAAGTATTCTGCAAAATTTATATAAGTAGGTAGGAATTTTATCTAGGAAACCATTTGAGCAATGTAAATTCTCGTAATTCTAGTTCATAACACGTAAATTGAAGAATTTTGTTCAAAGTCAACAAATGCTCTGTCTCTTTCTAGCGCACACTCTAACAATTCGCGTAAAAGCGCAAACTCTAACAATTCGCGTAAAAAGTACATTCGCAAACATCACCCCATGTCCAGTTACATTATTTTTGCTAGAAAAACTATTTTATCACTTAGACCATGTTTATTGAAAGTATTGTGATTTCTCATAATATGTAATATTATAGAAGATTTTAAATTTAATAATATTTTATAGATTTAGAAAAATAGTAGTACACTGTTACTCATTGAAATTAATATTTGTTATTATAGTGGAATTTATTTTATTGATTCTTAGAATGATGCAATCAAGGTCACGATCTCGGTCTCGGTCGGTGACGCCAGGGCCGAGATCCTGTGATCTTGAGCGCCAGAGCCGGCGTCAACTGATGATGAGGTTGGCAGCGGACAAAACCAGCGAGCCGACGGTGGAGCCCGAACCAAGGGTATGGTTGCCCCCTCCACCCCATTGTGTCACTCCGTGAGTATTTTATATAATAGTCGTAACACGATTCTATGTATTCTACATATAGTATCTACAAATATATTATATAATAATCTTATTCATTTATCTTTTAGAAAACCACTGATGACGGGGCTCCAGGTGAACATGACCCCGGGGGGTACAATCAAAGTATCCGACATTGTCGAACTTGAAAATACCCCCCGGGGCTCCATCAGAAGAAAAACGGAGCTGGAGGAGTCAGTGCAGTAAGTGTTGCTATGACACCACCGTAGTCAGATTCTTTTATTAGACGCTGACTATGATTTTTTTTTTTGCAGTATTGGACACTTAGAACGGGCGGCCGCGTGTGATCTGGACTGGGAGGATGGAGATGCGGAGATAAAGGAACACTACGATCATGTGAAGCAATGGATCAGTGAGTTGCCACCGCTAGAACCTTCCTCGGGATACTCCCGTATCTGTAGGACGCCAGTTTTAGATGTGTGCTCTGGTAGCACTGGTGCTGTTATTGTACAGGCTGCTGAAGCTAATCCTTCAGAGCCTGGGCCTAGCGGTAGCCACGGGATACCAGTGCCGGCATCTGAAACAAAAGATGTTGTCCCATCCGTGTCGGGTTGTATGGCAACATCTATACGGCGGGTTACAGATACGGTGAACGATGGCAGCGATTTGGATTCAGATTTTGACGATGAGTTTAATCTGGATGAAATCGCTGCTACCGGTGGTATGCCGAGGACTATTCCGGATGACGAGGAATTGGATGAGCCTACAACTCATATCGTAAATTCGATTGAGAGTGCAATGGACGACGTCATCGATCAAATGGTTGGCACCTCTATTGATTTCGAGTGGCGAGAAGACTTTGATAGTTTCCGGGGTGTAGCCGAAGTATTTTCGGGTCCTACCGTCGGGCCTATTGAAGACTATGATACGCCTTATGATGCCTTTACTGCTATTTGGGGTAGAGACATCATAGTGCATATAGTCACCGAAACAAATAGATATGCCAAACAGGTGATCGATGCACAAATGGCAGCAGGTACATTGAAAACGTCATCTCGTCTTCATAAGTGGACTGACACTAATGAAGATGAGATGTACGTTTTCATTTCAGTACTCATGTTTATGGGCTTGGACCCACGCACGTCCCAACATGAGTACTGGAAGTCTACTGGCTATCTCGAGATGCCCAAATTCCGAAAATTGATACAATATAACCGCTTCATATTGCTGAACAAATTTATTCATTTTGTGAACAATTCTGCAGGGAGCCAGGATTTGTCTCAAACTGAAGGAAATTTGCTTCCAGCAAAGTTGCGAAAACTTGCACCAATTATTCGGCATTTAAATAACAAGTTTTCAAGCTTGTACAATTTGCATCCCGATATAGCCATAGACGAATCATTGACACTATTTAAGGGTCGCTTGTCTTGGATACAAGCGATCCGCTCGAAGTCTGCCCGCTTCGGCATGAAATCTTTCGAGCTTTGCGAGTCGAGGACGGGCTACCTGTATAAATTTGAAATTTATGCAGGTAAAGACGACAGTCAAAGTCATACTTCTGCTCCCAGTGTGGCTTTGGCTGGAAAGAGCGCTAGTGTCGTGATTGACCTACTGAAAGGCCTAGAGAATCGGGGTCACTGCGTAACGATGGACAATTTTTATAATTCTCCAGCGTTAGCGCGGTACCTCAAATTTCTAGGCTTTGATTGCTTGGGAACGTTGCGTCCAAATCGCAAGCATGTACCAATTGAGGTCAAAAACGTTCCAAGGAATGTGGCCAGGGGTAGCATCATAGCTCGCCACTGCGGTGACGTTTCGTGCATTGCATGGAAAGACACCAAAGTGGTGACTATGATCTCCACTTACCACACTCCAGAAACATTTGTGGGTCGGAAGGCTGGTAGGCCTCTTATAAAACCTGTTGTCGTTCGTGACTACAACAACACAATGGGAGGGGTTGATCTTAAAGATCAAAAACTTTCAATGTATTTAATTGAAAGAAAAAGGTGCGTCAAGTGGTATATGAAAATGTTTAAGCGGTTGTTGAATGCAAGTGTGTTGAACGCTTACATTATTTTGTCTGCTTCTTTGAAACGTAGAAATATGCCTCCCATGACGCATCGTCAGTTCCGAGAACAGCTGGCTAATTCTCTTGTGGAGAATCATTTCCAATTTCCACAAGAAAATTTGCCATCGTCCGAGGAATTGACGAGGCTTAGGCGAGATATAATTCACGTTCCAAAGAACCAGCCAAGAAACAACCGCAAACGGTGTACCATTTGCTACCGAAAAGGTACAAGCAAAATGGTGACTACATATTGCGTGACCTGTGATGAGTATATCTGCTTCGAAAGTTGTTGGTTAGATTGGCACTCTCTCCAAAAACTTCCTGGGGCAGATAAACATCGTCGAAACAGGTCACGCCGTGAGTAGTATGCCGTTTTGCATATGCCTTATATATTTTCATGTACCTCTGGACGCATCTTCCTTCCCGTGTTGTTGTATCATTCACCCTGAACCAAATTTATGATATGATCCGACAGGTTCAGCCAAAACTTCGTACAACTCAACAATCCAATGTCTTACAGATCGTATTGTTCCTTTTTCGTTGCATCAATGTCCTTTCCCACACCTCCAATCAATCACCGGTATCGTCGGCATCGCTTAACACGGGCTGAACTTCGCTACGCCTGGAGGATTCTCCTGTAGCGGCACTACAACTACAGTCATCTACCCAACTGAGGAAGAACTAAAATCACAAGTCCTACATCTCGCAAGCCAAGTTCTCCGCGACTTAGAACATATAATACAACATTCTGACAGACTGTCAGGCAGTAGCCCACCGGACACAACACCCGTTCGATCGGGGGATCCTCCCTTTTCCTTGAACGTCAGCGCAACCTTCGTTCCTGCGAAGTTTGAAGACTTCTACACTCATACGCCTTCCTTGGCGACCCCGCAAGGAACATCACAGCCTTCGAGCAGCGTGACGTCATCAGCATCTTCAGCATCACCTGTTCCTCAAGTTTTCCAGTAGCGAGTCATCCAGCCAGCTAGCTTCACATGGGCATACCTGACCACCAGCATGTATATAACCTTGTGTCCGTTTGACTCTACAGCTATGTATTTTTTCAACCTCCGTGGCGCAGCGGTCAACAAGCCTGCCTGCGACGTGGAGGCCCCGGGTTCGACCCCCGGCCAGGTGATGATGGAAAACGATATTTTCCTGATTGGCCTGGGTCTTGGATGTTTATCTATATATGTATCTATTATAAATATAATATCGTTGAGTTAGTATCTCATAACACAAGTCTCGAACTTACTTTGGGGCTAGCTCAATCTGTGTGATTTGTCCGTATATACATACATTTTTTTAAATAGGCAGGTAAATTCAGTAATCTTAATTGTTTATTGTTTGTAATGATGACTGTCGAAAGTTCCTTTTATTAGCCTTTTCAAGGTTACATGATGCCCACTTCTAAACAAAAAAGACAAAAACATGTATTTACATATTTTTCTCGTCTGTTTTCAACCCTAATTTATATAAATAAAAGTGTTTGTAAAAAAACCTACTTAAGGAATAAATATCCTTATTTTTGTAAATAAATTTATTTTTTTTAAATTACGTATTTTTATTCCCAAAATCTTTCTTGAACAGACAGATATTATAATTATTTATGTTACTACTTAAATAATTATAATATCTGTTTGTTCAATTGTGTTCACAAACAACAATATCACTAGTATAAAATATATTCAACAAGCTTTTTCACTAAAAATAATTAAACCCGTTAAAATAACTAGCCAGTTTTACCTGAGGTGATTACTCACAGTGATTCCCACTACAAAGATATACTGCTTATATGAAATTAACGTACTTATATGAATGCTAACATATATACATAGGAGTGAGCTGTTATCTTAACTGGGTAATTTAGAAAAGTTAGTAATACCTACTTCTTTTGGAGAATCGTAGGAAGAAACCAACTGTATTAACCATTTCATATACTTACATGTTGCTATTATGATCGTGGCAAAAAATTACGCTTGAATTGGCAGTCACGCTGACGGATACACATAACTATCCTTCCTCTAACCTATATCACTTGAAATGACGTAAAAAAATGTTAGGATATCCAAATCGAGCAAATAACCCATATTCTTACACGGATCCTAAAACACAAGCGGCCGCCAGAGACTTCGTTCGCGTGGAGTTAGTTATGCTCTGCTCCTATTGGTCGCAGCGTGATATTATATAGCCTAAAGCCTTTCTGGATGAATGGGCTGTCAAACGCAAAAAAAAATTCAAATCGGACCAGTAGTTCCTGAGATTAGCGCTTCCAAACAAACGAACAAACTCTTCAGCTTTATGTATTAGTATAGATTACACTACTTTTTTTGGTAAATGATGTACCTAATAACTGTCCATTACGGTCAATATAATCATCATATGAATACATCACATGATATTGAAATACGCTTAAAAATATCTTCATGTTTAAAAGAAATGAAGTTATTATTGTAGGTTAGTGTTACAATAATCAAATTTAACGCCCTGTAATATTTCGTACTCAGCATAATAAAAAATCACATAGATACATAGGTACGCGTAATGGCTCGGGGATGATATTTTGCATTTCTTTTTTCCTTGTTTGATTTGAGATTCAACCCAAAACTAACAACAATGTATAAATATTGACTTGTATTTTATACCAAAAATATTCCATTATCCCGAAACTAGCAAAAAAGTGTAAATATTAGTCTACTCGAATGTACATCACTCCGCCCACTAGCGCCCTCTTGCGCCGAAACTGAGTAACCAGTAGTTCACGGACCGACGGAAACTAAACAAAATGCCGCCGTTTTTTGTTTCGTAAACAAATGATTATTATAAAGTCATTAGCCAGTGTTGTACAAAATAAATGCATGTAATCGTCGCGTAATGTATTAGTGTTATCAGTGATGTAGTGAGATTGTGGTTTTTGTGAATAATTGTGAAGTTTTGTGACAAAAATGTTATGGATAACCTACGAAAAAACATAAACAAAGGTAATAATTTTATATTTTCATTATAAAAACGTAATACGTGATTAAAATTAATATGCTACAATCATGACCCATATTCTCAGCTTTGTTATGGTGTATAATTTATTACATATAAATAAGGAACATACGAGTATTATCATGTTTTCTAACCTAAGTCGTAATGAAAAAAACATTGCAATAATTTCGCGATCGCTTTGGGGATTCGCGAGCGCGGGAGGCCCTGCGCTCCAAAGGTTAAAAGCAAGAATAAAAATGTTGTCTTACAGTGGGTGCCTTCACCTTCCATTGGCATTGAAGGTAATGAGATGGTCGATCAGTTCGCTAAAGAGGCATGAACCGACGGTGAAAAGTACTCCTGTATCCCGTATTATACTGAACTTTACTGGGAGGATAAAATACCTGTGTTATGATAGTTGGCAAGAATACTTTAATGAAAGGAGCCGCAGCAAAGGTATATGGTATGCCACCATACAACCGAACATCCTCAAAACTACATGGATAGACAGTACCAATATGGGAAGGCAGACAATCACAACAGCTGTGCGACTTCGCTCCGGACACATACCCCAGAATAAATTTGCTTTTTTAATGGGTAAAGTCGAGTCACCAAATTGTGTGGAATGCAACGTGATTGAAGATGTTTACCACATAATCATGGAATGTGTCCGGAATGAGCCGGAAAGAAAAGATTTATTTAAAACTCTTGATAATATGTGCGAAACTGGGGTATGTAACAGCGTCCTTGCCGCTCCTACTTCGGAAGCAGCTTGGATGCTGTACAGGCTCGTGGATATTGGTATCCATCGCAGAGCTAATGTAAGAATTTAAGTTTTAGTTGTACAGTAGTAAGGTTGACTTGTAACGATGAGGGTGGCATAATCTGTATAGATTAAAACCCTCCATAAATAAATAAGAAAAAAAAAACAACTATGATGTCTGCTTAAGCCGTCCTCAGTACGGCTTAACCAGACATCAGACATCTGAGCAGTTGTGTTACGATTTGTGCCGGGTACGAAGCGACAAATGTTGTTTTTTCAGAAGTTTGGCAGTGGAGGGTCCCCAGATCAATCTCCCTTTGGCGCGGCATCGTTGATCGTGTTGTTGGGTTTAACATTGCATCACCTCGCTCAATGTCGCCGTCTTCTTCCTATTCACTCAGTTTTTTTAATTTGAATAGGCTCTTAATAAACTAGCACGCTTTACTGTCAACAATGGGCATTGACCGTCGAAATTGTTACAAGAAAGAAAAAACTTAATTGAAAATAAAATGCTACCGAACAAGGAATATCGTAGCAAATTATCTACGATAAGCAAAGAAATTAGGAAAAATATAAGGAAAGACAGAAAAGCAAGAAGAAGGGAAACACTTGAAAAGGAAATAGAAAAAACAGGTGGAACAAAAAAAGCACTAAAAGAATTGAGAGAGCATGGAAAGGAATGGATAGCAAAATTAAAAAATAAGAAATCTAAACAAACTACGAACCGCAAAGAGATTCAAGAGATCGCTACAGAGTACTATAGAAGTCTTTACTCAAATAAAAATGTCGGACAGGATAATAATAGTATAAACACAAAAACAGAACACATAGAAATCGACACAGTACCTCAAATACTTAAACAAGAAGTAGAGAAAGCTATCTTGTCACAAAAATTAGAAAAATCCCCAGGACCTGACCATATACCGAACGAATTAATGAGAGGCACAATGGAAGAACTAAGCCCAATACTTACCAAGCTCTTCGCTGACATCCTAAACACAGACACCATACCAAAACAATGGGATGAACCCCACATCGTATTGCTGTATAAAAAAGGGGATAAGGACAACATCAGCAACTACAGACCAATAAGCCTTATATCAAACGTATATAAAATCTTCGCAAAGATAATATTGCAGAGAATAGCGCAAACCCTGGATGATAACCAACCAATCGAACAAGCAGGTTTTAGAAGAAACTACAGCACTATTGATCACATTCACACCATTAAACAAATTATAGAAAAATATCATGAGTACCAAAAAACTGTATACATATCTTTCATTGACTATTCAAAGGCTTTCGATAGTATAAAACATGAATACATCTGGTTAAGTTTAAAAGAAGAAGGAGTCGAAAACACCTACATAAAACTAATAAAATCCATCTACAATAACAGCAAGGGTCGCATAAAACTAGAATCAATAGGTGAATCATTCCCTATAGAAAGAGGCGTGAGGCAAGGGGACCCACTATCACCCAAATTGTTTAATGCAGTGCTGGAACACATCTTCCGGAAATTGAATTGGAATGACCTGGGACTTAACATCAATGGTCGCAGACTGAACCATTTAAGATTCGCAGATGATATCATCTTGCTAGAAGAAGATCCACAAAAACTGGAACAAATGATAAACACCTTAGCAAACGAAGGTAGAAAAGCAGGGCTTGAAATGAATTCAACTAAAACCAAGTTAATGACTAACTCCACAGAAGTCAACATAAAAGTTGACGGAAACAGCCTTGAGTATGTTAAGGAATATGTTTACCTCGGACAAATTATAACCCCTGAAAACTCAATGTCAAAGGAAGTAAACAAAAGAATAGCTAGTGGTTGGAATAAATTCTGGTCCTTAAAAGAAATTATGAAAAACAAAGACATAAGCATGCATATAAAGCGAAAGACCTTCAATACATGTATTCTCCCCTGTTTGACATATGGGTGCGAAACCCAAGTTTCGCACCCATATGTCTAACAGATAAACACAGAGAAAGACTGGCATCCTGTCAAAGGGCAATGGAAAGAAGTACGCTGCAAATCAGGCTTAGTGACAAAATCAGAAAGTCAGAAATAAGGTCAAGAACTAAGCTGGTAGACGTACTGACACGGATAGACCATCTTAAATGGAGCTGGACAGGTCATATGCTGAGGTGCAAGCAAGACAAATGGAGCAACCAAGTCACTCTGTGGTATCCAAGGGATGGTAAAAGAAGGCAGGGACGTCCAAAAACCCGATGGAGAGATGACATCTGTATGACTTTGGGACCATATTGGAGTAGAGTTCCACAAGACAGGGCGCAATGGAAGGAGTTGGAGGAGGCCTATGCCAAGAGGCACACCGAGCTAAGGGATATCATCTAATTATGCAAAACTATGTACGTAATTGTATTTGTAACTGTAAACTCGGAAATAAAGGCTATTATTATTATATTATTATTATATATGGGCATTGACCAATTTTTTCGACCCTCATTTTTTATTTAAGATTTCGATAATATAGAGCATTCTAAGAAACTAATTTCAATATTTTTTAATTTCATGTAGTCATTCTATTTTAATTAATTATTTAAAATTAGGAGTAACTTCGTTACGATTACGTCATCATTGGCTGAATATTTACGTGTCTTTGCCCTTTTACCTAAAAGAATTTCTTTGACGTTTATCTGTTTTTCGTAATTTTATCTGGGCTATTTTTTGAGTCATTTTTACAGATTGGAACGAAGCACTTCCTATATTCCATCGTTATTTGCTGGTAATTTCGCTAGACGCTAAGTATAATATAATAATCGAATGTTTGAAGAATTTGAGGTTATGTTTGTTTATGTACCTTGACACTTTTGACAGTTGTAAACGAGTGTGTGTGAGCGTGTGTATATTTAATGGCAAAGGAATTGTCCCTTTAGAGCCAAATGATGACGTAATTAGAGGTCAAATTAAGGTTATTTACTTGAAGCGGTAAATAACAATAATCCGTAAATATTTTACTTTTTTAAACGTTCAAAAGTCATGAGTAACCCTATTCCTCGAAATGGATTTCATATTAACTCATTTAAAAAAAAAATGAACTATCCCCATTGCATCACTGCTTATCATTAGGCGGGATTGCGGTCGAGCACTAGTTTATAATTATAAAAAAAAAAAAAAAAAAACTATAGGAGTCGGTACAACAAGGGCATTAGACATGATTTTCGTCTTGTCCATGTTCATTTTAAGACCGACTCACTCAGAGGCTCTACTGAGGTCTCTCTTTCGAGGACTGGTACTGTATTCGGACTAACATTCTTGATTATTCAGCGCTACAATATACTGTCTACTTGGCACTGACCGAAAGACTGCAGTACAGCCCAGGTCTCGATCGAACCAAAGGCTTTTTCTTATTAGGAGTGCCACCCTGGCTGACACCCTCTTGATCTTCACTACATTAACCACAAGGGACTTGCTGAACTAGGAACCCGACACCACCTTGGGAATGTTAGTCAAGCCAGCACTTCTTTGATCATCCCCGCTTGTTCCGGCCTGGCGGAGGCACCATGGCAAGACATTTCTACGTAACATGCCGGTTTTCATAAGACGTGACCGTAGGCTACCCGGGTTCCTGCAGTTTGTCTGCACATAGCAGACGCGCGACTACGCGCACACGAAGACTGCTACAGATGCGGGAGTTCCTGATGCAGTCTTTCCGCGTAACTCCACACGTCCACCGTAGCATAATCATCTCCGTGACACGCAGCTCCTGCTTGTGTCGCTCAAATACAGGCTACGCCTCTGTTTAGGATAACACGGCCAGTCTCCCAAGCGGAAAAGACGGAGGTGGGGACTGGCGACGCCTCAGTTGTCAAAAGTCAATCGCTCGGTGCGATGAAAAATAGAAATAAAAGATGGCGGATCCATCGCGCAGTGGTCAGTCCATCAGAAGCATCAGTCTTTACAGGAGAGTGTGTTGGTATTTTAAAAGCCTAACACTATTTATATTAAAACAAATCAGATAACAAGGTCAGTAATTTTTTCAGATTCCCGTAGTAGTATTCAGGCCCTTAAACAAAATCAATTTCATAGCAAAATTATTAGTAAAAATCATTATGGATATAAAAAACTTGTTAATTGAATGCTACCAAAACGGCCAAAACGGTCCAAATCTGTATTCCCGGTCACTCGGGTATTGCTGGCAAAGAGTGCGCTGATTCGTTAGCAAAGTATGCCACATCGAATCCGGTTGATCAAAAACACTACGTATAATTACGATTTGCGGAATAGTGCCAGACTCAAGTTTCACACTGAAACAAGGAAGATGACTGATAAAATCAAGGGCATCTACTACGCCGCCATACAGCCTGAGGATCAGCGTAGGCCCTGGTTTCCTAAATATCCTAAACTAGCGGCCGCCAGCGAATTCGTTCGCATGGAGTTAGTTATGCTCCGCTCCTATCGGTCGCAGTGTGATGTTATATAACCTAAAGCCTTCCTGGATTAATGGGCTATCCAACAAAAAAAGAATTTTTCAAATCGGAATAGTAGTTCCTGAGATTAGCGCGTTCAAACAAACCAATTTTTCAGCTTTATATATTAGTATGGATGCAAAGAAAACCCTGTCCGACCCGTGAAGGTATTGTTAGGTATCGATAACTGATTCTACTAATGCCTACAAACTTGGGCTAAAGTTAAAAAAAATATATTAATTCGCAACAGGAGGTAAATTAATACATGTGCGGTAGCCATTCATCCGCGGGCAAAGGGGGACAGGGCACGCGGCATATCGCTATTCGCTCATAATGGTATCTACCATACAAAATGGTGTTGTCACTTATTAAAAAAATACCAAATTTTGGGGAAGTTAGAATTAATTCGCAGAAAAATAAGATTATTTGAAATCCTGGTGGTTTCAGGCGGGATTGCGGTCAAGTACTACTTTATAAAAAAAAATATTTCTCATTATGTAATTTAATTTAAAGATGGACTCAATTTAATTTTGAGTATTATTTGTTTTATTTTATAACACAAAGTAGATGATATATTTCACAACATTATGTTGATTAAAACTTAACATTGAAACAAACATTTAAAATAACTCAAAACATTATCTGATCAATACAAAATAAACAGATTATATTTTTGTTTAAGATGTTATTTACGGACAATATTATTTTTATTTTTAAAACATACCATCACTTTGATACTCCCTCCTTTGGGTCAATAACAACATCTAGTTCCTCACAAACTGCTGATAATTCCTCTGTGATAGCAATACATTTAGTTTGACATTCACTAACAATATTTATCTGCTTTATTGGAGATTTAAAAAGCCACCGGGATACTTCAAAGCGGCTTCCATTTATTAGAGAATTTGCCTGGAAAGGGATGATTAAATAATTATGAAAATATACTGGCAATCACAGTCCTACAAGCAAACACTGTGTTTTTAAAATCACTTAAAAGAGCCCTAAGTAAGGGTCCTTAAGTAATTCCAATGTATCCTAGAGAGTGTGCCATGCCACTAGTTTAACTGACCACTGCGCTAGCTATTTGGTCATAGAATAACATGTTACAACACTATGATTACATAAAGTTAAGGTATAAACTTGTGCTATCATGAGTCTATCTCTATATCAAACTATACAGTGAAGCGTTTTATTTGTATGCATTATTGTCCAATGTCAATACAATTAATAGCAGCTCCAAGTCTTTAAATAAATTAAATATTGTTTGAATTAACATTTGATATTTTTGTGAATAATACTTTTTTTTTTAATTTTGAGGGTAGATAATAAATAATAAGTCCCGGTATAATATAACCTCTAGTTTGCTCACCATACACAGTGTTTTAACACTGTGTATGTAGCCTATTATCAGAAACTGGCAGTTTCTAAATAAAATACAAACAACTAACAAAATACAGTTTAAAAAGAAAACAGTTGATTACACACTAAATCTAGTACCAGTTACCTCATATCTAATTTGTTAATATTGTTGCTGGTATTATTTTTTTACATATATATATTTTATTGTACAGCAAAAATATAAATTACTTAAAGAATACATTCAACACTACAAAATACACTATGGAAGGTCTTATCACTAATGTAATCTCATCCAGGCAACCTTAGAATGGACAGAGGTTTAGATTTAGTCCAGTAACGAAGTCATGTGGTTTTTTTGCTTCCCTTTAATTTATTACCTCAACAAATGTTGTAAGTATAGAGAGTAAATAGATGAAATTGTTCAAGAAACATACTGCGTTAAAGGCGGGTTTGAAGTAGATACACTGGTGCAAAAGACGTCAACATTACGGTCCCTAACTAAATGAACTCTAATATTATCAACTTACTGGAATATCAACTTACAGCTTCTCATATAGCATGCGGACATTCTCCGGTAAACATATCCTATACTACTACGTATATTTTGCCAGCGTCGTCTCTTGGTTATTAAATCCACTAAGTATTTATAGATACTATAAGAAAAACACTATTGTTTTGAAAGAAAGCAGAATAAAAGCGTTGTGTACAAATAAAACCCGGCTTGTTCTATTCACACGTGTGGAATGTAGCAGATGGACTCAAAAGTAGTATCTGTAGACTGTAGTCAAATGTCAAAGAGTAGAGTACCTATGGTTTAATTTATTATGACCGTACCTACTTTACAAAAAGCAAGAAATCTGTCACGAATAATATTCAAAAATCCAACTTCAAAGCAGTAGTTAGTACTAGTAGTGACAGATGACAGTTTGATTGTCAGAGTGTCAGCCAGCGGAAATTGACAATCTTGACATTATTGGTATAATCATCAACATATACTAATGGACAGGCCTTTAGGATGAGTATTGTGGCACCCCGAAAGGAAGAGAGGAAACGAAGTTTCGACTATCTTTATCTCCTCAAAATCATGAATCAGGAGCACAAGCATAGAGTAGCCAGTTTTCGGTCTTCTATAGGATGCATTCTGGTGAGTGTGCGAGGGAATTGCATGATTTAATTCCCCCATCTCCGCTCCATCATCGGACGACCCGTCGTACGGCGAGTTTCCAATCTTACGTTGTTGACACCACTGCGATCCGGACGAAGCGTTACGCTACCTCTTTTACACCGCGTACATCGAGGGACTGGAACAATTTGCCAGCGACGGTGTTTCAGTCACACTAAAATTTGAGTGTCTTCAAGTCTAGAGTGAATAGGCTCCTAATAAACTAGCGCGCTTTACCATCAACGATCGCATCACTGCTTACCATCAAGCGGGATTGCGGTCAAGCGCTAGTTTATAACTTAAGTATAAAAAAAAACATCTGTGAGAAAAGAGATAGTGCTAGGCTGACAGCATAGGCTATCTCTCTCACTCTTTTCACACAAAAAAAAGAAATTACTGCAGATTATACACATACGGCATGTCCACTTGCTCAGTGTTAGTTTTTTTTTTCGTTTTTGGCAACTGAGCAAGTTTCGACTATTCTGCCAACGTCACGTGGTGCCGGCAGCAAATAGAGGCAGGCCGTCGAACTTTTCCCTTCGTGGTAGGTGTGAGTGTAGCTGCATGGACAAACACATGGGTTAGTAAAACAAAAAATCTAATTTACAGAGATACATTAGACAACCATTAAACTATTTTATACTTTATACAGACTATTTACATACAAACTACGCACCAATTATAATTTTAACTCGTTCTCATAAATAAATCTTTTCGCCAGTATCCTAAAGGATACAAGCCAAAAGATTTATTAATTTAGGGAAGAAGTGGGAATGTAGGGTAAGAAAATTTGTTGGGAGAGGGATGTTAACTTTGGGAGCAAGAAAAGAAAATATGGTCTAAAGTGCCATCCTCAAGACTGCAGACGCACCGGGTATTATCTCGGACGTGGATCTTTTTCACGAACATTAGGCTACAACAATGTCTAAGTTTACACAGTGAGGAACCTCAGGCTGTATTGGAGCGTAGTAGATTTCCTTGATTTTAGAAGTAGTCTTCCATGTTTCAATCTACGAGTTAAATAACTTGGGTCTGACACCATTCCGCAAATCGTAATTATGCGCTACGTAGTGCTTTTGATTAACCGGATCGATGTAGCTTACTTTGCTAACGAATCAGCGCACTCATTGCCAGCAATCCCCGAGTGACCGGGGATCCAGGTTATCTCAACGTCCAAGCCGTTTTGGTAGCATTCAAATTACAAGTTCTTTATATCCATAATGATTTTACTATTAATTTTGCTATGAAAATGATTTTGTTTAAGGGCCTGAATACTACTACGGGAATCTGAAAAAATTACTGACCTTGTTATTTGATGGGATTTAATGTAGTATAAGGCTTCTAAAATACCAACACACTCTCCTCTAAAGACTGATGCTTCTGGTGGACATTGGAAAAGTAAGGCTATTTTAGAGTTTTGAAAATAAACTGCCACCCCAGTACATACAGATTCAGACAATTTTGAAGCATCAGTGAAAAAGAAATTCCATCCTTCCCAATAACCCTTGACAGCTGACTCGAAGTCCTCTCTAGCGTTTTGAGAATTCTTTGATACACCTAAACCTAAAACGACTTTTTGTTCACAATAAATCGACTCGTATGCAGCGGAGAAGACCGGAAGAGATGGGTATTGGAAGATAGGAATGGAGAGTCGTTTAAGCTCTTTTGGCGTGTAGGGCGTGTTATGTAATTAAAACGCGAATAGATAGAACGTTGTATATTGCACGTAAGTCTAGAGTACAATGTATGCTATCAGCTACCTAATTACAAGAGGAGAGACGCGACTATGTTACTACAGAATGTACAGCGGATGCGTAAAATGTACAATGTAAAATTTGTGGCGATAATAATGATAACATGAATGAATGAATGAATGTCTTACAAGCTATGCACAAGCTTAAATACTAAACAATAATACAGCTATCTCTAAACCATAGTGGGGCTGACAAATCGGGCGTTCTTGATGCTGATTCGTTGATCATGGGAGGACATTTTTCTCGGTGGTAGGTCACAACATCGACCGCCGGCGTAAGTTACCACCCACCAGACAAAGACATGCCGCCAAGCGATTCGTCGTGTTCCGGCATGATGTCTGGTGAAGCCGTTCGAAGGACGGGTCTGAGCAGTTGTGTTGCGATGTGTGCCGGGTGCGATGCGCCAGATGGTGTTGTGTCGGGAGTTTGTTCGTGGAGGGTAGCGGGATCCGAAGCACGGTTCTCCGCTGGCCGACCGCAGGTAGTTGGGGGCCCAAGTAGTGTGCCAGCCACATACGAAAGGCTGCCCCGCCAACTGCGAAAAATCCCAGGGTGGCCCCATCGTGCCGGTTGGCGACCGGACGAGAGGACCCGATGGCGAGCCCTGGGGGGGTTCGGGCGTCCCCGCAGTCTCCAGATCAATCTCCCTCTGGCCCAGCATCGTTGGTCGCCTTGTTGGGTTTATCATTGCATCACCTCACTCAACTGCCGTCTTCCTTCCTATTCACTCAATTTTTTTTAATGAAAAGGTTAATAAAGAAAAGTAGATGTGTGCAGCGGGCGCACGTCCTCTCATTCCGAGTGCACCTCTCAAATGTTCGAGGTCTGCACTCCAATCTCATTGCAGTACATCACCACCTTGAGACTGAAAAGCCACATCTACTTTTCTTGACGGAGACCCAGATCAGATGTCCGTCTGATGCGGCATACCTCGGCTACCCGGGATACTCTTTGGAGCATCATTTCCTGCAGCGTGCCGGGGTCTGTGTGTATATCCGCAATGACATCTGTTGCCGGCGCCTCCGTCACCTCGAAGACCCTCACTTCTCGTCCCTATGGCTGTTGGTTGACACTGGTGTGGACAAAATTGTTTACACCTGTGTCTACCGATCGCACAGCGGTGATCAGGAGACGACTATCCATTTATATATTTGACCACCTCAGTGAGGCTGCTGACAATGCGCTGCATCGGCACCCTGACGCTCAGTTCGTCGCTCTGGGGGACTTCAACGCCTGCCACCAGGACTGGCTCTTCCCATACCAGAGGACCGACCACGCTGGGAGAGAAGCGCGAAACTTCGCGCTTTCTATGGGCCTTTCCCAGCTGGTAGAGCAAGCGACTAGGGTGCCTGATGTAGTTGGCCATACTGCCAACTGTTTGGACCTTCTGCTGACCACTGATCCGGACAGATGTGTTGTAACAGTTTCCTCACCGTTGGGAACTTCAGACCACTGTCTGGTGAAGTCTGTATCGTCCTTCTCCCCACCAGATCACGACTCTCGTGGTGAACGGAGAATGTGGCGATACAGGTCAGCGGATTGGGATGAGATGCGCCACTTCTTTGCGTCATATCCTTGGCAGCAGGTCTGCTTCTCTTCTGACAATCCGTCGAGCTGTGCGGACGCTATAACCGATGTGATGCGTCAAGCTATGGAGTATTTTATCCCATTCAATGACGTGCCCGTCGGTGGCTCGGCTCGCCCATGGTTCAATGCCGATTGTGTTCAAGCTGAGCAGCGTAAGCACACGGCATTTCTCGCCTGGGTTGACGCTGGTGACTGCGGAGCTCCGGATCTAAGCTCAAAGAAGAGAGCCTTTAACCGTGCTGCCAAGTCCTACAAGAAGGCTCGCTTCGACCGCATTACCCATATTGACAACAAGTTATCTGCGCAGCCATCCGGTAGCAGATCTTTTTGGTCCCTTGCCAAATCGGTTGATGCGAACTTCTGTCGGCCCTCACTGCCTCCGCTGGTTAGGCCTGATGGAACACTGGCTCATACGGCGAGAGAGAAAGCAGGTCTCTTTGCTTCTCTCTTTGCCCATAGTTCGCGTCTGGATACTGGCAAAGCTATTCCACCTAATTTACCTCATTGCGGAGCTTCAATGCCTGAGGTTCGCATTAGAAACAAGGAGGTTCTGAGAGTACTGTGTCGTCTGGACGTGAATAAGGCTAGTGGACCGGATGGTATACCAGCGATTGTTCTTAAAGCATGTGCGCCCGAGTTGTCTCCTGTATTGACGCGCTTGTATCGCCTCTCATTTAGGACTGGTCTATACCAGGACTTGGGACTAGGACTGGGAGGGACTTGGGCACTATTGCCCAAGTCCTGGAAGCTTACTAACGTGCAGCCCGTGCCCAAGAAGGGTAGTCGTGCCGATCCTGCCAACTATCGGCCGATTTCGATCACCTCCATACTTTGCAAAATTATGGAACGTGTATTGAACTCGCGCCTTTTGGCATACCTGGAAGGTAACGATCTCCTCAGTGACCGACAGTACGGGTTTCGCCGCAATCGGTCAACTGGGGACCTACTAGTGTATGCCACTCACTTGTGGGGCGAGGCCCTCGAGAAGAATGGGGAAGCGATTGCTGTCTCCCTTGATGTCTCGAAGGCCTTCGACCGGGTATGGCACGTTGGCCTTTTGAGTAAGCTTCCAGCGTACGGCATTTCCCCTAGCCTGACTGGCTGGGTAAAAGACTTCCTGACTGAACGGTCCCTCCGAGTTGTTGTCGACGGATGCTCTTCTGAGCCCATGTCAACTAATGCCGGTGTTCCTCAGGGGTCTGTTCTCTCTGCAACTCTGTTTCTGCTGCATATTAACGATCTGCTGATGCCCGGTATCTATGGGTATGCAGATGACAGCACAGTTGTAGAGAGATACCTGCCGGATGCTCGGGCTAGTAGGGAATCAATCCGGTCCGAAAGAGAGGCCATGGTTGAGCGAACGAGTGTTGCACTGCAGGCAGTCTCCGAATGGGGCAATGCCAATCTTGTAGCATTCAATGCCACCAAAACACAGGCGTGTCTTTTCACCGCCAAAAGGTGCACGTTCACCTTGGCTCCTACTTTTCGAAATGTGTCCTTGGAGTGTTCCGAGCGCCTTCAGCTTTTGGGAGTTGAGATTTCCTCGAACCTTAACTTTGGACAGTTCCTTGAGTCCTGAACTTGGCGTTATCGCAAAGGTCCGGCAGTACTTCACACCTGGGCAGCTTCTAATGTTATACAAAGCACAGGTCCGTTCGTGTGTGGAGTACTGCAGCCACATTTGGGCTGGTGCTGCCAAGTGTCACCTGGCCACTTTGGATTCAGTGGAGAGACGTGCAAAGAGGCTGATTGGTGACCCTGATCTAACTCGAGTTGGTCTCCAAAGCCTAGAGCACAGGCGTAGAGTAGCCAGCCTTTCGGTGTTCTATAGGATGCATTTCGGGGAGTGTGCGAGGGAATTGCATGATTTAATTCCCCCATCTCCGTTCCACCAGCGGACGACCCGTCGTACGGCTGGTTTCCACCCTTACGTTGTTAACACCACTACGATCCGGACGAAGCGTTTCGCCTCCTCCTTTATACCGCGTACATCGAGGGACTGGAGCAATTTGCCAGCGGCGGTGTTTCCGTCGGACTACAATTTGAGTGTCTTCAAGGCTAGAGTGAATAGGCTCTCAATAAACTAGTGCGTTTTACCATCAACGATTGCGTCACTGCTTACCATCAGGCAGGATTGCGGTCAAGCGCTAGTTTATAATATGTTAAAAAAAAAAAAACTAGCCGTACGATTGGCCGGTGGACAGTGCCCGCGAATTCGGTCCACACTCAAGGCGGTTCGATATTGTCCGCCGCGCTTTCTCCCGCGCACAATGGGTTAACAGATGTGCGGCACCCTCGCTGAGGCGGTCAGGACCCACGCGCTTTGTCTAGCATACGCGCTTTGTCTTCCAAGATCCTTGTTTGACACTGGTATGATTTATGTGCACCCTTTCGCGGAAAGTCATCAATCGTTGGGACGTCAATAGTTGGACAATCCCTTGTTGTCATTGTTGTATTGTAGCGACTGCGTCTATTGCTACAGCCACGTATGTGCCCCCTCACGGCGAAACATACGTGGCGTGCAGGCGTCTTAACGATCCTGCCTGACCTGGTACGTTGTTCTCTCGTATGCTAGGCTGGGAGTAGGCTGGATTGCTCGTCTGCGGTCGCTGCAGGTGCTGGAGTCTTGGCTGTGGCTTGCTCGTCTGTGGTAACTGCAGGTGCTTGACTGGTCTCGCAGTTTGTATGCTTGGGATCATCTTCTGTGTTGATTGTGTACGCAGGTTTGAGGCGATCGATCGATATGTTGTAGTGTTATTTTATTAACCTACATATACTTACTTCTTCATACTCATATATCATTCATTTCTGCAGGTCATAAAGCGCATTCCAGTATTATGAGGCGCTGTTCTGATAATATTTTTCCTACACAACACAACGCTATAATTTAATATCTACATACATTTACACATTTACAATAATATTTTTATTGTTATGACAGTTTTTGACAACGCTGTTGATTATGTCTCTATGACAACCCTTTTTCTTCTAAATTCTTAACTGCCCGCTATCTTTCTATCGGATTTGCTAAGCCGAACTCCTTTACGGTATTTTATATTACTTTTAAATATTCAAATATTCAAAATTTTGTGGAATGCTGTTCTGCGAGGTTTCTTAGGAAGCCCTCGCAGAACGTTGCCAGTTCAGCTTGAGTCGCGGCCTGGTGCTTACATGTGTTTATTAGTTTATTTATAGAGTGTTTTATCTCTGCAGAGCCCTCCTAGGGTTACCCTCTCCCTCGCGGAGCGGGGACCCTCCTATCGTGCTGCTGCCGGCTCTCCGTTGCAGGGGCCGGTCCTGCTGTATTTCTGCTGCCTGGTACTGTCTCTGTTGGCGGCGCCACCGCCTCTGATGGCGGCGCCGCTGCTGTAGCCGGACCTCTGCCGCGGGAGCCGCTTTTCGCTGCAGTGTTTGGATCTCCGCTGCTGTTGTCGGCCCTCTCGGCCGGCCCGCTCCTCTACAACTCTTCTGCGACCCTCAACCGCCTGCCTACAGCTGTCGCCGGCCCTCAGCCGCTGGGCTTCAGCCGCCGAGCCTCTGCGCCGGCCCTCTTCGCTGACCCTCAACCGCCTGTCTTCAGCCGTCGGGCATCTGCGCCGGCGCTCTTCACCCACCTTCAGCCGCCGGGCCCTCTGCGCGGCCCTCCGCCGCCGAGGCCGTCACTGAAGCTTTACTTTTTATATTTTATTCTGTACCTTTTTTATATTTTACTTGTACTTCACCTTCATTCATCATTTTTATACTTTTATTTTTATTTGCTATTTATTTTATTTAATAAATTCTTTGTGTCCCTCCTCCCTCTCTTTTACTGTCTAATACGACAATGTTGCTTGATCGTCCGAGTAGTTGTATTGTGAAGTACTTTTCCTTGCGTTCGATGATCTGGTATGGACCTTGGTATGGATGCTGCAGAGGTTTGCGGACGGTGTCATCGCGTACAAACACGTGGCTACATGTATGTAGGTCGTTGTGCACGAATATACATCGCTTGTTTGCATGCGATTTGTATGTGGGTGTGAGCTTCGTGATGATGTCGTGCAGGTGATTAACATAATCCTGGTCCATCTTCGGTGTGACTGGTGTTGGTGATATGAAGTCACCTGGTAGGCGTATAGCTTGACCGTAGGTGAGTTGCGCTGCGCTTGTGTGAGAGTCGGAGCGAATAGCGGCTCTTAGACCCATTAAAACAGTAGGCAACTCGTAGATCCATTTGTTGCTGTTTTCTAGTCTAGCCATGATTGCGGCTTTCAATGCTCTGTGCCAACGTTCGACGATTCCATTACTCTGCGGGTGGTAAGCAGTAGTACGGGTTCTGTCTGCACCGAGTAGTTGAGCTAGGTCTTTGAATAGTCGACTTTCAAACTGTCGTCCTTGATCAGTTGTGATTCTTATTGGACAACCGAAACGGGATATCCAGACTTCGTATAGCTTTCTTGCGACGGTTTCAGCGGTTGTCTCTTGAAGTGGTACAGCTTCAGGCCATCAAGTGCATCGGTCGATCATTGTGAGTAAGTATTTGTGTCCACATGCTGATGTAGGTAGCGGTCCAACGATATCAATGTGAATATGTTGAAATCGTTCGCTCGGTGGGAATGTTGCGATGTCGCTATGATTGTGTCGCTGTATTTTGGAGAGCTGGCACGAATTGCATGCTTTAGTCCACTCCCCGATGTCGGTGTTCATTGAGGGCCAAAAGAATCGTTCTTGCATCAGCTTCCGTGTAGCTCGTACTCCTGGGTGACTGGGACTGTGCTCGGCGTTGAAAGCTATGCGACGAAAATCAGCTGTTAGATATGGACGAACATGTGACGTTGATGTTTCGCAGAATATTGGCTTGTTGGTACCAGGTAAGATGATTTTCTTGAGTTGTATGTTGGTCTGTTGAAATAATGCAGGTAAACAACTGTCGTTTTCTTGAGCTTGAGATAGCTCGTCGTAGTTGATAGGTGATGGCGTGTCGATTGTCTCAACGCGCGATAGTGCATCTGCGACAATATTTTGTGCCCCGCTCACGTGTCGGATATCAGTAGTAAACTCGCTAATGAAGAGCAATTGGCGGATTCGGCGTGGTGTGTCGTTATCAGACGGGGGCTTGCGAATTGCGTAAATCAGCGGTTTGTGATCAGTATAGATGATGAGCTCTCTGCCTTCAAACATTTTTCGAAAGTGTTTTACTGCCATAAAAATCGAAAGCAGTTCCCTGTCATTTGTGCTATATCTCGTTTGTCTGTCGGAGAATTTTTTCGAAAAATATCCGAGTGGCACCCATTGTTTATTGTTACGCAATTGTTGGAGGGACGCGCCGGCGCAGGTAGCCGACGCATCGCAAAACAAAGCGATCTTGTCGTCGGGCGAACGAGATGGGTAAGACAATAACGCAGCATCTATTATGCTCTGTTTGCACAACTCGAAGGCTTTTGTTGACTGATCGTCCCACATTACTTCCGTTTTGTCTCGTTTTTTTGAGTTATGAAGAAAGGCGTGTAACGGTGCTTGTATCTCGGCCGCATTCCTAACGCTGTCTCTATAGAAATTTATCATCCCCATAAATCATCGTAAGTCTTGAATGGTTTTCGGTTTGGGGTATTCAATTATCGCATTGACCTTGTCCTGCAGTGGCTTGATTCCATTGCTTGATACTTCGTAACCTAGGAACTTGACTGTTTCGCAGCCGAAGACACACTTAGATGGGCTGATAGTGACACCATACGTGTCTAATCGGCGTACAACTTCCTGTAGATCCGCGATATGGCTTGCTTCACTTTCAGATGCAACGATGACATCGTCGATGAATGGAAACGCGTAGTCTATGCCGTTAAGTACTTCGTGAATAAATCGTTGAAATGTCTGTCCCGGCATTCTTGAGACCTGGGCACATTCGTGGAAATTCGAATAAACCGAATGGTGTTGTGATCGCTGTCTTCCCGATATCGGGTTCGAAGATCGGCAATTGAGAATAGGCTCGGTTTAAATCGAGAGTGGAGAAGATTTTCTTGCCGTGAAGCAGGTACGTAAAATCCTTGAGGCGTGGGACTGGGTAGCGATCGGGTTTAGTGACGTCATTGTGTCTCCTGTAGTCTCCACAGATTCGTAAGTCGCCGTTTTTCTTAGGTACGACATGTAGCGGACTGGCCCAAGGGCTTTTGCTTGGTCGGCAAATTCCTTGCTGCATCATGAGCTCGAATTCTTTCTTCACGGGCAGGTAGCGATGTGGAGGAAGCGGTCTGCACTTGCTGTACACTGGTGGACCAGTGGTTTCGATGTGATGTTCTACCCTGTGTTTGGGAGTATCCTTCGTGCATGACGGTCGCAGGATGTCAGGAAACTTACTGAGGAGCTGGTGATACGGCTGTTCCATGTCGATACTTCGAATTGTGGGTTCGGCGGAACGAATGACTGATGCTCTGACGGTCATATTGGTAACTTTGTCGATGAGACGTCGGCCGGCTATGTCGACAAGAAGTTTATGACGCTTCAGGAAGTCTGCACCGATGATTGGTTTGCTGACTGCAGCGACGATGAAGTTCCAGGTGTACGGCCGTCGTAGGTTGAGATCCAGTTGTAAAGTTTTCTCTCCGCACGTTGGGATGATCGTGTTGTTTGCCGCGTACAAACAGAAATCGGTTTGTTTTGCTTTCCCGCCTTTGGTTCTCGGTATCACGGAAACGTTTGCGCCGGTATCAATAAGAAATGACAGACGCGAATTCTTATCGGTTATGAATAGGCGGTGAGAAGTATTGTTCGCGTCAGTTGCCGCCTCAACCGACGCAGGAGTTAGTTTTCCGACTGGGCGCTGTTGCCATCGAAATTGCACGGACGCGTACACTTTCGCGCCTCTTTACCGAACTTGCGATGATAATAACAATTAAGTAATTGTTCTGAATACTTGCGATTGCTATTATCCCGGCTTGCTGAGCGCGATCTTGAACACCGTCTGTCGTATGGTCTGTGTGATCTTGGTCTGTGTTCCTGACTGTTCTTGAGTTCAGCTAGCTCCAGAGATAACTGCCTTATTTGTTCGTGTAGGGCAGTCATACCGCTCGTGTGTGTAATCTGCGCGACCTGGTTAGGTAGCGCGATACTGTCCATGACAGTGTCTGCCATTTGCGACAACTTTTCTAAGTCAGTTATGTCGCTCACGGTGAGAACAGCGCGTACTGAGGGTGGAAGTAACTTGGTCCACATGATGAGCAGTGTGCTGTCGGGTATCTTCTGTCCGGCTAGTTCCCGCATTTTTCGTAACAGCTGTGAGGGTTTCTGATCTCCGAGTTCCATCTCATCCATCAGCTTTTGCAGCTTCCGGCTCTCGGACTCCTCGTAGACGCTGATGAGTCTGGCCTTCAGAGTTTCGTACTTGTTTTCAGTGGGCGGTTTGGCGATAATATCACTTACTTGTTGAAGTGCGTCCAGGCCTAGTCGTGCGATAGCTGCTTGATAGCGAGCGTCATCACCTGACTTCTGTGAAGTGAGTGAACCATAGTCTGGGGTACGCTGGCCAAAAGTCAGACAGCCGTGCTTGTAGTGTGAGCGTGTCGACTCGCCCTTCTACCTGTGGTGCGTTGCTGGTCGCCATCCTGAGGAAACTCTGCTGTTGTAACGCTACAATACCGCAAATATAGCCTCTTGAAATTCAATTCCGATTCCGTTGTTAGGACCGCTGTTGGCGACACTAAACCCTTCCCCATCACCGTCGGAGTCCACCAGGGATCCGTCCTTAGTCCGTTTTTGTTCAGCGTTATATTAGACGTCTTGTCGGACAGCATCAAGGACTCACATGAGCAGCCTCCCTGGCTACTCATGTATGCTGACGATATCGCGCTGGCGAACGCGGACAGGGAACGGTTGGTGCGGCGTGTGAATGCGTGGAAGGACTCGCTTGAGAACGGAGGTCTGAAACTCAACGTGGCGAAGACCGTATACTTGGCCAGCAACACGACAGACCCTATGTCTGTGCGCATAGGCGGAGACATGGTCGAGTGCACGGACCAGTTTAAATACTTGGGGTCTGTGCTTCACGCGTCCGGCGACATTGATTGCGACGTCAGGGCACGTATTTCCGCAGCTTGGGCGAAATGGCGTGAGGTGACAGGTGTCATTTGTGACCCCAAAATGCCGGTTAAGCTTAAGGGGCAGGTCTATAAAACCATCATTAGACCTGTTCTCCTGTATGGCAGTGAGGCGTGGCCTGTGCTTGAGCGACACAAGCAGGAGCTGCGTGTCACGGAGATGAATATGCTGCGGTGGATGTGTGGAGTTACGCGGAAAGACCGTATCAGGAATTCCCGCATCCGGGGCAGCCTTCGTGTCCGTGACATTGCAGACAAACTGCAGGAGGGTCGCCTACGCTGGTACGGCCACGTCTTACGCAAACCGGCAGGTTACGTGGGTAACAAATGTCTTGCCATGGCGCCTCCGCCGGGCCGGAACAAGCGGGGTAGACCAAAGAAGTGCCATCTTGACGTTGTAAGAGATGACATGCGTGCCAACAAGCTCATACCACAGGAAGCTAAAGATCGTGCGAAATGGAGGAGAATGTGCAGGAAAGCGGACCGCGGGCTCCAACGCGAAAGCCGCGGATGCAACCGGGATAAACGCTGAGATGATGATGATGATAGCCTCTTGAAATCCTAGTGGGGAAACCCGCTTGTGGGAAGCCACTAGAATGTGCTAATCACGAGTATCGTCACGTCGGTCTTGAAGTCACGTCGGTCTTGTAATCGCGCCGGTTCGAATTACGACGGTTAGACTCGCGCCGGTTAGTCTCACGTCGGTTTTAATCGTCGGGGTCACCACTTTGGCGCGTAGGGCGTGTTATGTAATTAAAACGCGAATAGATAGAACGTTGTATATTGCACGTAAGCCTAGAGTACAATGTATGCTATCAGCTACCTAATTACAAGAGGAGAGACGCGACTATGTTACTACAGAATGTACAGCGGATGCGTAAAATGTACAATGTAAAATGTGTGGCGATAATAATTATAACATGAATGAATGAATGAATGTCTTACAAGCTATGCACAAGCTTAAATACTAAACAATAAACCACACCTTTTTTTTTTTTTTTTTTTTTTTTTTTTTTTTTTTTTTTTTTTTTTTTTTTTTTTTTTTTTTTCGCTGTGGGAATGCCTTTACGCACCGTACCCCGAAGGGCGTGTGTGGGACTCGCCCAGCCGAAGCCGGGAATACCCACTAAACCCACAGCGACACTCCGGCATCGCCATACTGGCGGAGGAGTGGGAAACTAGCGCAGCCTGAGCTACCTCTCCCCCGCCGGCGAAACCCGCCTAGTTGGGCGGGCCCTCAATTGCCCCTCCTGGGGAGGGGCCGTGGCTCCCGCGTGATGAGCGATGTAAGGCGGGCGTCGGCCTCACGCCCGCCGCTCACCTCAGGGAGGGAGAAAGCGGGCGAAATCCCGCCTTCTCCTCCCCCTACGCCGCCTGCGGAGCGCCGGAGCGAGGGGATCCTCCTCCCGCTCGCGCTCCGCGGCCTCCTTCTGCGACATCACGACCTCGCAGAAGGAGGCCATCGCCACCCAAGCCTCCTCGCTCCCCACCATCGCTCTGACGATGGCGGGCAGCGAGAGGTCCCCTCCAACCGCCGCGACAAGATCGCGGCGCGGCACGGCCCACGACGGGCACACCGCGAGGGTGTGTTACGCCGTGTCCTCCGCCGCGCCACAACCATGGCACGACGGTGTCTCCTCTCGTCCTATCCAGTGCAGGTACCTGCCGAAGCAGCCGTGACCGGAGAGCAGCCGTGACCGGAGAATAAACCACACCCAAACCAACGCTCTAAACCATAGTGGGGCTGACAAATCGGGCGTTCTTGATGCTGATTCGTTGATCATGGGAGGACGTGCCGTACGATTGGCCGGTGGACAGTGCCCGCGAATTCGGTCCACACGCAAGGCGGTTCGATATTGTCCGACGCGCTTTCTCCCGCGCACAATGGGTTAACAGATGTGCGGCACCCTCGCTGAGGCGGTCAGGACCCACGCGCTTTGTCTTCCAAGATCCTTGTTTGACACTGGTATGACTTATGCGCACCCTTTCGCGGAAAGTCATCAATCGTTGGGACGTCAATAGTTGGACAATCCCTTGTTGTCATTGTTGTATTGTAGCGACTGCGTCTATTGCTACACTCTCTATACCTATCTATCAATAGGGGAACTGTTTTATGGTTCCAATAGGAAGAATTATTAAAGGAGAGGTCAATTTCTTCTAAAATTGGGAGCAAGTGCAAGCAACTAAAGTATTTTTCCTTTCATCCCATCCCACTTTAGTTAGGAATCGATCTGCCAAGTATTGTCTCCTAAGATCTAAGGGAGAGTCAGCACATTCCACTTGAAGTGCGTTTATGGGAGAAGATTTCATAGCCCCTCATTATTCTTAGGTATTTGGACTGGATGTTATCTAATTTCTTTAGCGCTTCTTTATTGCAAGGCTCAAGTAGGTAGCTGCAGTAATTTATAGCGCTTATCTGGTCAGAGCATTATAGACCAGTTTAAGGGTTTAGGGGTGAGCTCCCCACCACAGCCCAGCCAAAGCCTGAAGGACCGACACGGAACGTTCACATTTTGTGACCGTGTTGCTGATGTGATCAACCCCAGACAATTTTGAGTCCAAGGTTACTCCCAGAAACCTAGCCTTATCTACGACTGGAATGCTTTGACCATTGACATTTAGTTCTATGGGAGAAACAGAACGCTTGCGTGAAAAAATGACAGCTTTACTCTTTGGCGCACTTAGGGACAAACCATTGTCAAGTAGCCATTGGTTTAATGAGGCCAGAGAGACATTCATTGAAAGGGCGGCCTCCTGAATGGAACTGCCACACACCATTAGTGCGATATCGTCAGCATACTGAAGGATCTTACAGTTGAAGTTAAGGGAAGAGGGCAAGTTAGCTGTGTAGATGTTGTTGAATGGGGGACTAAGAACTGATCCTTGAGGTTGTCCTCTCCAGACCGATCTTTGTTCAGAGTCACCCCATGGTATTCTAAGTTGAATGGTGCGACTGGTAAAAATGCCAACAATGATGCGACAAATCCTAGCCGGGATTCTCAACAGATTAGGGAGGAGAACGAAATCATAGGCAGCTGATATATCCAGAAAGACAGCAACCACAGACTCATTTCTACTAAGGGCCAGCAGGACAACTGACGTGAGGACAGCCACACTATCAGCTGTGTTCAGACCTTTCCTAAAGCCAAATTGAGCCTAACTAAATTATACAACACCGATACCCCCTTTGAGCATACATACATGACACGTGATTTCTGCGGGACACCAAGGTACAGCAACGGGGTAAGTGATCCATACTAATACTATAAATGCGAAAGTATCTCTGTCTGTCTGTCTGTCCGGCTTTCACGCCAAAACTACTGAACCGATTGTAATGAAATTTGGTACACAGATCAGTGTGACCAACCTTAAATTAGAGATCCTGCCCCACTTAGGCAAAAAAACTGACAAATCCTGCCAAAATCAAAAGCACAAAATGCCAAAATAATGCCAATATAATCTAAAAGTTTAAAATAAATAAAAACATTATTTTTTCACACGCGTTTTTTTTTTAAAAGCCCCGCTTTTATTGTTCGCAACGTGATGCTATATGACCTATGGCCTTCCTCGATGAATGGGCTATCAAACGAAAAAAGAATTTTTCAAATCGGACCAGTATTTCCTGAGATTAGCACGTTCAAACAAACACTTCAGCTTTATACATTAGTATAGATAATTGATCTTAAAGTCTAAAAGTGAACTGAATTAAATTACACATTCCTATTAGCATTTCGTCATTTCTTTAATTGGCTGGAATGAAACGCAGTCACCATATTCACTAATGCCCTGTTTAACGAGTAAAATAGAGGCGACATGTTTATTAATAAATCTGTTCCGCGTTTTTGTTTTATCTGATTGATTTTCGAGAACATCCTTTCACAAACAGCATTCGACTTGTTTTTGAACCATTACCTCTTAAGCAAATAATTTTTTAACCATAATTTAGTTTTTACATTTTGGCATTAGAATTTCCTTCTAGAAACATTCTAAATTATTTTTTATTTTATTTGACATAAGAATTTTGTTCTAGTTAGGTACATTCAACATTATTTTCTTTTGACCTTTTTTTTAGGATTTTTATAATTTTATTTATTTTGTACTAGCTTTCCGCCCGCGGCTTCGCCCGCGTGGAGTTCGGTTATATCGCGCTTTTTAGATTTCCCTCGGGAACATCAAATTTTTCCCGCATAAAAGGTAGCCTATGTTCTTTCTCAGGATCTAAAGATTGTCTGTGCCAAATTTAATCAAAATCGGTTGAGAGGTTAAAGCGGGAAAGCGTAACAGACAGACAGACAGACAGATATACAGACAGACAGACAGACAGAGTTACTTTCGCATTTATAATATTAGTATGGATTGTTCCTAAGAACAAATTGCTCTGTTCTCTGTTTGTAACTGACGATTCGAAAGTGCTTGTATCTAAGCCTACTTGAATAAAGTATTATTTGAATTTGAATTGGATACTGCATCCTACTCTTTTTGTGGGCTGTAGCGGCTAGCGGCTATACTAAATTGTTAATACTGCCAAAAGTGCCAAATCCTGCCAGATTTCTAAAACGTCAAACAAAAGTTCAGAGAGTAAAATAAAGAGCTAAACCTGCCAAAAAGGCAGGATCCTGCCACATTTGGTCACACTGACACAGATAGTCTAAAGCCTGAGATAGGACATAAGCTATAAAACATCCCGCTATGACCAACAGGAGCAGAGCAGGAACAAAAAATGTTGCGGAAACGGGAGCAAACGCGGATGTACTACATATTGATCTCATTATTTTAACAGGCGCTTATTTTATATCAACTGAGCTCATTCAACTAGAAGGTTACGCGGGCGAAACCGCGGGGCACAGCTAGTTTTCTATAATTTTTAATTTACGAAGGTGGTCGGGTGTGGCACGTTTGCCGGTTTTATATTCCGGGAGAAGCATTCGGGCTTTTCCCGTATTACATGGTAGCAGAGAATATTATTTTTCTCGTAAAGACCGGGGCTGGCAAGCATTTTGTAATTCAGCCTACGCGGAACGTCCTACATGTTGTGATATATCATACAAAGTTTTCGGTGTACGGTTCGCGGATTGAACACTAAGTTTTGGTAGCGAGAGCATGGGCCTCGTTATTTATCAATCAATTCATCATCATCCCAGAGTTAATCCCAGTCGCATCCGAAGCCTTTTTCAGCTTTTTGGACTCTGGGGTCCGTTTTACTATTAGGCCAACTGCTGATATGGCTAAACTTCGACATTTTCCGTGAAGCGACTGCCGTCTGACCTCCACAACCCGAAGGCGACATCGAAGCATTGCAGTTAGACCAATTGTTGGACTTTTGAGGGCTTCAACCCGTAACGACTGCCACTAGATGTTCGTATGGCAACCGGAACCAACGGCTTAACGTGCTTTCCGAGGCACGACCAGACCAGTGCAAATATTCATATTCATGCATACAAATACTTGCACTGTGCGGGGATCGAACCCGCGCCACTTTGCGCAGCGTTTCGTTTATCAATCAATTATTATAGGTAAAATTATGTGTGGAGGCATGAAGAACAGGGAGTAAAGTTCACTCATCTTCCATTGAAAAGGGAGGATCCTCCGACCAGACGCGTGTTATGTCTGGCGGGCACATGCCCAACGGTTGTAATTGGGAAGTTGTATACATGCTAGTTGCACGGTTAACTCTGATTGCGAGATGTAGAATGCGTGTGACGTCAGTATGACGCGTTGTTTATTTTGTGGCGCTTGTAGGTACTGCTACAGTATATTATTGTAATTTTGACTTCAATTAGTGTTAAAAACATAAAAAAGTTTAACAAAATCCTCTACGGTTGAATGTACTTTTCAACAATGCTATCGAATGGTACTTTGGGCGTTTTCGGACGCCTTGTTTACACAAATGAAATTCGATATATGTAGTTCAGCAGGTGTTTATTTCGGTTGCATTCGCAATGGCGGTGTAGAGGTACAAGGTTACGATTAACATTGGTTCACAGGAAATACAGTATTACATTGAGTTTTACACCATTAGATTAATGTTCTTGTATAAGTTATCCACTACTGGTCGTCAGCGATCTGACTCCCCAAAAAAACTCTGTCCATAGAGATCTATCTACACATTAGTGGTGTGCTTGTTGATCTCGTGGGAACCATAAACAATTAGTATGGTTCGCCACAGTACTAATAAAACACAATATAACCGAGATTTAACATGGAAAATTATATTTTACGTTACAACACGCGGCCAAATATACGGTGTAATTGCCAAAAAACCGCGTGCGACTATAGCACACAAAGATTACCAAATCTAGCCGAACGTTCTAACGCTTGCACTCGGTTGTAATCGGTAATCTTCGGTAGGGAGTTGCGAGCGATTAGCATTTATTTTATTTGACATGTTATTATTTTGAAGAAGCTAAATCAAACGTAAGTGATTTAAATATTCATACCAGCTCAGCTGCATGCGGTCAGACTGGAAGCTGACCCAACATAGTTCGCAAAAGGCAGGCAGATGATGATGTACTATCAGCTGTAGAAGTCCATTCCCACCTTAAAGGCTACTGTCGCCTGCGTTAAACCGGCCACGCACACTACCGCATTATTTTTTTTATCGCAGTCTTCGTCTTTCTTTAAAGTAATGCAAAATTTCGTTACTTCATTTGAAGTTAAGTTAGCGGCCGCACTTAACAACGGTCTATCATAAGCGAGCGATTGTGGGTTCGATCCTTAATAATGGCAAATCTTTTTGTTGTTTCATATAATTTAAAATTATGATAATTGATTTGTATTTTAAAGTAAAAATGTTTGCAAATAATATTTAAACGAATAGGAATATTTATCCCAAAAAAGGTTTTTATTATATGTTTTAGTTTACTATAGAGGTAATATAATAAAAAAATATATAAAACTAAAACAATAAGCATATTATAATGCAATATATTATAAAGTTATATATTATTCGGTATAGATATACTAACGAATGAAACAAACGTTAAAACGGCAGCATTGTAATATTTTATATAAAAGTAATCCTTGGCAAACTTATGATATTGTTATGGTAAAAAAACAAAAAAACATTTTTGGTTGTTAGATATGAAAATTATAATATAATACATATATTATGATTAAAGAGGTTATAGCTTAATTATTTATTTTCTTAAAGAAAAGAGGATTGAAGCTTAACTTGAGTATTATTACAATCATAATCTATACTTAGAATACAAAATAGTGCTTATTACATTTACAATTTTTTTGCGTGTATAGCATGGTACTAGTGCTGCCATCCTGCAGTGACTTTTTTCGGAGTTTGATGGCATGAGATTATAATCTTCAAGCGCTTTCTTACTTCAAAAGTTAACGAACTTATTTCTTATCTAATCCCGAAATTATTGTTTTTATAATTTACCAAAAGTAATTTGTATTGAAATTGCAAAAGGCGACATCTGTTAGCCATTAAGCCAACCGGACATATTACTGTCACTTAGCTAAATTACTTTAGAGATGGTTTAGAGTCCGTTATTAAGATATATAATGGTATATATTTAAGTGTGCGTTCGCGCAGTATTATAGAAATTAGCTGTATGAATTTTATTTGCCTAAATTAATATATTTAGATTATATCTCAAGTCTCAAGCGCATACTTATATGAAGTAACTACGTAAATAGTACCTACTTTGTCATAGTCAAATACATTTAAAAAAGTAGATGTACAAAAATAAATGACCTTTATATTATATCGAAACAATTGTGCTATCACCTATACCAATTCAATACCGGTATTATACTGTAAATTTTGGGATGTTACCTAAATATATTGCACGGCCGCTTTTTTATAGCTATCCGAACTTGGTCGGGTTATGTAGGTTTTCGATGCTTCGTCAGTATTTTAATTGTTTTTCTTTAATTACTGAATTTAATGACATGAAATTTTGCATGTGAATAGTTGAATGAATACACTAAATATTGGCATACATTTTACCATGCAATTCCTTTAGAATGTCGTGATATTTGACTGCTTTGTAAACAGTGATTTTGTCATGGTAAATTGTCCTATATCTCTTTAATTACTAAAGGAACATCATTGATATTTGGCAATATGTTGCAGACACCTACAAGGTTTGTATAAACGTGAAAATCTAGACCCCAAAGTGCATACTTTAAGAACTATGACCTAAAAAGCGTGTTATACGTTTATATTTTTATCTCTTTAGCCCTACGATATTTTCTAAATCTGTTTTGTACACAAATATGCACAAATTCAAAACAACGTATGTAAAAAATCTACAGCTCTCTATGCAAGCGCTTTATATGAAAACTAGCTAATGGCCAAACGTTCGCGCAGCGGAAACTTGAATTTCTTCGAAGTCTATGCATGCACAAATTTTATTCATACATACACAATTACACACAAATACACACTAATTTTTGGACACATCTCTTTTTTCTAAAGTCAATGGATTAAAAAAAGTTCCGCCAGGACAACGTTCGCCCAGCGGAATCAGTTTTTGGTGAATTTCTCCACAATGGCTGCATGCACAAATTTTTTTTTACCATACACAATTACACGACGTCATACACTAAATATCTGCATATTTAAAATCTTTAAATTCAACAACATTCCGCTGCGCGAACGCACACTATATTTAAAACACTCTGTAGGACACTTCTGCACTGTGATTGTTATAGATTTTTTTTTGTTTAGTTCGATAAGACTCCACAAACGCAACATCCCTCTTCGCACGATTTAAATGTTTATTAAACGGTAAATATTGTCGTTTCGTTTCGATTGGTTTGCACCTTACACAAATAATAATAAAAACAACTTACACAAAAGCCGGTTTCATATGATATTTGAGATATATTGCTGCATATGCCTGCATATCAGTGGCGAAGGGTGAAATTTTGACAAAGGGAAGCCGGTCCAAAAAAATAAACACTTAAACACTTACCTACTGCAGGATATCTTGGAGGAGGTCTTCAGATAAGAATAGTATTAAAAGCCCCACCTTCACCATACAAAAAAGGACTGATGATTTGATAACAGTGTCTTTCAAGTATGATAAAAGCGGCAGCAAAAGAAAAAAAAAGCCTTTTTCGACGTGCATCTCCATACCACACATGCATGCTTGTTAGTAAGTACTACGTTAAGTACCTATTGTTAGGGAATAAGAGTCAAGAAAAAATAAAATAAAAAATTACAAAAATAATAGTGTTAAAAACCGAACCACACAAACACCGATCCAAAACCAACAAAAATATTAAGCAAAAATAAAGCAAATTATACACAATCACAACGTTATTTATATTGTAATGCAATGCGTCTGTTTTTTTTAACAAAATGAGCTAAAATGATGTTATAAAAATTCGGATTACTTTTCATTTTATTAAGCAAATTTTTTTTAATTGACATGATAGCCAAATCGGACAATCTCTGCTCTTTTTGGCAGTTTCGCACATATGTGTGAATGCGTTTTAAAGCAGAAAATGACCGCTCAGCTGAAGCTACTGAAATGGCCTCCCCATTTCAGTAGCTTCAGCTGAGTCAGAATTAAACTGCAAAGAGTCGAAACTTGAGAAAATGCGTCTTTCAAAGACGTATTCTGGAGCTGTAAAAAAAGCTCATAGGTGTCCAATTTATTTAACGACGCTGACGTAAGACTTTAAGTTCATTCAGCAGGTAGTCAGTTGAGCAGCACTCTATATGAATTAAAGCCATAATAACAAACAAAATACACAGTATTTAACCAAATCTGCGATTAAATTACGTTACAGAATCAGTCACAGTTTAAATACCACAAATATTAAAATATAACAAACGAAAAACACGAAAAACGAACACATGTCACATACTAACAATAATTTATTTTCAACCAAACGAAATGGAACACGAAAATATGCCAAAATAAAAAGAATATGACTTGCGAAGGATTTCATTATAACGTTTCTTTGTCTCATTCTAATAGAGGAGAGGAGAGAACTGCAACCCGGTCGGCATCAGCCTATCTTTTCTCAAAAATTACGGACGGTTAGCGATCATTAGAAAGAGATGTCTGACACGCTCTGTTTCTTTTCGCCTCATAGTAAAACGTTGGCCGAGATAAGCTGTAATTCGTCGAGTTACCTTTAATGTAATTTAGGTACGAAAAATTTAAGCGCTGATTAAGAGTGGGCTGTCAAAAAAATCAAAGCACGCTAGCCCCGCCTACACACCCCGCTACCCGCTAGGGACACTCGTCAACCACGCGGTCGGTGTCTGGAATTGCGAACACAGAAAGCATAGAGTGTCTTGTAACTTTTTTTTGGGTTGGGTAAGGAGAGTAACAAACACCACATATGATTTTTTAGATAAGTACAAGTTTATTATACTCTGTGAATTAAATAGTTATCACAAAAAGTATTTTGATTAGTTTTATACAATCACTCTTTCATTAGCAAGGAATTTACGTAAACAACTACTAGTAGTACTACTACTACTAAACTTAATTAAATTTATAAAGCACTAAACTTATTAAAATAAAAATTGTCATTTAGGTAAATTAACTAATTAGAATTTTGCGTATCAGTAGTGAGCTTTTGCATGTTCGTGCAAAATCTGCGCAAAATGTGATTTCTGCAGTTTATTTTCTCTACAGTAACGTTTGTATACGGGCGTCTTTCAATAATCTTTGCGTAGGTACTACTATCACCATCTGCTATAAATCTTTGATAAATAACGTTGTGCATTTCAATAGATTTACTGAAACCTTCCGCTAGTATTGTTGCCTCCATCCCTGTAGATGGGCCATTATAATTTTTAAAACATCTGTGCTCTTTAGGATTTGACCCATTCCTTTGGCAAATACAGCAATATTTATTTTTAACTGCCATGAACAAAACTTTACCAGTACGCCTACCTATTATTGTTGCACAGCCAGAGTTAGCTGCGTAATTAGTTTGGTACGAGCGCCGACTCCAACATCCATCTATGATGACGTCAATCATAGCTATCCCATCTTTATTAGTGCGGCCTTCTTTTAAAGAAGCTTCTTTTTCTATTTCACCTGCCTTTTTCATTTCGTCCCACGCTGTTTTTTCCCATTCCTCAGCTATCTCTTCTTGTACTTTTATGTATTTCTTTTCTTTTATTTCTAGCAAATCAATTGCAGCTGTAAACTGTTTAAGTTGAATATAGCCGCCGCCGCTGGCCATAGTACCTGCTATAGCTTCTTTGTTAATTTCCGGGTTCGTGGTATTTATTACAAACCGTTTTTTGCACATTGCACATTGCAATTTTAATTGCGAATGTAGTCCCTTTTGTTGTTCGGAAACTACTTGTATATGACTCATCCTCAACGCATTTTAATTCGTCTAAAAAGAATTTTATATCAACTATTCTTCTTCCACTAAGTTCACAGCATTCCTAAAAAAATAATCAGTTAAAAATTTTAGGTTATTTAAAAAAATCGCAATAATCCATAGTGTGTTACAATTACAATGAATTGGGTTCGCGTAAATAGATCAAAGACACTGGACAGTTTAGATAAATATATCAAAAAGATTACTTAGGGTCATAAGTATAAACTACATACCATATCAGTAAGCGACTTCTCAGTTTTTGTTGTCGATTTGCTTTTACAGCATTTGTTATTGCGAACTGTCTTTTTAGGTGGGGTGTTCTCTTTATCATTTGCGGATTCCGTAACACTAAAAAATAATGTAATCATCATACAGTAAATAAAAAAAAAGTCAAATAGAAATCAATAGAAGAGAAAAAGTTAGTGCTCACGGAACTGGAACTGTCAATAAATTAAAATGTTCAGTAGGTAACTCCATAGATTCCTGTTCTACGTCAACATGTTTGTTCCTGCGAAAGAAATATTTTATATAAAAAGAAATATTTAAATAAAGAAAAAAAAATATCTAAAAGTCCATTCGGCTACTCCACAGGTTTCTGTGAACTTGACAGGTTTGTGTGAACTTGATGTTGAAACGTCAAATTTCTTGTTTCACCAAAATAAATATAAATATAGGTAGACGTAAATACTTACATTTTAGACTCTCTTCCTCGTTTAGCTAAATCCTTGAACAATTTTGAAGATTTTCTTTTCGAAATATATTTTTTATTTGTTTTATTTCCCATCGTATTTCGTAGTCAGACGTGAGCGCAACGGGCACAGATCCTTCCTCGAGAGCGCGTGGCGCGAGACTGATTTCAGAACCGTGCCCCGGGGCATTGAGCATTGCGCGGTAGTCAATAGTGCAGAATATCGCGTAGCAACGGTCGAAACGCGATAGCACGAAAGTAAAGGTCGTAAGTCTCAAAACTGTTTTTGATGATATCTTAAAAATTAAATACAATGGAAATATTTCCTTTAGGCATTATTTTAAAAAGTGTGTGATTGTATTAATGCAAGATAATTAATGATTGTAACTCAATAAGTGTAACAGATATTTGTTAAAAAGCCCAGAAAGATTCATAATTTCGAAAAATATAACTATCGAGTCAAAATAAATGAATCGTGTTTTCCGTTAGGCAAATATCAGATAAATATACAAAGATTAAATAAATCCCACTTTCATTTAAGTCAATCATCTTCCGTGATCGTAATATTCATTAGAAAACTTAGCAAAATTTTACAGCCCGCTCTTAATTTACGACTATAAAATGAAATGTGATACTTAGGGTATTGCTAAGAATTACTATTGCTATTGTAAATCGCGCAGGCATTTGATTAATAATACTTTGTTAATGAAATAGAATGTAAATACTTTTGTATGAATATGGAACTGATTTTTGAAAGGTAACCCGGTGGGAATCGGCTTGTATGGACTCTTCGCCACTGCTGCATATTGATTAAAAAAGTAAAACTAATAACACAAACTGGTAACTATATGTTCACCAACCAACAACAGCTAAGTAATATTATTTGAGTTATGGTAGCTAATAATAGTTATTGCAGGTAGCGGCATATTTTTTGTGAATAGTGATTCAGATTCTTTCAAGTCTACCGTCATCTTTTTATAATGACACTAATATAGAAAAAATCTTAAAATAAAGTATCATCTTTAAGTTGCGGATCGGTATTTTTAGATATTTTTGTTGTCAGCATTCATAACTCACCAATAAACATTTAAAAAATATTTTGTAAGTTATTAGATTTGAACTCGAACCACCTTAAACGCCTATCAAGGCGAAATCAGCTAGGCCGTTGAAACGCTTACTGTGAACGTTGAAATTAGTAAGTAGTACCTAACAATCATAAGCGGGCAGCAAGTTGTCAAAGTGTATGAGTGTGTATCAAACTTTATTATAGAAGGTCGTAACTACAACTAGTATTGCTTGGCCATAGTTTTGTGAGATTGCAACTCGACTTTTGGTCTTGACTGTACTTTCAAAGTCTCATAGACATCCAGTCTGACCGCGTGCACAGGAGTACCAGCTCAGTTATATGTACTCAGACTGGAAGCTGACCAAACATAGTTAGAAAGGGCAGGCAGAGGATGATGTATTTTCAGAGATTGGTAGACATCCAGTCTGACCGCGTGTAGCTGAGTACCAGCTCAGTTAAATGTGGTCAGACTGGAATCTGACCCAACATAGTTGGGAAAAGGCAGGCAGAGGATGATGCACTTTCAGAGACTTGTAGACATCCAGTCTGACCGCGTGTAGCTGAGTACCAGGTCAACTACATGTGGTCAGACTGGAATCTGACCCAACATAGTTGGGAAAAGGCAGGCAGAGGATGATGCACTTTCAGAGTCTCGTGGACATCCATTCTGACCGCGTGTAGCCGAGTACCAGTTCAGCTAAACGTGTTCAGACTGGAATCGGACCCAACATAGTTGGGAAAAGGCAGGCTGAGGATGATGTATTTTCAGAGTCTCGTGGACATTCAGTCTGACCGCGTGTACCTGAGTCCCAGCTCAGCTACATGCGGTCAGACTGGAAGCTAACCCTGACGCGGTTAACTAATGGCATCATGACAAAATAAATACAAAAATGTATAAAATATATTTAATTCTTTATTTGTTCACAATCGGTTCACACAATGTTATATTTACAAGATACTTAATATAATGGCGCGTCCTAACAGAAGGCGACAGTCACCGCGAGTGTCGGCCAAGAAAATCTAATCAATTAATCTGACAGATTGTAGTAGTGTGATGTGCTGTCGTCTGTACTACAGATAAAGTCTTGCATAAATAGTCAAATGATGTTGAACACCGCATCATGAAGCTGTTGTTTAACAGATCTAAGTTAAATATAAATTGCTATTATCACTCATCAGTTTCTAACTAAACTTCCAACTATATCCAACGACATCGGTTACTCGTTTTGTAAACCGTACGTCGTTATTTCATCATCATCATCAACCTTTTTATCATCCCACTGCTGGACACAGGTCTCCTCTCATACAGAGAAGGATTGAGCGTAATCACCACGCTTGCTCAATGCGGATTGGCGATTTCAGACTTAAAAGTCCAGGGTTCCTAAAGATGTTTTTCTTCACCTTGCAATCAGTCATTGGTGTCCAAGATATACTTAGAAAGGCTCTTTCCACTCCGACCAACTAGTTGTTCCGAATGCAACTCAACTATGGCATTTGTTCCCATGAAATCAACTACTTGTGAAGTACATATAACATAAAAAAGTTACATTGGTACTTGCCTCACCTAGAATCGAACCCGCACACTCATACTAGAGGCTGGTGTTTTAACCACTAGGCGACTACGACTACATTATTAATGATACGTTATTTAATTAAAATTCGAATATTATAAACGTTTTTAAAAATTATAAAAGTTTTAATCGATGTGTCATCGATATGTCACGCAAAGACTACTAAACAGATTGGTTTTCAGACTTTACATATGGGATAGTTTCCTCTGGATTTTCCCACGCGATCAAAAGTAATGCGGGAGAAACCGCGAGGCGCAATTATTAACTACTGCGCTGCGTGTCGCGGGTTTGATTCCCGCACCGAACAAATATTTGTATGACCTACAAGTAGTTGTTCCGGGTCTGGCTGTTTGTGTTTGTGAGTTTATATGTCTGTAAACGAACTCATGATACATGAAAAAGTCGGTGTAGTGTAGGCCAATGCTATTTTAATTATCCATACTAATATTATAAATACGAAAGTAACCTGTCTGTCTGTTACGCTTTCGCGCTTAAACCTCTCATCCGATATTGATGAAATTTGGCACAGACAATCTTTAGACCCTGAGAAAGGACATAGGCTACCTTTTTTATTGAAAAAAAAGATGTTTCCGAGGGAAATCTAACAAGCGCGATGTAACCGAATTCCACGCGGGCGAAGCCGCGGGTGGAAAGCTAGTAAAGAAAATAAAAAAAATAGTTAACTATCGCGTCACCGCTTGTTCGCGCGACCATCGCTTCTGTTAGGACGCAGGTTTAAAATGGAACACAATATTTAAAGATAAAAAATTACAACTTAATATAGTTACAAAGTACTTGTTTATTGAGATCATCTTATTTAAATATAGGGAGGAAGTTGAAGGAATACAGAAATATACGAACACTGCCGGGAATCGAACCTGTTCACTGTCCACCAACAGACAGTCGAGAGCCGACGTTGAACAGTCTGGACGAAGCTCCGTGAATTGTGAACACCGGCACAAATATATCAACACTTGCTAAGTTTCATTTTCAGTTAAAAGGTAAAACGGAACCCTATTCATGAGACTCCGCTGTCCGTCCGTCTATCTCCAGGCTGTATCTCATGAACCGTAATAGCTAGACAGTTGAAATTTTCAGATATTATGTATTTCTCTAGCCACTTATAAGAACAAATACTAAAACCAACATATTTAAGGCTCCCACACAACAAACTTAATTTTAATACCGTTTTTTAACCTTTTTGCGTGAGTCCGACTCGCAGTTGGCCGGTTTTTTCGTGAAATAATGAATATAACGTTGAAATACAACACAATACATAAACATATGTATTTGAAACTGTTATATTCGTAACTGCATAACATGACATATACCCCCCCACCCCCCTCTCCCCTCTCACCTTTTTAATTTTTTTAACGCAACAATCTCCCTTATTGATAAACGTTGCTTAAAGTTAACTAGTGATTAGTGATTCTTTAACCATACATTTTTGATCTTTTAACGTCACTTTAATCATAATTTATGAATAAACTAGCTTTCCGCCCGCGGCTTCGCCCGCGTGGAGTTCGGTTTTATCGCGCTTTTTAGATTTCTCAGTGTTTCTCTACTATATTATGCATTTATTATACATACAAACCTTCCTTAAGAATCACTCTATCTATTAAAAAAAACCGCGTCAAAATCCGTTGCGTAGTTTTAAAGATCTAAGCATACATACGGACATACAGCGAAAGCGACTTTGTTTTATACTATGTATTGATACCACAGTGTTTAAAAGGTTTATTCATAAACGATGATTAAAGTTAAGTGACGTGCAAATGTCTAGAATGTATCGTTAAACAACCGCTAGTCATCATCAACCTTTTCTCTTCCCACTGCTGGGCACAGGTCTCCTCTCATACAGAGAAGGATTGAGCGTAATCACCACGCTTGCTCAATGCGGGTTGGCGAGATCGAGATGTTTTCCTTCACCTTGTAATCAGTCATTGGTGTCCAAGATATACTTAGAAAGTACATATAACTTAGAAAAGTTGCATTGGTACTTGCCTGACCTGGAATCGAACCAGCAGACTCATACTTGAGAGACTGGTGTTTCAACCACTACAACCGCTAATCTATACTAATATATAAAGCTGAAGAGTTTGTTTGTTCGCGCTAATCTCGGGAACTACTGGACCGATTTGAAAAAATTCTTTTTGCGTTGGATAGCCCATTAATCCAGGAAGACTTTAGGCTATATAACATCACGCTGCGACCAATAGGAGCGGAGCATAACTAAACCACGCGAACAAAGTCGCTGGCGTCCGCTAGTCACTAGATAACTTTGAGTAACGTTTATGAATAAGGGGGTACAAATGTACACAGCAGTGGCGAAGAGTCCATACAAGCCGATTCCCACCGGGTTACCTTTCAAAAATCAGTTCCATATTCATACAAAAGTATTTACATTCTATTTCATTAACAAAGTATTATTAATCAAATGCCTGCGCGATTTACAATAGCAATAGTAATTCTTAGCAATACCCTAAGTATCACATTTCATTTTATAGTCGTAAATTAATCAGCGCTTCAATTTTTCGTACATTACATTGAAGGCAACTCGACGAATTACAGCCTACCTCGGTCAAACGTTTTACTATGAGGCGAAAAGAGACAGAGCGTGTCAGACCATCTCTTTCTAATGCTCGCTAACCGTCCGTAAAACTTGAGAAAAGTTAGGCTAATGCCAAACGGCTTGCAGTTCTCTCCTCTCCTCTATTAGAAAGAGACAAAGAAACCACGCCACTAGAGAAAGGAAACGCGAATTAGCGTTATAATGAAATCCTTCGCAAGTCATATTCTTTTTATTTTGGCATATTTTCGTGTTCCATTTCGTAAGGTTGAAAATAAATTATTGTTAGTATGTGACATGTTGCTATACCACTGGTGCGTGATAATTTCGTTTGTTATATTTTAATATTTGTGTTATTTAAACTGTGACTGATTCTGTAAGGTAATTTAATCGCAGATTTGGTTAAATACTGTGGATTTTGTTTGTTATTATGGCTTATATTATTCTACCGGCAATATTATTCAAGATATCCTGCAGTAGGTAAGTGTTTAAGTGTTTATTTTTTTGGACCGGCTTCCCTTTGTCAAAATTTCACCCTTCGCCACTGGTACACAGTATATTAAGTGACCTTAAAAAAAACAAAAATGTGTAAATATTCATTGTCCGTGTTCATTGTTGTTGTATTTTCTTGTGTTAATCACTATAGATAGTATTGTAAAAAGTCATGCGTTCTCTTTTAAATGAACAGACAGCTGTGCTGCTGGGAGTTTGTTCCGTCAGTTCTTCTTCCCAGCGAAAGCACTAGGAAGTGTCGATGGGTGGGCGTTTTGGGGGACTGTCTTATATAATATTGACGTTCAAAAAGTCCTGATTCTTAGCCTAATTTAAATAAATGACTTTTGATTTCGATTGTATATAGTATCATGTCGGTTGTTCTGCAGATCTGTTGTTTTGAGATGGAACCCTCTGGATTGGTTCTGGAGTGACGAGTGCCTCCCACAAGGTAGACCGACGAGCTTAGGAACCGGTCGCCGTGGTGGGAGGGAGACCTATGTGCAACAGTGGACAACAACCGGACGGATAGCGGGCTCAGTGATGAGTTCCGTTGTCCCTGTATCGTGATGGTCCCAGTACGTTCCCTTGGCGCAGTCCTCAAGTGTCCTGTGGCTCTTCATCATGTGGTTTATGTTAATGTATGTGTTCCAGGCTCAGGGTCCTGCGGTGACATGGAAGTAGACATCGCACGGCTGTCTCCAGGGCTCCAGTAGCGGCTCGGGTTTGAACACGTCCAGCTTCGGAGACTGCGCCTCTAAGGGTACCTCGGGCTTCACCTGTAATTTATAAAAAATAATATATTAGTATTTATAAAAAATAATAAATTAGTAACTAGCGCTTGAGTGCAATCCCGCCTGATGGTAAGCAGTGATGTAATCGTTGATGGTAAGGCGTGCTAGTTTATTAAGCCTACTCACTCAAAAGAACTGAGTAAATAGGAAGGAAGACGGCAGTTGAGCGCGGTGATGCAATGTTAAACCCAACAACACGACCAACGATGCTGCGCCAGAGAGAGATTGATCTGGAGACCCTCCACAACCAAACTCCCGATACAACAACATTTCGCGCATCGTACCCAGAACACATCGCAACACAACTGCTCAGACCCGTCCTCCGTGCGGCTTCACCAGACATCATGCCGGAACACGACGAATCGCTTGGCGGCATGACTTTGTCTAGTGGGTGGTAACTTATGCCGGCGGCTGATGTTGTTGAGCCAAAGCATTGTATTTATATATTTAAATCATCATCATCATCCCAGCGTTAATCCCAGTCGCATCCGAAGCCTTTTCAGCTTTGGAGTCTGGGGTCCGCTTTACCAGTCCAACTGCTGATATGGCTAAACTTCGACATTTTCCGTGAAGCGACTGCCGTCTGACCTCCACAACCCGAAGGCGACATCGAAGCATTGCAGTTAGACCAATTGTTGGACTTTTGAGGGCTCCAACAACCCGTAACGACTGCCATTAAATGTTCGTATGGCAACAGGGACCAACGGCTTCACGTGCTTTCCGAGGCACGACTAGACCAGTGCAAATATTCATATGCATACATACAAATACTTGCACTGTGCGGGGATCGAACCCGCGCCACCTTGCGCAGCGGCCGCGTCCGCTACCGCTACGCCACGGAGGCTGTCTGTATTTATATATTTAAATAACATTAATATATTAATCTTTATATTTTCTAAACGCTGCCCCATACTAGGAACTACTCCTGTGTCGTGAGTGCTATTACAAAGCATTAAACTCACATAAGTACTTATACAAAGAACCAGACCCAGACCCTAATTGCGTAAGACACTATTATTGTATGCGTATTACCAATCCATTGCTTCATAAGTACGAAAAATGTATCTACTCAACAAAGTAAATACCGCAATGAATGTTGTTCAACTGTCAAAATGAAACCCATTGCTACTAATAGTGCGTTACACAATTTACCTTGCCGAAACAACTACATGTAGGCCATACAAATATCTGTTCCGTGCGGGAATCGAACCCGCGACACGCAGCGCAGTAATTAATTATTGCGCCTCGCGGTTTCTCCCGCATTAGTTTCGATTTCGTGGAAATATCCGGATAAAAACTGTCTCATATGTAAAGTCTGATTATAAACCTTTAGTGTCAAATTTCATTCAAATCTGTTTAGTCGTTTTTGGGTGAAAAAGTAAAAAATATACATCGACAAAAATTTAGTCTTTTATCATATTTTAATTTAAAATAAATTAATCTATACTAATATATAAAACTGAAGAGTTTGTTTGTTTAAACATGGTAATTTCAGGAACTACTGGTCCGATTTGAAAAATTCTTTTTGCGTTGAATGGCACATTTAATCGAGGAAGGTTTTAGGTTAGGTTAGTATATATTTATATCGCGCGCGAGTGTCAGCACGCGCCTCTGAGGCGATGCACGGGGTAGTTTAACACCCCACTATCCCGTGCAGGAGACGAGGCCCGGACAAACCGGGCCAGCACGAGAGTGTGGGGCTGCGGAAGAATTTAGACTCCCGCGGCCCCACGCGCGCTCGTGACAGAAGAGACACCGGGGTGGTTTTAGTCAGTAAAAGTCTGACAGACCCCGTCGCCCAGCCTAGGGCGGCGGACATCCTATGAGGATTTCCACACCGAAAAAAAAAAGTATATATTTATATAACACTAGCTTTCCGCCCGCGGCTTCGCCCGCGTGGAGTTCCGTTATATCGCGCTTTTTAGATTTCCCTCGGGAATATCACATTTTTTCGGGATAAAAGGTAGCCTATGTTCTTTCTCAGGGTCTAAAGATTGTCTGTCCCAAATTTCATCAAAATCGGTTGAGAGGTTTAAGCGGAAAAGCGTAACAGACAGACAGACAGACAGAGTTACTTTCGCGTTTATAATATTAGTATGGATTACGCTGCGAACTAATAATAGGAGCGGAGTATATAAAAAAAAACATGGAAACCTACTTGGGTGAAACTGTGAAGTATATAATAATAGCTACAAGTTTTGTTGGTGTGGTTAGTTGAAGAGTGAGTCACCTTGGCAGACTTCCTGAGCTTGAGGTGCACCAGCTTGACGTGCGTGCGCATGGCCGTCCGCTGCGTGAACCTGCGCCCACACTCGCCGCATTCAAACGGCTTCTCCCCTGTGTGTGTCCGCACGTGGTTCGTGAGCACGCTCTTACCCTGTTAATGGCATAAGATAGAGTGAGAATGTGTTGAGGTACGAAGGCGTGACTTGTTGTTAAATATTGTAACTGACCCGGAAGGCCTTCCCGCAGGTGTCGCACACGTGTCGTGGCGGCGGGCGGTGCCCGCGGTGCACCGCGTGCGTGTGCTTGCGGAGCGAGGCGCGCGACGCGAGCGCGGCGCCACACTCCGAGCACGCGTGCGCGCGCACGCCGTCGTGCTGCACGCTCACGTGCGCCGCCAGCGAGCGCGCGCTCGCCAGGCGGGCCGGACAACGGGGGCACGGGAACCTGAACCATACACATTCTAAATAGAAAAGGACACATTCAACTATCGTCAGTGAACCGACTTTTGAAAGACAAGCGATTTTTTAAAGAAGACAGGAGTAGACATGGTTTTGACAAAGGAAACAGTGCAGTCTCGAATTGGATTACGTCAAATAACCTAATTCTAAATACCAAAAAACTAAATGTGTAAATTTCGCCTTGTCGTTTTATACAGAGTGGTGCTGACAATACGTTTTTAAGAGATTTATATTTTTCAGTTTTTTTATTTTATTGTTTAAATTTTACTAGATTTGTTTTAATTAAATTCTATTTATTATATGTATGTGTAAGTCTCCAAAATGCATGTCGTTAAATGTATCATTTCTGCCGCATTAAGTTAGGCAACCTGTAATGGTAGTAAGTGTGTGATTAAATAAATAAATAAAATACGACAATAAATTAAAACACGAACAATACTGGATAATGTAAAATAATCCTAAACCATAGAAATAAAACTAGCACCAAAAATAAAAAAAAGAGAATTTCAAACAAACTAAATCGCATAAAATTGCAAACGGAATAGAACATCCTTTAAAAATATTGGTTCACTGACCTTCGATCGGCGACAGCGCGATCTCCTGTATCGCCTTGCTTTTTTCGCGGAATTATAATTAAAGTTTGGTACCGCAGAATGCGGCGGTCATTAACTTGTAAGCGCTTCCTTATCAACATGTACATCATGTAGAAAATTTGAAAACTTAAAAATACTTTCCTGTGACTAAACTAATGGACATATTTATATGATTTTTTATGGGTAGACTGAGAATGTGTTGAGGTACAGGATGCTTAATTTATTGTCGTATTGTCAGCACCACTCTGAATAAAGAAGTGCTTGAAACTGTGGGCTCGGCAGTTTTTCTGGGAATAACGGTAGGTGCCAAACTTTGAAGACTTTTTTTTGCCTATTCACTCTAGCCTTGAAGACACTTAAATTGTAAACAAACGGGAATTCCGCCGCAGGCAAATTGCTCTAGTCCCTCGGTCTACGCGGTATAAAAGTCTAGGTGACTAAGATCCGGACGTAGACCGCTTCATCTAGATCGTAGTGGTGTAACAACTTAGGAAGGATACTCGTCGAATTAAATTTGTTGCAATGATTTATCAAAATAAGCTTTATTTAACTACTAATAGCGCCATCTCTGCTGCGACATGTGAAATGATAAATGTATCGATTCCACCTTCTTAAAGTTAACAAATTAATCTGTTCGTGATATTCACCTGTTTCATTATAAAATCAAATATCTGTCTTATAATAAAACAATACTCACTTTAAACTCTGCTTGTCTCGATGTTTCGAAGTCTTCTGCAGATGTTGTCTGAGACTGTGCCATGATTTAAATCTAAAAACAAAATTACTAACATTGATAAAATGTAATCACATTATTGGGAGAACAGCGGTGGCCTAGGTATCAGCCGCGACTTATATGTTGTAGATTATAGGTTCGAACCCAATGGGGTTGCACTCATTATCAACAGGTGCAGGTGCAGGTGGTTTAGGTGCATTCATTATCAACCATTTTTATTATCGTCCCACTGCTGGGCGCAGGTCTCCTCTCATATAGAGAAGGATTGAGCGTAAAGCGCTTGCTGCGTTGACGATTTCAGACTTAAAGTCCAGGTTTCCTCAAGATGTTTTCCTTCACCTTATAATCAGTCATTGGTGTCCAAGATAGACTTTGAAAATACATATAACTTACAAGAGTTACATTGGTACTTGCCTGAGCTGGAATCGAACCCGCACACTCATGCTTGAGAGGCTGGTGTTTTAACCACTAGGCCATCACGACTAGGTGCTTTACTTTGTGTAAATTATTTCATCACCACTGCTCTCAAAATGGTGAAGGAAAACGTCGTGAGAACACTATATGCTAGAGCCAAAAATTCGGAGACATGTGACATCTACGATAGATTACGGCCTACTTCCTCTCACCGAGAGGAGGAGGAATTATGACACTCAATTTACTGAAACTAACCGCCGCGTCCGTTGACATAAGCGTTTTTTTTTTTTTTTCTAAACATTTCGATAACAAATTTTGTTGAATGTTTAGCATGTGATGTTTTATGCCTTTCTTATTCTTTCACCTACTGTCTGTGTAAGTTAAGAAAGGTCTAGACAGGCAATATTTGGCATTTAATCCGACCAGATCCACGAAATCTCCAGGAGATTCCCATCAGACGCTCGTTTTTTGGCCAGAAATCTCCTGGAGATTTATTAACAGACGGGAGTCAAGTTAACTCATCTTCCATAGAAAAACGCCAAACACCAAATGCTCGATTGATAATGTCGCGCTGTGTTACTATACAGCAGCACTCATTACGCGGTAAACTTTGCTTGTGCGATGTAGAATTATGCGTACCGTCAGTAGAACACGTAGTGCAAATGTGGCATTGAAGATACAACTACAATTTTAAAATATTTCTTGTGAGAACAGGTACCTACACCTTGTGATTTTTACCTCACTAAAACCACTCCTATGATCGTTATCCGCACATAGGGGAGTTCATTATCATCATCAACCTTTTATCGTCCCACTGCTGGACACAGGTCTCCTCTCATACAGAGAAGGATTGAGCGTAATCACCACGCTTGCTCAATGCGGGTTGGTGATTTCAGACTTAAAGTCCAGGTTTCCTCAAGATGTTTTCCTTCACCCTTTAATCAGTCATTGGTGCCCAAGATATACTTAGAAAGTACGTATAACTCAGAAAAGTTACATTGGGGAGTTAGTAGAAAACTACATTCATTTTATCAAGGTACATATATTCGCCTTCAGTAAAAATAACTTTAAAAAACAAATTGTTATGTGTCTCAAAGAGTTGACGTAAATAAAGTTCGTAACCAAAACCTAGATTAAGGTCCGTATTACAGAATGTCACTCAAAACTCAAGCTCTACTTAAGAATCGTTTCAAGCCATTTGATTGGTTGAAACTAGTTTTAAGTAATGCTTAAGCAGAGATCAATGCTTGAGTTTCCTTCTGGAATACGGACCTAAGTCTTAGATTAAGTTTGATTAAGATTGTATGCATGTACTATCTTACCAACTTTGTATTTTAAGTAAAGGAGATGTTTCATTTTGGGCCACCAGTATGTACGCTATATAGATAAAAAGGAAGAAAATAGAAGATTTTCATAAAAATACAACTAAATTAATTTAAATAAAAATACCAAGTATATATAATTAATTATTTGAAACGATTTTTAGTGAGATAACCCTTTGTTAAGGTAGCCATGACACTTTTTATGACGTTTGATTGGCGACTTTGACAGTTCTATTTTCCCGTTGTGTTCGTGTCGAGTGTTGATTTGAGCTGATTGTGTTTATTTAATGGGCCCTATGTTCGGAATTCATGTTTTGTTTTTTTCGCAGACATGTGGTAGATAATATAAATACGATAGCCTCAGATACATGACACGTCAATCAAATGTCACTGTCAAAATCTTATTTCGCTTATTGCTGACCACCATATTTATTAGTAGTTGTGTTGCACTCCTTAGCCGAATTAAATTGACTCTCTATAAAAACTAAGCCAAAATATAGGAAATTAACCTTAAAAACAGTTAACTATAGCGTAACAATACCTAGCATTAAGTGTACAATGTGCTGGCCCAGGTTCCATACATTTCTGAAACATCTCCTTTATCATTTAATGTACAATTGCTTGTTTTCCCCAATAGAATAAAAATAGGGGTGGACCCGGTACAGCCCCTGTGTAACGCTTAAAAGGCACATCCCAGGGGACACTGTAAAGGGGCCTCTCCTTGGAATAACCACCAAAGGCCGCAATGGCCCCCGCACAATGGTCCACTGGAGGGACTGAGTGCGGAAACCAAACCAGTAACATAGAAGATAGGGGCCTCCTCTAGGGATCGCGGTGGACAGCAGCCAGTGACCACTTTGCCACCGCTTTCCCTGGAGTCAGTTCACGGGTTATAAGGAGGCGCGGGTTGGAACCCTGCTCAGTGCAAATATTTGTATGCATGAATATAAATTTTCACTAATCTGGTCGTGCCTTGGAAAGTACGTTAAGCCGTAGGACCCGGTTGCCATACGAACATCTAGCGGCAGTCGTTACGGGTTGTTGGAGCCCTCAACCATCCAACAATAGGTCTAACTGCAATGCTTCGATAACGCCTTCGGGTTGTGGAGGTCAGACGGCAGTCGCTTAGTTGTTAGCCAAAATCAGCAGTTGACTCCAAAGCTGAAAAAAGCTTCGGATGCGACTGGGATTAACGCTGAGATGATGATGATGAGTTGATGGGTTCTGATCATACCTGACATCACACTCAACGCAGTAGTAGTCCTTGACGTCGGTGTGTGTGAGCTGGTGATGTTTTATTTGAGTTCTGGTTCTAAACCGCTTGTTGCATATGGCACACTCATAGTTCTTGATACCCTGGTGTATTCTGAAACAATGAAGGTATGAGAAACAAATTAGTAAGGTAGGCAGAAAACCAGCATTTTTACATGCTTTTTATTAGCTTCAGTTGTATGTTTGCTTGCTTGTTTGTTTGTTTGTCCGTCTCTAACTCTTTGGTCTACGAGTGAGCGGCTCATTACTGTAAAATGTCCCACCGTTTTCAATACATCCGATCGTTCGTTTTTTTTTTTTTTTTTTTGTAAAAAAGAATTTCGAACTAAAAAGTTGAAAATAAATATAAGTAGTTTAAAAAACTAAAAAAAACATTCTACAACTATCGCCATCCTTTTCAGTTGCATAGCCAAAAAAACATGCGTACTCCCTCTCATACAACAAACGCGTCGCGCGCATCGGATATGCTGCGTCCTTTTTTATCGCATCGAATAGTATGTATAGAATCTCTCTGTCATACATCTTTAGTCGCTCCAATTTTTAAAGTTTTAAAGTTTGGCAACCGTGATTCTTGAACGGTTTTTTGCAAGCAACCTTATACCATCATATTCACAATAAAATTATCTTCATTTTGGTATATGATTCATTAGGTAAGCAGCAAATTACAGTTTATTAGTACTGACTTACCTGTTTGTACCTGGCAACTCAATAGCATTGAACATAAAAAGATAGGCAACTGAACGTTTTCATATTCTTTAGGGTGTATACTTTCGATTAGTATGTATTTTTTTTGGTAAGCGAATTGGCACATAATATAAAAAAAATAGGAGCAGATTTTTAATGAATCATAACCTTGAACAAAATTTTTTAGGCAACCTATTAACGATACTTTTCTTTATATATAATATTTGATAAAAATTACTTCTCAATCGGTAAGCCGGTCGGTGAAGGACGCCTCTAGGTCGGATCCTGTACTAAAACCATGTCTGATCCTTGAAGGTATTGTTAGGTATCGTCAAATGATTCTAATAATGCCCACAAAGCTGGGCTAAACTTTAAAAAAATCCCCCTAAAAAAATAAATACGATTTCGATAAAGCAAGGTAACTTAATACATGTGCACTAGGCAACACGGTAGGCCTACATGCGCGGGTGAAGGGGGCAGGACACACGGCACGTGGTCGCATCACTCATAATAATACTGTCTAAAATAGTGTTGTCACTATTTAAACAAATACCAAATTTTGGGGAACTTGGCATTAATTCGCGGAAAAAAAAAGATTATTTCAAAATTCATTAGTATTGTTACTATGACCATCATCATCATCATCATCATCATCCCAGCGTTAATCCCAGTCTCATCCGAAGCCTTTTCAGCTTTGGAGTCTGGGGTCCGCTTTACCAGTCGTCAGTTCATCAGTATATGATGATTATGTAAAATGTCATATTTTATTTGGTCATGTGCTTACCTAACATTTATTATCCATTTGGATCGGACGGGGTTTTCTTTACATATAGTAGATACTGTTATACATACTGCTGGTGCTCGTGTAAGGAGTCCTTGTTGACGAATGTTTTCCCGCACTGGTCACACTTGGGCCGGTCGCCCCCGTGGTGGTTCCGCATGTGACCCCGATGCGTTTTGTTGTTACTAAAATAAAATATCAAAGTAAGAAAATAAGTACATTTCACATAGGGGGCGTTCAAGTATTACGTAACGCAATTTGGGGGTGGGGGAAGGGGGTCTCGTAAAAAGTTACGGTGCGTTACAGGGGAGGGGGGTGTCTTTCTTAAAACACGTTAACATTGTTTCTAAGGACCGTTTCTGCGGTCATGCGTGCGACGGGTCGGCCACCGCTCCAGCTAAGCTGACACGATCCGAACTCCGGGTCGCCATCGGACAACCCGGGCTCCTCACTGAGAGGAGCTGGGGTCCCCGCTTGCATGCGTGCAAGCTAGTGGGGCTAAGAGGAAGGTCACCTCGCTAAAAAACCCTTGCGTGTCTTCTCGCACAAGAAGACGTACCCAGCCCGGCCCCTCCCTATGGAGCGACCACTGTGGGCCCGCCTTTCAGGCGACGTCGGTGTGCCGCTGTCGTTTTTGTGGGTATACCGGGAGGCTATCTCCCGGGGAGTCCCACATACTCCTCGGGGATGCGTAATTGTCATTTTCCGCGACAAAAAAAAAAAGGTTCTGTTAATTTGCCATATAGGCGCTACTACCGCTATTAAGGGTGGTCGTACAGTTTGAAAGCAATGTTTTCTCAAATACGGAGTCAGGTAGAATATGTGTAAATATGTGGGGGTGAATTAGTGCTCAGAGGCCGGGTTAATTAAGTCTTATACCTACACGAGCCAACAGTGTCAACTACGTAGAAGTGTTGGATGATATAATGTTGCCTACGGTGTGCAATGTCTTCCAAGCAGAAGACCTACACGAATTTTGTTTTGTACAAGAGAATAGGGATGTTTCCTGGGTAAAAGAAAATTGGTTCTATGTAGCGCGTGGCCGCGTGCGACAAACCACTTACCACAGACTATGTTAAAAAATACTGTCAAATCGGAACCGGACGCTTCTTATTATTGCCACTATATGAAACGTGTCATTTCTGAGGATGATATTCTCGTAGTTTTATATATTCTGTTTTTATTTTTTATATTTCTGTTTGTGTTTATTGAAGCTGTTCTCTCACCATTTACAATTGGATAAAATTTTTATATGTTTTTATTGTTACTGTACTACCGTCTCGATGCCACTTTTAATTGTTTGTTGCACCGGGTGACGTCTTTAGGTCAGCGCCGGTTGTCGCTGAAAACCAGCGCTGGGCTCTGTTTTGCATAGAGTCTCAGCATAATGCTGAGCGACAGCCGTTTTGCGTGGATGTGACCCATGTTTCCCTCAATTATGTCTTATTTTTAGTGTTTTAGTAAACTTTTGCGTCATGTTTACTGCAAATAAACGTTTTTTCTTTCTTTTTTTAGTCCGTCATTCAGATTATACAAAAATATTGGATACGTATATTTTGTTTTATCAAATCAACAAAAATTGACAAATATAAAAGGCATCAAAGATCAGGAGTGGTGGCTGGTGACGTCACTGCTCGCTAAGAGTGTAGCGTGCAGTGACGTTACACGAGTTTTCAACGCGCTGTGTCGTCTTCATTTTTTGTTTATATGAAAAGAGTAAAAATACTTGTCTAGTATTTTTAGGAAATCTGACTGACGGACTAATTAGTTTTTTTAGTCAAATACCCTATTGTCTGATTCACTATGCTCAAATTGTTCGCGAATGGTTTAACAATCATTCGGAAATAAAAGTTATTCAGTGGCCAGCAAGATCGCCTGACTAAAATCCTATAGAATTTTTTTTCATGCTTCATCTCTATGAGAGGGAGTGGGCAGTATATTCGACACAACACCCTGATTGCGTATCATACTCTCTAATCTTGTAGTAGTATCTACAACTATGCATGTCGGACTGTCGGTACTTACTTCGAAACTTTTCCACAAAGATGGCAGGTGAATAATGTGAGAAATCCTTCGTGTTGCGTTCTGAAAACAAAACTTAAGATATATTCGCTAAGAATGTAAACAAATATGAAGTCACTAAAAATAAAGTTCAATTTACACACAAACACACACCCCTACACACGTACTCGCACCAACACCCACAGGCAAACATTCACACCCACACGCAAAACACACACCCACACACCCACACACAAAAACATATCCACGCCCACATACAGACGCACACACCCACACCCATTTACAAACACATACACCTACCCATACACCCACACGTCCACACTCACGCACAAACACATACCCACATACAAACACATACACTACAAAATCAAAATCAAAAGTCATTTATTCAAATTAGGCTGAGAATCAGCACTTTTTGAACGTCAATATTACACAAGACAGTCCCCCAAAACGCCCACCCATCGACACTTCCTAGTGCTTTCGCTAGGAAGAAGTGACGGAACAACCACACCCACACGCAAACACATACAACCACACCCACTTACACCCACCCACCCCCACATACATACAACACACATCCACTCACCTATAGTGGTCAACTATGGAGGCGCGATCAATCATGCGTCGTCCGCATGCGGTGCACTCATACCGCCGCGTGTGGATCACCGAGTGAACGTTGAAACTGTACGACGTGGGCAAGTACATGCGGCACAACTTGCACTCGTACGGACCTCGAGACTGGAACAAACAGACAAAAATTGTTTATTCCTCACAAACAAAACGCTTCATCATTATCATCAACCTTTTTATCGTCCCAATGCTGGACATGGTGTATGTGTTTTCTCGGTGGTAGGATATAACATAGGCTGCCGGCAGAAGTTACCACCCACCAGACAAAGTCTTGCCGCCAAGCGATTCCTCGTGATGTCTGGTAAAGCCGTACGGAGCACGGGTCTGTGCAGTTGTATTGCAATGTGTGCCGGGTACGATGCGTCAAATGTTGTTGTGTCGGGAGTTTAGTCGTGGAGGGTCTCCAGATCGATCTCCCTCTGGCGCAGAATCGTTGTCGTGTTGTTGGGTTTAACAATCCTTCCTATTCATCCATTTTTTGTGTGAATAGACCCTTAATGAACTAGCGCGTTTTACCGTCAACGATTGCATCACTGCTTACCATCAGGTGGGGTTGTTGTCAAGCACTACTTTATAATCATTAAAAAAAAATCACACACACAGGTCTCCTCTCCTACAGAGAAGGATTGAGCGTAATCACCACGCTTGCTCAATGCGGGTTGGCGATTCCTGTTATATCTTTAGGGATATACTGGTGCCAATCAAAGTAAAACTCCCATAAAATGCGAATTACAATTTTAATAAAAAAAAAAAAGGTTGTTGCAAGTACAGAGGTTCTGAGGTAAGTGGGTAAGATGCTAAAGTAGCCTTATTTATATTAACAAAAGCGCCGATGGTTAAAATGATAAATGCAAAACACATTAGGAGGTGTTAGTGAAATAATTGTAGGCGTTATGTCTAAACAAAAGTCCAGGTTACTTCAAGATGTTTTCCTTCACCTTGTTATCAGTCATTGGTGTCCAAGATATACTTAGACAAAAGAAAATGCTTACTGTAATGTTATTTTTTTTAATTTTTATAAAATAGGGACAGGGCGGGTGAGCAATGCATTGACCGTATTTTTGTTGAAACAACCAATAGAATAGCAACGTCATAACTTTGTGGTTTTTCATATATGAATGAAAGAAAAATATAAAACACGTGTTCAATATTTTTTTTAAATCTATTTGATGGACATTAAATTATTTTTTAGGATACAACCTATTTGGCGGGTATTTGCAAAAATTTTATAATAAAAAACAAACTTACCGGACTGTGTTTGCTCATATGATTTTGTAATTTAGACTCAAAGTTAAATCCTTTGTAGCACAATTTACATTGGAACGGGAACTTCACGCCTGCCTTACTTTCTTCCTGAAAAAAAGAGTTTTTTATAGTGTCGTCTCTTTCTAACACGTTAAAAAGCAAAAGATATAACGAGAAAGGTGTGCAAACAATGGGTTTTGGACAATTTTTTCGACTCTTAATTTTTAGTTAATGTTTCCATAATATTGTTACGAATCCACCTTATGTCGATGGCATAAGGTTCAATATCGCGTGACATGCAGTGCGTATCTTTTAAGCCCTATAACTCGAAATCTAGACATTGTAAGGGTACATTATAATAACGCATTGCTAGACCTAGGATGGCCTTTCGAATGGTACAGGTTTAAACAATTTTGTCAACGAAGTGACGACATCGAAATTTCTAGAAACTCGTTTCTGGGTAATAACCCAGAAACGAGTTTCTAGAAATTTGTTTTGTTTTTTTTTGTAAATCGTACTGAATGTACCCGAAGTTATGCGCTATTATTATTACGTCTAGACAAATCTGGAATGTTCGATCAGCTGATCTATATAAAGGGCCATGACGCCAGCCCGCAGTCAGTCTGCATTCGACTAGCGATACGACAACAAGCGACAGTTAAGAAGAGAACTTTGAGTACTACGTGAAGAAACATCTGTAGTGTTATTGTGTGTTTACGACACGGACTTCGTGGACGTAAGGGAAGACTTCGGTGCGACATCAGCTACGTTCTACTTGTCATTGCCTACTTTTTTTTTTTTTGATGACAAAACCCGCCACACTGTTCCCAACCCACTGCAACTCCTGAAAGCCAGAATCAACAGTGGAGACCGCCAGAAAAACGCCGAGCAATGAAGCTCGACGAGTCCCGGAGAAATGTTTCAACTGTCTTGGGTCCCGCAACGAAATTAATCAGAAAAGAATAGCGGAGGAGTAAGAATAAAGATATTTTTTCCACTTCCCTCCATAATAAGCAGGAGACAGAATAGAACTAGGCCAATCGGCACAAAGGGACATTATTGCAACTGGGAGAAGCCCAGATTGCTAAGCACCACGGAATAACATTTGATCAAGTTAATGGGTCCTAAGTAGGTATTTGCTGTTACAATTGATTCCAATAATAGGTATGGCAAAAGCGCCTGAACGCACGGAAATTAGTTCTAGTTTCAACAAGGTCCGTATAATAAACAACTCCGGATGTAACTTGTACACTATCCAACATAATATTGCGTTCATTCTGCCAAAGAATACACTCCCACAAGATGTGATGTGCGGACTGTTCAAATTCACAGTTCGATGTAGAACACTGACACAAAGGCGAAGGAACAAGTTTAAAAGAATACAGTTTACTTTTAAAGTTGCCATGACCTGTGAGAAATTGGGCAACGCAGTGGTCAACCTCCAGCCATGTCTTAGCCAGCCGATCGCCAATGGATGGAAAGAACAGATGGAGGTGCCGGCCCTTGATGGAATTATCCCACCTACTTTGCCATTCGGATAAGAGGTCCTCCCAGACGTCAGTCTGAGGTTTAAATAATCTAGAAATTCTATTGAGGTCGCGTTGTGTAACAAAGTTAGTGTCCATGGCCTCCCCCCTCGCGGAGTAGTACATTGAAGCACGTCGCTGTACTTCAAGATCGACTGGAAGTACACCTGCCAGAACGGGTAAGGCTTCAGTACTGACTGTTCTATACGCCTTGCATAAAAATATCAATGCCAAACGTTGGCTTTGAAGCAGTTTACGTCGCGCCGCCCCTATGCTGGCCCTATCGGCCCAAACAGGTGCACCGTAGCACATACATCCTAAGTAGGTAGCTCCATATATAGTTTTTAAAGTTAGGAATGATAGACCCCAAGTTGCTTTGGATATTCTAGTTAGGGCATAAAAGTTCCTTTTAGCTTTTTCGCCAACTATTTTTATATGTTCGATAAATGAAAAATTCCTTTCTAAGACCATACCAAGGTAGCATACGGATTGCTGTTTTTTAACGGGAACGTTATTAAATTTAATAGTAGGCAATGATTTAAGATTACCTTTTAGTAGAAGTTGATAGGTTTTATGCGGCGCAAACGCTAGGCGGTTACGATCACCCCACTGAGATATTAGATTTAGGCAAGTATGGGCCAAGTTCTCAAGTCCGGCTCGGGTACTTGACTGAATGAGCAGTAGCCCATCGTCCGCGTAACCAGTAAGTGAACAGCCGCAAGGAAGCGGGATCGCGAGAAAATCATCAAAACCCAAATTCCATAAATAAGGACCGACAACTGAACCCTGAGGACATCCCATGGTTAGTGCTTTAGTACTAGAAAAATGACCGAGCTTAAGTACCGCGGAACCGTTTATAAAGTACGAGTAAACGAGATTATATATGTTTCTATAGCAACCGCGGTTTTTTAATTTTAACAACAGCATAGGCCACCAAGCGTTATCAAAAGCCCCAGAAATATCCAAAAAGATACCAATCACGTACTTGTGTTCCGACTGGTTAACGGTTCTTCTGACAGAAAGCGCCGCGTCGGCTGTTGATTTACCGATGGTGAAGCCATATTGATTACTATGAAATTTTGGACCGTTCGGTAGTAAACGTGGAACGATGAGGCGCTCAAGAAGTTTCCCCAAAGATGGTAGAAGCGTGATAGGCCGCTATGACTTCGGATCATCCGGTGGTTTATCACCACACTTTGGTATTATTCGTATGAAACCGCGTCGCCATTTACGAGGAAAAACGCCTTCAGCAATGCATCGGTTATATACAGTTAAGATGGCATCACCCGCTGTTTTACACGCTTCTTTAATCATCCTATTAGATATTTTATCTTCCCCTGATGATTTGTTGACCGGTAGTTTTCTAACAATATTTATAAATTCGTCATTAGATGGTACGTCTGACATTGGTGATTCAGGTGGCACAGGAGCCCACGCTCGAATCTGTTGGTGGTAGTCGCTATCGTTAGCCGGTGAATCATCAGGGATAAGTGTGTTGTCATTGCCTACTACCGACTGTACCTTCGTTGCGAATAAACTTCTCAACCCTTAACCGGCGTTTTAGTACCCCTAGCCTGTAACAATATAGAGCAGGACCGAGAAAAAAAAAATTATTTTTTTTTTTTTTTTTTTGAACTCAGCGCATCCAGATCTATATGATTATCTATAGTGGTGAGGGTTTTGAGCAACTTCGGGCACATACATACATACAGACAGACATACAAACATACGCACTTTATATTAATGGATTTTATGAAACAAATTTGAATATTTTTGAAATTCATGTAGTCACAAGCGGCCGCCCGCGACTTCGTACGCGTGAGTTAGTTACTTGAACATTTTATTTTAACCCCAAAATATATTATATACAGCATACATTTAAAATTTTTGCTATGCTGCGCTCCTATTGGCCGCAGCGTGATGCTATAAAGCCTTCCTGGATTAATGAAAACGTCATATTTTTTTAAACTAGATGGAGACGGCATTTCCTAACTGACTACCTCTGAGAAGAAAAGCCGAAACAAACTCAGGGATCATCGACTTTTTTCAAGTCCAGATATTAAAAATGAAAATGTTAAAACAGTGATTAAAATGTCATAATTGTAGTATAATTACGCATATTGCTTAATGACATTGCTTGGCAGAGCGAGCAGCTCAATCCCAAGCTTTATTGTCTTCTAAATAATCTGAGATTTTATAATACCCGTCGTATCGATAGTACTATCGTTTAATGGGTAAGTTTCGAATGTCCATGGTAAGCTTGTTGTAAAAGTGTATACATTGACCCATGAACGAGTTGCCTACTCTGTGGAGACGAGTGTGATGTACAGCAAAAATGTTTTTGTTCCTGGTATTTATATTATGAACATCGCGTATTTTCTTAATATTCGATATATTTTCTAATATATATTGTGAAGCTACAGTCAGAATGTTCACCCATTTGAATTTTTCTCTAAGAGAATCTCTAGGACAAAGGTTGTAATGGACTATGAAACGCATTTTCTTTTCAAATCGGACCAGTAGTTCGTGAGATTAGCGCGTTCAAACAAACTCTCTCACTCAGCTTCATATATGTATTATGTAGTATGGATTTGAAGCATATTGCTAATTCATTGCTCCATATGTTCTAAAAATATGACTACTCAACAGCTTGAATAACGCTATGAATGTTATAGAATTGTCAAAATGAAATCCCATTGTTGTTGATAGTGAATTTGCAATAGGGATGTATCCAAGGTATGGAAATCAAAAAAATAATTAGTCCGTCTTATAGATAACGAGCTGTGCCCCGCGGTTTCACCCGCGTAACCTTCTAGCCGAATGAGCTCAGTTGATATAAAATAAGCGCCTGTTAAAATAATGAGATCAATATGTAGTACATCCGCGTTTGCTCCCGTTTCCGCAACATTTTTTGTTCCTGCTCTGCTCCTATTGGTTATAGCGGGATGTTTTATAGCCTATGTCCTATCTCAGGCTCTAGAATATCTGTGTACTAAATTTCATTACAATCGGTTCAGTAGTTTTGGCGTGAAAACGGACAGACAGGCGGAGATACTTTCGCATGCATACTAATATTATAAATGCGAAAGTAACTCTGTCTGTCTGTCTGTCTGTTACGCTTTCCCGCTTAAACCTCTCAACCGATTTTGATGAAATTTGGCACAGACAATCTTTGGACCCTGAGAAAGAACACAGGCTACCTTTTATCCCGGAAAAATATGATGTTCCCGAGGGAAATCTAAAAAGCGCGATATAACCGAACTCCACGCGGGCGATGCCGCGGGCGAAAAGCTAGTTTATAATAAATTAGTATGGATAAAAAAAAATTATGACCCGTAGATATTTTTTATTTTGCCGAAATTACCAAAAACTACTGAGATATAGCGTACTAAAGTTACGGAGTGGGGGCTAATTACGTCACGCCGTAGTATATTTTGTACCACGGAGTGATTTTTAAAAAATATTACAGAAAATTATTACAGTATGGTTACTGACGCGGAACACAGCTCAATGTACCCGGCTCGCCCGTACAAACGGAGCGTGGAGCATACTTTTGTTGAGACAACCAAGTAGGATAACAAGCTCATAACTTTGTGGTTTTTCATGATATCTTTTGAAATTTTGTACATAGATTTTTTACATAAAAATACTGGACACGTGAATTATGAAGGTGGCGGCCGAAGGACTTAAAAAAACCGAAATGACTTGAATAATTATTTAATTTAACGAAAATTACAATATTAACTTCGGCTAAATCTTATGTCTAAACTTGGACGATGCTAGTACCGAAGTGTCGAAATTTTATTATTGATTTATTAAGATTTAATAATCGATTGCAAAATGGAGTAAAAAGGGCTACGGCGTCAGCGTGACGAGAGTAGGTGATCGGAGACAGGAGGCGTCGAGTCAGCAGTGTGGTGATTGCAGTTTTATGTGGAAACATCTGATTGACGTAAATAGCAATCATGTCGCTATGCAGCTGATTTGGTGTAGGCATAGGGTTTTGCATAAACAAAAAATTATGTTGTAAATAATAAATAATGTTGGAAATTTCATTAACTTTAGAATTGTGTAAATGTTTTAGTACACTTTTTATCAGAATATCAAAAATAATTGACACTTTCTAAGGTCATGCAAAATGCACGCACACATTCTCATATTTAGGGCTTGCATTTACGTAAGACTGATGACGCAATCGAATGGCGTCATGTTACGTCAGTCTTTATGAATCGTACAGTATGTTGTTTTGTTCATTATATTTTCAACTTATACATTACTAGCTTTCCGCCCGCGGGTTCGCCCGCGTGGAATTCGGTTATATCGCGCTTTTTAATCTAGTAATTAATATAAATTTTTCCGGGATAAAAAGTACCCTATTATTTAATCCGGACTTCTAACTTTATGTCTGCAAATTTTCAAAGCAATCAGTTCAGTAGTTACGGCGTGAAAGCGGAACAAACAAACAAACTCAATTTCCGATTTATAATATTAGTACCTAAGTATTATTTTTTTAATAATTATTTAAAACTAACGCGCAGACTCGACAAATTCCAGCCGCCTGAGCAGGCCGGGATTCGAGGAGGATTTAGTACCATAGACCACTTACACACAGTGAGGCAGATTATACAGAAGACCGAAGAGTATAATCAGCCCCTGTGTCTAGCATTTCTGGACTATGAGAAGGCCTTTGACTCCATCGAGACCTGGTCTGTTCTTGAATCTTTGCAGCGATACCAAGTCGATTGGCAATATATCCAAGTGATGAGATGTCTTAACGATGCCGTCACAATGTCCGTACAAGTCTAGAACCAGCAGACTAGACATATCCATCTTAAGCGAGGAGTGAGATAAGGGGACGTTATATCCCCCAAATTGTTCTCCAATGCCCTCGAGGATATGTTTAAGACGCTGGATTGACAGGGTCGGGGCATTAACATCAATGGCGAGTACATCTCACACTTGCGATTTACGGACGATATCGTCATCATGGCGGAAACGCAGCAAGAGCTGGAGCAAATGCTGGCCAACTTAGCTGACTCCTCCCAACGCATCGGTCTCCGGATGAACTTAGATAAGACCAAAATTATGTTCAATGAACGGGTCACTCCGGGACCGGTTGCCGTAAACGGAATGCCGCTCGAAGTTGTTTCAGAATATGTGTACCTCGGGCAAACGTTGCAATTAGGGAAAAACAACTTCGAGAAGGAGGCAAATAGAAGGATCCAGCTGGGATGGGCAGCATTTGGTGAACTTCGTCGGGTATTTTCGTCGCCCATACCCCAATGTTTGAAGACCAACTTCAACCACTGCGTCCTACCCGTCATGACTCACGGAGCCGAGACGTGGACACTAACGGTCAGACTAGTCCATAAGTTTAAAGCCGCTCAGCGAGCTATGGAGCAAGCTATGTTGGGCGTCTCTCTGAAGGACCGCATCAGAAATGAGGTGATCCGACAGAGGACCAGAGTCACCGACATAACTGAGAGGATTAGCAAGCTGTAGTGGCTATGGGCTGGTCACATATGCCGCAGGACCGACAACTGTTGGGGTAAACGAGTCCTCGAGTGGAGACCGCGTCTCGGCAAACGTAGCGTAGGACGCCCTTGGGCGAGATGGAGCGACGACATCAAAAAGGTGTCTGGTAGTGGCTGGCGGAGAAGTGCTCAGGATCGAGCTTGTTGGCGTGCCATGAAGGAGGCCTATGTCCAGCAGTGGACGAGTAGAGGCTGATGATGATGATGATGATTTAAAATTAGGAGTAACTTCGTTACTTATACGTCATCATTGGCATAATATATAATACATCATCATACATCTTCAAGTTTAGAAATACATTTAAAAATTGCCGGTTTTCGAAATCTTTTTTTTCGAGTGTATCATGGGCAAAAATGACTGTTATCAACCGAAAAATTATAGTTACAGGAGGTGCCTTTGTAACTATAATTTACGGAAAAATCCATGTGGAGTATGGTTTCATAATTATTTAGGGATTTTTAGGTCAGGTTTTATTTGTGTACTGGTGGATAATATCATTTGTACGTGAGAAGAATTTGGGAACGGAATCCTCTAAATATCAGATTTTTCTTATTTGAGTTGTGCGTTTGAATTTCTTCGTTATTGTTATTTCTGTTTCACTCACTTTTTTCTATCCTTTCCCCACTTGTGTTCAAATTCTTGATCGTTGTTAAATTCCTTGTATGTTTTTACAAATTTGTCAAGTGCAAGGAACACAATTAATATTATATTTGTCACAGCATAATATATCTAACATATTTTGGAAGTTAGTTATATCAACTATACCTTTTTTTTTCTTCAAATTCTAGATTCTTCTTCTTCAGCCTATAGATGTCCACTGCTGGACAAAGGCCTCCCCCAAGGCTTTCCACGATGACCGGTCTTGTGCAGCCCGCATCCATCTGCTTCCCGCGACCTTCACCAGATCATCGGTCCACCTTGTTGGAGGCCTCCCTACGCTGCGTCTTCCAGTACGTGTCCGCCACTCCAGAACCTTACTGCCCCAAAAGGTCGTCGTTGGCGATGGTAGCCGGATCTCATCCGGAGATTCTTCGCATTGCTCCGCCGTAACCGAGTCCACTACCGTAGACAGGAATAGCGGAGCTGCCGGGGACTAGAGGCCTGGGCTTTGTCGTGTGCATCATTGAGGGGGGGGTTTGCCATAATCCCCACGCTTGGCAGGCGGGTTGGGGATCGCAGTGATTTGATATTCCACAGGAGAAGCGCTGCTGGCCGCTTCCCTGGTGGGAGAATCCAAGAATAAAAGATCCATATTTGTATGAATTGTACAAGCACAAGTATCTCTGTCAATTCTAGGAAGGTAAACTCAAACGGACGTAGTCGTGGTAAAGTAACATAACTTAGTCCTAACTTTGGATTTTCTTCCATAAACATTTTGTGCATTTTTTTATAGAGTTCAGTAAATATCGCTTTTGTTTCGTAAATTTTTGACACTTTGTTTTTTACCGGCAGTATTGCGACTATTGATATCATCTTCATAAAATAGTTCCACTAACTGTTGGATACTTTTGCCTCCTAATATCTTTTGTAAACGGCTGCGTAAGCACTTCCTATAGAGGCAAATAATAATAATATTTTTTCGTAATAGAACTCTGCATCTGTATTGGTATTTTTTATTAAACATGACATTTTTTTTTCCAAGAGCTGCTTTCGTTTTAAAGCTTTAATTTTGTTCAATAAGATTTTGTTTTTTTAACTTATTTTGTTATTACGTATCAGGTGCATCCAAGGGATCGCCAATTTTATCATCAGCTGTAGACTCTATTTCAATTGTTTGCGGCACAATCACTTCTTTCTCTTTTAATTTCTTCTCGTGATAACGTTTAGAATTAACTCTCCACTTTTTCCGTTTTAATCTCTGCTCTCTTGGAGACATTTGGTTGATACTTTTTACTTTCTCACTCTCTTTTCGTTTTAGATAAGCTTCTCTTTTTTTAGCTATTTCAGTGGCATATTTTTCTGGGTCGTTTTTAATTTGTTTATATTTTTCTCTTCTTGCTATTCTTCTCCTTTCTAATTCATCTTCACGCATCCTTGTCTTATTCGGCATAATGCCCTAAAAAAATAATTTCGTAAATAACAGCCATTAAGAGGGGAGTTTAGTGCCGAGGAAGTTGGAAAATAGGTATTTGAAGAAACTATTACCGCGGTGCTCCCAACCTCTTCCGGTAAAGTGCGAAAAGGGCAGTTGCAGCTGAGACTAATTTTACCTACAAAAACGTTGACCAAAAGACGTTTCGTATTCCGCTGTTTTCTTTTTCAAAACACCACAGATCTTAATTATTTTATAATATACAATATGTAAAGAAAACCCTGTCCGACCCATAAGGATAATAAAGGTTAGGTAAACACTTGACCAAATATAATATAAAATTTTACATAATCATCACAGTAACAATAATAATGAATTTTGAAATAATCTTTTTTTCCCGGGTATTAATTCCAATTTCCCCGAAATTTGGTAATTTTTAAAAAACTGACAACACCATTTGTGACGGAGCGAATAGCGATGCGACCACGTGCCGCATGCCCCGCCCCCCTTCACCCGCGCATGTATGCCTATCGGGTTGCCTACCGCACATGCATTAAGTTACCTCGCTTTTTCGAAATAATATTTTTTTGTATTGTAGACATTATTGGCTTTGTAGACATTATTAGAATCAGTTATCGATACCTAACAATACCTTCACGGATCGGACAGGGTTTTCTTTACATATTGTATATAACTTCGCGAAAAGGCTAGACTTCATGCCACTAATAAAATTATGATAGTCATTTGCGTCGTTAATGAACGGTTACAGAAATCACAGTGTTTAAAAAAGTGTCGGCTCGGCCTTTGAACGTTGCAAGCATGCCACCGTGCGTGTTTGTAGGTATGACGTTGACCCCGGATGTGAACTCTATTAAATCAGCTGATAGGATAGTTTTTCGAGTATTGTTCACATTGCGCTTTTTTGTGTAGGTAATTAGCGAATTAATTATTTTTAACTTTAAAATCTTATTGGGTTATAAAAGTAGAGCAATTATGAACGGTCTAAAGTGAAAAAAACTGCACATTTTTTTTTTTTTTAATTAGGAAAAAGCCGACGAAAAGTTCCACCACTGGGGGTTCAGAATCATGTACTGGATCCATGGTACTCGTTTGTGCGTCGATGTCAGATACACCCTTTATTTTGGATGGCAAAGGAATAGGAATGTATCCAGGGTAAAAAAATATTCTATAAATAGAATCCGTCCGTCTATAAAGTCCGTCATTCAGATTATAGAAAATTATTGGGTACGTAAACTTTGTTTTATCAAATCAATAAAAAATTACAAATATAAAAGACATCAAAGTTCAGGAGAACTGGTGACGTCACTCGTTGCTAAAAAGTTTAGCAAGGAATGACGTCACACGAGTTTTCAACGCACTGTATCGTCTTAACTTTGTGTTTATATGAAAAAAGAAAAAATACGTGTATAGTATTTATTTTTTTTTTTTTTTGGAAATATGACTCGATAGACTAATTAGTTTTTTAGTCAACTACCCTTTGGCGCTCTAAATCCAAAGAAGCCATAATTAGAGGTTAAATGAAGTTAATTACTTTTAGCGACAATTAACATCGTGAAAATTTTACTTTTTCAAACGCTTAATAGACACGAGAAATCCTATAATTCCTCGAAATGATTATTATACAGTATGTTAACTAACAGAGGGCGTTCCCGTTAACCCGAAATAGTATAGCATACATACATGCTAAAAAATATATTTCCATTCGAAAACAAAATGTTTTAATTTTTTTTCCAATATAAAAATATTCAATAAAAATTTTAAATTGACATGTAATAGAAACATACTGTACACGCGAACATGAAAGACGGCAACGTCGCAATTTATTTATACATGACGACTACTATTTTGATTTAAAACAGGAGGTTTCAAATTTATTTCCAATTAGAATTTTTTTTATTCGGATTTTTTATGCTTATTTTTTTATGCTGATATTTTTATTTTAATCTATTAATGATATATATTAACGCGTCTAAGGGAACGCCCTCTGTTATTTAAAATACTGTATATACATATTAACTCATTTAAAAAAAATTATACAATCCCCATTGTTTGGTAAAACATTGCCTCACATTATTAATGACTCCTGTATCGTGGGTGCGTTTACAAACAAGTTACGTACGGATCCCTAACCTGTTGTTCAATGCTACCTTTGAACATTGAGTCAGCATTTCGGCAGCTGACGCGCGGCCTACTTCAAATATTGTTATAATTGCAGATTACACGCATAGAATACCAAGACGTTTGTACATTTGTGTGTGTTGGGAAAAAGTAGTATATAAGCTGTAATATTGTGTAAATAAATCAGATTAGAATTTATTCTTGTCTCATTACCCCTCACTATGGCCAAGATACCTTTAGCCATCTCTGATCAGTCCTGTGAGGCTGCTGGACTGGCAGTGAGTTCACCCTTACCTGGAAATCCTACCCACTATCCGTCTGTTACCTTAGGTCTCTTGGTGCAGACATCCCGCACTTTTTTATATATTTATTTATTACAAACTATACGGTAGGTCAGGGCTTTAGGGCATATAGGACTTAGAGTCGTAGGGACTGTAGGGCTTATAGGTCTTAGTTTAGGTTCTGTTAATTTGCCATATAGGCGCATGTACTGGCGCTATTAGCCAATATCGACGACTCATCAAATCATATATTATTATTGAAATGTGAACAAAGTGGCCGATACAGCGAATCTGCACGTGTGCGATGACGTCAGTTCGAGTACCTATAGATCCGGGATTGTTCAATTCATCAATGTCATTGTAATATTAGAGAACACGTCCGTTGAAGAATAGATCCCCGATTGATCGACATTAATCAATGTTATTGAAAAGTAGTCGATGGCTGATACAGCAAATTAACTTTAGGGATTCAAACCATAATTTGGTCATTCCATGTTCTCGAATCGAACTGGTTTCACCTATGATACTTACTTGTCATCATCATCAGCCCCCACTCGTCCACTGCTGGACATAGGCCTCCTTCATGGCACGCCAACAAGCTCGATCCTTAGCACTTACTTGTAATTATAAGTAATTCCATGTTCTATCATCGAACAGGTTAATTGTAATTTATTGTTATTTAATTAAATTAATTATAAGTAAGTCTGGTTTTCTTGGAACCTTTCGGCTGCAGTAAACGTAATGAACATTTAAACTCACACATACAGTCAGAAGCAAAAATATGTATACGTTGCCAAGGCTCCAAAAATATGTAAACATCTTCGACTTTAAGACGAAGTGCTCAACTTGAAGAGCATAAAATTGTAGCCACCGGTTCACATCATAAATATGTATACGCTCATTGCTTCATTAAATTATGAACCAACGCGTGAATACATGCTATTGATGGAAGCGTGCATACATAGTATTGTTCCTTTCGTGGTGGGCATAATTTCGTCATGTAACGACTACTATTTTGATTTAAAACAGGAGGTTTCAAATTTATTTCCAATTAGAATTTTTTTTTATTCGGATTTTTTATGCTTATTTTTCTATGCTGATATTTTTATTTTAGTCTATTAATGATATATATTAACGAGTTTAAGGGAACGCCCTCTGTTATTTAACATACTGTATAAACAACCAGACTCGGAAGGCCACTTGTCAGTCTAATTATAAGTCATTAAAAATAATTCAAGATAAAGCTCTTAAAATTGTCTACAATCATCATCAACCTTTTTTATCGTCCCACTGCTGGGCACAGGTCTCCTCTCATACAGAGAAGGATTGAGCGTAATCACCACTGTTGCTCAATGCGGGTTGCGGGGTTGTCTACATTACTCCGTTTAAAACTAATCTCAGAGTACTACAACTTATACATAGTGGTGCTGACAATACGACAATAAATTAAACATCGTGTACCTCAACACATTCTCAGTCTACCCATAAAACAATTATATAAATACAGGGTGTATCTGACATCGTAACGCAAACTTCGCGAAAAGGCTAGATCGCATGCCACTAATAAAATTATGATAGTCATTTATGTCGTTAAAGAACGGACAGAATACACAGTGTTTAAAAAAAAGTGTCGGCTCGGCTTTTGAACGTTGCAAGCGTGCCGCCGTGCGAGTTTGTAGGTATGACGTTGATCCCTGATGTGAACTCTATTAAATCAGCTGATAAGATCGTTTTTCGGGTTTTGTTTTCATTGCGCTTTTTTATGTAATTAGGGAATAATTTAATTTTGACTTTAAAATCTTATTGGGTTATAAAAGTATAGCAATTGTGAATGTTCTGAAGTGAAAAAAAAAATTCATTTATTTTTTTTTTTTAATCATGAAAAAACCGACGAAAAATTCCACCACTGGTTCAGAATTATGTACTGGATCCATGGTACTCGTTTGTGCGTCGATGTCAGATACACCCTTTATGTCCATTAGTTTAGTCACAGGAAATTATTTTCCATTTTTCAAATTTTCTACATGATGTACATGTTGATAAGGAAGCGCTTACAGGTTGATGGCCGTCGCATCCAGCGGTACTAAACTTAATAATGGCGCGAAAAAATAAAGTCTATACAGGACCGCGCTATCGCTGATCGGAGGTCAGTGAACCAATATTTATAAAGGATGTTCTATTCCGTTTACAATTTTATGCGATTTGGTTTTTTTGATTTTTTTATTTTTGATGCTAGGTATTTTTCTATCATCATCATCAACCTTTTTTAATCGTTCTACTGCTGAGCACAGGTCTCCTCTCATACAGAGAAGGATTGAGCGTAATCACCACGCTTGCACAATGCGGGTTGGCGATTTCAGACTTAAAAGTCCAGGTTTCCTCAAGATGTTTTCCTTCACCTTCAGTCATTGATGTCCAAGATATACTTTTTTCTATGATTTAGGATTATTCCTATGAACCAGGATTGTCCGTGTTTTCATTTATTGTCGTATTATCTGTTATATTTACTATCAAAATAATGTTCTTTTATGTACCAAGAATGCCATCTGTTGTCAACTATTTGTAACTTGATATTTGTCTATTGTATCTGTAGAATGTAGGTGTTAAGAAAATAAATGTAGTCTTCGTAAAACCTCACACCGTGTTTCAATATTATCAGCACCACAACCATTAGTGTACTAAACCTAGCATAACTAAAATTATCCTGAAATTGACTCGCAAATTTTGCAACAAAAATAAGAATCATCACAATACATTGATTACTAACATTATTTAAATTAAAACATTAATTACATACCTCTCTCTGCCTTATTTGCTCCTCAGGATTCAACATTACTACTCTTATTTTCGTAGGATCCAATTCTATAGGTTTTCTAATTGAAGATTTAGCTTCAACCGCCACCCCTTCTTCAGGAGTATTCTCACTGAAAACATCATCATCATCATATCATCTCAGCCTTAATCCCAGTCGCATCTGAAGCTTTTTCAGCTTTGGAGTCTGGGGTCCGTTTTACCACTCCAACTGCTGATTTTGGCTAAACTTCGATATTTTCCGTGAAGCGACTACCGTCTGACCTCCACAACCTGAAGGTGATATCGAAGCATTGTAGTGAGACAAATTGTTGGATTTTGAGGGCTCCAACAACCCGTAATGACTGCCATTAGATGTTCGTATGGCAACCGGGACCAACGGCTTAACGTGCTTTCCGAGGCATGACCAGATTAGTGCAAATATTCATGTCGCGGGGATCGAACCCGCGCCTCCTGTGCAGCGGCCACGTTCGCTATCGCTACGCCACGGAGGCTGTCGAGTATTCTCACTGAAGACATCAGGCGGGATCGCAGTCAAGCACTAGTTTATAGATACAGGTGTCAAACATGGCAGACGGTTTGGTAAGCCTTTAAAGCGGTTTGACTTCGGAAAATACTGATTTCCAGCTCAGTTTGATTATGATTTTGTTAATTTATGAGTGCCTGATGCAGTGGTGGCCTAGTGGAAAAGGTAAATAGACATCTACCAACCCGCACTGGGCTCGCGTAGTAGATTACGGCCAAGGACCAAGGAGTAGGGACATAATAAGCTGATTATACAATATGTAAAGAACACCCCGTCGGACCCATAAGGATAATAAATGTTGGTAAACACATGACCAGATAAAATATAAAATTTTACATAATCATCATAGTAACAATACTAGTGAATTTTGAAATAATCTTTTTTTTTTTTCGCGAATTAATTCCAACTTCCCCAAAATTTGATATTTTTTTATAAGTGACAAGAACATTTTTGACGGTATTATTAAGAGTGAGTGAATAGCGATGCGACCGCGTGCCGTGCCCGCTTTCGTCCATGCAAGTATATGCCAACCGCATGTGTATTATAATTTCCCTCCTTTTGCAATATTTTTTTTGGCCCGGCTATGTAGGCCTTAGTAAGTGATACAAATAAGGCCTACCTAATTTCAAACACTCAAAAGGAGATGTTTCATTTTGGCCACCACTATGTACGCTATGTATAGATAAAAAGGAAAAAAAAATAGAAGATTTTCATTTGAATAAAAATACAAAGATATATAATTAATTATTTGAAACGTTTTTTAGTGAGATAACTCAATATTAAGGTAGCCATGACAGTGGTTTTGACACTTTTGACGGTTGATTGGCGACTTTGACAGTTCTATTTTCCCGTTGTGTTCGTGTCGAGTGCTGATTTGAGCTGATTGTGTTTATTTAATGGGCCGTATGTTCGGAATTCATGTTTTGTTTTTTTCGCAGTCATATGGTAGATAATATAGATACGATAGCCTTAGATACATGACACGTCAATCAAATGTCACTGTCAAAATCTTATTTCACTTATTGCTGACCACCATATTTATTAGTAGTTGTGTTGCACTCCTTGGAAGAATTAAATTGAATCTGCCAACTAAGCCAAAACATAGGAAATGAACATTAAAAACAGTTAACTATACCTAGCATTAAGTGTACAATGTGCTGGCCCAGGCTCCATACATTTCTGAAACATCTCCTTTGATAAATTATTCGAAGAAGGTGATAAATAAAAGCGCGGACTTCTTTTTTGGTTAATATTTTATTATGAATTAAGTAAACATAATACTCGGTCGGTCGTGGTAATATGCTGGCACATAGGTTCGGTAGGTGTATGGCGCCTGTCAAAATTACGCTGTTCAAAGCGTATTGTTAGGCGTTTTACACCTGTGGCTTGTGGGTCAGCTTTACACAGAGGACCTATAGCGCCTTGCGTGTCCTTTATAACAACATTTTCAGGTCACTGTTCCGCCTGAAAAAGTAGCGTCGGTTGTAAGGCGGGTTCGGGGGAGTCGAAACAGTGCCCTTAAATGGATAGGAGAGAGAACTGACACTGTTCTTCTGAAGAGGTTCACTGAACTTCATGTGCGGGGGGTTTGATAAGCCCTTTTTGTAAATCCTAGTGATGTGCACATTCAATTAATTATTTTTTATTATGGACTTTTTTGTCTGAAAATAAACGATTTTTTTTTTAATATAAACTTCAATCAAATATCAACTAAAATGAGATAATTGTAAAACCTTAGCTTTAGGCCTTTTTTTATAAACTAGTGACTTCTTAATTAAGCTTACATATTTAAAGTATAGGAATACTAGCTTCCCGCCCGCGGCTTCGCCCGCGTGGAATTCGATTATATCGCGCTTTTAGATTTCCCTCGGAAACATCAATTTTTTTTTCAATAAAAGGTAGCCTATGTTCTTTCTCAGGGTCTAAAGATTGTCTGTGCCAAATTTCATCAAAATCGGTTGAGAGGTTTAAGCGGGAAAGCGTAACAGACAGACAGACAAACAGACAGAGTTACTTTCGCATTTATAATATTAGATGGGTTGTTATTAATCTATCAATCATTATAAAATCACTGCTCATCTTCTGTACTATCACTATATTCTGCTAGTCGGCGGGTAATCTGTAAACCACTCGGCCCGGGAAGATTTTCGACACAATATTCGTTATTAATAATTATTCGAGTTGGTGTACTGCATTATATGGGGGGAAAAGTTGAAAATACTCGAAGATCTGCCCCCTAATCGGCGAACATATTTTTGTCAAATGATTGCGATTAGTTGAGATCTTTTGGACCGAACGGATCAATGGGCGCTCCGAACGATCCCAACTAGTCGCAATCATTTGACAAAAATGTGTTCGCCGATTAGGAGGCAGGCAGACACAGCCGGTGACAATGGTAAGGATTTTTCGGCATCGATCAGTTTAGGAAAATACGGCTAAATATGACGGGCGAGGATTGACGTGAATCAGTGTCTGTTTCAATATTTGTCTCTGTTCTCGTCCATATTATAAATCTTCTCCGGATGGTAATGAAGATCTAACTCATCATAAAGCTTACGAACTTCAAGAAAAATGATGAGCGATAATAACCTCATTTAATTTCTGGGCTCGAGCTGGGTTTAGGAATAGGCTATTTGACAGATTTATAATTTCTATCTTGAATTACTTGGTTGCGGTTAAGAAGTTCACCAAAAGTATCTTTTTTTTATTATTTTAAATACGTATTTCGTAAGAAATAAGCAAATAAAAATTCAAAATTCAAATAAGCCGCCGAAACGCTTTGTTCAGCTAAATGGCGTCGCGCTTTGTAAGTGACGTCACAAGAATATAAACGATATTCGGTTCCGCAGTGGTGTTCGTGTTTATATGTTATTTGTCAGTCAGAAAACAAAAAAATACTACAAATCGCTCCAAATATCGTTAATAATCTTCTAAAAACGCTAAAACACCTGAAAACACATAGAACAACAACAAGTGTTTATGAGCGTATGACGTCATCATGGCATTAGCCAATCCGGATCGATTCACAATATGTGGCGCGAGAAACAAAATGACAAACATATTTTTGTGTTTTTGGATATATTAATTGTTATCATTTTAATTAAAACTCATGTAAATGACATAAAGCACCCTCATTTTATGCATTTAAAGTAGGGTTGTAACGGAGGCTTGTTAGCGGAGGCGGAGGCGGATGCGGAGGCGACGAGTCTCACCTCCGCGGATGCGGAGGTTAACGGAGGCGGAGGTGGAAGTACATATAGAAAAAATTGAAATTTATGGTTAATTAAAACAATTTTTTTATTTTAAATACGTACATTAACAGTAGTATACTTGGTAAAAAAATATTACCTTCTTGTAATGAAAATTAAGGAGAAACAAATTGTGTTTGCCGCATCCCCGCCTCGCACTAGTTGATTCTTGACCATTTCGCGCTCAAACGCGGCCGGACGGTTGTCGAGCGTCGCAGCGTGCGCGTTATTTATTTTGTAAATACGTAAATAAACCTCCGTTATAACTCCGCAAAAAATTGTGCGGAGGCGGAGACGGAAGCGAAGATACGATTTCTTGCGGAACTTCCGCAGTAACGGAAGCGGAGGCGAAGCTCCGTTACAACCCTAATTTAAAGCAAATAATCACAAAGATATTCGTACTGTCAAATAGCCTATTGTGCTTTTCGTTTTGCTAAGCTAGGATTTCGCTTTAAAAATAATCTGAACCAGCCTTTTCCTGCAAGTCCTGTTTTTTTGTTGAAATTATTGTCAATATTGAATTTTTCGCAAAAATCAAATGCTTGAATCCGAATCATTTTTGGAGTCAGGGGTATTCCTTTATCAGAAGATTTTACTAGACGGCAAACGAAATCTTTTTCTTGCTCTTTCGTAAATATAGCGTTTCTTCCTAAGCTCTTATGTAATATACCACTTTCAAGATGGTTTCTAATTGTTCTTCTCGGCACGCCATATTGCACCGAAGCTGTGTATGTCGACAATCGTCCAGAACGTATATCATTAACTGCCGCTCTCAAGCTTTCATCAGACCACGTAGCCCGTTTTCGAGGAGACATACTAACAGGAATCAACCTGTAAAACATAATAAAGCTAAAATTCAACAGAATTTCTAACAAGGCCTAGGGTTACAAATAAGGCCTATTAAAAAAAGTACGCCTTATTTCGTACCATATACCTCATACATGCTATACGCAATAATTAATTCACATATCCTAAATAATACAAAATAAAGTCATAGTTACCTTTTCGATGAGTTATAATGTAAACCGGGTACATAACTTTAAATAAAACTCTAAAAAATACCGTAATAAAATGCGATAGAAATTACGACAAATTAATAACACGCAACGAAAACGGCCGTCGTCCACGAACTACCGACGAACACTGGCGAGCTCTCGCTCACTATTTGCCGAGTTGTGGAGGTGTAGTTTATACGTTCGTGCAACATATATTTTATGTAAATACATTAAACGACTTTTTCGCACTATAGGCCTTATTTGAGCATAGACCTTATTTGTATCAAGTACCTTTAAGTGACGACAAAATTTTTTGACGGTATTATTATGAGTGAGTTAATAGCGATGCGACAGCGTGCCGCATGCCCTGCCCCCTTTCGCCCGCGCATGTATTGCCTACCGCACATGTATTAATTTCCTTCCTTTTGCGAAATAATATTTATATTTTGAGGGGGATTTTTTTATAACTTCAGCCTGGCTTTGTAGGCATTAGTAGAATCAGTTATCGATACCTAACAATACCTTCACGGGTCGGACAGGGTTTTAAACACATATTGTATATGTATGTTATGTAAATGTCAGAGTTAACTCACTTTTCCTTTTTCTTCTTTTTAACTTTAGGTTCCTTGGTCTTCTTCTTCTTGGCGAGCGGTTCTTCTTTGATCTGGACGGTAGGAACCTCTTGTAACAACGACTCTATGTCATCTTCCGTTATCTTAGTAGCTACAGATCTGAATACAAACAAAAAAAAATGTTTTTTTACGTTTTTCGAATTGTCTATAGTCAATGGACAACCTTGTAAGTTACCTAATTGACACACGCTAGGCAGTTTTTTTCGAATTTATAATTTTTTTAAGGATTTTTGCTATTTTTTTTTTTATAAATTATAAATGAGCACATGATCGCAATCCCGCCTGATGGTAAGCAGAGGTGCAATCGTTGATGGTAAAGCGCGCTAGTTTACTAAGAGCCAATTCACTCAAAAAAACTAAGTTAATAGGAAGGAAGACGGCAGTTGAGCGACGTGATGCAATGTTAAACCCAATAACACGTTCAACGATGCTGCACCAGAGGGATATTGATCTGAAGATCCTCCACGACCAAACTTCCGACACAACAACATTTGGCGCATCGTACCCGGCACACATCGCAACACAACTGCTCAGACCCCTCCTCCATACGGCTTCACCAGAAATCATGCCGGAACACGACGAATCGCTTGGCGGCAAGACTTTGTCTGGTGGGTGGTAACTTCTGCCGGCAGCCGATGTTATGGCCTACCACGGAGCAAAATGGAAATTAACAGTAGTGTGGAGGCAAAATATTAAAAAAACACATTTACCTAAATTCTTCTAAGGTGATATTATCTTCGTAATCTGAAAAGCCGTTTTCTTCTTTCACAATATCGTCTTCCATCTTCGCGATCATATTAATTTCAATATCATCTAGTCCAGAAGACTGAACTTGCTTTTCGTGCTGAAATTAACCATTTATTTTCTTACTTTTTTGGTACGAACCACAGCAAGTCAAGCTTAATATTAGATGTAGGTACAAATAAGTTTTCGCCGTTTAAGAGGGGACTCTAGAGGCGTTTTTTCCATACAAACGTATTCCGCTGTTTTCTTCGTAAATAACGCTATTAGCCCTATCATTTGATTATTTCGAAAACTTAATTAATAAAAAATATGATATTTCAAAATCTGAAAAAATAACCCATTTTTACAGCAATGTTCAGACGACTATTACAGAAATGTTATAAGTTTTTGACAAAAAAAAGGAAATAATAAAGGCATAGGTATTATGACGACCTCCGTAGCGCAGCGGTCAACACGCCTGCCTGCGACGTGGAGGCCCCGGGTTCGATCCCCGGCGAGGTCATGATGGAAAACGATCTTTTCCTGATTGTCCTGGGTCTTGGATGTTTATCTATATATTGTATGTATTATAAATATAGTATCGTTGAGTTAATATCCCATAACACAAGTCTCGAACTTACTTCGGGGCTAGCTCAATCTGTGTGATTTGTCCGTATATATTTATTTTATTTAGGTATACTCATCCTCTAAAGCTTGATATAAATATAATTGAGATCTGTCGTGTTTTGAAAAAGAAAACAGCGGAATACGAAACGTCTTTTAGTCAACGTTATTGTTGGTAAAATCAGCCTGAGTTGCAATTGTCCCTTTCGCACTTTACGGGGAGAGGTTGAAAGCGGCGCGACGGCAATAGTTTCTTCAAATACCTATTTTTCAAATTCCTCGGCACTAGAGTCCTCTCTTAACAAAAGATATCCTCACTAAGAGGTTTCGTTGAAATTGTCAGATGTAAAATGTGATATCGTAACTTCGGAAATCTGGTAATAACATACACTTAGAGTATTACTGACTCTGTATCACTATCACTGTAGGTATATTTATTTTTGTGCAAAAATGTCAGTTGCCTGCTTCGATTGCTTGTAGAAGCTTATGGTGAAGCTGCTTTAAGGGAGAGAAGTTGTCGTGAGTGGTTTCAAAATGTGAAGACAAAGAAAAGGAAAACACGGAATTGGAAGCATTATTGGAGGGAGATAGAAGGAGGAGGAAAAGCGCGCGCATTACTACTGCAGATATGACAAAATTATTCTCCTACGTGATAATGCTCGTCCACATGTTCAAAAAACTTGTTTGTACACCTATTACTTTAGCGATAAGGTTGAACCATCTAATAAAGAAACCTGACAGATTGTAGTAGCTTGATGTGCTGTGTTCTGTACATAAAATACAAAATATCCGACGGGAAAGGGATTCAAGCTACTGGTTGTTTGGGCTTCAGAAATAGGAATCTATATACGACGCGAGCCGTGTCCAGCACCGCCATTGCAATTCACTATCAGCAACTATGGATTTCGTTTTGACAGTTCGATAACATTCATAGCGTTATTTAGGCTGTTGAACAGACACATATGGTGCAATGGGTCAGCAATATGCTTCAAATATTATGCTTTCAATATTACGCTATCTGGGTGGTGTAGAATCACTTTTTAATCAAGCTGCCACAAGAGAACCTTCAATTAGCGAATTGGAAGTAATAATTGTGCATGATTTCTAAAGTATATTCTTAGTGCTTAAAATTTTGTTATAATGAGCCACACGCCAACCCGCATTGTGCAAGCGTGATGATTACCTACGCTCAATCCTTCTCTGTATGAGAGGAGACCTGTGCCCAGCAGTGGGACGATAAAAAAAAAGGTTGATGATGAGCGACATGGACACCATAATTTTGTACGCCTACTGGCATAACACAGCGCGTTATTCTATGTAAGATCTTTAAACCAGTGCTTGACTGCAATCCCGCCTGATGGTAAGTAGTGATGCGATCGGTGATGGTAAAGCGCGCTAGTTTATTAAGAGCCTATTCACTCTAGCCTTGAAGACACTCAAATTGTAGTCCGACGGAAACACCGCCGCTGGCAAATTGTTCCAGTCCCCCAATGTACGCGGTATAAAGGAGGAGGCGAAACGCTTCGTCCGGATCGTAGTGGTATTAACAACGTAAGGGTGGAAACTTGCCGTACGACGGGTCGTCCGATGATGGAACGAAGATGGGGGAATTAAATCATGCAATTCCCTCGCACACTCCCCAAAAAGCATCCTATAGAAGACCGAAAGGCTGCCTACTCTACGCCTGTGCTCTAGGCTTTGGAGACCGTCTCGAGTTAAATCAGGGTCACCAATTAGCCTCTTCGCAAGCCTCTCCACTGAATCCAAAGTAGCCAATCTAAAAATCTCAAATAATAATATAAAAAATCAAAACCTGTAAATATTTACCCGTGTTAACAAATAAAATGATTTGATTTGATTTGAGACTCTTGACTATTAACTCATTGGCTGTCACTAGAATCGGCACAATTTATCACTGAGTTCACATCCCACATGTCTGTAACATTTTACTTTTCACAGGATGGGAAATCATCAAATGCCCTCTCCCGCTGCGGGCGGAGCGGAAGGGCGTGTCAGACTTTTACTGAGTAAAACCACTGCCCCGTCACGATGTTCTGGCATCTCTTTGAGGCGCGCGTGAAACACAACGTGCCATCGACTCGGGCCTGGTCCTTACCGGGCGAGCTGCCCACTGCTCACGACCTGCAGGCCCGCGCCAGGAGTTCGATATTGTCTCCCTCCCGGGCGTCTCCTGCGGCGGCTAGTAGCGTGAGGGCACTGGGATTACCGCTCCCTAACGCGCTCTGCCTCCTCCTTTGACATGTTCGCAACCTCATGAGCCAAATTAAAATTATGGCATAGCCTCGGAGAGCCCTATGTGCAGTAGTGTACTCCAATAAGTTTTGATTCTTTGATTATTATTATCTTTCTCTCTTCACAACATTGGTTTCCTTAATATTTAACAACATTTTTACTTATATTCTACCATTGGTAGAGACTGGTGTCTGAAGTATATTTTTGAAGAAGCCTTTGTTACAGTTAGGGTTGCCAGACCGCCGGAAAATCCGGGATAATCCCGGAATCTTGCCTCTTGTCCCGGAATGAGCGGTAATTGTCCCGGATTTTAAAAAGTTATTAATTTTGTAAGAGTTGTTAGAGAAAGATTTGGAATGACCTTTTTTTTTACCTGGACCTGTTATTTTTCAGTTTTTTTTTTTTTTTAGACGTTCTTTTTCCAAGTGTCCCTGTCTGTGTAGGACTGTCCCGGGTTTATTTGATTTCGAATGACCTTTTTTTTTAGACGTTCTTTCCAAGTGTCTTTGTCGACGACTGTCCCGGATTTCGTAACTTCCTATCTGGCAACCCTAGTTACAGGTCAACAGCTATAATGTTGGTGCAAGCAACAGGCTTCACTAATGCGTCGAAAATGTAAAAAACAATAACAAACTTAATAAAAAAAAAGGTTAACGAAGCAAAAACTCAACAGGGGATTTAAACCAGAGATGTTACGGAGCTTCGACTCCGACTCCGTTAAGTCGGAACTTCCGGTTAATATCATACCTTCGGTTCCGATACTTTTAAATCGGAGGTTATTAAAGCATAACATAACGGCGGCGGCCTGGGCGGCCTGGGCGGCCTGCCAACTGTTCACGTTTATGGGTTATAGACAATTGTTTTGATTTTTCGCTAGTTTTAGAGTCGACATATTTGATTTAATTTGTTTCAAAGCTTTTGTTCATTTAATTTAATATAATACCTATGCTACTTTGGGTTTTAATTAACTTCGTTTAATTTCTTGTTCATTTGGAAATACTTAAGCCAATTTTATTTTTACTGTTTGTGTTTTATTTTACAATAAAAACATTAAATGAAAAACTGACTGAATAAGGTTTTTTGTGTTTAAATAAAATATCTCTCCTACCACCACTTCTGACCCTGCCTCCGGTTCCGAATCCGATAAATCAAATTTAAAAACTCCGACTCCGGTTCCGATATAACTACCTCCGTTACATCCCTAATTTAAACTGTATTTAGACAATTGTAACAAAGATGCTATCGCTACTCAGCGCTTATGGCCAAAGCGGGGCGCCGTGCCGGAGGAAGCGGGGGAGGCGTCGCATTCCAGCGAGGTGCACAGTTAACTCGCACGAGTAGTACAACAATCTGTCGGTCTGTCGTACCCTAAAAGTGCTGAATGCCCTTCTGATGGCCAACCCTGAATGTGATGTGTTTGCGGATGAATGGAAGAAACTTATGCGTGTATGTTTGGTCTTCTGTGAAAGAAAGTATGCGAGAGAGTCCACTATTCCATGTTAGTTTTAGTGGTAGTTTTTAAGTTAATTAATGTATTTGTTTGTCTCTATGTTAGTTAATGTAATTGGTTTTGTACCGTTTTAGCTAACTATAAAATAAAAAAAAACAATACAGATATTAACACTTACCTCTAAAACCTGTTGGTACCCGGCCTTGCCTTTGCCCACTATATCTATAGTCAGCACACTCGTAGTACTGAGATGAGGACTGGCGTACTTGGACAACTCTTCATCCTGAGCCTCTATCGGGAACTGGAATATTTTACAAAACCTTGATGAGGTGGTGACATATTGGTGACGCTGTTCCAAAGGAACTGAAGTCTAGTGAAACATATTTTTTTGTTTAATCCCTTCAAATTAAGATACTCCATAGACAGTTTAGACGCGAATATAAATGTGGCGACCAAAAATACGTCAATTTACGTCAGGAGCGCACTAATTTGACAGGTCTAAAGTGACGTTATATCTTTTTTAACACCCTTGCTCGTAAAGCTGATGTAATTCCATCGGTTTTAAATATGTAAAGCGGGCCATAACAAACGCGTGTGTTATCAAAGCAAATAGTTAAGTTATAGTCCAAACAAATTCCATAACAGCATTATTTTCCATTTCAAGTAAATATGGAACTGATCGCCGCCGCACGGCTCGCGCTGCGCGCTGTTCCATATTTGAAATGGCAAATAATAATACTAATGGCGGGAAAGCAACAGTGTGCATTCACAGATTGAGTTTATTTAAAATGAACAAAATATAAAATACTTTTTTTCTGTTTCCTCGCAAGTGTGTTAAAAAACGTCGTACGATATACGTGCGTATTGGTTATAACATGCTCGGCTCAATTACACCCTCGCCTTCGGCTCGGGCTGAAATTCCGCCTCGCGTGTTATAACCATCATTACGCACTAATATCGTAATGTACTATTGTCCTTTTCTTAATGAAAATAGAGAGAAAAAGATGGTTTTTTGACGGGAAGCTAATATGAATGTCCCGCTCATTTTTCATTGAACTTTTAAATTATTTATAGTGTCGTTTACTAAATAAAAGCGCGTGATTTATGTAGTAAAAAGTGCATTCAGTGTATCATTCATAAAGAACATTGAAATATCGCAGCATAGTGACCACATCATGGCTTTGCATCAAATCTCCTAGTAGTCGGCTCACGCGGCCGTTTTTTTAACTGTCATTGGCGATATCCGCTATTATTGTGAAATCTTTTTTTAAAGAATTTCTATAATTTGTCACACGTGTTATTGGAAAATTGTGGTATTTAACCACAGAGGCCATTGAAGAGTTGAAGTAGTATTCACTCTAAAGAAAGAAGAAGAAGTGAGAAAAAGATGCATTGAATTTAAATTAGTTTGTGACAGCGCCGCCGAGGTCCATAGCGAACAAGATGAAGGCCAGCCCGCGATGCAGCTGAGCCAGTAAATACACAATCCCGACTATGACCTCTAAGGTCCGTATTACAGAACGTCACTCAAACTCAAGCTCCACTCCACTTAAGTCTCGTTTCAAGCCTTTTGATTGGTTGAAACTAGTTTTAAGTAATGCTTAAGCACAGATCAATGCTTGAGTAACGTTCTGTAATACGGACCTAAGTTTGTTTCGGCGTTTCTTCTCAGAGCTAGTAAGTCTGTAACGCCGCGGTCATCAAACCGAATTAATAATAAAAATTTCGATCCAGCCGTCCCTGGCTGTTTTCTCCAGCGACGCCCTAAGGCGAGGTCCGTACCCCGCCCTTAGCGTGTTGTCGCTTAGTTTTTAGTTGCCCCTGGCCGGAGGCTTTAAATTCATGAAGCCACAGGATAGTCCGGTTAAGTAGTCACGACCTCTCAAGGTCAACTACGAGATGAGAGAGAATGGGGGCCATTGTCAAAACAATACTTCTTCTTCTTCGTTTCGCTCTTGACAGAACGGTCATGGTCAGTATGACTGAATTCGAGACGCTGATGTCACACGACGCACGATCTCTCTCCATCGATCCCTGTTGGACGCCAACTTGATTTGGTCGGTCCACCTCATCGGTGACCTTCCACGAGGTCTGTTCCCTTCCACCCTGGACGAGCAAACGTTCTATGGAGTCATTATTGCGCCTTGATACGTGATCGAAAAATCCGAGTATACGGGACTGAACTATTTCTGAAAGACGCTGTTTGATGCCAAGTTCTTGGAGTATAGAAACGTTTACTTACGGGAGCGCATCTTGTAAGGTACTCGTACAACATGGTGTGGGCTCGTAACACCTTGTGTTTGAACCTCACAGACTTGTGCAACAGACTCACACATTCATAGCACAACCACTGCGGTAGACCATCAGACTCTGTCAACTGGAAACAGAATAAAAACCTACTGTAATACGTATTCAAAACAAAAAAGGCATCATCATCTCAGCGTTAATCCCAGTCGCATCCGAAGCCTTTTTCAGCTTTGGAGTCTGGGGTCCGCTTTACCAGTCTAACTGCTGACTTTGGTTAAACTTCGATATTTTCCGTGAAGCGACTGCCGTCTGACCTCCACAACCGGAAGGCGATATCGAAGCATTGTAGTTAGACCAATTGTTAAACTTTTGAAGGCTCCAACAACCCGTAACGACTGCCATTAGATGTTCGTATGGCAACAGGGATCAATGGTTTAACGTGCTTTCCGAGGCACGACCAGACTAGGGCAAATGTTCATATTCATGCACTATTTGTTTTTATATAAATTACAAACTAGCGCTTGACTGCAATCCCGCCTGATGGTAAGCAGTGATGCAATCGTTGATGGTAAAGCGCGCCAGTTTATTAAGCCTACTCACTCAAAAGAACTGAGTAAATAGGAAGGAAGACGGCAGTTGAGCGCGGTGATGCAATGTTAAACCCAAAAACACGACCAACGATGCTGCGCCAGAGGGATATTGATCTGGAGGCCCTCCACAACCAAACTCCCGACACAACAACATTTCGCGCATCGTACCCGGCACGTGCATCGCAACACAACTGCTCAGACCCGTCCTCCGTACGGCTTCACCAGACATCATGCCGGAACACGATGAATCGCTTGGCGGCATGACTTTGTCTGCACTATTTGCACTGCGGGGGATCGAACCCGTGCTTCCTTGCGCAGCGGCCGCGTTCGCTACCGCTACGCCACGGAGGCTTTCGAAAAAAAAGTAATTTATTCAAACTAGGCTGTGAATCAGTACTTAGAAAAGTTATAGCTGATAACTTCAAAAGGTATAACTCTTTTGTTGGTCTTGGTTTAAGATTTTACAATAACATACCCTCTGCTTTGCTAGATTTGCCTTATAATGCATTTAAACCACAAATCTAATCCAAGCTTTGTTCAAAGGCATATTATTCCATAAATGACTAAGTATTTAAATGATAAGAATAGCTGGTCGCTCTGATTAACTCAAGACAATGTTTGTGTTCCTTCTCCAGAATTAGATACTAGACACTTAGACACTTTTTATGAGTTCATATAATTGTCTTCAATTATAATTCATAAATATGTGAGCTGCCACACCTTTTTGGAGCTTTTATTTAGGTAATAAGTTTTTACTTATTTGCATTTCCATTTTAATTAGTTTGGAGTGACTAGTTGGCATATGATGGATAGTTTCATTTAATGTTCTGTGTTAGGTCCGTATTACAGGACGTCACTCAAAAGTCAAGCTCTACTTAAGTCTCGTTTCAAGCCATGTGATTGGTTAAAACTATTTTTAAGTAATGTTTAAGCAGAGATCAATGCTTGAGTTTCCTTCTGGAATACGGACCTTAGTACTGTATAAAGGCAGGTGGTTTTTAAATGATCAGACAGCTGTGCAGCTGGGGAGTTTCTTCCGCCACTTCTTCTTCCCAGCGAAAGCACTAGGAAGTGGCAAAGGGCGGTCATTTTGGGGGACTGTCTTATGTAATAATGACGTTCAAAAAGTGCTGATTCTCCGCCTAATTTGAATAAATGACTTTTGATTTAGATATTTTTTCTCGGTGGTAGGCAACAACATCAGCCGCCGGCATAAGTTACCACCCACCAGACAAAGTCTTGCCGCCAAGCGATTCGTCGTGTTCCGGCATGATGTCTGATGAAGCCGTACGGAGGACGGGTCTGAGCAGTTGTGTTGCGATGTGTACCGGGTACGATGTGCCTAATGTTGTTGTGTCGGGAGTTTGGTCGTGGAGGGTCTCCAGATCATCCTCTGGCGCAGCATCGTTGGTTGTGTTGTTGGGTTAAACATTGCATCACCTCGCTCAATTGCCGTCTTCCTTCCTATTCACTCAGTTTTTTTTTGAGTGAATAGGCTTAATAAGCTAGTGCGCTTTACCATCAACGATTGCATCACTGCTTTCCATCAGGCGGGATTGCAGTCAAGCACTAGTTTATAACTAATAAAAAAAAAAAACCTACAATGTCCTACATCCTATTAATACGAAAGTTTGTAAATCCAGATGTTTGTTAATCTTTCTCATAAAAAGTACTCAACAGATCTGAATGTAATTTGGTACATCAATGTTTAATCAGGAAAGGAATGTCTAACGCCTTGGTAAAAAAAGCAAAGCAAGCGTCAAAACGTAAAATTAACTATCCACATTATTTTCATTTGTAGAAGACTGTTTTTGTGACATTATTGTTGACTAGCGGCCGCCAGCGACTTCGTTCTCGTGGTTTAGTTATGCTCCGCTCCTATTAGTCGCAGCGTGATGTTATATAGCCTAAAGCCTTCCTGGATTAATGGGCTATCCAATGCATAAAGAATTTTTCAAATCGGACCAGTAGTTCCTGAGATTAGTGCGTTTAAACAAACAAACAAACAAACTCTTCAGCTTTATATATTAGTATAGATATATAGATAATTATTGTTAAACCCTCCAAGGATTAACAGAATTATAAAAATAATAACTATTGCGGGGTTTAATATGAGTAGAACAGTTAAATACTCACGTTAATTCCGGCAAGATCTTTAAGGAAAGCATTGAACATAACTGCGTTATGCATTCGTCTCTCCGTCATCAAACAACACCTGCAAATAGCTTTCGTCGGATCAAAATCTAGTTTAATATCTTCTCCATTGCCTAAACTCATCGTTTCCATTTTATTACAAATTTGAATCACACATATATAGTCCCAATCAACACAAATGTGGAAACTGGAAAATGTAAACAATATGGCGGTTTGGTTTGGCTTTGGCAGTGGCAGCTTAGTTTTTTTTTTGTGCGTTTTGTTTCCACTAGCTGTCTAAGTTCTTATACTTAATAAAATTTTCGATTTATAATTGATTAATGATTTAGAGTGTGTGTATGAAAGTATTCTTATAGGTCCTTAACAATAGTCTCAATGTTAATTATTTACGCATTCGAGAATAAAACGCTCTTTGATAATGTGAAGAAACAAAACGTAACACAGTATGCCGTATACGTATACGTATGCCGCATCAGACGGACATCTGATCTGGGTCTCCGTCAAGAAAACTTGTGAAGAGGCGGCTGATGAGGACAGTAAGTGTAGTTCTACTGTAGCTAAAGAAACTTCCGACAGTAAATGCATTCAGGAATCTATTGAATTATTGATACTATGAGACGAACGAGAGTAACCGACATAGCCCGAAGAATTGCAATAGGTACTAAGTGGCAGTGGGCCGGGCGTGAGTAGGACCCTAACAAGGTGGACCGACGACCTGGTGAAGGTCGTGGGAAACCGCTGGATGCGGGAGGCGCAGGACCAGTCGTCGTGGAGATCCTTGGGGGAGGCCTATGTACAGCGGTGGACGTCTTTCGGCTAAAATGGTGATGATGATGCTAACATTCGGAATATCATCAAAATTACATCACTAGTGTGGCGAGTTAAGTTAATGAGACAACTGACAGTCGTGACGTCATACCTTTATCCTTTAGGTAAGTTGTTATTTTACAGAAGAAACTAGTAATTGCATCTACTCAGAGTACATGGATTGATACGCTTACGGTATTACCTATACTGTCGGTAATTAACCATAAACAAGTTATACATCATTATTATCAATTGAAATCATTTGGAAGCATATTGTTCATCCATTGCTTCATATGTTCGAAAAATATGTCCGTCCAAATGACGCAATGAATGTTGTTGAACTGTCAAAATGAATTTCATTGTCACTCGTAGTTTTACACATTTACCCTGCGAGAATACGTACGTTTAAAGGCAGCTGTCAATGTATAATCACAGGCACAGGGTCCAATACTGTGCTACAGCCATGGTTTCAACACACGTCGACGACAACCGTCAACGTGTAAGCGGCGTGTCGACCGTGTATTTGAGTACGGTACCCACTTAAACACACGGCACCGCGCACCGCCGCGGTAGGCGGTGAAGCAGATCTCATGACGCATTGACCTCTAGTAAATCCGCAGATGCCTAACACACATACAATGGTCGACCTAACGGTGGGGCAGTGCTCTCACCGCCACCGCCCTTCCGCGTGGTGGAGCGGCGCCTTAAACACGGGGCGCTGCATAGCCGCGCGGATCATAGTGGGTGCAGGACGAAGATCAGAAGATTCTTGCCAGTCATCATCATCGTCTCAGCGTTAATCCCAGTCGCATCCAAAGCCTTTTCAGTTTTGGAGCCTGGGGTCCGCTTTACCAGTCTTACTGTTCATTTGGCTAAACTTCGATATTTTCCGTGAAGCGACTGCCGTCTGACCTCCACAACCTGAAGGCGATATCGAAGCATTGCAGTTAGACCAATTGTTGGACTTTGGAGGGCTCGAATAATCCGCAACGACTGGCATTAGATGTTCGTATGGCAACCGGGACTAACGGCTTAACATGCTTTCCGAAGCACGACCAGACCAGTGCATATACCTATTCATATCCATGAATACAAATAGTTGCACTGCGTGGGGATCGAACCCGCGCCTCCTTGTGCCGCGACCGCTACGTCACGGAAGCTGTCAAGAAGATTCTTGCCAGTGTCTGTGAACAAATGGTCAAAACCGTGTTACATACATCCGCGCGGACAGGCGCGTAAACCGCCTTGTCGCGCGGGTCACCGTCGCCGCCCTCCGCGTGCGAAAGAAACTCTGTCTGTCTGTTACGCTTTCCCGCTTAAACCTCTCAACCGATTTGATGAAATTTGGCACAGACAATCTTTAGGCCCTTAGAAAGGACATAGGCTAATTTTTATTGAAAAAAAAAATGATATTCCGGAGGGAAATCTAAAAAGCGCGATATAACCGAATTCCAAAAGCTAGGTAGCTAGTAAGCGGAAAGCTAGTAACTTCATAAGTGTCATACAAATAATCGTCGTCGCTCGACGTGACATTTAACGAGCGGGTGGTAAGCAATTACGAGAGCCACTATACAGTTAATATAAAAAGTTTTGCTAATATTAAAGTGCAACAATAATCTCGCAGTTTACTGTCCAGTACTGTTACACCACAGTCAACTGTCATCATCATCATCCCAGCGTTAATCTCAGTCGCATCAACCAGTTCGTCGCTCTGGGGAACTTCTTCAATGCCTGCCACCAAGACTGGCTTTACCCATACACAGAGGATCGACTATATGCTGGTTGAGAAGCCCGTAACTTTGCGCTATTAACGTACCTTTCCCAGCTGGTAGGACAACCGACTAGGGTCCCTCATGTAGTTGGTCATACCGCCAATTGTTTGGACCTTCTAGTGACCACTAATCCGGACAGATGTGTTGTAATAGTTCCCTCACCGTTAGAAACTTGAGACCACTGTCTGGTGAAGTCTGTATCGTCCTTCACCCCACTAGATTGCGACTTACGTGGTGAACGGCGAATATGGCGATACAACTCAGCAGATTGGGATGAGATGCGCCACTTTTTTGCGTCTTATCCCTGCCAGCTGGTCCGCTCTTCTGACAATCCGTCTAGCTGTGCGGACGCTATATCCGATGTGGTGCGTCAAGCTATGAAGTATTTTATACCCTTCAGTGATGTTCCCGTCGGTGGCTCGGCTCGCCCATGGTTCAACGCCGACGGTATTCAAGCTGAACAGCGTAAGCACACGGCATTTTTCACCTGGGTTAAAGCTTGGGACCACAGAGCTCCGGATATTAGCTCAAAGAAGACAGCCGTTGATCGTGCTGCCAAGTCCTTCAAAAAGTCGCTTAAGAAGGCTCGCTTCGACCGCATTACTCATATTCGCACTCTTGCCAAATCGGTCGAGCCGAACTTCTGTTGGCCCACACTGCCTCCGCTGGTTAAACCTGATGGAGCACTGGCTCATGCGGCGAGAGAGAAAGCAGGTCTTTGCATCTTTGACACAATTCGCGTCTTGAAACTAGCAGTTCTACTCCACCTAATTTTCCTCATTGCGAAACTTCAATGCCGGAGGTTTGCATTAGGAACAAGGATGTTCTGAGAGTACTATGTCGTCTGGAAGTGAATAAGGCTAGTGGCCCACATGGTATGCCAGCGATTGTTCTAAAGGCATGTGCGCCAGAGTTGTCTTCTGTATTGATGCGCTTGTATCGCCTCTCGTTTAGAACAGGTATAGTGCGCAAGTCTTGGAAGCTTGCGAACGTGCAGCCGGTCCCCAAAAAGGGTAGTCGTGCCGATCCTACCAACTATCGGCCGATTTCAATAACCTCCATACTCTGCAAGATTATGGAGTGCGTATTGAACTCGCGCCTCTTGGCTTGCCTGGAAGGTAACGATCTCCCCAGTGACCGACAGTACGGGTTTCGTCGTAATCGGTCAACTGGGGACCTACTAGTGTATGCCACTCATTTGTGGGGCGAGGCCCTCGAGAAGAATGGGGAAGCGATTGCCGTCTCTCTTGATGTCTCGAAGGCTTTCGATAGGGTATGGCACGCTGGCCTATTGAGTAAACTTCCAGGGTACAGTATTTTTGCTGGCCTGACTGGCTGGGTAAAAGACTTCCTGACTGAACGGTCCCTCAGAGTTGTTGTCGACGGATGCTCATTGGAGCCCATGTCGACTAATGCTGGTGTTCCGGTGTCTTTTCTTTCTGCAACTATGTTCTTGCTGCATATTAACGATCTGCTGATGCCTGGTATCTATGGGTATGCAGATGACAGCACAGTTGTGGAGAAATACCTGCCAGTTTTTTACTTTCCATGGGGTGACACCACCAACTTCCGCCCCGGGTGCCACTGTGTTAGCTACGCCACTGCACCTATCGGCATACCATGAGAACCAATGTTTAGGTATGCTGTTCATGTTCATAGATGTTATTAGCACAGAGTACTATAATATAGTTATTAGTCTCTTTGCTTCAGTTGGTCATGTTCTAAGTCAAGACTGCTCAACCTCAGGCCCGCGGGCCACATTGTGGCCCGCGAAAGAATTTTGATTGGCCCGCACTTTGAAATTTTTTTTGACTTTGAATCAAAACGTTGATGTAGATTTAAGAAGATATACATGTATACATAGGTACCTACTTACCTAATTAAAATTGTGTTTCTTTATTTAGGTAATAATAATATTCCTAAATAAATAATTCATCAGCAACTTGCTCTTGTAGCAATGGTCGCAGTCGCTACAATACAACAATAACACAAAGGATTGCCCAACTATTGACGTCCCAACGATTGACGACCTTCCGCGAAAGGGTGCACATAAATCATACCAGTGTCACACAAGGATCTTGGAAGACAACGCGCGTATGAAAGACAAAGCGCGTGGGTCCTGACCGCCTCAGCGAGGGTGTCGCACAGCTGTTAGTTAAACCATTGTTCGTTGGAGAAAACGCCACGGACAACGCGGTTCTGTTAACCCATTGTGCGCCGCCGGAGAAAGCGCGCGGACCATATCGAACCGCCTTGCACGTGGACCGAAGGCGCGGGCCCTCTTCACCGGCCAATCAGACGGCACGTTCTCCCATGATCAACAAATCAGCATCAAGAACGCCCGAGCAGTCAGCCCCACTCCGGTTTAGAGATAGCTGTATTATTGTTTAGTATTTAAGCTTGTGCATAGCTCGTAAGACATCCTATTCATCATATATTATCACACATTATTATCAGACATTTTACATTGTAACATAGTCGCGTCTCTCCTCTTGTAATTAGGTAGTTCATAGCATACATTGTACTCTAGACTTACGTGCAATATACAACGTTCAATCTAATCGCGTTTTAATTACACAACAACACGCCCTACGCGCTAAAGTGGTGACCCCGACGATTAAAATCGACGTGAGACTAACCGGCGCGAGTCTAACCGTCGTAATTCGAACCGGCGCGATTACAAGACCGATGTGACTTCAAGACCGACGTGACGATACTCGTGATTAGCACATTCTAGTGGCTTCCCACAAGCGGGTTTCCCCACTAGGATTTCCAGAGGCTATATTCGCGGTATTGTAGCGTTACAACAGCAGCGTTTCTTCAGGATGGCGACCAGCAACGCACCACAGGTAGAAGGGCGAGTCGACACGCTCACACTACAAGCACGGCTGTCTGACTTTTGGCCAGCGTATCCCAGGCTATGGTTCACGCACTTCGAAGCAGTAATGGCGCCACAGAAGTCAGGTGATGACGCACGCTATCAAGCAGCTATCGCACGACTAGGCCTGGACGCACTTCAACAAGTAAGTGATATTATCGCTAAACCGCCCACTGAAAACAAGTATGAAACCCTGAAGGCCAGACTCATCAGCGTCTACGAGGAGTCCGAGAGCCGGAAGCTGCAAAAGCTGATGGATGAGATGGAGCTCGGAGATCAGAAACCCTCACAGCTGTTACGAAAAATGCGGGAACTAGCCGGACAGAAGATACCCGACAGCACACTGCGCATCATGTGGACCAAGTTACTTCCACCCTCCGTACGCGCTGTTCTCACCGTGAGCGACATAACTGACTTAGAAAAGTTGTCGCAAATGGCAGACACTGTCATGGACACTATCGCGCTACCTAACCAGGTCGCGCAGATTACACACGCGGGCGGTATGACTGCCCTACACGAACAAATAAGGCAGTTATCTCTGGAGCTAGCTGAACTCAAGAACAGTCAGGAACACAGACCAAGATCACACAGACCATACGACAGACGGCGTTCAAGATCGCGCTCAGCAAGCCGGGATAATAGCAATCGCAAGTATTCAGAACAATCACTTAATTGTTATTGTCATCGCAAGTTCGGTAAAGAAGCGCGAAAGTGTACGCATCCGTGCAATTTCGACAGCAACAGTGCCCAGTCGGAAAACTAACGCCTGCGTCGGTTGAGGCGGCAACTGACGCGAACAAACTTCTCACCGCCTATTCATAACTGATAAGAATTCGCGTCTGTCATTTCTTATTGATACCGGCGCAAACGTTTCCGTGATACCAAGAACCAAAGGCGGGAAAGCAAAACAAACCGATTTCTGTTTGTACGCGGCAAACAACACGATTATCCCAACGTACGGAGAGAAAACCTTACAACTGGATCTCAACCTACGACGGCCGTACACCTGGAAATTCATCGTCGCTGCAGTCAGCAAACCAATCGTCGGTGCAGACTTCCTGAAACGTCATCAACTTCTTGTCGACATAGCCGGCCGACGTCTCGTCGACAAAGTTACCAATATGACCGTCAGAGCATCTGTAATGCAGTCCGCCGAACCCACAGTTCGAAGTATCGACATGGAACGGCCGTATCACCAGCTCCTCAGTAAGTTTCCTGACATCCTGCGACCGTCATGCACGAAGGATACTCCCAAACACAGGGTAGAACACCACATCGAAACTACTGGTTCACCAGTGTACAGCAAGTGCAGACCGCTTCCTCCACATCGCTACCTGCCCGTGAAGAAAGAATTCGAGCTCATGATGCAGCAAGGAATTTGCCGACCAAGCAAAAGCCCTTGGGCCAGTCCACTACATGTCGTACCTAAGAAAAACGGCGACTTACGAATCTGCGGTGACTACAGGAGACTCAATGACGTCACTAAACCCGATCGCTACCCAGTCCCACGCCTCAAGAATTTTACATACCTGCTTCACGGCAAGAAAATCTTCTCCACTCTCGATTTAAACCGAGCCTATTCACAATTGCCGATCTTCGAACCCGATATCGAGAAGACAGCGATCACAACACCATTCGGTTTATTCGAATTTCCACGAATGTGCCCAGGTCTCAAGAATGCTGGACAGACATTCCAACGATTCATACACGAAGTACTGAACGGGATAGACTACGCGTTCCCATTCATCGATGATGTCATCGTTGCATCTGAAAGTGAAGCAAGCCATATCGCAGATCTGCAGGAAGTTTTACGCCGATTAGACACGTATGGTGTCACTATCAACCCATCTAAGTGTGTCTTCGGCGGCGAAACAGTCAAGTTCCTAGGTTACGAAGTATCAAGCAAGGGAATCAAGCCACTGCAGGACAAGGTCAACGTGATAATAGAATACCCCAAACCGAAAACCATTCAAGACTTACGAAGATTTATGGGGATGATAAATTTCTATAGAGACAGCGTTAGGAATGCGGCCGAGATACAAGCACCGTTACACGCCTTTCTTCATAACTCAAAAAAACGAGACCAAACGGAAGTAACGTGGGACGATCAGTCAACAAAAGCCTTCGAGTTGTGCAAACAGAGCATAATAGATGCTGCGTTATTGTCTTACCCATCTCGTTCGCCCGACGACAAGATCGCTTTGTTTTGCGATGCGTCGGCTACCTGCGCGTCCCTCCAACAATTGCGTAACAATAAACAATGGGTGCCACTCGGATATTTTTCGAAAAAATTCTCCGACAGACAAAAGAGATATAGCACAAATGAAAGGGAACTACTTTCGATTTTCATGGCCGTAAAACACTTTCGAAAAATCTTTGAAGGCAGAGAGCTCATCATTTATACTGACCACAAACCGCTGATTTACGCAATTCGCAAGCCCCCGTCTGATAACGACACCACGCCGAATCCGCCAATTGCTCTTCATTAGCGAGTTTACTACTGATATCCGACACGTGAGCGGGGCACAAAATATTGTCGCAGATGCACTATCGCGCGTCGAGACAATCGACACGCCATCACCTATCAACTACGACGAGTTATCTCAAGCTCAAGAAAACGACAGTTGTTTACCTGCATTATCTCAACAGACCAACATTCAACTCAAGAAAATCATCTTACCTGGTACCAACAAGCCAATATTCTGCGAAACATCAACGTCACATGTTCGTCCATATCTAACAGCTGACTTTCGTCGCACAGCTTTCAACGCCGTGCACAGTCCAAATCATCCCGGAGTACGAGCTACACGGAAGCTGATGCAAGAACGATTCTTTTGGCCCTCAATGAACACCGACATCGGGGAGTGGACCAAAGCATGCAATTCGTGTCAGCTCTCCAAAATACAGCGACACAATCATAGCGACATCGCAACATTCCCACCGAGCGAACGATTTCAACACATTCACATCGATATCGTTGGTCCGCTACCTACATCAGCATGTGGATACAAATACTTACTCACAATGATCGACCGGTGCACTCGATGGCCTGAAGCTGTACCACTTCAAGAGACAACCGCTGAAACCGTCGCAAGAAAGCTATACGAAGTCTGGATATCCCGTTTCGGTTGTCCAATAAGAATCACAACTGATCAAGGACGACAGTTTGAAAGTCGACTATTCAAAGACCTAGCTCAACTACTCGGCGCAGACAGAACCCGTACTACTGCTTACCACCCGCAGAGTAATGGAATCGTCGAGCGTTGGCACAGATCGTTGAAAGCCGCACTCATGGCTAGACTAGAAAACAGCAACAAATGGATCTACGAGTTGCCTACTGTTCTAATGGGTCTAAGAGCTGCTATCCGCTCCGACTCTGACACAAGCGCAGCGCAACTCACCTACGGTCAAGCTATACGCCTACCAGGTGACTTCATATCACCAACTCCAGCCACACCGACGATGAATCACGACTATGTCAATCACCTGCACGACATCATCACGAAGCTCACACCCACATACAAATCGCACGCAAACAAGCGATGTATGTTCGTGCACAACGATCTACAAACATGTAGCCACGTGTTTGTACGCGCCGACACCGTCCGCAAACCTCTGCAGCATCCATACCAAGGTCCATACCCGATCATCGAACGCAAGGAAAAGTACTTCACAATACAACTACCCGGACGATCAAGCAACATATCGATCGATCGCCTCAAACCTGCGTACACTATCAACACAGAAGATGATCCCAAGCAAACAAACAGCGAGACCAGTCAAGCACCTGCAGTTACCACAGACGAGCAAGCCACAGCCAAGACTCCAGCACCTGCAGCGACCGCAGACGAGCAATCCAGCCTACTCCCAGCCCAGCATACGAGAGAACAACGTACTAGGTCAGGCAGGATTGTTAAGACGCCTGCACGCCACGTATGCTTCGCCGTGAGGGGGAGAGTACTGTAGCAATGGTCGCAGTCGCTACAATACAACAATAACACAAAGGATTGCCCAACTATTGACGTCCCTACGATTGATGACTTTCCGCGAAAGGGTGCACAATAAATCATACCAGTGTCAAACAAGGATCTTGGAAGACAAAGCGAGGGTGTCGCACATTGTCGCACATCTGTTAGTTAACCCATTGTTCGTTGGAGAAAACGCCACGGACAACGCGGTTCTGTTAACCCATTGTGCGCCGCCGGAGAAAGCGCGCGGACCATATCGAACCGCCTTACACGTGGACCGAAGGCGCGGGCCCTGTCCACCGGCCAATCAGACGGCACGTTCTCCCATGATCAACAAATCAGCATCAAGAACGCCCGATCAGTCAGCCCCACTCCGGTTTAGAGATAGCTGTATTAATGTTTAGTATTTAAGCTTGTGCATAGCTCGTAAGACATCATATTATCACACATTATTATCAGACATTTTACATTGTAACATAGTCGCGTCTCTCCTCTTGTAATTAGGTAGTTCATAGCATACATTGTACTCTAGACTTACGTGCAATATACAACGTTCAATCTAATCGCGTTTTAATTACATAACACGCCCGACTCTTAAAAAGGTTGAGCAGCCTTGTTCTAAGTGAACCCCCCCAGCCCCCTAATCAGCGAACAAATTATTATCAAATCATTGTGACTAGTTGGGATCGTTTGGACCGAACGGACCAATGGGCGGTCCAAACGATCCCAACTAGTCGCAATGATTTGACAATATTTTGTTCGCCGATTAGGGGGCTGGTCTGTACTTACCTCATAACTCCATTATTTATAAGCCTCTTTGCAAAATTGTTTATGTGTAAGGGTATTTTTAGGGTTCCGTACCTCAAAAGGAAAAAACGGAACCCTTATAGGATCACTTTGTTGTCCGTCTGGCTGTCTGTCACTCAAGACCCTTTATCTCAAGAACGCGTGGACGTATCAAGCTGAAATTCACATGAAATACTTGGGTCTATTGTCCCTTTAAGCTGTGAAAATATCAAACTTCTAAGCCAAGCCAATCAAAAGATACAGCCGATTATGTCGATATTTTCAACAAATTTTCGACACTCGCAAAGGAATCAAAACCTACAGGATACTTTCCGTAAACTCAGAATCTTGAAAATTGGCATGAAGCATTTTCATATAATGCAAATATAGGAAAAATTGCGAAAATCACATTTTTTTAGTTATATAATATAATAAACATATTTTAATAAAATGGAACTTACTACTTTATTTCTCACGAACGAATAAAGTTATCAAATTGAAATTTATGCCAAATACCTAGGTCTATTGTCCCTTTAAGCTGTGAAAATATCAAACTTCTAAGCCCAGCCAATCAAAAGATACAGCCGATATGTCGATATTTTCAACAAATTTTCGACACTCGCAAGGAATCAAAACCTACAGGATACTTCCCGTAAACTCAGAATCTTGAAATTTGGCATGAAGGATTGTCATATAATGCAAATATAGGAAAAATTACTAAAATCACATTTTTTTTAGCTATATAATATAATAAACATATTTGAATAAAACGAAACTTACTACCTTATTTTTCACGAACTAATAAAGGTATCAAATTGAAATTTATACCAAATACCTAGGTCTATTGTCCCTTTAAGCAGTGAAAAAATCAAACTTCTACGTTAAAGCGATCAAAAGATACAGCAGTTTATACCGACACCTTAGACGAATTTCCGTCACACGCTAGGGAATCAAAACCTACAAGCAAAGACATTAAAATTATATTCCTACAAGGTACTTCCCGTGAACTCAGAATCTTGAAATTCGGCACGAAGCAACGTTATATTATAGTACAGACAGATAAAGGAAAAATTGTGAAAATGATAAATTTGAAGTTACATAAAATATTAAAATAATATTTTTGCTTACATGACATAAAATATTTTTTTAATAATTATAAACTTACTACCTACCCTTTTTCACATGAACGCGTAGAGATATTAAAGTTGAAATTCATATCAAACACTTCTTAAATCTAATTGCCTCTAAACTGTGAAAAATTCTAAATCAATGCTAGTATTATAAATGCGAAAATAACTCTGTCTGTCTGTTGCGCTTTCCCGCCTAAACCTCTCAACCGATTTTGATGAAGTTTGGCACAGACAATCTTTAGACCCTGAGAAAGAACATAGGCTACCTTTTATCCCGGAAAAATTTGATGTTCCCGAGGGTAATTTAAACAGCGCGATGTAACCGAACTCCACGCGGGCGAAGCCGCTGGCGGAAAGCTAGTACGTCATAAATTGTAAACCGCTACGTTTGTACGGCGGAACCCTCGGTGTGCGAGTCCGACTCGCATTTGGCCGGTTTTTTTTCAGATTGGCTAGATACAAATTTTTATCAATATCGGTTCATAAGTTTGGATTTAAACCAAAATTACAGATGATAAAGCAAGTAAATGCAACTACGCCGTTTACTTTTCACAATCCATTACCATTCATAAGACTTCCAGTCTGGCTTGCCACAGACGAGCTGATTACCAGCATTTGAAATGGGAGCGATTTTTTGAGAAAAAAAAAACAACCAACATCCAAAAAAAACACTACAAAGTGAAAAATAACTACAATAATTTCGAAAGTCGGTGGCAAAAAAAAATAACGAAAATAAAACACAGAAACTACGACTTCCTAAATTAGTTAAGAAGTCGGATTTTTTTTTCTTTTTGTAAAGGTTTATGTCGTCTGAAGTCAAAACATTGATTGTCTCATTATGCTGTTCTTGAGCAGACATTTATAAATCCTTACTATAATTCGGAAAGCGAGTTTATTTGCTCCGCTTTCACGCCGTAACTGATAAGGTACATTGAAATTTTGCAGACATAAAGTTAGAAGTCCGGATTAAATAATAGGGTAGGTACTTTTTATTCCAGAAACGGCGCTTTTTAGATTTCCCTCGGGAACATCAAAAGATGTTCCTGAGGGAAATCTAAAAAGCGCGATATAACCAAATTCCACGCGGGCGGAAAGCTAGTAAAATAAAAGGAATGACTCAATAAGCTCCGAGTGAAGCCAAGATTGGGGAGAAGTTTTTTGCCCGTTTTTCTCCATAGGCACCTACTCTTTGAAATGGGCGACTAGCTTCATTTTACTGACTGACCGACCTTCTGACAATTCAAAAGTGCCTGTAACTGGTTTACCCATACTAATATTATAAATACGAAAGTATCTCTGTCTGCCCGGCTTTCACGCCTAAACTACTGAACCGATTGTAATGAAATTTGGTACACAGATAGTCTAGAGCCTGAGAAAGGACATAGGCTATAAAACATCCCGCTATGACCAATAGGGGCAGAGCAGTAACAAAAAATGTTGCGAAAACGGGAGCAACGCGGACGTACATATTGCTCCCATTATTTTAACAGGCGCTTATTTTATATCAACTGAGCTCTTATTTTTTTTTTGAATGGACTACGGCTTTGAAATTTGGTATAAACATTGTTTATTATAAGCCGTATGTTTGCTATCGGGAATAAATGCTTTGATTTTGAAGACGAAAGGCTCACCGTTCTCTGTGGCATTCACTCATTCATTCATTTCAGCCGAAAGACGTCCACTGCTGGACATAGGCCTCCCTCAGGATCTCCACGACGATCGGTCCTGCGCCTCCCGCATGCAGCGGTTTCCCGCGGTCTACCCACGCTGCGTGGTCACCACTCTAGAATCCGCCGGCCATATCGGGCATCAGTCCTACGGGCTATCTCGGTTAGTCAGTCTCGTTCTTCTGCGATCTTCCGAGGCATGGAGGTCCTCCATTTGGACTACCCATCCACGAAGCGATCGCGGTATGCGTACCTTAATTATTTCAGCACAGGTTGGTAAAAAAAAAAGATATGAATTAGCTTCACATCAAAATACTTTATTTACAATAAATAGGTATTCGTTTGGAATAAAAAGAACAAGTTTTTATAAATGTATCCCTTATCATAAAGACCAATCTTTCAGTTATTTAGCAACAAAAAAACGTAGAACTGCATTACAGAGAACTGATGACATTGTGGATTAAACCTTATTACAAGCGTTTTGTGGCTCAAAATAGAACGTGCGAGCTCACCTGAGGAAAATTTGAGCGCCACCTACCGGTCCAATTGCGTTCAAAACACCCAACAGCAGGGAGAAGCTACCCCAAAACTGACAAATATTCCCAATCAACATTGAGCCTTAATGCTTCTGAGATTAAGTTGAAAATCTAACAAAGAGATTCGACAGATTGTAGTAGCTTGATTCTGTTGTCTGTACTTACACTCATTGGGGTTTTATTCATAAACAATTATTAACGTTTATGAATAAAAGGAAAAATATCACCCCAATCGGTCCAGCTAGTGACAAACACGTACAGAAGTTACATGGATTGAGACAGTTCATGGCTAACTATTGGTGTTAACGATAACAGACTGTCAAGACAGCTTCTGGCCTAGAGGAGGGCAAGCCAGGGCTAGAAAGGGGGGGAGTCAGATTATGGCCGGGTTCCCACTATGCCGGACCGGCAGATCTCCCGGTCCGGTAAAATTGCCGGAAGGCCTAGCGGCGGTACAAATTGCATGAAGCTATTCACATTATCCCGGGTCCGGCTTTTTTACCGAGCGGTTTGTCGCTACAAAATGCCGGTAAAATCACCGGACCGGAGTAATGTGAATCAGTTGCGGCCCGCCCCGCCGCGAAAGTCGTCAAAAGTGGTTGTTGTCATTCGAAAATAATTGAAGAACTTTGATCCGTCACTTCTCAGTTCACCCATCAATGTTTCAAATGTCCCAAGTGAAAATCTTTCTCGTAAAATAGGATGTATCCGATACTTTCTTCTTTTATTTTGCCTTCTGCACCACCACCATCACAACACAACAATTTCGTCGTCCATTGTGGGCACAGGTCCAAATTCAACTGTCCGATTTTTTTGTGAGATCCGGTGTAATGTGAACACTCTATCCGGTGTCCGGTTTCCGGCAGAAATGCCGGTCCGGCATAGTGGGAACCCGGCCTATTAGGGTCAAATCATCCCCGGCTATTTTGTCTTACAGCCTACACAAGGACATCTACATGAAACATTAGGTATTTGTAGTGTAGTGTGTAGGGCAAATAGATACAAATGATCTTGTAGAAGTAAATTTAGGTGAGGTCATACATAATTCTGCGAGATTTCCAGGGGGCAGAGGTACGCCCATAGTTAAGACTATTAGACGCAACGACAAGAGATTGAAAAAGTACTCCCTCGGCGACACACGCTGATGGTTTCAAGCTTGGTATAGGCGCCAGCATATCATGCTACTGCAATTTGTCAAATTTCAATTCTATTGCTAAAGCAGTAAGTTTGATCGGGAAAATTTGGCAGTTTCGGGTAGGTAGCTAGAGTTTGTCCAATGCCTTTTCAGCGATGAAACGGTCGGCGTCATGGAGGTCTTGATTTTACACACTAACCGTTTTAATTAGACACCTGGCGCTTTGACGGCAAATCACAAATGACGCACGAGACTGACTGCCGGAGTGTAGCCTCAAGGGGGCAATCATGTTCCATGGTCGGGAGACAACATCGAACTCCCGGCAATCATAGGCGCAGCCTTGAGGACGGTGAGCAGTGGGCAGCTCGCCGCCCACTACGGACCAGGCCCGAGTCGACGGCGCAACGTGTTTCACGCGCCTCAAAGAGCACAACATGTCGTGGGATGGGAATCATCAACTGACCTCTCCCGCTCTGGGAGGGGCGAAAGGGTGTGTCAGACTTTTACTGACCAAAACCCTCCCGTGTTCCTTCACTTGCCTGTGCGCCAGGGCCACGGTTTCTTTTTTAACTAACCCGCAACGCTGACCCAGGAGGCATCGGTCTTCATGGACACCGTCACGACCCGGGTCTGGTCCTTACCGGGCGGCGACCTGCCCACTGCTCACCGCCAGCAAGCCCTAGGTAAGCCTTTGTCCAGCAGTGGACCTCTATAGATTATGATGATGAAGAAGAAGATATTTTTAAGTGGGTTAAGGTTGCTACCAATACGCTCAGGAGATAACTGAATGATTGGTCCTCCCTCCTGAATTACTAAGAGAAAACTAATTAAATTATAACATTATTTACATATTTATAACCTTTATTTTATGTACTCAGTTAGCTTAGGACTGAGAAGACAACAAGATTATATTAAATCATTTTGACGGTAGTCAGAAATTATTACTCAAACCGTCTTTAGAAATTGTTTGAAGTTTGGATCAAGACAAGTTGTTGCATTTTAGACTTTAAACCAATCACGGTAAAGTTTGAAATACAAAATCAGTGACTGAACGAAAAATGTCGTAGTTTAGCCAAAATCAGCAGTTAGACTGGTAAAGCGGACTCCAAACCCCAAAGCTGAAAAGCCTCGGATGCGACTGGGATTAATGCTGAGATGATGATGACAAAATCGGCGACTGACTCGGGTCAAACGTGAGTTTTGTATTTAGAACTTTAACTTTATCGAAATACAATTCAATATTCGAAAATTGCTCATTGGTTTAAATCTGAGTCTAAACATAAACCTGCCCCCTAATCGGCGAACACATTTTTGTCAAATGATTGCGTCTAGTTGGGATCGTTTGGACCGAACGTACCAATGGGCGGTCCGAACGATCCCAACTGATACCAACTAGTCGCAATCATTTGACAAAAATGTGTTCGCCGAGTAAGGGGCTGGTTTAATAATACAGTCTACATTAAAAACTATCTTTTTTTCTGTAAAATTTATCCTACAAAACGAATTCTTGAATACAAAATTCATCACATACATTTTGTATTCAAGGTAATCTTAAATTAACTAGCAAAACTCCATAGAAATCGTAGACCATCTATTTAGGAATCGAGAATGATTTGACAAAAATATAAACAAATACAAGTTTATGGAATAGTAACTTTTAACTCCCACACAATAGAGTTTAGGTTACGTTACAACTTCATGCATTTCATTATCACTCTAAAATAAGTTGACATTGGCGCCGATTCTGTTGTTCACAAACTAAACTAATTTTAAGTTATGTGTATCTTTTTCTTTCTAATTCAATAAGAAAAGGATAAAAGATAACTTTTAAGTTTAATCCTGTCAAATTGAAATATTCCATAGACAGTTTACACGCGATTATAAACATGGCGGTTAAAAATACGCGAGTTTACATCTGGAGCGCACTAATTTGACAGGTCTAAACTGACATTTTATCTTCTGTCCTTTTCTTAACGAAATGGAAAGAAAAAGATGCACTTAACTTAAAATTAGTTTAGTTTGTGAACAACAGAATCGGCGCCAATAGCTAACTCGAAACATTGACTTATACTAATGGACATGCCTTAGAGATGAGAATTGTGGCACTCCGAAAGAAACAGAGGAAACGAAGTTTCGTCTATCTTTGTCTCGCTCAAAATTATCAATCATTTATGAGGAAAGAGATGGTGCTAGACCGAAAGCATAGGCCATCTCTCTCACTCTTTTCAAACAAAAAAAAAAAATACTGCAGATTATACGCGTACGGCACGTCCATTACTATATGTCTATGCATCGAAATAACATCAATTTGATTTTGACATTTGAAAAAAAAAAAAAAGACAGATTTGACACATTCGTTTGAATATAGTTTACAGATAGTACCACATATTAATAACATCATTGTCTACTAGTCCAAGGCTTATACTCTTATTAAAATTATGAGGACAGTCCTTTAACAGTTTAACCCATTCAGTACCACCGACTCGCCCGGAGAGTCCACGTGAAATCTCCGGGCGAGTCGATAGCACTAAATGTGTTAAACTATGGGGGTTACAATCACTGAGGTATTACTACTACGTATAGAGAAGTCAACGCGTTGATCGATTTTGCGCCACGCATTGCGGTACACTGTACCGCAACTATCCAGTCTCGTATCCAACGCCCGTAGAGACTAGTCGTGTTTGGCTCGCATAAATAACAACATCAAAATGCCCGGTTGTGTTCTTAAAGACTGCCGTAAACACTCCAGAACATCAAAAAAAAGTATGATTTAACATTTCATCGGTAAGTAGACATTTAAACGTTTAAAACTCTTTGATTTAAAGTTTTTAGATGTAACAATGCTCACGAGAATCGGGATGCCGGGCGCCGCCATTTTGCAATTCTAATCATAGAGTAATAAAAACAGAAGACGCAGATATGCAACATACATTTGTACCTATTTTGTGGTTCAGTTTGTCAGTAGTATAGGTGTTATTTATTATTGTGTAGAATAGATGTAAAATAAGTAAATTGTGACTTTAACCTAAATAATTTTGAAGGTTTCTACGGCCGGGACATGAGAAAAGGGAAACTTGGATAAAATTTGTGCAAAATAATCGGAATGAAGAAACATGGCTTCCAACTCCTCATACATACATACGTTCGTTGCACTTTAAGGATGAGGATAAGCATTATACAAAAACAGGACGAGATTGCACCACGAGGCAAAGATAACAAATGATTGTACGAGCAAACGCCAAAAACTCACTAAACTAATATTGTTTAAAGGCAATTAAATACCTAATAATTTGTGTTGATTTATATTTTGAATGTGTATAATAAAGAAAGTGTATACATATTAAATTGCAACGAATTTTTATTTCACTTCGTTTATTTAATTAATGATAAGGCAGACTAGTATATTAGATCACAGAACATAAATAAACAAAACAGTAAATTTTATAATAGTAGTAGGTACAAAAGTTGTGTCACTTCTGCTTTGTAAAATCTATGGCAGCGACTTGTTGTTACACTACGTTGAACGTAACGCGGAAGCGCCATGAAATACCCGGCGCTTAAGCCCTTTTGGTCGCGAGAAAACTGTACTCTGTACGCTATTAAGCGCTGCATGTTTTATTGGTTTGGTTAGATGACATAACTATTGTTTAAGCGCTGCAGCGAACTTGAGTTCAAATTCTTACCAAAATACGCAAACTTTTGCTTCGGGGTGTCTGTTCTATACGCTAGTAATATAGTTCAATGGTTACAATGAAGTGTTAAAACCATCATGGCTCCAGAATCAGACAGAGATAGAGCTATGATAGAGGTGCATTGACCTCTGGCGTGCGGCGCAAGTACTATGATCTATCGTAATTCGTAACCGCTCGATAACCACACTGCAACAATTTCCAAATGTATTTGGGAAAAAATATAACATGGTGTAAAAATGATTGGAATCGATTCAGTTGATTATTCTGAACAAACTGTATTCAGGTTTCGAATAAACAAAAAATAACGTTGTATTGTCATCAATTGGGCACTGATCCAGACTCCGAGATGATACTGAGAAATGCGTAATTGAAGTACCCAATAACATACTTGGGCAAACAAAAATTTCCAAAAAAAAAAAAATGTAGAAAGGGGCATTCTGTGACTTCTGCTGACACCCCAAGAGAAGACGCGTTATGAATATCTAGTGACAATTAACATCCTCATAATTTTAAAAGTTCTACTTAATACTAAAATTACTGACCCCAAATATATAACAGTTTTGATGTATGGCAACACCGGATTCACATCAATTCGTCTCGTACTTCTTTACAATTTGATTTCTCTTTTATTGGAGACTTGTCGGGCGTCTACTGTTGAGCTCCTTAAGTTTTGAGTTTTCCTAACACTACTTATTAGTAAGTAGCATTTCAAAAAGCTTTCATTTTAATAATTAAACAACATTTATCGTGTCATTTACAAAGTTCACTAAACATAAACTACTGCTTGACCACAATCCCGCCTGATGGTAAAGCGTACAGGGGCCCTAGCCAATGGTACATCGCTTCGCTACGAAGCAATGTTACATTGGCTACAGGCCCTGGTGCGCTCTAAGTGAATAGGAAGGAAGACGGCAGTTGAGCGAGGTCATGCAATGTTAAACCCAACAACACGACCAACGATGCTGCGCCAGATGGAGATTGATCTAGAGACCCTCCACGACCAAACTCCCGACACAACAACATTTGGCGCATCGTACCCGGCACACATCGCAACACAACTGCTCGGACCCGTCCTCCGTACGGCTTCACCAGACATCACGGAACACGACGAAGCAATAGGTGGTTGGCTATAGATTTTGTAAATTATAAATAGTTTAGGAATATTCTTTATAATAAGATTATTAAAATAAATCTTTGGAGCGACTTAAAAATTATAACAACACTGTGTCAAACCAAGTCTCCATCAGTCTTTTCTACCAAAATCTCAATGTTGCCATACTCAATATAAATCTACCAAAAAAGAAACAGTTAATAAGAAAAACTATTAATTTTAAAGTCTATTATTAATGCTTTAAACTCCCCTTCTTCTAATAATTTAGATGCGCGAGATATTTAATTTAGCGCTCCTTCGTAGAGACCTTTCGGCTGTAATGATGCATTCCAAGATTCCACCTGCTAGGGTAAACCAGTAGACGGTTCAGACCAGCAACTGCTATTCCCTGTCCATTAAGTTAATTACAGAAGAAAGCTCCCGGCTATGGAGCGCTTTATTAAGGGGTGAAGCATTAGGGTAGCACGCGAAATCAATATTTTTCTAAACATTTCTCGCAATATACAAGCCAGTTTTAAATTTGGTATTGAACAAAACATTATTCGAATTATCCTTGCTATAACATTATAAATGTTAGTTTGTTTGTTTAGCTTTTACGCTTAAACTACTGAACGGGTTTAGATGAAATTTGATACAGATGAAACATAGGATAGGACTTTTTATACCGATATTTCTACGGGTGACACTGTGAGGCGCAGCTAATAACCAATAAAATAATCAATGCCACCTTCTACAACATGTAAAGAAAATCCCGTCCGACCGATAAGTTCTTTGTATGAATGAATGCACAATACTGGCGGCATTTAACCGCGTGCCCTGCCCCCCGTCGCCCGCGCATGTATTGCCATAATATGAGTTACCTCCTTTTGCAAAATAATATATATATTTTAGGGTTTTTTTTTTTTAAGTTTAGCCCGGCTTTGTATTCATTAGTAGAATCAGTTATTGATACCTAACAATACCTTCACCGATCGGACAGGGTTTTCTTTACATATTGTATACTAGCTTTCCGCCCGCGGCTTCGCCCGCGTAGATTTCGGTTATATCGCGCTTTTTAGATTTCCCTCGGGAACATCAAATTTTTCCGGGATAAAATGTAGCCTATGTTCTTTCTCAGGGTCTAAAGATTGTCTGTGCCAAATTTCATCAAAATCGGTTGAGAGGTTTAAGCGGGAAAGCGTAACAGACAGACAGACAGACAGACAGACAGACAGACAGACAGACAGACAGACAGACAGACAGACAGAGTTAATTTCGCATTTATAATATTAATATGGATTCCATACGAAATAATATTAGATATTTAAACAATCTTTTTAACAGTCTATTCAATCGATTTTCATTTCTATTACGTAGGTATGGCATTTACAGAAAAGTTATACAATGCCAACTATTTACTACCGCTACCTTTAGTCTTATTATTAATGCAATAGAAGTTAAAATCGTTTGTATTACTCGCGCGAGTTAACTGTGCACCTCGCTGAAATGCAACCGCTCTCCTGCTTCCCCGCACGACGCATTCGCAGTAAGCGCTCAGTAGCAATAGCATCTTTGTTACAATTGTCTGAATGCAGTTTTAATCCCCAGTTGTTATTACTGTTTCTGTGGAGTTTTTGCTTTGTTAAGTTTTTTTTTTTTATCAAGTGCTGTTGTGTTTTTTTTTATATTTTCGACGCATTAGCAGAGCCTGTCGGTTGCACCAACATTATATTTCAGTCCATATGTATCAATTTAATTGCAAAACGTCTTGAGTAAAATGACCTAGTATTATGAAGCTTTGCAAAACGACCTTTTATTAACATAACTCATTTTTTTGCAAACGGTACCGCCCGCATGACGTCACAGAGCGAGGTGCACAGTATTAACTCGCGCGAGATATACGGATTGTAAACCTGTGAGTTCGCGAATCATTTTTTGAAAATAGAACCTGACACTAGCGCCATTCCGTGTTTATAAACTAAACCAACTTTAAGTTCAGTGTATCTCTTCCTTACTATTGTATTAAGAAAAGAACAGAAGATAAACTAGGCGTGACCCAGATCTAATTCAAAACGGTCTCCAAAGCCTGGAGCACAGGCGAAGAGTAGCCAGCCTGTCGGTGTTCTATAGGATTCATTATGGAGCGTGCGAGGGAATTTTATAACTTAATTCCCCCATCTCCGTTCTATCATCGGACGACCCGTCGTAATGCAAGTATCCACCCTTACGTTATTGACACCACTACGATCCGGACGAAGCGTTACGCCTCGTTTTTTATACCGCGTACATCGAGGGACTGGGGCAATTTGCCAGCGGCGGTGTTTCCGCCTGACTACAATTTAAGTGTCTTTAAGGCTAAAGTGAATAAGCTCTTAATAAACTAGCGCGCTTTACTATCAACGATTGCATCACTGCTTACCATCAGGCGGGATTGCGGTCAAGCACTAGTTTATAATCTATACATCAATACATAGTATAAAACAAAGTCGCTTTCGCTGTATGTCCGTATATATGCTTAGATCTTTAAAACTACGCAACGGATTTTGACGCGGTATTTTTTAATAGATAGAGTGATTCTTAAGGAAGGTTTGTATGTATAATAAATGCATAATATAGTAGAGAAACATTGAGAAATCTAAAAAGCGCGATAAAACCGAACTCCACGCAGGCGAAGCCGCGGGCGGAAAGCTAGTACTAATATATAAAGCTGAAGAGTTTGTTTGTTTGAACGCGCTAATCTCAGGAACTACTGGTCCGATTTGAAAAAATCTTCTTGCGTTGGATAGCCCATTAATCCAGGAAGGCTTTAGGCCATATAACATGACGTTGCGACCAATAGGAGCGGAGCATTTAAAAAACATATCGAAACCTACGCGGATGAAATAGCGCGCCGCAGCTAGTTATAAAAAAAAACATGGTAACTAAATATTCTTTAATTTAGGTCAGGCGCGGACTAATTTGCCTGGACTAAATTAATCATTATCTTCTGTACTTTTCTTAATGAAACAATTAAAAAAATATGCACTCGAATATAAATTTAGTTTCGTTCATAAACACGGGTTTTTGCGCCACTGGCCTGCAAATTGCAAATATATGAAAAATCAATTAACTTCGCGTACTATCTTAGTGCATTACTCTTAACACGAGCTTATCCCAAAACCTAATTCTCAATAAGATTTAAAATTGAATTTAAAAAACGTGTCGGGCGCCAAGATGGATAATACAGTCACCGCGAGGTTTAAAGTGAGCACTAAGGCTAAGAACTCACGGAGCAGCTTTCACCCGCATCCGCCGTGGTTGCGGACCAGCTTCTGTAGAATGAAGATATATGTAAAAAATTAAAGCACATTTCACGACGCGTTTTATGCCCGCGGTGTGCGCGGTTGTTTGCGGGTCCCGCTGCACCGGCGGTTATCTTGTACCGGCGGGCGCGGGTCGCGGTTTCGCAGCCGCGGCGGTTTGCTCCCGCGCGTTCTACAACAGCCTGTCTTACGATAATCCACCGCCAAGTTTGCGGGTGATAATCGCTACTGCGACGGCTGCGTAACCGCACAAAACTCTTCTCTCTTCGAGTTCTGAAAATAAAACTCCATTCCGCCACCGCGGCAGGCGCGGGTGTAAACCGCTTCGTGAGTCCTTAGCCTAAGTGTGCACACTTAAACTTGTGGGTAATTGTCTTAGTAGCAATGGGTTTCACTTTGACAGTTCAACAACATTCATTGCGTTATTTACGCATTATTGGACAAAGTTATTACAGTAAATATTGCCACTTGAAAAAAAAAAAGAATTTTATAGATAAATAAAACTACCAAACAGATAAATAGGGTATTTGACTAAAAAAACCTATTTAGTCCGTCAGTCAGATTTGCAAAAAATATTTTGTTTTATCAAATTAATAGAAATTTACAAATATAAAAGGCATCAAAGATCAGGAGTGGTGGCTAGTGACGTCACTGCTCGCTAAAAAGTGTAGCGTGCAGTGACGTCACACGAGTTTTCAACGCGCTGTATCGTTTTCATTTTTTGTTTATATGAAAAAAGAAAAACAATACGTGTCTAGTATTTTTTGGAAACCTGACTGAAGGACTAATTAGTTTTTTTTTAGTCAAATACCCTATTGCGTGATATTATGTAGGAAAGGAAACACAGTGTTGTTTGACCATTTTACGATTTAAAATATTATATATCTATTTCAATTAATAATTATAATTCCACCAAAGGGACTTTTTAGACCTCTGGGTTTTTATGAGAGATTTTGAAAGCGATTTGAACCAATACAACATTAATCCTTATCTAATTTAATAACTTAAATAAATTGTTAATTTAATATAGATCTATATTGTCCTTTACACTATATGATCAGAACTTTTGAAGATATTACAGATTTAAAATTTTCGGCGGCGGGCCGCTATGTTTTTTATACGTTCCCAATTTTCTGTCCTTAGTTTATTTAGTATAAGCATTGCACCCATGCGAAGCCGGGGCGGGTCGAAGAAGTGCGACGCGCTTAATATTGTTTTCTACTAAAAATATTTAAAATTTAATTACTTACTCAAATATCCTATTGCAGCCGAACTATCTTCCGCCCGACACACTTAGAGACATCTATGAATAAGAATTATTAGCAAAAATTTGCCCCTAACTACAATTAATTACTTTGGACAATGTAACAGTTGTAACGAATATCTTGAAACATATCTACAACGGTATGCCACAAAAACAAAACATCACCAGTGAGTTTTCTATACACTTTTTGAAGGAAACTGCGCGTACGCAGGATACGACCGGCGCGTCCAACGTTTATACTCTGTCTACCATACTCAACTGTTTGAAGAAGTTAACCAAAGTTAAAAAAGAAATAAAATAAATATATACGGACAAATCACACAGATTGAGCTAGCCCCGAAGTAAGTCCGAGACTTGTGTTGTGGGATACTAACTCAACGATACTATATTTATAATATAACCCGCGCAGATAAAGAAAAGATCTGTAAATGGCGTCCGCTCGCATGCGTTCTCACTCACTCTCTATCGCTGTCTATACTCACACAGTCCAGTATGCGCTGCAAAAAAAAAAATCATCGATCAGGAATTCAGGATTCGCTTTCCAAACTACTGAAGCTACTTTGACGCGCTCCGAGTTATCGTTAATTTCGTTCCGCTAAAGTTTCTGTTATTTTGTTGTTTTTGTTGAGTTTGATTATTCAAACTCAACAAAAACAACAATAAAAACAATCACAACAACAAACAAGCAAAATGACAAATTTACGTTGTAAATAACAATATTTACAAGGTAAATTTGACATTTTACTATCTTAGCTTTTGGTTTGTGATTGAACAATGGCATGTTTTGTCAACCGTACCATAAGTATTCGCCGCCATTTTCAGATCTTTTCTTTATCTGCGCGGGTTATAGATACATATATAGATAAACATCCAAGACCCAGGCCAATCAGGAAAAGATCATTTTCCATCATGACCTGGCCGGGGATCAAACCCGGTGCCCAGTCAACACGCCTGTGTTGACTGCTGCGCCATGGAGGATGACAAATACCATCTGACATAAGTATTTACAGATTAAACATCCAGCGTAACACATCATGAGTTTCATTTTGACGGTAGAACAATATTCATTGCATTATTTAAATTGTTGAACAGACACATTTTTTAAACATATGGATCAGCAATACGCTTCAAAATTACTCAAATTCAAACTATATGTGTTACACATTGATATAATATTAAACTAAAGTAGATATGTCACTAGCGCACTGAAAATGAAGCGTACAAAAGAAGGTAAGTCCAGTATCTCGCTTTAGTCACTCTCGAAACACTCGTAAAAACAAACGACATACACTAACAGCGCAAATGACAAACACTAGCCATCTTTTTTTCTCTATGCTTTAGATTGCGCCCCATCTCACTCACACTCTACCAACGTATGAAATGTACGCAGATTAAAAATTTGCATGTGTGTGCTGCTGCTCCGAACGGCACATTTATTTTGGTTAGTTTGTTACAACATATCATATCTGTTAATATTATACAGTATGTTAACTAACAGAGGGCGTTCCCGTTAACCCGAAGTAGTAGAGCATACATACATGCTAAAAAAAATATTTCCATTGGAAAACAATATTTTTTAAATTTTTTTCCAATAAGAAAATATTCAATAAAAAATTTAAATTGACATGTAAAAGAAACACACTGTACACGCGAACATGAAAGACGGCAACGTCGCAATTTATTTATACATGACGACTACTATTTTGATTTAAAACAGGAGGTTTCAAATTTATTTCCAATTAGAATTTTTTTTTCGGATTTTTTTATGCTTATTTTTCTATGCTGATATTTTTATTTTAATCTATTAATGATATACAATATGTAAAGAAACCCCTGTCCGACCCATAAGGATAATAAAGGTTAGGTAAACACTTGACCAAATATAATATAAAATTTTACATAATCATCATAGTAACAATACTAATGAATTTTGAAATAATGTTTTTTTCCCGGGGATTAATTCCAATTTCCCCGAAATTTGGTAATTTTCAAAAAACTGACAACACCATTTGTGACGGAGCGAATAGCGATGCGACCACGTGCCGCATGTCCCGCCCCCCTTCACCCGCGCATTTATGCCTATCGGGTTGCCTGCCGCATACGCATTAAGTTACCTCGCTTTTTCGAAATAACATTTATTTTTTTTGGGGGATTTTTTTTTTAAGTTTAGCCCGGCTTTGTAGGCATTATTAGAATCAGTTATCGATACCTAACAATACCTTCACGGATCGGACAGGGTTTTCTTTACATATTGTATATTAACGAGTTTAAGGGAACGCCCTCTGTTATTTAACATACTGTATATCATTGCTGTTACTCCTTTGAGTGCTGTTTTATACTGCTGTCATGTTATGTAACAATTCTTGAATTTAAACAATGCATTGCTAAAACTAGGTAGAAATAAAGAAAATATTATAATTTAGCACAGATTAAAAGCCTACAATATGAGTGTCTTCAGGGCTAGAGTGAATAGGCTCTTAATAAACTAGCGCGCTTTACCATCAACGATTGCGTCACTGCTTACCATCAGGCGGGATTGCGGTCAAGCGCTTGTTTATAATTTATAAAAAAAAAAGTGAACAAATTATATTTTTGTTTATAATATTATTTGCTAACAATATTATTTTAGTTTTTAAAACATACCATCATTTTGATGTTCCTCCTTTGGCTCAATAACATCATCTGGTCCCTCACAGACACCTGATAATTCGTCTCCTACAGCAATGCAATCAACAACATTTATTTGTACTATCGGAGATTTAATAAGACTTCCAAATATCTCAAAGTGTTTTTCGTTCACTAAAGGATTGGTCTGTAAGGAGATGATTATATAATATGCTGATCAGTTTCAGAAGCACAAACTTATGTTTCTTTAATCACTTAAAAGAGCCCTATGTGAGGACACCTCCAGTTTAGTAGTTTCAATTCAATGTATCCTGGCTAGTTGCCAGTGCTACCAATTTACCACTGCACTAGCTATTGAAACATAAAACAACACTAGCGCGCTTTACCATTGATGATTGCATCACGAGGGATTGTGGTCAAGCAGTAGTTTATAATTTAAAGAAAAAAAAAATACGAAATCCATTAGCTACCTCAACCATTGGAGTATAGGTTAATAGTTCTTTGACAGATCAAAAGAGTAAGTAATTACTAATTACATTGGTTTCATGAAAACTGGACGGTATTTGTCAGTATTAAAGAAAAAATAAAGAAGTCAGAAATAAGCCAGATTGACCTCTTTCTTTTTAAGACTAGACTTAAAAAGATTAGACAATTTAAATATTGATTTTTAACTTTTATGTCTGCAATAGTTTTGTTATAAGAGCTGTCAGAAAACAGGTATCCTAGTGGACAGAGTATAATGGTTAGGACATCAGGGGGTTGTTATTTGCGCATATTTGAACATAATAAAAGTTAACATCATCACTCATGATCTTAAATTTTAACTTGGATTAAATGTTATATGCCGTGTCAGAGCAGTGCTCTTATAGCAAGTATGTTCCTGACATTTTTCAGCAAGACAATAACTAATATACAATAAAATTAACTAATAAAGATCATATACACAAAACACATATTCTTTTGTATAATAACCGAAGTATCAAGAACCTGGTTTGGACTCGATGCAATTAAAGCAAAACGAATTTCGTCCCTAAACCAAGGGAAATTTGCTTCAATTTCCCCAAAAGTTAAAAATTCACTTTGCACTTTTAAAACACAAAAACTAGACACTTCCGAAGACGGTTATCGCCAGATTCAATCAGAATCATCTGTGTCCGTCTCCCCTGATTCGGAGTCGGAGCTTGACACCGGCTCGCACTTGATGAACTCAATCTCCGCTCTGGTCTTTCTTGGCCTTCCCCTCTTTTTGACCGGCACATCCTTTTCATCTCCCATCACAGTCTTCACCATCTGGGATATTCTCTTCAGATGCTGCTGCTCGTGTCTTTGTATGTGATTGTTTAAGTACTTCTTCAGCTTGAATTTCTTGCCGCACTGCTCACAAGAATGAGGGTACTCTGTCTCATCGAGTTCCAAATGCACGGCGTTGAAGTGTCTACGGAGGTAGTGCGCATGAGCGAATTCTTTATCACACTTTTCGCAACGAAGCTTAGGTTTTGAAGGATGGACGATCTTCTTGTGCTTCTTTAAGCGAATGGCTGAATGAAAGAATTTATCGCAAATGTCGCATTTGACCTTCGAATCGAGCGAAGAATGCACCTGCATGTGTTCCTTGAGGTACTGGTCATTTTTGAACTCTTTCAAACATTCCGGGCAAGTTACTTTCGACTCCAAAGGAGGATGTATGTTCAGGACATGCCTCTTCATGTGATGTCGAGATTTGAACGTCATATTGCAGAATACGCACGGATGCCGCTCGACGGGCGTGTGCTGGAAGTGAAGATGCCGATTCAAATTCAAGGTGTTCTTGTACAGTTTATGACACAAATGACATTTGTACTTCTCCTTGTCTGGTCTGTGGCAGTTTTCTATGTGGTACTTCAGCTTGTAAGGTACCGCGAATTCCTTCCCGCACTCGTTACATTTGATCTCAGGGAGGGTGTTGGGATGGATTCTCTTGACGTGCATATGCAAAGCCCTTCTTGTGCGGAACTCTTGCAGACAAAATTGGCAGTAACACTTCTCCATCTCGGAATAGTGTTTGTTCATACGGTGCATGTACAAATAATGCTTGTTTTTGAAAGTTTTGTCGCATATGTCACAAATAACGGCGGATTCCTCCGAGGAATGGACTCTGGTCGTGTGTAGGTATAAATTCTGATAGTTTTTGAACTCTTTATTGCATTTGTTACAAATATACCGTTTGATCCTCTTAGGGAACATCACAGGTTTCCAGGTGGTGAGGACTGATTCGTACATCTCCCGCTGTTCCTCGGTCAGGGCGTCGCTGGTCACGCTGATGAACTTCATCACCGGTTGAGGTGGAGACTCCATCTTAACGTCCTCCATTTTGACCTGAAACAAATGTAGTAACCGTTTTTTAAAATGGTATGCATAAATGGTGGAGGGAGGGGGCGTAGGCTTAACTTGGGGGGCAGTTGACCACGTCATTTATTCAAATTAGGCTGAGAATTAGCACTTTTTGAACATCAATATTACATAAGACAGTCCCCCAAAACGCCCACCCGTTTTGTAAACTTGTGTCCTAAAAGTTGTTTACGAAACGAAGATAACTATACAAAGTTAAAACTGGAATAACTATTAACACCCTTCTCAACACCTATTCACTCAAAAAACTGAGTGAATAGTAAGGAAGACGGCAGTTGAGCGAGGTGATACAATGTTAAACCCAACAACACGACCAACGATGCTGCGCCAGAGGGAGATTGATCTGGAGACCCTCCACGACCAAACTCCCGACACAACAACATTTGGCGCATCGTACCCGGCACACATCGCAATACCCGTCGCTCAGACCCGTCCTCCATACCTAAACCTACCTCTGTGATAATGAGTGAATTAGTGACAACAAGTTACTAACTGTTGCGCTATATGTCGCGAGTTTGAATCCGTCATGGAACAAATATCTGTATAGTTTACATGTAGTTGTTCCTGGTTGACAGCCTCAGTGGCGTAGCGGTAGCGGACGCGGCCGCTGCGCAAGGTGGCGCGGGTTCGATCCCCGCACAGTGCAAGTATTTGTATGTATGAATATGAATATTTGCACTGGTCTGGTCGTGCCTCGGAAAGCACGTTAAGCCGTTGGTCCCGGTTCCCGGTTGCCATACAAACATCTAGTGGCAGTCGTTACGGGTTGTTGGAGCCCTCAAAAGTCTAACTGCAATGCTTCGATACCGCCTTCGGGTTGTGGAAGTCAAGACGGCAATCACTTCACGGAAAATGTCGAAGTTTAGCCATATCAGCAGTTGGACTGGTAAAGCGGACCCCAGACTCCAAAGCTGAAAAGGCTTCGGATGTGACTGGGATTAACGCTGAGATGATGATGATGACATGCAGCTGTTCCTGGTGTGGCTGTTTGTGTATGTGTGATTAAATCTGTGTAAATGGATCCACAATAGAGAATCAAGTAATACATATTTTAAAGTGAACAATAAAATACATAAGTTGTTTCTTTTCAGACAACTATTTGATTACGATTTCCTCCTTCATTCATAAACGTTGCTTAAAGTTAACTAGTGATTAGCGATTCTTTAACCATACATTTAATACGTTTGCACATCACTTAACTTTAATCATCATTTATGAATAAACCCCTTAAACACTGTGATGTTTATTCATTTTTTTTATATAATTTATAGCGGCCGCCAGCGACTTCGTTCGCGTGGAGTTAGTTATACTCCATTAGCGCGTTCAAACAAACAAACTCTTCAGCTTTACAATATACTGTATACAATATGTAAAAAAAAACCTGTCCGATCCGTGAAGGTATTGTTAGGTATCCATAACTGATTCTAATAATGCTAACAAAGCCGAGCTAAAGTTTAAAAAAAATCCCCTAAAAAAATAAATATTATTTTGAAAACGCGAGGTAACTTAATGCATGTGCGATAAGCAACCCCTTCCGCGGGCGGCGGGGGGCAGGGCACGCGGCACCTATGACGTCGTCGCATCTCTATTCGCTTATAATAATACCGATTCTGTCACTTTTTTAAAAATTACCAAATTTCGGGGAAATTGGAATTAATTCCCGGGAAAAAAGGATTATTTCAAAATTCATTAGTATTGTTACAATGATGATTATGTAAAATTTTATATTATATTTGGTCATGTGTTTACCTAACCTTTATTATCCTTATGGGTCGGACAGGGTTTTCTTTACATATTGTATATTAGTATAGATATAGATAAACTAGCGCTTGACCGCAATCCCGCCTGATGGTAAGCAGTGACGCAATCGTTGATAGTAAAGCGCACTAGTTTTATAAGAGCCTGTACATTCTAGCCTTGAAGCCGCTCAAATTGTAGCCCGACGGAAACACCGCCGCTGGAAAATTGTTCCAGTCCCTCGATGTAAGCGGTATGAAAGAGGAGGCGAAACGCTTCATAAACGATGATTCAATTAAAGTGACGTTAAAAGGTCAAAAATGTAAGGTTAAACAATCGCTAATCACTAGCTAAGTTTAAACAACGTTTATGAATAAGGGGCTATATGTACTTCTTCTTCACTTTAACCTGCACATTTTTTGCTACTGTACAGTTTTCATTACATTAATTATTAGTATATTCGCGTGGCTAACTGACATATTGTAAATAGTTTAATTTTATGTGCTGTCTCATCCTTACTAATTCATACTTACATTATAAATGCGAGAGTAGCTCTGTCTGACTGTCTTTCTGTCCGTCTGTCTGTTACGCTTTCCCGCTTAAACCTCTTAACCGATTTTGATGAAATTTGGAACAGACAAACTTAGACCCTTATAAAGAACATAGGCTACCCTTTATCCCGGAAAAATTTGATATTCCCAAGGGAAATCTAAAAAACGCGATATAACCGAACTCCACGCGGGCGAAAAGCTAGTGTAATAAATCGGAAAGTGAGTTTGTTTATTTGTTTGTTCCACTTTCGCGCCGTAACTACTAAACCAATTCCTTTCAAATTTTGTAGACGTAAAGTTAGAAGTCCGAATTAAATAATAGGGTACTTTTTATCCCGGAAAACGTCGATGTTCCCGAGGGAAATCTAAAAAGCGCGATATAACCGAACTCCACGAGGGGGACGCCGCGGGCGGAAAGCTAATATATTAATAACTGCACAGCACAGTTGGCGTAGTGGTTAAATGCTTGACAGCTGCGCTGCGTGTCGCCGGTACAATAGGGCATTTGACTAAAAAAAACTAATTAGTCCGTCAGTCAGATTTCCAAAAAATACTAGACACATATATTTTGTTTTATCAAATCAATAAACATTTACAAATATAAAAGGCATCAAAGATCAGGAGTGGTGGCTGGTGACGTCACTGGCCGCTAAAAAGTGTAGCGTGCAGTGACGTCACACGAGTTTTCAACGCTCTGTGTAGTCTTCATATTTTATTTATAAGAAAAAATAAAAAATACGTGTCTAGTATTTTTTGGAAGTCTGACTGACGGACTAATTAGTTTTTTTTAGTCAAATACCCTATTCCAATATTTGTATGACCTTTATGTAGTTTTTCCGGGTCTGCCTGTTTCTGTATGTGATTTTATAATATGTTTAAAAACGCACACACAATACAGGAGACAATCCTAGTATGGAGCAAGGTTTAAAAAAGAAAAAGCTTTGCATTAATACTTTTGTATAGAAGTGAGTTTTAACAATCGAACAGATAGCTGTGCTTACTTTGTTAGATCACTTCATGGAAAATAACGAAGGTAAGACAAAATGGGAAGGTATGACAAAACTGGTAAAAGCGGACCCCAGACTACAATGCTGAAAAGCTTCCGATGCGACTGGGATTAATGCTGAGATGATGATGAGTTTGTTAAACCACTTCTTGTCCCCAGCTGAAGCCCTACGGGGTTATTGCGAAACACAATATCATTGTCAATAGTTTCCATTTTGACAGTCCAATAACAATTATTACGTCATTTACGTTGTTGAGCAGACAAATTTTTCAAACATATGGAGCACTAGAATGTCAATATACGTAAACATGATTTAAATTAATTGCAGTAGTGTGTTACACAGTTAAGGTGCTGGTAAATGGTGATGGAAGGAGATTATCTTGAGTAGTTTTGACTTCCATAAGGAGCTAATTAAAAAATTTTGATTCCAAGATACAGTCTTTTCCACTTGTCCATCAATAAATCCAACTTTTGTAAACAGAATCTCCGCATATAAAAACCAATTTACTTAAATTTATACTTTACAGTTCAACAATTCTAATGATATTCATACATATTGGCAGGCATTGATCTTTTAACAAATTAACATTCTGCCTAGTCAATATCACAATTATTATGTCAAATCCTACAAGAATTACAGTTTCTAATGATTCAATACTACTTATCTGGCAAAGGAAAAAATAAAAAAGGCAAGTCTTCATAGAAATAGCACGAAAATTATTTAACTATTATGTTCATGTTTTCACTCTATCTATCTCTACGGATTATAAAATACAAGCAATTAATCTTGTTTTACTTACAATGTAATTAGTAACGGTAGCGGTAAACACGTCAGAACCTTATCAATGCCTTGGTGCAGCACAAAAGATTTTACGCTATCAAAAAAATGGCTAATGCCTTGGGGAATAACAACAAGCAATATGGCGAACAATCATGCTTATCCTTAATAACACAAGTATTTAAACCTCACAAATAAACTAAATAACTTTTACTGCACATTAATTAAAGATAATAACTACATAAATTGTTAATTTTAATACTTTTGGTTTTGCCGATAGAATTAGAATTACTACGGAAAATCTTATTTGACATTTGGCTTAGCTTTGTCAGTAGTAGGGATGCACAAAAAATATCGATATGTCAAAATATCGATACTTAACGGCGGTATTTTTTCCCGCGGTAAATCGATTTTCGATATTTATTTTCTGATATCATAATCGATATATTTTCAAAGCTCTGCTGTATGCTCATGCGTCAAATCATGTATTTCACCAAACCGATTTCTTAAATTTAGAAAAAGAATAGGTATGCAGTAGGCTGTATGGGTATAGTTTATTTGCTTCAATCTCAAACTCAAAGAAGCTACTAAGGAAGTGAGGAAATAAGTGTTGGGAATTATGGAACGTCAAGCTTAGCCATTCCTCTTACAAATTTAGTGACCCAAGTTACAGATCAAGCAACTCCATCAACCTCTTTAGGGTTGATTGTAAAAAAGCTTTATTCAAAAAAGTTAAAGACAAACTGGCTTCTTTTCTTATTTTGTACCCTCGGTTCAAGCGTATCCACTTTACCTGGCCAATGAGGAAGAAAACTGACAAATCTCGCCGCTAGAGGCGCTGATATCGTTTGACCCAAATAAACTGTCAAAACCCACTGTAATTTGTTCGAGTTCACATTGTTTATAAAAAATATGCCGCGTTGTGTAGCAATTTGTTGCAATAATAATGAAAATCACTCTTTCCCTAAAGATACCTGTTAGAACAGAATATATAAATAGATTTCAGTAAGGATTATGTTGATGTCTCTATAGCTTTCTGGAGGCGGTAAATTATTTTTTTTTTCTCTTGAAAATTTCGGTCATACGATTCAAGTCTGGATAATAATTTTAGGTTAATAGGGTTGAAACTTTCAAAATGTGGCAATAATAAGTACATTAACATTAACTTAAATATAACTAAAGAAACATTAAACCTAATAAAAAATTAATGTAACTTAAAACACTAATAAGTCTGCATTCAGTTTAAAGTCTGGGCATTGTTATTTGCCTGGTAATTAGATCAGCTTGTAGCGATGGTCGCAGTCGCTACAATACAACAATAACACAAAGGATTGCCCAACTATTGACGTCCCAACGATTGACGACCTTCCGCGAAAGGGTGCATACAAATCATACGAGACTACAGGAGACTCAATGACGTCACTAAACCCGATCGCTACCCAGTCCCACGCCTCAAGGATTTTACATACCTGCTTCACGGCAAGAAAATCTTCTCCACTCTCGATTTAAACCGAGCCTACTCACAATTGCCGATCTTCGAACGCAAGGAAAAGTAATTCACAATACAACTACCCGGACGATCAAGCAACATATCGATCGATCGCCTCAAACCTGCGTACACTATCAACACAGAAGATGATCCCAAGCAAACAAACAGCGAGACCAGTCAAGCACCTGCAGTTACCACAGACGAGCAAGCCACAGCCAAGACTCCAGCACCTGCAGCAACCGCAGACGAGCAATCCAGCCTACTCCCAGCCCAGCATACGAGAGAACAACGTACTAGGTCAGGCAGGATCGTTAAGACGCCTGCACGCCACGTATATTTCGCGTGAGGGGGAGAGTACTGTAGCGATGGTCGCAGTCGCTACAATACAACAATAACACAAAGGATTGCCCAACTATTGACGTCCCAACGATTGACGACCTTCCGCGAAAGGGTGCATACAAATCATACCAGAGGCAAACAAAGATCTTGGAAAACAAAGCGCGTATGTAAGACAAAGAGCGTGGGTCCTGACCGCCTCAGCGAGGGTGTCGCACATTGTCGGACATCTGTTGGTTAACCCATTGTTCGTTGGAGAAAGTTCCGCGGACGACGCGATTCTGTCAACCTATTGTGCACCGCCGGAGAAAGCGCGCTGACCATACCGAACCGCCTTGCACGTGGACCGAAGGCGCGGCCCCGGTCCACCGGCCAATCAGACGGCACGTTCTTCCACGATCAACAAATCAGCATCAAGAACGCCCGATCAGTCAGCCCCACTCCGGTTTAGAGATAGCTGTATTATTGTCTAGTATTTAAGCTTGTGCATAGCTCGTAAGACATCCCTTTCTCACATTATCACATTATCACATATATCATAAGATCACGCATTACTGTCAGACATTTTACATTGTAACATAGTCGCGTCTCTACTCTTGTAATTAGGTAACTTATAGCATACATTGTACTTTACACTTACGTGCAATATACAACGTTATACCTATTCGCGTTTTAATTACACAACACGCCCTACACGCGCCAAAAGCTTTTCGTCCTTTTACTGAAGCTCCTCTAGACTTTTAACTCCTTTTTTAACTTGAAACAGTCCATGTACAATACATTGCTCTGCTTTACCTAAAAAAAACTAGTCAAACACAAAAAAAGAACTCAACATAAAACGTGATATGACTGCCAGCTAATTGTTATGAGTCAAACCCCATCAGCGACATCTGCAAATAGCTTTGCGTTTTCTTCCCCATTGTCGTGTCAAATGCTATATCCAAAATTAGTGCTGAGATTCATACAGAACATCGGCGTAGAGGATAACTTTTCCGGACAAAAATCCTGATCAATCAGCATCAGAGTAAGTGGTCCTATATCTGGTCCAGTCATGAGAAATTATTAAATCCGAATATAGCTTCGTCAGAGGTAGCAGTAGCTGTGCCCCCAATAAACTTAACAGTATTTGGACCTACCACTTTTAGAAGGAAAATCTGATCCAATAAAGTTCTGGGTAAACTGTCAACATTTCACGCCGATTCTTTCAGATATCGGTATATAATATTTGATTTGTCAAGCTTCTTCAGTGCCATCTGAAAGAGTAGCTTCAGTGGTAAATTTGGCTGTAGCAGATTAACAGGGGAACACATCAAACAAAGAGTGCTCTTGATGTCAATATCAGACAAATACTGGTTTGAATAATGTTATTTTTACTGTTGTTTTTTTTATGTCAAGCTATTCGCACGCCTGATAGCAAGCGTCACGTCTGCCCATGGACAGCTGCAGTGCCAAACAGTAACCAAGAATTATTGAGCTACTGTTCTAATACTACCCTGCGCGACAGTTATTAGGTCTCGTATACACTAGCATAGTGTTGAAGATGTTGATTTTTTCTGGTATATGAACCTGTTTTTATTAATAAAACAACTTATGTCAAAACAGCCATAGGTGTATTAGCTTTAAAATTTCGAATATTTTGGCAATTTTTATAAGTAATTGCAAATTGGGCAAAAAAAATCGATATATCGAAAATATTTTTTTCGGTGATTATATAGATATATTTGAAAAATATCGATACGATAAATATCGATATATTTTTTCCATTTGCGCATCCCTAGTCAGTAGGTAACGAACGTAAAACGTCAGAGAAGGATATGCGGGCTAACGTAATGCGTTTTGTTTACTGATTACCATTTAAGTAATTATTAAAAATACTTCGTAACTAATTGTAATCTAATAATTTTCTTGAATTATGATTTTATAGCAATAAAATAATCATGCAATGTCATTAAATTTATACGTGTGTAATATTTTTAACACTTGTTAATAGATGGCGCTGTACTAAATTCTATTCTATTCCTACATTTCTGCCCCACTAGCGTTCACAACATGATTTTCTTTTCAGATTTCTAAGAATATTAAAGAAAAATATCGCATCTTTTTTATTTTAATGAAGAGCTATTTTAAATAAAATAATATAATAAGCGTAAAGCTAGCTTAGAAACCCACGTGGTGTCTAGAAGTTCGCGCGTAGACGACTGTTCTTAAAATAGTACATTTCTCGAGGATAGTTTATTTCGTTTAGGTGTTTTAGAAGTGAAAAGAAAACATTGAAAAATGCGTGAAATAGTGCATTTGCAGGCAGGACAGTGTGGCAACCAGATTGGTTCGAAGGTGGGGATTATTTTGCTCATTTTTGCAATATTTTTTAACGGCAGTACTTTATATAGAAATAGGTAATCTATTTATACGTCATGCATGATACGGTCGATCTGACTAACGGAACTCGTGGAGTTATTAAAAGATGTGATATTTCCCGTTGATTGACTTTTAAAGTTCAGTAGATCATTGCTATCTGCTTACCATTCATATTTATAACGTATGTGCCTATGATTGTATACTTACCTGTAACATCATTGCAATTTTCTACAATGTAGCTAATATGGAACATCCTTTTCGCTGCAGTGAAAATTCGCGCGCAACTTTTTTTTTTTTTTTTGGTTCGCAGAATTACATGACAACAGGATCTAAACGGCCAAAATAATATTTGAATAAAGTATGAATGAATACTCTTTGAAAGTTAATGTAAATGAAGGCTACTTTTTCTTCAATTCACGAACATACTCTTTGTTTGTTATTAGTTTTAATTTCATTGAGAACCTGGAGAATGATCCCTGCGTAGTGTTCGGGCTCTGAGATGCGATTTTAGAAAACCGAAATAAATAAAAAACGGTCAGTTCTTCGGACCTGCCGCGTTGCGTTTGCTGCTGTTTGGGGCTCACTGTGATGTTTATAGACAGTAAGAAAAAAACCGACTTGTGCATTGTTTGTAAGCGAGTTAAACTCGCGCAGGTTCTGCATTATCTATACAAAATATATTTGAAAAAATTTCTCAGTGGTATGCCATAACATCGGCTGCCGGCAGAAGTTACCACTCACCAGACGAAAGTGTTGCCGCCAAGCGATTCGTCGTGTTCCGACATGATGTCTAGTGAAGCGATAGGGAGGACGGGTCTGACTGAGTTGTGTTGCGATGTGTGCCGGGGCCCGGGTACGATGCGCCAAGTGTTGTTGTGTCGGGACTTCGGGAGTTTGGTCGTGGAGGGTCTCCACATCAATCTCCCTCTGGCGCAGCCTCGTTGGTCGTGTTGTTGGGATTATCATTGCATCATCTCGCTCAACTGTCGTCTTCCATCCTATTCATTCATTTTTTTTCGAGTCAATAGTTTAATAAACTAGCGCGCTTTACCATCAACGATTGCATCACTGCTTACCATCAGGCGGGATTGCGGTCAAGCGCTAGTTTATAATTATAGTAGCGGTTGGGAGAAAGATTCACATCATTAGCTTTGTATGTTAATTAGCACTTCACTGGAAAGTGAGTGCACATACAATGACGGTACGGTTCGTATAGTGGTTGAGCGATCGACTGCTGTGGTGCGTGTCGCGGGTTCGATTCTGATCAGCCCCCCAAAACGCCCACCCATCGACACTTCCTAGTACTTTCGAAGAAGTGGCGGAACAAACTCCCAGCAGCACAGCTGTCTGGTAATTAAAAAAAAAACACATGACTTTATACAATACTATGTTGGTACAGTAATGAACACAAGAAAACATAACAACAATGAAATTATTTACCATATGCCAACTAGCCACGCCAAAATACCAGAAAAGCAAAAGCAAAAAACTAAATATCATTAAAAAGGAAATGTAAATAAGTAAAAAACTTATTACCTAAATAAAAGCCCCAGGTATAAAGGGCGTGACAGCTCACATATTTATGCATTGTAAAAAGTAAATAATATGAATTCACTAGCTTTCCGGCTTCGGTTTTATCGCGCTTTTTAGAATTCCCTCGGGAACATCAAATTTATCCCGGATAAAAGGTTGCCTATGTTCTTTCTCAGGGTCCTATGATTGTCTGTGCCAATTTCATCAAAATCGGTTGAGAGGTTTAAGCGGGAAAGCGTAACAGACAGACAGAGTTACTTTCGCATTTATAATATTAGTATGAATATAACGTGTAAAGTAAGCTCATTCCGGAGAAAGAATACAAACATTGTCTAGAGCGACCAACTATTCTTATTATTTAAGTTAATAGTCATTTACGGAATCCGCCTTTGAAAAAAGCTTGGATTTGATTTGTGCTTTAGAAGCAGGCAAGTCTAGCAAAGCAGAGGATGTCTTGTTATAAAAAGTTATTCCACGCCCAAAAAAAGAGCTATGAACCTTTTGAAGTCTGTGAAAAAATCTCGTGTGTAATGAGACTAAGAACTCCTGATGATGATGAAACAGATGGAACACGAGGTTGGGTGTTCCATTTGACACCTACGCCGGGCGTCGCAGGAGTGAACATTACTTCCACCACCCCCGACTGGTGCTATCTGGCCACTGCGGGCCTTCTCAGGTCCATCATTGTCTTCTCACACGCCTGCTGGTTTGTTCACAGTTCTGGGAGATAATATCAGACGAGCATGGCATCGACCAGACGGGCTACTACCACGGCGACAGTGACCTGCAGCTGGAGAGGATCCAGGTCTACTACAATGAAGCGGCTGATGGTAAATTGCTAACTTCTTAACACCCTTTAGATTAAAACCAAAGGTTTCCATTGCTTCTTAAATCTGAATAATTCGACAGCTCCGTAAGTTAAATAACGCAATGAGTATTGTTGAACTGTCAAAATGAAAGACGGTCAGCGACATAATCTCATCTATTGAACACATTAGTAGGTGAGTTTTGACGGGAAAACTAAGATGAGTGTCACGCGCATTTTTCATTGGACTTTTAAAATTATTTATAGTGTCGTTTACTAAATAAAAGCGGGTGATTTATGTAGTAAAAAGTGCATTCAGTAAATCCAGACTAATATTATAAATGCGAAAGTAACTCTGTCTGTCGGTCTGTCTGTCTGTCTGTCTGTTACGCTTTCCCGCTTAAACCTCTCAACCGATTTTGATGAAATTTGGCACAGACAATCTTTAGACCCTGAGAAAGAACATAGGCCACCTTTTATCCCGGAAAAATTGATATTCCCGAAGGAAATCTAAAAAGCGCGATATAACCGAACTCCACGAGGGCGAAGCCGCGGCCGGAAAGCTAGTAATTCATAAAGAACATTGAAATATCGCAGCATAGTGGCCATATCATGACTTTGCCTCAAAACTCCCTCATAGATGGTTCACGCGGCCGTCTTTTTCAACTGTCATTGGCGATAGCTGCCATTATCCATACTAATATTATAAATGCGAAAGTAACTCTGTCTGTCTGTCTGTCTGTCTGTCTGTTACGCTTTCCCGCTTAAACGTCTCAACCGATTTTGATGAAATTTGGCACAGACAATCTTTAGACCCCGAGAAAGAACATAGGCACCTTTTATCCCGGAAAAAGTTGATGTTCCCGAGGGAAATCTAAAAAGCGCGATATAACCGAACTCCACGCGGGCGAAGCCGCGGGCGGAAAGCTAGTTGTGAAATAAAATTTTCAAAGAATTTCTATAATTATTTGTTACTCGTGTTATTGGCAAAATTGTGGTATCTTTTCCACAGAGGCCATTGATCAAGAATTGAAGTTGACACATTAGTAGGTAGATATACTTTCTTTTTCTGTGATAAAAAACAAAAACGGCCAAGTGCGAGTCCGACTCGCGCACGAAGGGTTCCGTACCATTATCTTTAAAAAACGGCAAAAAGAATCACGTTTGTTGTGTGGATGCCCCGTTATTTTTTTTTTAATTATTATTGTTAGTATTATTGTAGTTATAGTGGCAACAAAAATACATAATCTCTGAAAATTTCAACTGTCCAGCTATTACGGTTCATGACATATAGCCTGGAGATAGACGCACGGACAACGGAGTCTCATGAATAGGGCTCCGTTTTACCTTTTAGGTAACTAAAAATTAATAAATGATTGCTCTGTTACTTGTTTCTCAGGCAAGCGGTTCGTTCCTCGGGCAGTGCTGGTGGACCTGGAGCCGGGGACCATGGACGCTATCAAGTCCGCGACCTACGGCCAGTTGTTCCGGCCTGACAACTATGTATTTGGGCAAAGCGGTGCCGGTAAGTCATCATCATTATTCATCATCATTCATCATCACCATCGTCTGTGGGCCTTTACCCAACTATGCTGGGGCTTTTTGACCTGACAAAGTCTTATAATTTGATGGAGCCGGCTGCACGAAAAAGCATGATTCATGCGGCGTTACCTCGCTCTGAGGCGTTCCATTTAAGGCTTAAAGTGCAAGCGAGAGCACGGAACGAGCGACAAAGAGGCACAATCGGCCTCCGGGTTCGGCAGCGTTTGACATCTGTCTCTCTCGTACTTGAGTGAGCGATGCGTCCGTGAGGACAGCTGCTATACAACAATACATTTACATGTTCTCGTCAAGTATGAAGTGCAGTGAAAAGTGAATGTGGTGTCAATTGTTTATAGCAACGATAATTGCGGCGATAAAGGTTGGAAAAATGCACCCATTCCATTAGTATTTTCTTATAACGCTGTCACGTTCAACTATTCTTTTCAACAGATTCTTTTTTAGGTGTGGATGGGAAATCATTAAATGACCTCTCCCGCTCTGGGCGGAGTGGAAGGGCGTGTCAGACTTTTACTGACTAAAACCCATCCGTGTTCCTACACTTGCCTGTGCGCCAGGGCCACGGTTTCTTTTTTGATCAACCCGTAACCCTGACCCAGGCAGTCTTCGTGAACCCCGTCACGATGTGCTGACATCTCTTTGAAGCGCGCGTGAAACACAACGCGCTGTCGACCTGGGCATGGTCCTTACCGGGCGGCTATTTTGGCGTGGCTAGCTGGCATATGATAAATAATTTCATTGTTATTGTTTTCTGTAGGGTATGTTAATAAGTAATGTATGTAGGTATGTGCAAATAAATCAGTTGTCACTTGGAATCGCAGTTTAACTCCACGCTTCCCATTATTATATTTAATAAATACATCGTATACGTCGTATACGTGTTCATTACTGTACCTACATAGTAACAATACTATGTAGGTACAGTAATGAACACAAGACAAAAAAAAATTTCTTTATACAAATAAAGTCATGTGTTTTTTTTTTAAATGAACAGACAGCTGTGCTGCTGGAGAGTTTGTCCCGCCACTTCATCTTCCCAGCGAAAGCTCTAGGAAGTGACGAAGGGTGGGCGTTTTGGGGGACTGTCTTATATAATATTGACGTTCAAAAAGTGCTGGTTCTCAGCCCAATTTGAATAAATGACTTTTGATTTTGATTTATCCACTGCTCGCCGCCCACTAAATCGTTGTCACTAAGAACAAATAATAAAATTTCTTTATCAAATTAGCGCGAATTTGATTAGAACCTAATCCTGACTTCTGGTGTTCCCAGGTAACAACTGGGCAAAGGGACATTACACCGAAGGAGCTGAGTTGGTGGAGTCTGTCATGGATGTAGTGAGGAAGGAGGCGGAGCCCTGTGACTGTCTGCAAGGTATGTAACATTGCGTAGTTATAATAATAATGATAATCTAGACATATTAATGTAGACACATTATCATCTCCGGGTGTTCTCGTCTAGCTAACGGACAGTATTTGCCTAGACAAACTAGCGCGCTTTACCATCAACGATCGCATCACTGCTTACCATCAGGGCGGGATTGCGGTCAAGCACTGGTTTATAATATACTAGCTTTCCGCCCGCGGCTTCGCCCGCGTAGAGTTCGGTTATATCGCGCTTTTTGGATTTCCCTCGGGAATATCAATTTTTTCCGGGATAAAAGGTAGTCTAAACCTTCCTTAAGAATCACTCTATTTATTAAAAAAAACCGCGTCAAAATCCGTTGCGTAGTTTTAAAGATCTAAGCATACATACGGACATACAGCGAAAGCGACTTTGTTTTATACTATGTATTGATAAAAAAAGAAAAAAAAAACACAACCTTGTAGCCAGGATAATTCATCAGCAACTTGCTCTTAAATACAACCTTGTGGAATCGGAGGTACCGTACTTACTACAGGTATATGCCCGACCCAGTTCTCGAAAATGGCCATACATAGCACATTGTACTGGGATCGATCCATCATCACTGACAGGACTATTGTTGCCAATAAGCCTGATATAGTGCTGGTGGATCGATCAGAGCGGCGTGCAATGATTGTTGACATAACCATCCTGCATGATGAGAACCTCGTGAAAGCAAAGATAAACAAATCATATATCTTGACTTGGCTCACGAGGTTGTCGACATATGGGAAGTGGATTCAGCAATCATTGTACCGATAGTCGTAACAGCCAATGGCTTAATAGCCAAGAGCCTCGACCAACACCTCAGGAGGCTCTCGTTAGGCAGCTGGATCAAGGGCTTGATTCAGAAAGCGGTACTTTTGGTATCGGCTCGCATTATTAGGAGGTTCCTCTCTCTGGAGCCCTGACCGCCGGTAGCTTGGGCCCTGTTCTAATGTAATTAATATCGAATTAAGATAAAATAAAGAGAATAATAATAATAATCTTTGTTACACAAAAATAGGTACAAAAAAGCGTGCAGTCAGACCTGAAGTGAGTCACTCCTGTGCTAGGTGATATACCTGTGTTACAAGAGCCGGTGCCGTCTCCCAATAGGAGATTTTACAGAATTCTATGCAAAAAGATTAACAAAAATAAATGAATTTGGTAACAAGAGCGGTTAAAATTTTCATGTTTGGAAAACCGCAGTCACACGTTATGAAAGTGCTACGGTAGGTATATGTAACGTGTGACTACGCCTTTCCAAACATGAAAATTTATCTCTAAATAGTGAATATTGCATACTTCAGAATAGTATCGTAAGACATTATTGTCAATTTACAACGAAGGCATCTTGGTAGAGTCTACTGTGTCCATTTACTTGCAACTATATTAGCAACTTTGTTCAGTTCAGTATTCTGAAAATCTTGTTTTATACTTTTTCAGCGTCGTTTTTTGTCGTAGTTGGGTTTTAGTTTTTTAACTTTTTATTATTTGTACTATTTTGGTGTTAAAGTGTATTTGTGGCGCATAATATTAATAAAAGTTAAATTGACGAACTAAAAACTAGGTAGTTAACATACGACATCTCTTTTGACTTATGTATCGGCGTATAGTAATATGTAGAGATGTCCTATTTTACTATTTCGTAGCGCTTGAAGCGTAGCGCGTATAGCAACGGTTTCACCGTATGAAGCTCCCGGTTTTTCGTAGTAGCGACGCACATTTGCGTCGATGGCACCGAATGGGTCATGAATTAGTGGATGAGGCCGTTAGTATAAATAGATTGGATGTTTTTCTAACGGTGGTAGGCCATAACATCGGCTGCCGGCAGAAGTTACCACCCACCAGACAAAGTCTTGCCGCCAAGCGATTCGTCGTGTTCCAGCATGATGTCTGGTGAAGCCGTACGGAGGACGCGTCTGAGCACTTTGTGTTGCGTTGTGTGGCGAGTACGATGCGCCAAATGTTGTTGTGTCGGGAGTTTGGTCGTGGAGAGTCTCCAGATCAATCTCCCTCTGGCGCAGCATGGTTGGTCGTGTTGCTCTTGGATTTAACATTGCATCACCTGACTCAACGGCCGTCATCCTTGCTATTCCTAAGTTTTTTAAGTGAATAGGCTTAATAAACTAGTGCGCAGGCATCAAGGATTGCGTCACTGCTTACCATCAGGCGGGATTGCAGTCAAGCGCTAGTTTATAATTATTTAAAAAAAAAACTTATATTAAGAGGACCTGGGAAGATTTCTTAATCTATCTAATTCTGCTAACGATCGACTGTCATGTGGATTTTTAAGTAATTTATTATGATCCAAGGCACTTATAAATAATCCCTCTATGGTTTTAACTCTACTGAGAGCGACATAGGCCTGTCCTTTAGCAAACAATGACTTTCCTAGATCTGTAACTTTTTTATCTAGAGTACAACCTTGTAATTTATGTACAGTACAACCCCAAGAAAGAATCAGCGGGAGCATTTTACGCTGAATTTGCCCAGAACCCCTCAAGCCGTCAAATTCAGTGAGGCAAGGCTCGATTTTGATAAGTCCGTTAGTATCTGCTTTTATGGATGCGTCGTCAAATTGTATGAGAACAGCGCTTGGCTGTTCTCCTGTTCCAACTGATCGCGCCGAAGAGCAGGCCATTCGAAGGCCTTCACCACTCCCATCGCTCCGTTTACCAAACCCTGGTTTACATTCAAATTTCTACGAAGCATTACTAGGGATTATGTACAAACATAAAGTACTCGTGAAGCTCTTTCAGATGATACCAAATACGGTATATTTATTTTAATTTTGTATTAACATAGAACTTTTTGTCCGCTAGACTAATACCGTACCGTAATACTAAATTTGGTGACAAGCTTTATAGCTCATAACCAACAGAATATCAAGGCCCTTCTAATGGTTCTGCAGTGGTCTTATTCTGATAAGTAGTAAAGAAGCTATCTATGAACGAAAAGATGTGAATTATATGCAATCAGCCCATGAATACAGGTAAAGTCACAAGCAAATGCTAGTAATATATACATATTTAAAATGTACAAGTTAAGCCCTTTCAAATGATACCAAACACGGCATATTTATCTTAACTTTATTTTTTTACTCTGTATATTTTGTCCGGTAGAGGGCGCCACGTTAGATTTTGTGAAACTCCATATAGCCTATAACCAGCAGACAATTAAGACGCTTCTAATGATATATCATTTATCGAATTCGAATAAGTAGTTTAGAAGTTACGAGGGAACAGATGAACATACATACATACATACATACATACATACATACATACATACATACATACATACATACATACATACATACATAGCCTGTCAAAATCATAACCCTCCTTTTGCTTTGCCGTAGTCGGGTAAAAAGAAGTCTGTATTGAGTATTTGAGAGTGCGTGTGTGTGGGTGCATATGTGTGGACTTGCGTGTGTGTTGTGTGCGTGCGTGTGTGTGTTCGTGTTTGTGTGTGTAGCAGTTATTGATCAGAAGTATTTATTTTAATCTTAGGAAATACTATATGATAATGTAGGATCCCCGCGCAATGCAGCACAAACAGCCAGACCCGGACAAACTACCTGCCGGCCGGTATCCGATGTTGTCTCTCTCCCGGGCGTCTCCTGCGGCGGCTATAGGCGTGAGGGCGCTGGGATTCCCGCATCCTCACGCGGTCCGCCTCCTCCTTTGCATCCCGTTTTTACCATTTGGGAACGAAACCTTAAGAAGATTTTGGCAGTTACTGTACTATTAATACTGTGCAGGTTTCCAGTTAACCCACTCCCTGGGCGGAGGCACGGGATCAGGTCTGGGCACGTTGCTGCTCAGCAAACTTCGTGAGGAGTATCCAGACAGAATTGTCAATACTTTTAGCGTGATGCCGTCCCCCAAGGTAAGTTAGCCTGTCTTATATTCATCATCTAAGCCTTTTTCTGACTAAGTTGATCAGTCCCGTGTGGTACCAGGCTTAGAATAGTACCAACCCATATCCTCTGGTGGGTGTCGTAAGAGGCGACTAAGGGAACTCTCACCAGGGAAGCGGCCAGCAGCGCTTCTGTTGTGGAATATCAAATTACTGCGATCCCCAACCCGACGGACAAGCTTGGGGGTTATGGCAACCTATACAACTCTCTTAATAAACTAGCGCGCTTTACCATCAACGATTGCATCACTGCTTACCATCAGGCGCGATTGCGGTCAAGTATAACTAGTCTGTAATAATAATAAAAAAGAATTGAAGGAAAGAGAGAGAGAGAGCCGTAGGCATGTCTGCGAGTGGCGCAGGCGATAGATCCTTTTTTTTTAAATTATAAACAAGTACTTGACTGTAATCCCGCCTGATGGTAAGCTGTGATGCAATCGTTGATGGTAAAGCGCGCTAGTTTATTAGGAGCCTATTCACTCTAGCCTTGAAGACACTCAAATTGTAGTACGACAGAAACACCGCCGCTGGCAAATTGTTCCAGTCCCTCGATGTACGCGGTATAAAGGAGGAGGCGAAACGCTTCGTCCGGATCGTAGTGGTGTTAACAACGTAAGGGTGGAAACTCGCCGTACGACGGGTCGTCCGATGGTGGAACGGAGATGAGGGAACTGAAAATTGTTTGTTCAAATTAAGAATTATTTTATATTGTTATAAATGATACATATAATTACTGGCCACTAGCCTTACTGGTGTAATCAAACCCACGATGCGCAGCGCATCAGTCGACCGCTTAGCCACTGCACCAATCGTGTCATCAAATTACTTGACACTAACCTGCAAACTGCAAAAAAACTAATGAATATCGCAGGATACCATCGAGATCCCTCATCTTAAACCTCTCACGAAATGGATTCCTCTCACGCAGGTCTCAGACACCGTGGTGGAGCCGTACAACGCCACCTTGTCAGTCCACCAGTTAGTTGAGAACACCGACGAAACTTTCTGCATTGATAATGAAGCACTCTACGACATCTGCTTCAGAACACTTCGCCTTGCATCACCTACATATGGAGATCTCAATCATCTTGTGTCCGTAAGTGTCCGTGCCATCAAGCATAAGGTAAGGTATCTATCTACGCCGGGGTATAACTCCGCTGCCGCGAGAAATCGCGGTACGCCGGCTCCGGCGGAATCTCATGGCGACATGGAGAGTGCGATTGTCGCAGTGCTGGGCACTCCACAATAGCGGCGGTAAGTCTCTTCTTTGAGGAGTGGCTAGAGAGGCACCACGGCGCCCTCGCCTTCCGCCTGACGCAGGTCCTCACCAGCCACGGTTGTTTCGGGAAGTTCCTGTTCCGTATAAGGCGGGAGGAAACGCCAGGGTGTCATCATTGCGTGGAGCACCCTGAGGTCCAGGCCATGGTCCGGAGCGAGAATGCATGGCAGGCCGTCACCTCCTTTTGCGAAGCAGTGATGCTGGCAAAGGAGGAGGCGGAGCGCGTGAGGCAACAGGAATCCCAATTTTCTGCTTTGGAGTCTTGGATCCGCTTTACCAGTCTAACGGCTGATTTGGCTAAACTTCGATATTTTCCGTGAGGCGACTGCCGTCTTACGTCTTACGGAACTGAAATGTGGTCGCTCACAATGGGCCTCATACGAAGGCTCAGAGTCACACAAAGGGCGGTGGAAAGAGCTGCTATGCTCGGAGTTTCTCTGCGTGTTTGAATCAGAAATGAGATCCGCAAAAGAACCAAAATCACCGACATAGCTCTTCGAGTCGCTAAACTTAAGTGGCAGTGGGCAGGGCACATTGCTCGTAGAACCGTTAGGATGGGGCAGTAAGGTTCTGGTTTGGCGGCCACGTACCGAAAGACGCAGCGTAGAGAGGCTCCCAATAAGGTGGACCGATGACCTGGTGAAGGTCGTAGGAAGCCGATGGATGCGGGCAGCACAAGACCGGTCATTGTGGAAAGCCTTGGGGGAGGCCTTTGTCCAGTAGTGGACCTCTATAGGCTGTAGACGAAGACTGCCGTCTGAGCTGCACAACCCGAAGATGATATCGAAGCATTGCAGTCAGACTAGACTTGGACGTGTTAGTAACAGACTTATCTCTTTGCAGCTAACAATGTCAGGCGTGACGACATGCCTCCGGTTCCCAGGACAGCTGAACGCGGACCTCCGTAAGCTAGCCGTCAACATGGTACCCTTCCCAAGGCTGCATTTCTTCATGCCAGGTAACAATCTCATTGTCTTCTTCATCAGCACACACTGTTGAGGATGGGCGGTATTTTCTGATAAGAATACAATCGGCTCCAAGTTCCATTCAAAAGGACTGGTGCTGATCCATGGCGCGTCATGTCATCTTATGTGGACGCCATCAGTAGGTACTGGACATCTCCTACTATCCTGTTCCTTAGATTAATCCTTTTAAAATTCTGAATTGGTTGTCTTGGTTTCTTAATACTAACTCTTTTAATGTACACCCAATGTTTTGTAAGATAACGGCGTGGAGTTTCTCTCCCGTTCTTCTCCTGCATACGTCCTACGTTTTGTAATGAGCAATTAGCTTCATCTTTCTGTCTGAGTGATCTATGGACGTCCCAGGTAGGGCCAGGAGGAGGCGCAAAGAAAATGTACAGAAGCGGACTTAATGCCTTAGGTATTCTTTACCAGTCAACCAAGGGTGGTGAAGAGATTAGATGGAGCTCCGGTCTAGCTAGAAAGCACCTCCATACAACGCTCGGTAGACGCATTTTACATGTTGACAATCTGTTAAGGAGTTATTTTCAATAAGGCACAGGTTGTCTCGAATATTGCTATAATTATTATATTGATAGGTTACAATAAAATAATGTGTAGAAAGCGTATGCGCGTGTGACCTTTGGGTTGGTCTGTGGCGGACTGAAGAGTGCCAGCGAAGGCGCGCCGACGCCGCCAGCAGGCTGGTAACACCCCGCGGTGCGCGGGTGCATAGCCGCGCGTTAACACAATCTCTTTTCTTCACCACTTCGCACTTTTTGGATTTCGGCCTATAAACGAGGACTTACTTCTAACTTTTAAATTAACCTTGCAGTGGACACTAACACAATGTACGGTGTAATTACAAAGTATGTACAAAGATTACCCACTCTGAAAATTTGACTTGCCCCTCCCTAGGCCTGAATTAAATTACGATCGACACGGCTTGTTCCGCAGGGTTCGCCCCGCTGACAGCCCGCAACAGCCAGGGCTACCGCGCGCTCACGGTGCCCGAGCTGACGCAGCAGATGTTCAGCCCCGTCAACATGATGGCGGCCTGCGACCCGAGACACGGCCGCTACCTCACGGTGGCCGCTATCTTCAGAGGCCAAATGTCCATGAAGGAGGTCGACGAACAAATGCTGACTGTGCAGGATAAAAACTCCAGGTAAGTGATCCACCCTTATGTTCATGGGCGTACCCATGGGGCGGCATGTGGGGGCAGCTGACTCTATGGAAATCTCGCAGAACTTGAATGAACTCCCCTAATTACTAATCTAAGTATAAACTATAAAGCATGCAGTAGACACTAGCAAAATGTACGGTGGAATTGCCAAATAACCGCGTGCGCCTATAGCGCACAAAGATTACCGAATCTAGTTGAACGTTTTGACGCTTGCGCTCGGATGTTAAATGTGTTAGGTAATCTTCGGTAGGATGTTGCGAGCGATTAGCATTTATTTTATTTGACGATTCGACCCAAAAAATCTGTCTTGCGCCCCCTAGGCGAGAAGCTGGGTACGCTCATGCTTATGTTGCTGACACCACAGCGACACGGAGGAAGCGTTTCGTAATATCGCGTACATCGAGGGACTTGCCAGCGGCGGTGCTACAATTTAAATGTCTTCATGGCTAGAGTGAATAGGCTCTTAATAAACTATTGCGCTTTACCATCAACAATCGCTTCACTGCTGGTAAGCAGTGAAGCCATGGGCGTAGCCAGCCTTGGGCTCAGGTTGGGGCAGCAGTCAACTCTCCAGGTATTTTTTTCTTTTTTGGGTAATTAGGCCTTATAGATCAGAGTACAGTTTAGACATCTTTCTAAGTATATCTTGGGCACCAATGACTGATTAAAAGGTGAAGGAAAACATCTTGAGTAAACCTGGACTTTAAGTCTGAAATCGCCAACCCGCATCGGGCAAGCGTGGTGATTACGCTCAATCCTTCTCTGTATTGGAGGAGACTTGTGCCCAGCAGTGGAAGGACAAAAAGGTTGATGATGATAATGATAGATCAGAGTCAGGGTGGGGCAAGCGCCCCAACTTGCCCCAGTGTGGCTACGCCCATGAGTGAAGCGATCGTTCGATCGCTAGTGCTCGTTCGGTCGATCGACTAGTGCTCTACTGTAATCCCTCCTCATGGTAATGAGGAGGGATTACAGTAGAGCACTAGTTTATAATTATAAAATAAAAGAGTTTTTCTTTCTGCCTGTTTCCAGCTACTTCGTGGAATGGATCCCGAACAATGTGAAGGTTGCAGTCTGTGATGTCCCACCGCGAGGCCTGAAGATGGCTGCCACGTTCGTCGGCAACACGACCGCTATCCAGGAGATCTTCAAGAGGATATCGGAGCAGTTCACCGTAATGTTCCGTAGAAAGGTACACACATTGTTGAAAAATCTCGTCTGATTTTTGTGTTTATGGGCGGTGAACGGTGCCGAAAACTTAAAGTAAACGAAACGCGACCATAGTAGTGCATGTCCTACCGCTAACCACCGCACGGCGTGGCGAACGCACTTCCTTTCGAACTGGCAAGCTAGCGAGTCATGGCCACGATCTTTTAGAAGTCACCAAATATAAATATTTAAAGTAATCTCTAGGAGGAATTTAGGCCTCAGGATTAATTCCTAAGGCCTTCTCGTGATCTGGTCTGGTGGTCTTCGAACGTTGGAGGTAAGTGGTAAAGCCGTATGGAGGACGGGTCTGAGCAGTTGTGTTGCGATGTGTGTCGGGTACGATGTACCTAATGTTATTGCGTCGGGAGTTTGGTCGTGGAGGGTCTCCAGATCAATCTCCCTCTGGCGCGGCATCGTTGGTTGTGTTGTTGGATTTAACAATGCATCACCTCCCTCAACTGCCGCCTTCCTTCCTATTCACTCAGTCTTTGAGCGAATAGGCTCTGAATAAACTAGCGCGCTTTACCATCAACGATTGCTTCATTACTTAGCATCAGGCGGGATGGCGATCAAGCTCTAGATTACAAAGTTAAAGAAAATAATAAAATATACATATTTAAATACTAACTCCCATGAAATAACTTCTTATTTGATTTATCCTTTTTTTTCCAGGCTTTTCTGCATTGGTACACGGGAGAAGGCATGGATGAGATGGAGTTTACGGAAGCTGAGAGTAACATGAACGATCTGGTGTCTGAGTACCAACAGTACGAGGTAAGTCTGTAGTCTTAACACGACATCGTCATCATCATCATCTCAGCGTTAATCCCAGTCTCATCCGCAGCTTTTTCAGCTTTGGAGTCACAGACTTTGAAGAACATGATATTTGGTCCTCTTATATCAGAGTATTTAGTATTGCGATCGAGTTGTTTCGGCTCGTGTGTGTATTTGAGTTTATATTGTTACGAATGCTCCTTATGTCGACGGCATAAGGTTCAATATCGCGGGACATGCAGTACGTAACTTTTAAGCCCTATAACTCGAAACCTAGACATTGTTGAGATGACCTATCGAATGGTACAGGTCCCAACAATTTTGTCAGCAAAGTTTCGACATTGAAATTTCCAGAAATTCGTCTCCGGTGAACTATCGTAGGTACCTACTGAATGTACTCGAAGTTATACGCTATTATTATTACGTTTAGACGAATCTGGAATATTCGTTCCGCTCACCTATATATAGCGCCGTAACGCCGGCAAAGAGTCAGTCTGATTTCGACTAGCGATACAAAAACAAGCGACAGTTAAGAAGCGATCTTTGAGAATACCTACTGCGACAACTGTAACGAGAACTGTGAGTACTACGTGAAGTAACATCTGTAGTGTTATTTTGTGTGTACAATACGGACTTCGTGGACTTCGGTGTAACGTCAGCAACATTCTACTTGTCATTGCCTACAATCGACTGTACCTTCGTTGCCAATAAACTTCGTAACCCTTAAACGGCATTTTAATACCCCCAGCCCATAACAATATGTTCTATGTTACTGGATTGGCTTCCGCACTCAGTCCCTCCAGTGGACCATTGTGTGTGAGACATGGCGACCTTTGGCGGTTATTCCAGCCAGCCCACTTCTCTCCTGAAGCCCATCAGGTCTTCTAGCATGTTCAGAACATCTGTGTAAGATCTTGGTGCCCCTATGGTTTTACTTCTGATTTGGGTAACGCCTGTACATTCGAAGAGTACATGCGCGACTGACCCATCAGCCTCTATGCAGGCTCTGCACAGAGGGCTGTCCGTTATGCCTATTGTATGGAGATACTTGTTCAGCGAGTAGTGGCCCGTGATGATCCTCGTCATCAATCGTAGGCCTTTCCTATCCAGGCGCAACAGGCTTTGGTTAGCTTGTCATCCAGGGATGGCATAGCTTCCTTGAACTGCCTGCAGCCCGGTGAGGAAGACCACCGAATTTCCGCTTGTTCGTAGGTGTAACTTTGTAGTCATCTGCGTATTTGAATAAAGGGGACAGGCACAATGGGCTCCGGTCCGCTGACCAACGTGCTGGACCGGTGCGTGAGTTTATATGTTAGTGAACGCACTCACGATACAGAAGAAATTCCAAGTCTAGGGAAACGTTAAAAAAAAATTATGTAATCTTTGTTACAGGAGGTGGGGGTAGATGATGGAGAGTTTGACGAACAAGAAGAGGAGGCTGCTGAGGAGTACCCTGATGAGGAGTAGCTTCCTCGGACAACCGAACTTTAAATATTCAAATTATCTTTGGTTTTGTACAGACGACAGTGAATCAAGCTACTACAATCTGTCAGATTTCCTTATTAGATTTTCAACTTTATCTTTAAAACATTAAGGTGCGTATTCCAGAATGAAACTCAAGCATTGATCTCTGCATAAGCATTACTTTATACTAGTTTTAACCAATCAAAAGGCTTCAAACGAAACATAAGTAGAGCTTGAGTTTTGAGTGACGTTCTGTAATACGGACCTAAGGCTCAATGTTGATTGGGAATATCTGACAGTTTGGGGTAACTTGACCTGCTGTCGTCCGTACAATTCGCTGATGGGTATCAAAATGTATGTCGCGGGGTGATTACGAAACACACTATGAGTAGCAATGGGTTTCATTTTGACAGTTCACCAACATTCATTGCGGTATTTACATTGTTGAGAAGACACGTTTTTCAAACATATGACGTAATGGATTAGCTATATGCTTCAAAATAATTTAGATTATTATTGATAATGGCGCCGTTGAACAAGAGTTCACGAACTAAACTAGTTTTAAGTGAAGTGCATCTTTTTCATTAAGAAAAGGATAGAAGATAACATTTTACTTTAATTCTGTCAAATTAAGATTCTCCATAGACATTTTTTTTTTTGGTTCGTTTCTTTCCGTTCGGGCGAATGGAAAAGGCAAAGGCATAGTACGCCATACAGCCAAGTCTTCAGTAATTTTTTTTTTCTTCATTAAATATCTATCCTAACTTATCCTAATTTATCCTAACTTATCCTAGCATAACTTAACCTAAACTAACTCCTTTCGTTTTACGTGTTTGGACGATAAGGAGCGGTTTACCCTTCGAGCAACCTGTGTTGCTCGAAGGGTTTAGCGTAAAGACATGATGAGGCCACTATGCTACAATATTTCACTGTTCTTTTTGAATTATTCACTGAATGCACTTTTTACTACATAAAACACGCGTTTTTATTTAGTAAACGACACTATAAATAATTTTAAAAGTCCAATGAAAAATGAGCGTGACACTCATCTTGACATTCCCGCCAAATAAACTCTCCATAGACATTTTTTTTTTGGTTCATTTCTTTCCGTTCGGGCGAACGGAAAAGGCAAAGGCATAGTACGCCATACAGCCTAGTCTTCAGTAATTTTTTTCTTCAGTAATTATCTATACTAACTTATCCTAATTTATCGACAGCCTCCGTGGCGTAGCAGTAGCGGACGCGGCCGCTGCGCAAGGTGGCGCGGGTTCGATCCTCGCACAGTGCAAGCATTTGTATGCATGAATATGAATATTTGCACTGGTCTGGTCGTGCCTCGGAAAGCACGTTAAGCCGTTGGTCCCGGTTGCCATACGAACATCTAGTGGCAGTCGTTACGGGTCGTTGGAGCCTTTGAGGGCAAAAAAAAGAGTCCAACAATTGGTCTAACTGCAATGCTTCGATGTCGCCTTCGGGTTGTGGAGGTCAGACCACGGAAAATGTCGAAGTTTAGCCATAACAGCAGTTGGACTGCTAAAGCGGACCCCAGACTCCAAAGTTGAAAAAGCTTCGGATGCGACTGGGATTAACGCTGGGATGATGATGAACTTATCCTTTTTTTTTTTTACGCTGTGGTAATGCATTTACGCACCATACCCCGAAGGGCGTGTGTGGGACTCGCCCAGCCGAAGCCGGGAATACCCACTAAACCCACAGCGGCACAACGACATCGCCTGAGTGGCGGGGTCATGGGAAAATGGCACAGCCTAACTACCAATCCCCCGCCGGCGATTCCCGCCTAGGGCGGGCCCACAGTGGTCCCTCCACTCCACAGGGAGGGGCCGGGCTGGGTACGTCTTTTTGTGCGAGAAGACGCAGCAGCCAAGGGTTTTTTAGCGAGGTGTCCTTCCTCTTAGCACCACTCGTTTGCCCGGAGGCAAACGGGGCCCCCAGCTCCTCTCAATGAGGAGACCGGGTTGCCCGACGGTGACCCGGAGTTCAGGTCACGTCAGCCACCTCGAGTGGTGGCTGACCCGCCGCACGTGTGACCGCCGAAGCGGTCCCCGCATCTGGTTTTGGTCCGCGCCGGTAAACCGGTAACCCCCATATCTGGGGCCGTTCCCCTATCCGCCACCTGGGGACGCGTCCGATGGCAGGCCAGAAACTGCGCACGGAAACCTAACCTAACCTAACCTAACCTAACCTAACCTAACCTAACCTAACCTAACCTAACCTAACCTAACCTAACCTAACCTAACCTAACTAACCACAGCGGCACTCCGGCATCGCCATAGTGGCGGGGGAGTGGGAAACTAGCGCAGCCTGAGCTACCTCTCCCCCGCCGGCGAAACCCGCCTAAAAAGGCGGGCCCTCAATTGCCCCTCCCAGGGAGGGGCCGTGGCTCCCACGTGGTGAGCGATGTAAGGCGGGCGTCGGCCTCACGCCCGCCGCTCACCTCAGGGAGGGAGAAAGCGGGCGAAATCCCGCCTTCTCCTCCCCCTACGCCGCCTGCGGAGCGCCGGAGCGAGGGGATCCTCCTCCCGCTCGCGCTCCGCTGCCTCCTTCTGCGACATCACGACCTCGCAGAAGGAGGCCATCGCCACCCAAGCCTCCTCGCTCCCCACCATCGCTCTGACGATGGCGGGCAGCGAGAGGTCCCACCAACCGCCGTGACAAGACCGCGGCGCGGCACGGCCCACGACGGGCACACCGCGAGGGTGTGTTCCGCCGTGTCCTCCGCCGCGCCACAACCGTGGCACGACGGTGTCTCCTCATCCTAATTTATCCTAGCTTAACTTAACCTAACCTAACTCCTTTCGTTTCCCGCGTTTGGACGATAAGGAGCGGTTTAGCGTAAAGACATGATGGGGCCACTATGCTACAATATTTCACTGTTCTTTTTGAATTATTCACTTAATGCACTTTTTACTACATAAATCACGCGTTTTTATTTAGTAAACGACACTATAAATAATTTTAAAAGTCCAATGAAAAATGAGCGTGACACTCATCTTGACATTCCCGCCAAACCTCTTCTCCATAGACAGTTTAGACGTGATTATAAACATGGCGACCAAAAATACGTCAGTTTACGTCAGGAGCGGATTTGACAGGTCTAAAGTGTAAACTAAACATTTTATCTTCTGTCCTTTTCTAAATGAAATAGTAATAAAAAGATGCACTTAACTTAAATTTAATTTAGTTTCTGAATTAGGGAGTCGGGGCCATAGTCTAGTTAATTTATCTTGAAGAATTCTGCAGTCACTAGTAGGTATCAGTATAGTATAAATGTTACAGCCAACTGGTTAAATTAGCCGTTTAGTCAACGCCTGATCTTTAGAAGTAATGCTTCGCTTCACTCTCAACTCTCTTGCGGTTAATCACAACTGTAACCTAACCCATTTGGTCGGGGTGCCCTGGATTAGTTGACCGATTCGGCTCGCACATGCCTGGTTACAATTCCATAATAAACTATAATTTATTAAATACTAGCTGTTGCCCGCGACTCCATCCGCGTGTTGATATAAAATAAGCGCCTGTTAAAATAATAAAAGCAATATGTACGTCCGCGTGTGCCCCCGTTTGCGCAACATTTTTTGTTACTGCTCAGCTCCTGTTGGTCATAGCGGGATGTTATATAGCCTATGTCCTTTCTCAGGCTCTAGACTATCTGTCTACCAAATTTCGTTACAATCGGTTCAGTAGTTTTGGCGTGTAAGCCTGACAGACAGACGAGAGATACTTTCGCATTTATAATATTAGTATGGATAAACCAGTTACAGGCACTTTTGAATTGTCAGAAGGTCGGTCAGTCAGTAAGATGAAGCTAGTCTCCCATTCCAAAGAGTAGGTACCTATGGAGAAAAACGGGCAAAAAGCTCCTCTCCACTCTTGGCTTCACTCAGAGCTTATTGAGTCATTTCTTTTATTTTCAACTAGCTCCTGGCCTTTTAATTAAATGGCAGAAGCCATTTAGTTAAAAGGCCAGGAGCTAGTTTTACTAAATCAGGGGTCTAGTCTGCTATTAGGTACAATAGTGTCAGAATGGTCGATCAGGAATCTCATAATGATCGATTTTGACAAGATTCGTAATCTACTAACAACACGGCGTCATTATGACTTTCCAGTGGTCAATCACTGATTCTCCACTCCATATTGATAAATGTGCAAATTGATTGTTAGTTTTTAGAAATTCATTTCCATTAACGGGTTTTATAATAATGGCAACACGGGAATGTCGTTCTATCACCATTCCATTACGAAACAACTAAGATAATTGATCGATAATTATGAATTAAGCAGCATAATGACGTGTTGGAATGACAAACAGACTAGGGCTCCAGTTGGCTGCGACATCGCTTCTTATACGAAAGATAGTGGTTTTATACGTATGTAAGGACGACAGCAGGTCAAGCTACCCGAAACCATCAAATATTAACAATCAACTTGAGCCTGAATGCTTTTTTTTTTATAAATTATAAACTAGCGCTTGACCGCAGTCCCACCTGAAGCAATGATGCAATCGTTGATGGTAAAGCGCGCTAGTTTATTAAGAGCCTATTCACTCTAGCCTTGAAGACACTCAACTTGTAGTGTGACGGAAACACCGCCGCCGGCAAATTATTAAAAAAAAATATTAAATTATAAAAGAAGAAGCGAAAAGCTTCGTCCTTTCTGCAAAATGCTAGAGACATAAAGTTGAAAATCTAATTTAAAAAATCTGACAGATTATAGTAGCTTGATGTGCTGTACTAATAAAAATAAAAAAAAAACTTTAATGAATGCGGGTAATTTAAACTGATGTCGATGATTGATTATTGATCTACCGTCACCATCTACCTCGGGTTGTGTGAACCGTCCACAGCGCCGACGGTGGCGCCACCCCAGTGGACGGCACCGCTGAGCATCGGACAAAATGACTGGAGTGAAGATTTTGAAAATAAATAGTGGACGGCACGGGTCGCAAAAAATTATTGTCTCTGCTTTAATAAAGCTATTGTAGCCTAACCTATTAATTAAATCAATGTAAACACAATACAGACGTGTTTAATTTCATTTTCGCACATAGATATATCGTATAACTACGAGTTCCAAATACAAGTGACATGTTCCCCCGGCTATTTTGTCTTACAAACTACACAAGCATATATACATGAAACATTAAGTAATTGTAGTGTGTAGGGCAAATGATCCTGTATAAGTCCCCGGTTATACTTTTCTTAAATGTTTGGGACTTCATAAATGTTCGGAGAGATTTCCCCCTGGATACATCCGTGAAGAGCAAACAAACAAGCGAATTGGCTCCGATAATCCTATCGGTTTCGGTCGCTGTTTCGGCAAGTTTGCCGCCGAAAACGAAACTAAACCGAAACTTGTGTTTTCGCCAAAATTCAACTGAACACTCGGTCGGACACTAGTTTTGAATTGAGCTGCACGATTTGTGACAATTGCGTGCACTGGCTGGACAGATCAATCTCAATCTATGTGGTTATTTTATGAAAAGATCACCTCAGACATCGATCCACATCACCAAATTATTTGACCATGATTATACTTATAAATGACTAAAATGTCGCGGATAACAAAAAAAAAAAAAAAAAATATGTTATTGAATTACAGTGTTCGTATGTTCCGGCTAATCTCGCAGCTGAACTGCAGGATTGATTTTCACTGGAAGATAGCTTATTATTTAAAAAAAAAACCGGCCAAGTGCGTGTCGGACTCACCCACAAAGAGTTCCATACCATTGATTTATGAAATTAAAGGATTTATTTGTATGAAAGATTACGCGGTAATAAGCGGTAAACGATTTACGAGGTATTAAAAAAAAAAACTACTTACTAGATCTCGTTCAAAACAATTTTCGTTGGTACGGACAGGACGAATCTACAAGGGTTCCGTTTTTTGCCATTTGCCTACGGAACCTTAAATATAAGGTTCTACGCAAAGAAATCGACGAGATAGTTGGTGCTGTGGCTGAGCGATCTACTGCCGCGCTCCGTATCGATTCGATTCCCGCATGGAATAAATAGTTGTATAGCCTACAAGTAGTTGTTCCGGGTCTGGCTGTTTGTTTATATGTTTGTAAACGCACCCACAATACAGCAGTAATTCCTAGTGTGGGGCAACGATTTTTATTTTAATACAAATAAATGAATACCCAATTACAAAACGAAATTTAACTTTAGTTAGACTTATCCTTTGAGTCAATTTTTTTTTTATTAGAAAGGTTTTATCGATGACCGATGACCGAGTCAGTATTTGTACTTCGAACTCGTAATACAAAAGTGACACTTTAGTACAAAACTAAGCAGTCAATTTTATTCTAAGAACTGCATTTCAATAAAAGTTAAGTGCACAATGGGGAAGAAAACGCAAAGCTATTTGCAGATGTCGCTGATGGCGTTTAACTCATAACAATTAGCTGTCAGTCGTATGTCGTATCACGTTTTATAATGAGGTTTTATTTTGTGTTTGCCGAGTTTGTTTAGGTAAAGCAGAGCAATGTATTGTACATAGACTTTTTCAAGTTAAAAAAGGAGTTAAAAGTCTAGAGGAGCTTCAGTAAAAAGACGTAAAGCTGATCTAATTACCAGGCAAATAACAATGCCCAGACTTTAAACTGAATGCAGACTTGTTAGTGTTTTAAGTTACATTAATTTTGTATTAGGTTTAAAGTTTCTTTAGTTATATTTAAGTAAATATTAGTATTTATTATTGCCATATTTTGAAAGTTTCAACACTATTAACCTAAAATTATTAGGTATCCAGACTTGAATCGTATGACCGGAATTAACTTCGAGGTTCCTCAAGAACAAGAAATTCAAGAGAAAGAATTGATTTACCACCTCCAGAAAGCTATAGAGATATCAACATAATCTTTATTGAAATCTATTTATATTTTGTTCTAAATTGAAATGCATATAACGATTGAAAGAGTGATTTCCATTATTATTGCAACAAATTGCTACACAACGCGGCATATTTTTTTATATTTTTATAAACAACGTAAACTCGAACAAATTACAATGGGTTTTGACAGTTTATTTGGGTCAAACGATATCAGCGCCTCTAGTGGCGAGATTTGTCAGTTTTCTTCCCCATTCAATAACCATTTAGGTGGTTTAAACCTGATCTAGATAAAAATCCAACAAGGTGGACCGATGACCTGGTGAAGGTGGCGGGAAGCCGATGGATGCGGACGGCACAAGACCGGTGATCGTGGAAAGCCTTGAGGGAGGGCTTTGTCCAGCAGTTGTTTCTTTTTTATTTGTTACTAGCTTTCCGCCCGCGGCTTCGCCCGCGTGGAGTTCGGTTATATCGCGCTTTTTAGATTTCCCTCGGGAATATCAAATTTTTTTCGGGATAAAAGGTAGCCTATGTTCTTTCTCAGGGTCTAAAGATTGTCTGTGCCAAATTTCATCAAAATCGGTTGAGAGGTTTAAGCGGGAAAGCGTAACAGACAGACAGACAGACAGAGTTACTTTCGCATTTATAATATTAGTATGGATAAACTAGTGCTTGACTGCAATCCCGCCTGATGGTAAGCAGTGATGCAATCGTTGATGGTAAAGCGCACTAGCTTATTATGCCTATTCACTCAAAAAAACTGAGTGAATAGGAAGGAAGACGGCAGTTGAGCGAGGTGATGCAATGTTTACGTCGAGGCGGAGGCGCGCGCGCCTCTGAGGCGATGCACGGGGTAGCTTAACACCCCACTACCCCGTGCCGGAGACGAGGCCCGGACAGACCGGGCCAGCACGAGAGTGCGGAAGAATTTAGACTCCCGCGGCCCCACGCGCGCTCGTGATAGAAGAGACACCGGGGTGGTTTTAGTCAGTAAAAGTCTGACAGACCCCGTCGCCCACCCTAGGGCGGCGGACATCCTATGAGGATTTCCACCCCGAAAAAAAAAAAAGGTGATGCAATGTTTAACCCAACAACACGACCAACGATGCTGCGCCAGAGGATGATCTGTAGATCCTCCACAACCAAACTCCCGACACAACAACATTAGGCACATCGTACCCGGCACACATCGCAACACCACTGCTCAGACCCGTCCTCCGTACGGCTTCACCAGACATCATGCCGGAACACGACGAATCGCTTGGCGGCAAGACTTTGTCTGGTGGGTGATAACTTATGCCGGCGGCTGATGTTGTTGCCTACCACCGAGATAACGTGAGTAATGAGTGGTACTCTTAATTAGTAATGTTAATGAGAAATAATTTGTTAAACCAAGAAGAAGATAAAAAAAACCATGTTTTGTAATTATGGGAGTGGGGTAAATTATTTTAGGATATGCGAGCGAAGTTGGAGGCACAACTAGTAGAATAATAATAATAAAAAGCTAAATAAATCAAATATTTTTATTTAAACTAAATTTTATTTTATTAACTGGCTTATAAGGTACTTGTCTGATTAATTCTTTGCCAAAGTTATTATAATTCAAAGTCTCATTTACATTAGTTAAAATTTCATTTTCTGCAGATGTAAAATCCACAATTTCACAATCTTTTTTGCGTAAATCATCCGTAACTTTTACCGTTTCCATTTTTTTGTCGGAGGGAATTGTAAAATCATTTTTGGTAACAGCGACACAGGTCCTGTCAAATATTCTTGATTTTTTAAGCTTGCAATGTTTCACAGATTTAAAATCGGATTTTCTTTTACCATAGCTAATGCTATTTTCATTACCCATGTATAATGGGTCTTCAACAATTTTATTTTCTTCTATTTTATGTTCTGTATTTTCAGATTTAGTTTCACAGCTTTCAATAACAGGTTTCTGTAAATTTTTTAATCTTGCCAGAACATTTTTTCGCCGCAGAAGTAACTTTTCCCTTGTATCATGGATTGATTCTTTTTCCGGAGCATAACAAATGTGTAGATTACCTCCATAGTAGTTTTTCATGTCCAGCATTTTTTTTGCGAGCCTGGCTGACTGTATATCTTCAAATATGGCATGATATGTTTCCGTGAACTGCTCCGATGGGTATTTTGTTATGTTGAGTTTTAGTTTACCAAACTTTGTGAATAGTGCCTTCGTTTCCTGGCGTAGGTTCAGAGTCGGTACTCCAAACACCAGGAGATGTCTGGATTCATTGTTGACCGTGTATGCCTGTGAAGGAAAATGGATTTATGTATATGAATATAAATAAAAGTCTACTACTTCTAGGTTATTTAAGTAATAGCAGCCGCACGGGTCTTTCGATCAGGTTAAGCTACGCTTGCCGCGGTTGGTAGTTAGATGGGTGACCATTTTTAAATACCAAGAGTCCAAGACCCTTCCATGCCTCAAACAGTGCCATTATCGGTAGTAGATTATAACATCAGCTGCCAGCAGAAGTTACCACCGGAAAAAGTCTTGCTGCCAAGCGATTGGGCGTGTTCCGGCATGATGTCATGTGAAGCCGTACGGAGGACGGGTCTGAGCAGTAAGTTGTGTTGCGATGTGTGTGGTCAGTGGTGTGTGCGCGATGTGCCGGGTACGATGCGCCAATGTTGTTCTGTCGGGAATTTGATCGTAGAGGGTCTCTAGATCAATCTCCCTTGGCGAAGCATCGTTGGTCTTGTAGGTTGTTTTCTCGGTGGTAAACCATAACATCGGCTGCCGGCAGAAGTTACCACCCACCAGAAAAAGTTACCGCCAAGCGATTCGTCGTGTTCCGCCATGATGTCTGGTGAAGCCGTACGGAGGACGGCTCTGAGCAGATGTGTGCCGGGTACGGTGCGCCAAATGTTGTTGTGTCGGGAGTTTGGTCGTGGAGGGTCTCCAGATCAATCTCCCTCTGGCGCAGCATCGTTGGTCGTGTTGTTGGGTATAACATTGCATCACCTCGCTCAACTTCAGTCTTCCTTCCTATTCACTCAGTTTTTTTGAGTGAATAGGCTTAATAAACTAGCGCGCTTTACCATCAACAATTGCATCACTGTTTACTATCAGGCGGGGTTGTGGCACTAATTTATAATTATAAAAAAAAAACAGTAGTAAGCAGTGATGCAATCATTGATAAGAAAGCATATTAGTTTACTGTTTATTATGAGCCTATTCAATCTAGCACTGAGGATACAATAATTGTAATCAATTTTGCCTTTGAAACATTGATATTATATCTGACATAATATTGAGAAATAATTGCCAAAATGTAAACTCGTATGAGTTTATGAAAAAAATTACTTTCATTTCTACACAATAAGTCAGTTTAGTGAGTTGTGGTGGTCTAGTGGTCGAAACACCAGCCTCTCAAGTAAGAGTGCGAGGATTTGATTCCGGTTCAGGCAAGAACCAATGTAACTTTATTTAATTTATGATTTAAATAGACATTATATTTTCAAGTCTTCAAATTTCAACTTAATTATAATAGTTATTAGGTTCATTTCACAGTGATTAGCATTATTGAAAAAGTTATATAAATGTTTGAAGTTGTACCATAAACTGACATGATCATCAATCTTTTTATCGTCCCACTGCTGGGCACAGGTCTCGTCTCATAGGGATTGAGTGTAATGACCACGCTTGCTCAATGCGGGTTGGCGATTTCAGACTTCCAGAAGTCCAGGTTTCCTCGAGATGTTTTCCTTCACCTTGTGATCAGTCATTGGTGTCCAAGATATACTTAGAAAGTACTTACATATAACTTTGAAAAAATCAAAGGTTCCATTGGTACTTGCCTGATCTGGAATCAAACCAGCACATTCATACTTGAGAGGCTGGTGTTTTAACAGCGAGGCCACCACAACTTCTACCAAGGCATACTGGGTTAAGGCCCTCTCACAAAGAAGACCTCTGTATTGCAGTCCAGACTTAAGTAACAATTTCACACACACTACGATAGTTAGGTGTTTGATGCACTTATAACATCACTTCTACCATTATTTTTATTTGAATATATTTACAGAATAGAATACTCTTTATTATGTACACCATATAGATTACAGAAAATAATTAAAAAGATTTTACAAAGGGTGACACAATGGGCGATATTATCATTAAGAGCGATCTTTTACAGACAACCTTTGGATGGAATACCAAGGGAAGGAGAGAAAATTAATGTAGGTAGTCTAGTGTACTATTTACATAGATTATACAATAAATATGTACGTTAAGTGTATCATACTAGTAAATAAATAAAGCCTAAAAAATGTTAGGTGTTAGGCATAGATTTTGCGTCACTTACTTTTATAGCGGTGAGTTTTCTGCCCTGTCTGTAAGGCAAGCGCGTCGTGCACAGAGCCTGTTGTTCATGATGAGGTAAAAGTGTGGGTTCAGCCGGTTCAGTGTTACCTTCAGCCATTACTTAAAATAATTATGGTTCTAGAATCTACACGTTTATTTTATTTATTTTGAACTGAGACAATCAAGTATACAATTGACACTGACATAAACTGTCAAACATGATTAAATGACCAGAACCATCGACATATACTAAAGGACATGCATTAGAGGTGAGAATCGTGGTTCAAAAAGAAAGAGAGGAAACGAAGTTTCGGCATATCTTTATCTCTTGAGGAAAGAGATAGAGTTAGACCGAAAGCATCGGTCATCTTTCTCACTCTTTTCAACAAAAAAAATATTTCAGATTATACGCGTACGGCATGTCCATTAGTATTATGTCTATGACCAGAACGGGCAGTGTGACGTTTTGTTCTAAGATCAGGGGGGGCACACATAAGTGCATATTACAGAACGTCACTCAAAACTCAAGCTCTACTTATGTCTCGTTTCAAGCGTTTTGATTGGTTGAAACTAGTTTTAAGTAATGCTTAAGCATAGATCAATGCTTGAGTGACGTTCTGTAATACGGACCTTAGTACTTCATCAATTTTTACAGTCGACAGCGACACCTGAACTCTGGCGAGTGAACAATTTGGCAGCCATCTTGTCCCTAGGGTCAAATAAAGGTCAATGACAATGCCATATTTTTTCATTTTAATTTTCATGAAAGAAGTAAGATGGCGGATAGAGAATCAAACAATTTTATTTTATTTTGACTTGTGTTGAATTAATGTAACAAGTGCACGTGTTAATGCCAAAATTGTGGTGTCTCTTCATGACGACAGGATGCAGATGGATAAATTACCATGGTTATGTGTTGTTACAAAATAATAGGTATACTTATAAGTAATCCATACAAAGTTTCAACCCCAAACTGTTAATTTGTGACACTTTCGGCTAATTTGTAATATTATTTCTGTGTGTGTCAGCTGTGAAGTTTCCACTCATAAAATAAATGAATTACTGAATACTTTTTTTTAATCATCTGAAAACCCAGACCTATATTATACATAGCTACGTACGCATAGGTACGTAACAATAATATACATAGCTACATATGCATAGGTATGTAGCTATAGTATACATACTCTACATATGCATAGCTACGTATATCACTCACGTAGTTGTTCACCCGCCAAATGTAAGGGGGCAGCACTTTCCATACATGCAAATTTTACCACAGAGTTGTCACTCTTTATTTATATACTTACTATACTCTTTGTCTAAGATACAAGACATAATTAAGAGACACCACGATAAATCTGGCAACCGTTGTAAATAATCTAAAAAAATATATATTTTATTGCTGTGATATGATAATTTAGTATGTATCGGTACCTACAAATGCCAAGAAACAACGCGTCATACTGACGTCACACGAATTCTACATCTCGCAATCAGAATTTACCGTACGGACAACAACAGGTCAAGCTACCTGATACTGTAAAAGATTCCCAATCAACTTTAAGCGTTATTGCTTTAGAGATAAAGATGAAAATCTGACAGATTGTAGTAGTGTGGAGAGTTTCCTGATCTCATGAAAAATAGTAAAATAATACCTTTGTTTAAATCAGGTAGTACATCAGACCCCACAAATTATAGACCTATTTCTGTACTACCTACCTTTAGTAAAATTTTTGAGAAATTAATTTTAAACCAAATGCAAATTTTTTTTAATAAACATAAATTATTACATAGCAAACAGTTCGGTTTTACAAGGGGTCGTTCAACTACTGATGCCGGTGTTGAACTTCTAGGACATATTTATAATGCATGGGAGGATAAATGCGATGCCTTGGGCATCTTTTGTGATTTGTCTAAGGCATTCGATTGCGTTCTTCACGATACGTTAATCAGGAAACTCCGCCACTACGGGATCCGGAATTCTGCACTGGATCTTATTACATCTTACTTGGGTGGTAGGATTCAAAGCGTTGACGTTAATGGAACAAGATCTTCCGGGTCTGGTAACGATGGGAGTCCCACAGGGGTCAATTCTTGGTCCTTTTTTGTTTCTTATTTACATCAATGACCTGCCGTACCTAATAAAGGATAACCACGATATAGTGTTGTTTGCAGATGACACTTCACTTTTATTTAAACTGAAACGTCAGCAGCAGGTTACTGATGATGTAAATAGCGCGATCTCCAAAGTAGTCCATTGGTTTAATGTTAATAATTTACTCTTAAACGAGAAAAAACCAAATGCATTAAGTTTACTCTACCTCACGTTAGGCAGGTGGAAACTAAAGTGTTGATAAAGGGCGAAGAATTGAAATCTGAAGACAGCACAGTATTCTTGGGTATAACTCTGGATGCTAAGCTTCAATGGGGTCCACATATAGAAAAATTGTCAAAAAAACTAAGTTCTGCTGTATACGCAGTTAGAACAATTCGTAATTTGACTGATGTTGAGACGGCCCGTTTAGTGTACTTTGGCTATTTCCATAGCGTAATGTCGTACGGCATTCTGTTGTGGGGAAATGCCGCCGATATTCAAACAATATTTGTTTTGCAGAAACGAGCTGTTCGTGCAATTTATAAATTAAGTCCGAGACACTCTCTCAGAGAAAAATTTAAAGAGATTAATGTACTGACCGTGCCGTCTCAATATATTTATGAAAATCTTTTGTATGCTCATAAAAATATAAAATTGTTTAAAAAATACAGTGATGTCCATAATATAAATACTAGGAACAGGCACAAATTTATTGTACCTACAACAAGGCTCAAGAAAATAGGTGGCTCTTTCAGATGCCAATGTATACATTTTTACAATGGACTTCCAGAGGTGGTTCAAGATCTGAGCCTGAATAAATTCAAATCCTTCATTAAACGTAAGTTGTGTCAGAAAGCATTTTATAGTGTGAAGGATTATATTGAGGACAAAAAGGCTTGGGCTTGAGCTGCGTCCGATTTCTATACACTGATTGTTCTCTGATTTTTCCTCTTGTAGTTTTAATATGTAACTGTTAATGTTACTAATTCAAAGCCTGTATTACACACTATGTAGCCAAGCATATTGTACGTTACGGAATTGTATCGCTGACAGAGGTGTTCGGCACTTGTACAGCTACACAGGAGCTAAACTTTCCACAGATTCGGGAACACTGTTGGAGCTGCTGAACCTTGGACAAAACTATCTTAGCATTGTGTAGATTCAATTTCTTAGTATTGTATAATTGCATGGCAAACGTGTGAGCACAATGTACGAATGTGCTGTAAGGCATTTTTTGTTGGGTTAGTCTTTTTTATTGACTTGATAGTGCTCTGGCTGTTGAGAGTATGTCATGCTCACTCAAATGTCTCGCTGATGGTGGCGTGTGTGTTGGGTCATTGGGTTCCCTTGAATATGGTTGAGCTGAATGATGCTGATCCATTCGTCATGTTCGTGAACGGACGCCGTCGGAGGGGACTGGTCATCTCTTAGCTGCCACGGCGTATTTTAATTTCTGAATTGATTTTTGTGTGTTTTCATAATGGACGCTCTCGGCGTACAATTTATTTCTGCATCGTTCTCACACGGTTGATTTCAACATGAATGATGTAATCAAATATTTGTAACAATAGCTTGAAACTTTAAAAGAGTGTCCATGGAGTTTCTTGCCCGTTCTTCTCCATAGGTACCTACTCTTTGGAATGGGCGACTAGCTTCATCTTATTGACTGACCGACCTTCTGACAATTCAAAAGTGCCTGTAACTGGTTTATTTGAAATAAATGCTTTGATTTTGATTTTGATTTTGAGTACCTTGATGTACTGTCGTCTGTAGGTACAAGTAGCATACCTACATTATTTAATATATTTTCAAAGTTATCTCTAAAGCAATAAGGCTTGAGGTAGATTGAGAATCTTTTACAGTATCAGGTAGCTTGACCTGTTTTTCTCCGTACAATACCTACACAATTAAAAAAAAATTGTTTGATATGGTGGCCCATAATTTTTCTACCGTATTATGCGATTTAATTCTTTGCATCCGACAAAACTTAAAGCATTTATTTCAAACTAGCTTTCCGCCCGCGGCTTCGCCCGCGTGGAATTCGGTTATATCGCGCTTTTTAGATTTCCCTCGGAAATATATTTTTTTTTTTTCAATAAAAGGTAGTCTATGACCTTTCTCAGGGTCTAAAGATTGTCTGTGACAAATTTCATCAAAATCGGTTGAGTGGTTTAAGCGGGAAAGCGTAACAGACAGACAGACAGACAGAGTTACTTTCGCATCTATAATATTAGTATGGATAAACAGATTACAGGCCCTTTTGAATTGTCAACTCCCCAAGGGATCCATCGGTCAGAGATGAAGCTAGTCATTGACCAATATATATTTATATTATAAAGTGAGATAGACTAGCAACTCAGCGCCTGACAGATGGCATACAATCAGCCACGCCGGGTCAGGTACTGCTTTATCTATAGAAATAAATATGTTTTTATTGACAGTCTCCGTGGCGTAGCGGTAGCGGTCGCGTCCGCTGCGCAATGAAGCGCGGGTTCGATCACCGCGCAGTGCAAATATTTGTATGCATGAATATGAATATTTGCACTGGTCGTGGCTCGGAAAGCACGTTAAACTGTTTGTCCCGGTTACCATACGAACATCTAATGGCTGTCGTTACGGGTTTTTGGAGCCTTCAAAAGTTCAACAATTGGTTTAACTGCAATGCTTCAATGTCGTCTTCGGGTTGTGGAGGTCAGACGGCACTGGCAGTCGCTTCACGGAAAATATCGAAGTCTAGCCAAAATCAGCAGTTAGACTGGTAAAGCGGACCCCAGACTCCAAAGCTGCGGATGCGACTAGGATTAACGTTGAGATGATGATGAAATGTGTTTTTATACCTAGAATCCAATATAAATAACGGCTATTCATAAATAGCCGTTTTGTTTCATTGTTATTTTTAAATACACGTACTTTTAAGTGTGTGTCACTAGATAGGTATAACATATTAGTTCGGTCCTGACAAACTAAAATATTCCTTATATAAGTTTCAGACGTGATTATAAACATGGCGACTAAAATACGTCAATTCTTTATTTCTTTCTTTTTTGGCTCCGCACGGTTTGTGCATGTAGCCAATGTCACGTAATGAATTATTCATGTCGAAAAAGACGGCCGCGTGACCTGTCTTACGAGGGAGGTTTGAGACAAAGTCATGATGCACTATGCTGCGATATCTCAATGTTCTTTATGAATTATTTACTGACTGCACTTTTTACTACATAAATCACACATTGTTATTTAGTAAACAACACTATAATAGTTATTTGTTATACAAGAGTGCAAAGTTGCTTCTTAACCGCGTGTTCAATTTTGATGACCGAGCAAGCGAAGGATTCTAAAATTGAATCACGAGCGCAGCGAGTGATTCAAAATTAGAATCCTGAGCGTTAGCGAGGGAATCAAAAGGACACGAGGTGAAAAATCTTTGCACTCGAGTGCAACACGTAACTTTTCATTCCACCTCAGCGAGGAAATGACTAAATGCAATAAAAAAATGTTTACAATCACAAGATAGGTACACTTTTATTTCAGTTTAGGTATTAATTACTACATTATGACAGGTAAGTATTACAGAATAATCTTTAAATTATATTAAAATAATACTAAAGTATAATTAAGAAAATTTTAAAGTAACGTTGCAACAGTTATTTAAATTGAGTGTAATATTTTTGTTTGGTACTGTAATATTGGTGTTAGTCACTTGTGTACTGTTTTTCGGTAAACTTTCTGTCATACTTAATAGTTGTACCGATTCATCGGATTCCCTTGGCGTGAATGTTGGAGAGAGAGGGAGATGGTTAGGTGTTTCATAACGGCTTATTTTTGATGTAGAAGGGCCAGTCCAAGTTTCCGATTGAGGCTCTTTCAGTGTAATGGCTCCTACGATGCCTTCACATATTTTAGACTTATTTTGGATGGAATCCTCTATGTATCCCTCTACAACTGCATTGGTCGTCCAGCCTCCGTGGCGCTTAAGGGACAGGAGATCAGCTCCGGAATCAGCCAAAAGTGTGGCTGAAGTTCGTCGGAAACAATGACCCGTGTACAACAGGGGTTTTGGAAGTTCAAGAAATGTTGCTATTTCTCGTGGGATACTGCCAATTTTATTAGTACCCATAGGCTGTCTAACACACTTTCCATTGCGATACTGTAGAAAAAAACGATTGATTGGAGTGTTAGGCGGCCGTAAGGCTTGATATTTCTCAACAATCGTTACGTATTCCTTGCGAATGACAAAGTTGCGGTCTCTTTTTGTCTTTGTATTAGGTAAATTAATTAATAGTAAGTCATCTGAATGTTTCTCAATGTTTTTGACATTAAGTTGTGTTAGTTCATTAGTTCGACATGCTCCGTTTATTCCAATAATAAGAACAACCTGCAATGTAAAGAGTATTGTAGTAGATAAATGAATAAAATTTATATGAACGCATAATTATGCCTATCAACATTTACTAAGTATACTATTTAATTGAGATTAATATATGTACTTAAGTATATACTGAATGTGCAACTGACTTACTTTTGCCGCCAAATATACGGAATCGGGTGCTTCGTTAAGAAACTTTTCAATATCAGATACTGTGAAAACCTTCGATTTTTTTGGATGATGACCAGATGAGGCTCTTTTTAAAAATGCTACTAATTTAGAATAGATATCGATATGTATGTCTTTTTTCATCTTTATTGTTGCTTTTAGCATCGAATACATACTCCATAGAGTGCTTGCTTTCTTGTTCTCGGATAATTCTATAAAATATGCCAGCAAAACGTTTTCTGAGAAAGTTTTGGCTCCTTTTGCTAGTCGCCACGTGTTGAACATATCGTACTGTTTTAAATACTTCTCGCGTGATTGTTGAGGTAGAAAGCTCATTTGCGCATTATTAACAGTTTCAGTCAATTCTGTTGGCGTCAAACAAACTTCCTCGTCGCTAGAATCACTCATTTTAGTTTTTCACTTGTTTTCAAGTTTCTTTTTTTTAATATAAGGTTTAACAATGACGTGAAAAAATGCCGCGTAAAGAACCGCGTACAAAGAAAATTGAAAAAAGAACACCAAGAAGGTTCCGAGTCTGAGTTTTTAACAAATTAAAAAAAAGTTGTATGATATATTCGGCACCATAGAGGTAACAGTAAATAGGTTTAATGTTTTTTTACAAACTTAGTGCACACGATGTTCTAAATTCAATTTACTTTATCCTCTAGAGAATAAAAACGGCTTTTCCAGTCAGATATTGAAGATTAAAAACACTCTTTCCGAGATGGTGGGATGAAAATAATTTTAAAAGTCCAATGAAAGAAGAGCGTGACAATTAGCTTGACTTTCCCGCCAAAACTCTCCTAAAATACGTCAATTGTCAGAACACAGACAGAACTACGTTAATGTTTATCTTCTATCCTTTTCTTAATGAAATAGAAAGAATAAGATAGAGCTTAGTCTGTGAACAATTGAATTGACATCACTAAACTGCATCCAATCGCGTAGCACACTATTGTTACCAATGCACCTTAAGTCAATGGGATAAGGTTGAATATTGCGTGACATGTCAGAAAGGGTACAGAAAGGTGTACCCAGTGCTTTGCACCTTATGTAAATATTATAAGGTTCAATATTGCGCGACATGTCTTACGTTAAGTCCTATATCTTGAGACCTAGGAATTGTAGAGGTACGATATAAAAACGCATTGCTAGACCTAATCAAATGGTACAGGTTTCATCAATATTGACACAACGGAGGGTCGGTTTAGCTATAAAGTTGAAAATCCATACTAATATTATAAATGCGAAAGTATATCTGTCTGTCTGTCTGGCTTCCACGCCAAAACTACTGAACCGATTGTAATGAAATTTGGCACACAGATAGTCTAGAGCCTGAGCAAGGACATAGGCTATATAAAATCCCGCTATGACCAATAGGGGCAGAGCAGTAACAAAAAATGTTTGCGAAAACGGGAGCGAACGCGGACGTACATATTGCTCCTATTATTTTAACAGGTGCTTATTTTATACTAGCTTTCCGCCCGCGTGGAGTTCGGTTATATCGCGCTTTTTAGATTTCCCTCGGGAATATCAAATTTTTCCGAGATAAAAGGTAGCCTATGTTCTTTCTCAGGGTCTAAAGATTGTCTGTGCCAAATTTCATCAAAATCGGTTGAAAGGTTTAAGCGGGAAAGCGTAACAGACAGACAGACAGAGTTACTTTCGCATTTATAATATTAGTATGGATTAACTGAGTTCTTTTTAAATTTTTTCGGAAGGTTGAAGTGCTGTCGCCTGTCGTGTTTACAACGATTGAAGTTATAATTTATGCGAATATATGGTATTATGTGTGGAGGCATGAGGAACAGGGAGTAAAGTTCACTCATCTTCCGTAGAAAAGGAAGGATCCTCCGACCAAACTGGGTGTTATGTCTGGGGGCACTTGCCCAACGGTTGATGTAGGGAAATTGTATGTATGCTAGTTGTACGGTAAACTCTGATTGCGAGATGTAGAATTCGTGTGACGTCAGAATGACGCGTTCTTTATTTGTGGCGTTTTGTAGGTATCTACATATGCAACAGAAATAAAACCACTTCAATGTAATAAAATACATTTTATTAATAAAATATAAAGTTGTCAAGTTAACTGCGCGATATGGAAGAATTTATTTGGTAACAATTGTGTACAACTTATTAATTCACTTCTAACAATTAGGTACATATGGGATTTTGGCATTTTTTTCGTAAATGTCAATCTATTTAAAATCTTTTAATAGTGAATTAATATCACAATTACAAATATGGCATTATGGTGTCAAAATGAATTAGCTAGCGAAACTTCACAGACGTGTTTGGTATCAAAATATACACACATGATACTCGTATCTAACAAAAATAATATTTGATGACCTTTATTTGTATTAATTGACCGCGATTACAGTAGTCGCTTGAAATATCAGCTTAAAAATACTTACAGTATTTGTGTAAAATTTACACAAAAGTCAGCTCACGCTGTTGTGGGTATCAAGATGTCATCATCATTTCAGCCGAAACACGTCCACTGCTGGACATAGGCCTCCCCCAAGGTTTTCCTGGACGACCGGTCCTGCGCCTCCCGCATCCAGCGGTTTCCCGCGACCTTCACCAGGTTGTCGGTCCACCTTGTCGGGGGCTTACCCACGCTACGTCTTCCGGTGCGTGGTCGCCACTCGGGAACCCGTCGGTCCCATCGGGCATCGGTCCTACGGGCAATATGTCCGACCCACTGCCACTTTAGTGTTGCAATTCTTCGGGCTATGTCGGTTACTCTCGTTCTTCTGCGGATCTCCTCATTCCTGATTCGATCGCGCAGTGAAACCCCAAGCATAGCCCTCTCCATTGCCCTATGAGTGACTTTGAGCCTTCTTATAAAGCCTACTGTTATTAATATAATAAAATATACCCCACGATAAAATAAAATGGATTTTCTTAACTCATACTTCAAGTAACAACCCTACAAGCAATCATTAATCCCCTCAAATCTGTTGTATCATATTAATATATCCACATCATTCACGGCTGCAGTTTCGCTAGCTAATTCTATTTGACCCTGTATGCAGGTCCCAAGTTATTGGCGAAGGTGGTACCAGTAGCAGAAAAGTTGATAGGAAAATCGTTTAGATTTGCATAGACATGCGCAAACGTTGAGAGATGTAGAGGAAGACCAAAGGAAAGATGGAGAGGCTGAGTGGTTACTCCAGACACAACAACATTTGACGCGTCGTACCTGGCACACATCACCATCATAAAGCGCTCTAGTTTATTCAGAGAATATTCACTCAACAAAACTGAGTGAATAGGAAGGAAGACGGCAGTTGAGCGAGGTGATGCAATGTTACCCAACAACACGACCAACGATGCTGCGCCAGAGGGAGATTGATCTGGAGACCCTCCACGACCAAACTCCCGACACAACAACATTTGGCGCATCGTACCCGGCACACATCGCAACGCAACTGCTCAGACCCGTCCTCCGTACGACTTCACCAGACATCATGCCGGAACACGACGAATCGCTTGGCGGTAACTTTGTCTAGTGGGTGGTAACTTCTGCCGGCAGCCGATGTTATGGTCTACCACCGAGAAAACAACCTACAAGACCTGGCAGATTTCCCTCATTCTTCCGTAACTCATGCAAAGACAATGAAAACGATTCTCCCACGACTTGTCTAAATATAAATGTCAGAAAATATTACATTTTTACTGACTAGAATAATATTATTATATAGACTGCCGAGATTATATAAAATGCTAAAAATACACTAAAATTACGTAGGTTTTTCAAAACAGTTCTAACAGATTGTTTATTTATCTGACCAAGCGTCTTTTAATAATGTACTCTCCTCTCCAAGCCGGGCAAAGTGAACGGGCACTTAATTATTATTAGCAAAGGAGTGAGTTGTTACAATCGGCGCACGCGCATATTCCCGCATCTCGCGTGGTTTCGCTTCAGGTAATAGGGTATTTGACTAAAAAAAAAACTAATTAGTCCGTCAGTCAGATTTCCTAAAACTACTAAACACGTATTTTTCTTTTTCCATATAATCAAAAAATGAAGACGACACAGCGCGTTGAAAACTCGTGTGACGTCACTGCACGCTACACTTTTTATCGACAGTGACGTCACCAGCCTCCACTCCTGATCTTTGATGCCTTTTATATTTGTCAATTTATATTGATTTGATAAAACAAAATATACGTATCCAATATTTTTCTATAATCTGAATGACGGACTAAATAGAATCAATGTTTTCTTACGGGAAACATCCCTATTATATATATACAATAATAAAGATTTTAAAAACACTACAATGAGATACTATTTATATTATAATTAGGGGTAATTTTCTATATTAATAATAAATCTTCGTCTCAAAATATAATAAAAAATAAACAATCAGATCGGTGTACAAAAACTTACAATTAATATAATATCTATTAATTAAAATATCTAAATATTGCTTCTTTCTCGTGAACATTTCTGGTCGCAAAACCGACCGAATGTGTCTGAGACATTATTTAACGGGAGGCAGGGGTTTTTCAATGATTGATTTTCTTTTACTGTTATGCGTTACATATAAAATTCGTCTTATTTCTAACAGTTGAATGACGTGATAGGTCGCTGACAATGTTGAGCTTCATTGCATCATTGCATCGATAGATGGCGCTGGTAGTGGCACCAACAATACAAATTATTTTTTTGTTTATTCGAAACCTGGAGATAGTTTGTTCAGAATAATCAACTGAATCGATTCCAATCATTTTTACACCGCGTTATATTTTTGCCCAAATACATTTAGAAATTGTTGCTGCGTGGTCGAACGCGCAATACGTACTTGGCGCGTGCGCAAGCCCACGCAACAGCTGACGCCACAGAAAAATATGGTCAACGCTCCGCTCGGACGGGCGAGCGGTGTCCACAAAAAAAATACCGGATTGTCCCAACAAAAATATGGTCAACGCTCCGCTCCGCTCGGCCAGGCGAGCGGTGCGTTGACCATATTTTTACCAGATAAGAGAACAAGCTCATAACTTTCTCATTTTTCATGATATCTTTTTGAAATCTTTTACATAGATTATTACATAAAAATACTGAACACATGTTTCGCATAAATCACAGAAAAAAACATGTTTGTTTAGATCAAGGATTACCAACAAGTTCTCCTGCACTACATTACAATACAAAAATACTTCAGCACCAGCAGGAGTATACAAGGTCAGCATCAGCTCGCGAAACTCCACAAACGTGTTGGATACAGATAATTTACCACTATAACCCCTTATTCATAAACGTTGCTGTAAGTTAACTAGTGTCTTTCTTTTCTTTAGAGTGAATACTACTTCAACTCTTGAACAATGGCCCCTGTGGATAGATACCACTACTTTGCCAATAACACGAGTAACAATTATAGAAATTCTTGAAAAATTTTATTTTACAATAATGGCGGATATCGCCAATGACAGTTGAAAAAACGGCCGCGTGAGCCATCTACGAGGGAGAGTTTATGCAAAGTCATGATGCCACTATGCTGCGACATCTCAGTGTTCTTTATGAACTGAATGCACTTTTTACTTCATAATACTTCACGTTTTTTTTTTTTTTTTTTTTAATTATAAACCAGCTCTTGACCACAATCCCGCCTGATGGTAAGCAGCGATGCGATCGTTGATGGTAAAGCGCGCTAGTTTATTAAGAGCCTATTCACTCTGGCCTTGAAGACACTCAAATTGTAATGTGACGGAAACACCGTTGCTGGCAAATTGTTCCAGTCCCTCGATGTACGCGGTATAAAAGAGGAAGCGAAACGCTTCGTCCGGGTCGCAGTGGTGTCAACAACGTAAGGGTGGAAACTCGCCGTACAGCGGGTCGTCCGCTGGTGGAACGGAGATGGGGGAATTAAATCATGCAATTCCCTCGTAATTTAGTAAACGATACTATAAACTAATTTAAAAGTCCAATGAAAAATGAGCGTAACATTAATTCTTATACCCGTCAAAAAACCTCCGAAAGTTAACTAGTGTTTAACGGTTTTTTTTTAACCATACATTTTAGACGTTTGCACGTCACTTAACTTTAATCATCGTTTATGAATAAATACCATAGTGTTTAAGGGCTACAGCCTTCACATCTGAGAAGTTTTGCTAGCTAAATTAATTTGACTTCATATTAAGTGCAAGCCTATTGCCTCATGTCCTTTAAACATACAGGTTTATGTTTAAATATAAACGTTACTTAGGCAGTAAAATTGTTATAACGGCATCTAGCACCAAATGTCATATTTTCTATTTATATTAGCTACCTATTTATTGAGTGGCGGTCATTTTGAAAAAATATTGAAATGGCTGACAGCTCTGTATGCCCCAAACCTTATAGATAGATATTTAAATGTAATTACAGTCTTTGCTGACCATACCAAAATAAAATAATTTCATTTACACGTAAGAACTTATTTTTTAATTCTTATAAAAGTATGTCCTTAATCTAATCAGAATTACAAATACATTGCTTTCGAGATTACTATAAAAAGACTTAAAAATAAAAAATGGCTCATTTGTTTAAATCTAAATTATTTAAAGAGATTCCATATAAACTGTTTTAAGAGTAACATTTGCTAAAATAGTCTGCCTTTATTTAAATAAGCAGCACACTTCAAAGAAGCTGCACGAGTAAAAGCGTCCAAAAGATCTTTTCGACACACAATTTGACCATAAAAGCTGGATAGATATCGATTTTGGTCACGAAAAGATACTTCGAAATCAATATTGGCCGTAAAAAATGTTATGCCACTAAATTTGGCTGTAAAAAGATATTTTGCCATTAAATTGGCCGTAAAAAGATATTTTGTCATTAAAATTAGCCGCAAAAAGATATTTAGCCATTAAAATTGGCCGAAAAAAGATATTTGGCCATTAAAATTGGCCGTAAAAAGAATGATAAACACAAATATTGGCCATAAAAAGATATCACTTCAGACAGCATCTTTCATGGCCACATTGACCAATTGTCCGTCGCTGTTCAAGTGAACATCCAGACCACTTTTAATGTTCTTTTCGTTGGCTTGTTTGAACACGTCAGGCCAAACGAATTTCTTATTATTTCTCAAAGGCACTGCTCTTTGCAGTTTCTCTGTGAACCTCAAATCTTCCCATTTGAGGAACGTATTAACTTTCATATGAGCTTTCAACTCTTCCGACAATTTCTCATGATTAGAAACATCTTCTAACAGAATCAAAATAATTCTATTTTTACCCTCTTTTAAAGCCAAATTGTGTGCGGCCCTAAATTCCATATTAGCGTACGCAGAATCCAGGAAGTTATTAGACAAGAGAATTATAGTTTTTCGAGATTTTTCTACAGATCTGTTGATTTGATCCGGGATGAAATCACCGACATACCAGTCTCGGTAATGGACGCATGTTTTGAGACCAAATTCATTTTCTAATTTAGGCAAAATCGTTTTTAAATACTGTCTATCTTTGTGGGCGTACGAGATGAAAACATCATATTCCTTATTAACATCATCTGGATCGTCCACGAAGCAGCACGGACACAAGCCATGCTTGATTATAAACACTAAAATTTCGTTTGAATTCTTGTAGATAATTGTACTTATGATTGCGACGATTAAAACCAGGATAATGAACGTTCCGCTGGCTACTGCAGCGGCCTGCCAGTTGTTGCAAAGGTCCAGCGGTTCTATCAAACTAAGCAGCTTATCCCCACAGTTAACTAAACCCAGATCTTTAACTGTCCGACTTGTTTTAAGCTCCTGCAACTCTTTAGAATGCCAACAATCGCATTCAAAACGATTATTCGATAAGTACAAAGTTGTATTCGATTTTAAAAACTGCATCGGTATCTCAGTCAGTTTGTTATTCGAGAAATCGATTGCTGGAACCAATTTTGAGGGGACAAAGGTGATTTCTTCCAAACCTATATTGGAGAGATTTAGGAGCTGTACATTTAAGTGTTCTATGGTCTTCGGAGCAGTTCTTAATCTTAAAGATAAGGATTTTGCACCGAACATCTCCGGATCCGGGAGTGAAGGAGGAATTGTTGTACAGTCGAGAGACAGTTCAGCTTTAGCTGGTCGCATCTCACAGGTAGAGCAAGTTTTAAAGCAGTGTTCAGGTTCTAAATCACAGTTCAAGTCTTCAGGAGACACGTGTATAAAATTTTCTCCTTTTAAGTTCATCGGGGACACACATTTGGCGTTTCCTACATCGAAGTTAGGTTCTGACACAAAGGCAAGTTTGGTCCCTTTCAGTCTCATCGCGAGGTTATACAGTCTGCAGTCACATTCCAGTGGGTTGCCATCCAGAAGGATGGAACTCTGTGATGCTTTGTCTCCAGTATCCGCAGTAACAATTCCTGGGCTGAGGATTACGTTCGCGATGCTGTTGTGTCGAAGGTCCACGGTGATGTCTTTGCTCAGAAACTGACAATCTGTGGTCTGAAAAATTAATTTAAGAGTTATTAAATTATGAAAAAAATTAAGTTTATTTCACTCAGGTTAGGAAAAACAAATATCCTTTACATAAATATGTGTTTTTATACACAAGTATTAAAATAATCTACATAAGTCTCAACTGTTAATGGGAAAATATAACGTCAAATCATATGTCACTTGAAATAGGGAATAACATTCAAAATTCAGCTCAGAGGGCGCCACCAAGCACATACAGTAAACAAACCGATCACTATTATATGAAGATATATCAAATTTTTTATTCTTTTTGCATTTTAACTAGGTAACATTTTAAAATTGGATGATCTAACTAAAGGAACTGCTTTATTATAAATATAAACTAGTGCTTGGCCACATTCCCGCCTGATGGTAAGCAGTGATGCAATCGTTGATGGTAAACGCGCTAGTTTATTAAGCCACTTAAAAATCTTAGTGAATAGGAAGGAAGACGGCAGTTGAGCGAGGTGATGCAATGTTAAACCCAACAACACGACCAAACGATGCTGCGCCAGAGGGAGATTGATCTGGAGACCCTCCACGACCAAACTCCCGAAACAACAACATTTGGCGCATCGTACCCGGCATACATCGCAACACAACTGCTCAGGCCCGTCCTCCGTACGGCTTCACCAGACATTATAGCGGAACACGACGAATTGTTTGGCGGCAAGACTTTGTCTGGCGTGTGGTAACTTCTGCCGGCAGCCGATGTTATGGCCTACCACCGAAGAAAGCTGCTTCGTAAAGGTGGTGCGAGTATAAAGCGAAAAAAGGCACAACTCAATAAAAAAATTGCCATTAAAGTATTGTTTACTGTATCCGCTAGTGCTGCCCTCTTGCGGCCGAACTGAAGAACTAAAATGATGACGAACACAAAAGCTAGTGAAATATTAAACATACTTACATGTAGCATTGTGAAGTTATTCCTGGAGAGATCCAAGTTCTCCAGTTTGGTGAGGACCATCCCCCAGTCAGAGAACATTGTATTTATTTGATTTCCATTTAAATATAAGTTTTTTAAATGAACCAGCGTGTTGAACGGGGAGTATTCTTCGATATTGAAATATCCCTCTTGTTGTGATTTCAAAGTCAATCTGTTGGCTTTTAGCGAAATGGTCTGCAAGCTTTCAGCGCCTTGGAATGCTTCTGGACTGATCTGGGTCAGGAAATTGTCATCCATGGACACATAGGTCAGTTTTCGCAGACCAGAGAACAGGACACTGGAAAAAAGAAGATAGAAATATATAATAGATCAACAGATTTGACAGCCTCCGTGGCGTAGCGGTGGCGAACGCGGCCGCTGCGTAAGGAGGTACGGGTTTTATTTTTATTTATTTTTTTAAATATTATAAACCAGCGCTTGACCGCAATCCTGCCTGATGGTAAGCAGTGACGCAATCGTTGATGGTAAAGCGCACTAGTTTATTAAGAGCCTATTCACTCTAGCCTTATCCCCGCGCAGTACAAATATATTGTATGCATGAATATGAATATTATAAAGATATACTTAGAAAGTACATATACCTTAGAAAAGTTACATTGGTTCCTGCCTGACCTGGAATCGAACCCGCACACTCATACTTGAGAGGCTGGTGCTTTAACCACTGGGCCACCACTTCTATACATAACAAATAAAATAAATGACTTACTCTGGCAATGACTCCAAATGATTCCTATTAAGATTGAGGTACTCCAACTGCAGCAGGGGAGTGAAATCATTTGAATGTAAAGCTGATATCTTGTTGCGACTCAGATCTAATCGCTTTAAATTCTTCAAGTCTTTGAAGATGCCGACCGGAAGTGATGTGATCTTGTTCCCAGAGAGACTGATCGTTTGTAGCCCGTCACATCCGGTCAGAAGCTCTTCGGGGAGGTCGGTGGATGAGTTCTCTATGATTAAGTTCTTCAGCGATGGTAAGTTGGAGAGGGAGTGTTTGTGGAGTTTTAACGGCACTTTATTGTATTTTATGGTGATCTGAAATCAAAATCAAAATCGATTATACAATATGTAAAGAAAACCCCGTCCGACCCATAAGGATAATAAAGGTTAGGTAAACACATGACCAAATAACATATGAAACTTTACATAACCATCATAATAACAATACTAATGAATTTTGAAATAACCTTCTTTTTCCGCGAAATAAATCCAACTTCCCCAAAAATTGGTAATTTTTTAAAAACTGACCCAAGTTCGACGGTATTATCATGAGCGATGCTCGCGCGTGCCGCGTGTTCTCTGCCCCTTAGCCCGCGCATGTATTGCTTACCGCACATCTATACTGATATACTATATGACTTACATTTTCCAACTCCATCAGGTTGTTCAGCAAGCCAGGCGGTAACTCCTTCAACTGGTTCTTGAAAAATGATATGGACTTTAGTTTAGGTACGTGGACCAGCGCTCCAGCAGGAATGGAAGATATGTTACTTGTGATCAACGCCAGCTTCTGCAAGGAGTCCAGACCTGGAGAAGTAAAAAAGTTTCATTATAATCATCGTCATCTCAGCGTTAATCCCAGTCGCATCCGAAGCTTTTCAGTTTTGAAGTCTGGGGTCCGCTTTACCAGTGTAACTGCTGATATGGCTAAACTTCGACATTTTCCGTGAAGCGACTGCCGTCTGACCTCCACAACCCGAAGGCGATATCGAAGCATTGCAGTTAGACCAATTGTTGGACTTTTGAGGGCTCCAACAACCCGTAACGACTGCCATTAGATGTTCGTATGGCAACCGGGACCAACGGCTTAACGTGCTTTCCGAGGCACGACCAGACCAGTGCAAATATTTAATATTCATGCATACAAATATTTGCATTGCGCGGAGATCGAACCCGCGCCTCCTTGCGCAGTGGCAGCGTTCAGTACCGCTACGCTACGGAGGCTGTCAAAACCGGCACCTTCTCCAATACCTTTTATTATTATACTAGCTTTCCGCCCGCGTGGTATTTTTCGGTTATATTGCGCTTTTTAGATTTCCCTCGGGAACATCAAATTTTTCAATAAAAGGTAGCCTATGTCCTTTATCAGGGTCTAAAGATTGTCTGTGCCAAATTTCATCAAAATCGGCTTTTGATGAAATTTGATTTTGAATTTGGGGAAAGCGTAGCAGACAGACAGACAGACAGAGTTACTTTCGAATTTATTATATCAGTATGGATATGGATGGATTTCGTGGTGGAACCTTACCTCTGAATGAATTAACACCAATCTCAGTGATGTTATTTCCCCATATATTTAAAATCAGCAACTTCGACATTCCATTGAACGCATCCTCTGGTATTTCAGTAATTTGACTTTCAGAAAGTTCTAGAAACTCCAATTGCGTCGAATTGGTAACATTGCTTTCTAAGACTAGATGGGCGCCGTTGATCCTGAGGGTCCGGAGACTTGGAAGAGCATGCACCACGGACATGGGGATTGTTTTTTCAGCTCCTGAAAAGATAAAAATATATTTCTGTTACTATTTTTTAAACGTTATAAACGAGTGCTTAACCGCAGTGCCGCCTGATGGTAAGCAGTGATGCAATCGTTGATGGTAAAGCGCGCTAGTTTATTATGAGCCCATTCACTTGTTTTTTTTTTAACACAGTTTGAGCTAGCCCCAAAGTAAGTTCGAGACTTGTGATATGGGATACTAACTCAACGATACTATATCAATCAATCAATACATAGTATAAAACAAAGTCGCTTTCGCTGTATGTCCGTATGTATGCTTAGATCTTTAAAACTACGCAACGGATTTTGACGCGGTTTTTTTTAATAGATAGAGTGATTCTTAAGGAAGGTTTAGACTACCTTTTATCCCGGAAAAAATTGATATTCCCGAGGGAAATCCAAAAAGCGCGATATAACCAAACTCTACGCGGGCGAAGCCGCGGGCGGAAAGCTAGTTAATAATATAATAGATACATATATAGATAAACATCCAAAACCCAGGCCAATCAGGAAAAGATCGTTTTCCATCATGACCTGGCCGGGGATCGAACCCGGGGCCTCCACATCGCAGGTAGGCGTGTTGACCGCTGCGCCACGAAGGACGTCACTCTAGCATTGAACGGACTTAAATTGTAATGAGACGGGAATAATACCGCAGGCAAATTGTTGCAATCCCTCGATGTATGCGGTATAAACGAGTGTGTCAGCCTTTTACTGCTTAAAACCCACCCGTGTTCCTGCATTTGCCTGTGCGCCAAGGATCAAGATATACCTTTCGAATAAGCAGCGTCACCCATCCTCTCCCAAACCCATCTGCCAGTCACTTGACCCCATTCCTCCTCTTCCAAACATGACTCCTAGCTAGTAACCCCATCCCCCCTCAATCACAGCTCACTGCGAACCGCTACTCACCTCCCACAAGCATGATGTCGTGCACAGCTCCTAAACCAGCCACGTGTTGAGCCTGCAGCGGCGCCGAGCCAGAAGTCACGGTAAGGAAGCTCACTGAGCTGGTCCGCAACACTGAGGGCACACACTCCAGAAGGGACGGCGAGCATCCCTTTATCGCCAAAGACCTCAGCGGCATGTCGTTGGCAAAGTTGATGACTGGAAGGTCATCGCAGGTGAAATTTGTACCCTGGAAGATGGAAGATGGAGAAGAGTTACAAAGAAGAATGGAGTTTTAGAGGAACGGGGAGTAAAGTTCACTCATCCTGCATATAAAAGGGAGGATCCTCCGACCAGACGGGTGTTATGTCTGGCAGGTTGGCTGGTTGATGTCGGGATGTTATATACAATTTGTAAAGAAAACCCTGTCCGACCCATAAGGATAATAAAGGTTAAGTACACACTTGACCAAATATAATATAAAATTTTACATAATCATCATAGTAACAATACTAATGAATTTTGGAATAACTTTTTTTTTCCGGGAATTAATTCTAATTTCCCCGAAATTTGGTAATTTTTAAAAAAAGTGACAGCATTTGTATTATTATGAGCGAATAGCGACGCGACCACGTGCCGCGGGCCCTGCTCCCCGCCGCCCCCGGAAGGGTTGCTTACCGCACATGTATTAAGTTACCTCTTTTTGTGAAATAATATTTATTTTTTTAGGGGGATTTTTTTTTTATATTTAGTCCGGCTTTGTATCCATTAGTAGAATCAGTTATCGATACCTAACAATACCTTCACGGATCGGACAGGGTTTTCTTTACATATTGTATAGGCTAGTTGCACGGTAAACTCTGATTGCGAGATCCAGGATCTGTGTGACGTCAGTTCGACGCGTTGTTCACATGTCCTTGCCACACAACTCTGGGTTAAGAAGTTATTTCTCACTAACATTATTAATTAAGAGTACCACTGCTGGACAAAGCCCTCCCTCAAGGCTTTTCACGATCACCGGTCTTGTGCTTCTCGCATCCATCGGCTTCCCGCGACTGATAATAACGTGCTTGTGGGCAGAGTCATTTTTGTCCATCTTTACTGTCCCACAGCTGGGCAAAGGCTTCTTCGAAATGCTTCAGAAACACTTTTCAGCCCTCTTGGTATTCATCAAGCAGGGTAATTGCGAAACAAACTATCATTAACAATGGGTTTCATTTTAACAGTTCAACATTTTTCAAACACATAGAGAAATTTTACGCAATTAGGATGCAGATCATCTCGCCATCTCTTTCTGAGGTTCAGAATAATATAAACTCCAGGTTTCCTCAAGATGTTTTCCTTCATCTTCAGTCATTGGTTTCCAAGATATACTAAAACTTAGATAGTACATATAACTTTAGAAAAGTTACATTGGTACTTGCCTGACCTGGAATCGAACCCGCACACTCATTCTCGAGAGGCTGCTGTTTTAATCACTAGGCCACCACGACTTCAAAACATGCATGAACTCCGAAATATTTTGAATTAAAAATCACAATACCTCGCAATTAATGTTGACATAATCATTGATCCTTGCTTTGTAAATGACTTTGTCACTCCCGATGGAACAGAAATATTCCAACTCGTCTCCATGCACGCAGCTACATCGCTCTGGACACTCCAGGGCGAATGAGACGGACAGACAGGCCACTAGAACTAGTAGACGCATGGTGTCACCGCTGGACGGACATCACTGGAAAGAGAGAGATTATTAGGTTATTTTAGACGGCTAAAAGAAATCTTTACGTAATATTACAAATCGGAAGGCAAGTTTGTTTGTTTGTTTCGCTTTCACGCCGTCACTACTGAACCGATTGCTTTGAAATTTTGCAGACGTAGAGACTTTTTATCCCGGAAAAATTTGATATTCCCGAGGGAAAACAAAAATATTGTTAGCTTCATACCAGTTTGGTGATAGATGGCGCTGTGTGTCGTTTAAAACAAGGTAATATATAGCAAACGAATATGCACATGTAAACTTAGAAACGAGAGGTTTTGGCTGGAAGCTGAGTGCCACGCTCATTTTTCATTGGACTTTTAAATTACTTATAGTGTCGTTTACTAAATAAAAACGCGTGATTTATGTAGTAAAAAGTGCATTAAGTGAATAATTCATAAATAACAGTGAAATATTGTAGCATATGGCCACATCATGGCTTTATACCAAAACTTCCTCCGTGTTCGGTTCGCGCGGCCGTCTTTTTCGACATGAATAATTCATTACGTGACATTGGCTAAATGCACAAACCGTGCGAAGCCATAAGAGAAAGAAAGAACAACTTTTGAAGATTTTTATTTTACTTGAAATTGGCACAAAGTCATAACTAGTGCCACACTACAAAAAAAAAAAAAAACTTAGAAGCTAAATGATACGATAATTAATTCCCGAAAATGAGGAATCTAAAAAAAGATATAACCGAATTCCTCGTGGGCGAAGCCGCGGTCGGAAAGCTAGTAAAGTAAAGCGTAACAAGGGCTCGTAAAACTGCCATTGATCAATTTAATGCGATCCTGTACCACACAGAGATGGTGAGAAGAATATTGCACTACGGGCAGTCTCCGAATGGGGCGAAGCCAATCTTTTAGCATTCAATGCCGCCAAAACACAGGCATGTCTTTTGATTCGCCAAAAGGTCCGTTCACCTTGGCTCGTTTACTTTTCGGAATATATCCTTGGAGCGCACCGACCGCCTTCAGCTTTTAGAAGTTTTCTCAAACCTAAACTTTGGGCGGTTCATTGAGTCCCAAGCCAAGGTGCCTGCCAGAAAAATTAGCATTATTGCAAAGGTCCGCGGTACTTCACAGCAGGACAGCTTCTAATGTTATACAAAACACAGGTCCGTTCGTATGTGGAATACTGCAACCACGTTTGGGCTGGTGCTGCAAAGTAGCCAGGTGCCAATTTGCAGCACCAGCCCAAACGTGGTTTAGTTCAGTGTTATGATCTTCCTAAAATACTTTTTCTCCGAGCGAGATCGTCGTACGCGTGCCTCGGATTTCGCTCGTCGTAGCTGACTTTCTGTAGTTACATACTATTCAGTTTTTGCGTCGCGATAAAACGCACGAACCATGACCAATAGCTAAGATAATAATGCTATTTTAACGTTTAAATAAAACACTCTGTCATAATGATAACACGGACCAGAACACATATCATGTGGACGGAGATAACTTTTATAAACGCCCATGTTCACCGGGGTAGGAAGAGGTTTGCATCAAGCCCACATTGCAATATGACAAGTAATGTAATGTGTTTCTTTAAAACCCGCGTACATCAAGGGACTGCAACAATTTGTCAGCGGCGGTGTTTCGGTAAATCGTTAACGGCGAGTTTCCACCCTTACGTTGTTGACACCACAACGATTCGAACGAAGCGTTTCGTCACGTTTTACCGCGTACAACGAGGGACTGGGCCAATTTGCCAGCGGCGGTGTTTCCATCGGACTACGATTTAAGTGTCTACACTGAATAGGCTCTTAATAAACTAGCGTGCTTTACCATGAACGATTGCATCACTGCTGACCATCAGTCGCGATTGTGGCCAACCACTAGTTTTTTATAAAAAAAAACACAAACTTCGACGTGTCTGAGACATTTTATAAATTTAGCTTTTGAAAAGTGCTGATTCTCAGCCACCAAGTACTCCGGACGATCCAAACACTGGTAACACCTTATAGCATTTGGGAATGGTGCCCGGTGAGAAGCTGAGTTAGGACGGAAGGTGAGGCGTGCGGCAGAAAATCTCTCCGAGTGCTCAGTGGCTGCTGGTCCTGTTGTATCCTTGACAACAAGCAGACGCTGGGCCGGTGCACCCTGGGCGAGGGCAACAATCCCCTCGTGAGCTTTGTGCAGGAGGGGATTCTTGTCCGCGGCGAATTTCTGCCGGAGCGGAGGAGTCGCTCCCGAGGGCTCTGTATCTGCGCTCTGCAACTGCAGAGTGAATGAATAGAGAGCGAGGTGGGGTAGACCGTGGTCCGTTTTTACAGTCCGCGGTCTAGAGTCCAGGGGCGAGGGACTTGGGGAGTCTCCGCCCGCTACTACATGGATCCTAGGCGGAGGCGCGCGCCGACACTATCGCGTGCAGGAGACGAGGCCCGGACAGACCAGGCCAGCACGAAGGTGTGGGGCCGCGGAAGAATCTAGATTCCCACGGCCCCGCGCGGACGTGAGTGGGACAGTCAGTAGGAGTCTGACAGACTCCGCCCACCCCAGGGCGGCGGACATTCATGAGGATTTTCCACCCCGGAACAAAGAAAAAGTACGGAAAGTGAGGCCATCGTGGCGGATCTCAAGCTACTCCTCAAAGAGGGAACCTTAGCCGCTATTGTAGCGTGCTAACGTGACATTTATGATTATACTAGCTGTTGCCCGCGACTCCATCCGCGTGTTGACATAAAATAATCGCTTCTTAAAATAATGGGAGCAATATGTACGTCCGCTTTTGCCCACGTTTTCGCAACATTTTTTGTTACTGCTCTGCTCCTATTGGTCATAGCGGGATGTATAGCCTATGTCCTTTTTCAGGCTCTAGACTATCTGTGTCCCAAATTTAATTACAATCGGTTCAGTAGTTTTGGCGTAAAAGCCGGACAGACAGACAGACAGAGATACTTTCGCATTTATAATATTAGCATGGATTATTAAGTACTTTGTCATAATGATATTAAAATTAAATTCAATAACACAATTTTAATGGGATCATCTGTTAATGACTGCATGATTATGATTTTAATTGCAGCCGTAATTAAAGTCAGAATAAGAGAACAATTTTGTATATTTTATCTTCTGTACCTAATTTATGCAAATAAAAAATTGTCATAAATCAACGATAAACATTATTTTTTTTAATCACTTACGTTGAAACTGTAGATAAGTAAGTACTATAAAATAACAAAAACATCACTTTTATAAACACAACAATTCACTTATTTTCCACCAGATAATATTAAACATACATAAATCACCGTACGTCCATTCTTGACGGCGTCTACACTGCGTATAATGCCAACCGTTTAGATTAGGACGCACGGCGCGGCGCCCGCGCATCAAAATAATGATTTATGAAGTGATATAAATATGGTACAACTACAACCTAAAGTCGGAAAGCCAACCCGATATTTTTATGAGTGTTTAAAAATATCGGCATATTTTATTATTATTATTTGCTTTTTCACTTCGCCTGTTAATCTGGTGAACGTCTTTTCTCAACCATATTAAGATTCGTTACCGGTATAACCTCTTGAGGTTGTTTCAGCTTTTCTTTTCAAAATAATCTGAGTATACACGCCGATCTCATCTAGTCATAAAATATAATTAACGTGTAAAAGTATTTCTTCTTCAGCCTTTAGAGGTCCACAGCTGGACAAAGGCCTCCCCCAAGGTTTTCATTGCATTTGGGTTGCCATAATCCATACGCTTGGCAGGCGGGTTGGGGATCGCAGTAATTTGATATTCCACAGGAGAAGCGCTGCTGGCCGCTTCCCTGGTGAGAGTTCCCTTAGTCGCCTCTTACGACACCCACCAGAGGATATGGGTTGGTACTATTCTATGCCAGCTACCACACGGGCAATCTACATAACGGGAATTATTGTACTATGATTTTGGAACTGTTAGTGGCATTCGAGCCTTTTTAGCCAGTCATATTGAACGATTTGGGAATCAAGGATCAGGCAGTACCAATTACTTATCAAAGATCGTTCGGGATGAGTTTATTCCCATGATGGGTCATTAAGTCTTAAAACAGGTTTCAGAAGAGCGCTGCTGCCCGTTTCCCTGGCGAGAGTTCCCTTAGTCGCCTCTTACGACACCCACGGGAGGTAAAAGTGTTTATGCAAACCTAATTTCATGTGAAGAAACACGGGTGGGTTTTAGTCAGTAAAAGTCTGACACGCCCTTCTGGTTCGCCCAGAGTGGGTGAGGTCATTTGATGATTTCCCATCCAGAACAAAAAAATGGTAAGCAGTAGAGAATGCACCTGTATTTACGCACACGCTTGTTTTTTATTTTTTTTTATAAACTGGTGCGTGACCGCTAAGTAGTGATGCAATCGTTAATGGTAAAGCGCGCTAGTTTATTAAGAGCCTATTGACTTCTAGCCTTGAAGCTGTAGTCCGACGGAAACACATCCGCTGGAAAATTGTTTCAGTCTCTCGATGTACGCGGTATAAAAGAGGAGGCAAAACGCTTCGTGTTTTAAAATAGTGAACATTCAAGTTCAGGGTATGTTCTATCTATTTCGTTAAGAAAAGAATCCGACAGAGGACCAGAGTCACCGACATAGCTGAGAGGATTAGCAAGCTGAAGTGGCAATGGGCTGGTCACATATGCTGCAGGACCGACAACCGATGGGGTAAACGAGTCCTCGACTGGAGACCGCGTCTCGGCAAACGTAGTGTAGGACGCCCTTGGGCGAGATGGAGCGACCACATCAAAAAGGTGGCTGGTAGTGTCTGGCGGATAACTGCTCAGGATCGAGCCTGTTGGCGTGCCATGAAGGAGGCCTATGTCCAGCAGTGGAAGAGAGGAGGCTGATGATGATGATGAAGAAAAGAACAGAAGATAAAATGTTACTTTAGACCTGTCAAATTAGTTCGCGCCTGACGTGAACTGACGTATTTTAGGCCGCCATGTTTATAACCTCGTCTAAACTGTCTATGAAGTGTCTTAATTTGACAGGAGTAAACCAAAATGTTATCTTCTATCCTTTATAGAAAAAGGTGCACTTAACTTGTCTGGGTCCATATCTCGTGCGCATCTGGTTAGTCCGCGTTGATAATTACATCATGTTATCATTCATGTCAGCCCGACACAGAGTTATTAATCATACGGTTTTTCCATATTTTAGTATCAGTTTCAAAAACCAACAATGGTTAGGTACTAATATTTGGGCGCTAATATTTCGCTCAATGCGCAATTGTCGCCTGCGAAATTAAATTTTTCATTTTTTTGTAATTATAAACTAGTGTTTAACCGCAATCCCGCCTGATTGCGAGGAGTGATGCATTCGTTGATGGTAAAGCGTGCTAGTTTATTAAGAGCCTATTCCACTCAAAAAAACTGAGTGAATAGAAAGGAAGACAGCACCCAATAAACACGATGTTGCGTCAGGGGGAGATAGATCTTCCGTGTGCAGTTTCTGGCCTGCCATCGGACGCGTCCCCAGATGGCGTATAGGGGAACGGCCCCCAGATATGGGGGTTACCGGTTTTCCGGCGCGGACCAAAGCCAGACAGAGAGAGAAAGGACACCTCGCTAAAAAAACTTGGCTGTTGCGTCTTCTTGCACAAGAAGACGCACCCAGCCTGGCCCCTCCCTATGGAGGGACCAATGAGGGCCCGACTTTTAGGTGGTCATCGCCGGCGGTGGATTGGTTGCGCTACCAATCCTCCGGCGAATTCCCATGACCCTGCCACTAAGGCGACTTCGGTGTGTTTGTATTTCTATTATAAATGTTGATGAAACAATTAGCCTATAGAATAAGTAGACTGACCTATGATTTGTAAAAATATTTTTTTAAAAGTTGTCTTTTTGGTATTAATTGGAGAGTATTTTTGGCAAAATGATTGAGACGAAGATCAATACATATTTTGCTAAAATGTAAGTAATTGAATTGCGAGAAGCACAAGACCGGTTATCACGGAAAGCCTTGGGGAAGGCCTTTGTCCAGCAGTGAACCTCTATAGGTTGAAGAAGAGAACCGGTAGAAGGCCGCCGGCCGGCGGCTACAGGTCTGAACTGAAATGGATGCCCATTCGCCAAAGAAGAAATTTGCGAGCCTTAACCACGCTTTTCTCCCTTCTTAATTCGCCCACTCCTCCTTCTTATCTTACGAATCACTTCCAATATTTGTGTTCTTCACACAGCAAGAATCTGCGTTCTTCTAATAATCTTCTCTTACTCTGTCCTTCTCATACCTCTGACTTTGTTCACTCTTCATTTCATATTCAGTCAATTCTTTTGTGGAATGCGCTTCCTCTTGATATCAGGATGGCGACTAGTCGGTTTGCATTTAAGCGGAAATTGCAGAGTTATTTTGCGAATGGTTAGGGTAGGGTCATCTCAACATCCGTGTGCAGTTTCTGGCCTGCCATCGGACGCGTCCCCAGGTGGCGGATAGGGGAACGGCCCCCAGATAAGGGGGTTACCGGTTTACCGGCGCGGACCAAAACCAGATGCGGGGACCGCTTCGGCGGTCACACGTGCGGCGGGTCGGCCACCACTCGAGGTGGCTGACGTGACCCGAACTCCGGGTCACCGTCGGGCAACCCGGTCTCCTCATTGAGAGGAGCTGGGGGCCCCGTTTGCCTCCGGGCAAACGAGTGGGGCTAAGAGGAAGGACACCTCGCTAAAAAACCCTTGGCTGCTGCGTCTTCTCGCACAAAAAGACGTACCCAGCCCGGCCCCTCCCTGTGGAGTGGAGGGACCACTGTGGGCCCGCCCTAGGCGGGAATCGCCGGCGGGGGATTGGTAGTTAGGCTGTGCCATTTTCCCATGACCCCGCCACTCAGGCGATGTCGTTGTGCCGCTGTGGGTTTAGTGGGTATTCCCGGCTTCGGCTGGGCGAGTCCCACACACGCCCTTCGGGATATGGTGCGTAAATGCATTACCACAGCGTCAAAAAAAAAAAAAAAGTCATCTCAACACCTCTCTTACAAGTTTTATTTTTGTATATATTATAAGTATATATATATTAATAGTTTGTATATGTATATAGCTTATTTAAGTATTTGTTTAGATAGTGTTATGAATTTTTCTTTTCCTGTCCATTGTACCGTAACTAAAGCACCTGGCATCTAGTCTCTTCACCACCCGAGGTTGACTGGTAGAGAATGCCTAAGGCATTAAGTCCGCCTCTGTACATTTTCTTTGTGCGAAAGTTTAAATAAATAAATAAGAAGAAGAATTGAACGACATGATTGTCCGTTGGAGTCTGGTTATTGAACGACATGATTGTCCGTTGGAGTCTGGTTATTGAACGACATGATTGTCCGTTGGAGTCTGGTTATTGAACGACATGATTGTCCGTTGAAGTCTGGTTATTGAACGACATGATTGTCCGTTGGAGTCTGGTTATTGAACGACATGATTGTCCGTTGGAGTCTGGTTATTGAACGACATGATTGTCCGTTGGAGTCTGGTTATTGAACGACATGATTGTCCGTTGGAGTCTGGTTATTGAACGACATGATTGTCCGTTGGAGTCTGGTTATTGAACGACATGATTGTCCGTTGGAGTATGGTTATTGAACGACATGATTGTCCGTTGGAGTCTGGTTATTGAACGACATGATTGTCCGTTGGAGTCTGGTTATTGAACGACATGATTGTCCGTTGGAGTCTGGTTATTGAACGACATGATTGTCCGTTGGAGTCTGGTTATTGAACGACATGATTGTCCGGTGGAGTCTGGTTATTGAACGACATGATTGTCCGTTGGAGTCTGGTTATTGAACGACATGATTGTCCGTTGGAGTCTGGTTATTGAACGACATGATTGTCCGTTGGAGTCTGGTTATTGAACGACATGATTGTCCGTTGGAGTCTGGTTATTGAACGACATGATTGTCCGTTGGAGTCTGGTTATTGAACGACATGATTGTCCGTTGGAGTCTGGTTATTGAACGACATGATTGTCCGTTGGAGTCTGGTTATTGAACGACATGATTGTCCGTTGGAGTCTGGTTATTGAACGACATGATTGTCCGTTGGAGTCTGGTTATTGAACGACATGATTGTCCGTTGGAGTCTGGTTATTGAACGACATGATTGTCCGTTGGAGTCTGGTTATTGAACGACATGATTGTCCGTTGGAGTCTGGTTATTGAACGACATGATTGTCCGTTGGAGTCTGGTTATTGAACGACATGATTGTCCGTTGGAGTCTGGTTATTGAACGACATGATTGTGCGTTGGAGTCTGGTTATTGAACGACATGATTGTCCGTTGGAGTCTGGTTATTGAACGACATGATTGTCCGTTGGAGTCTGGTTATTGAACGACATGATTGTCCGTTGGAGTCTGGTTATTGAACGACATGATTGTCCGTTGGAGTCTGGTTATTGAACGACATGATTGTCCGTTGGAGTCTGGTTATTGAACGACATGATTGTCCGTTGGAGTCTGGTTATTGAACGACATGATTGTCCGTTGGAGTCTGGTTATTGAACGACATGATTGTCCGGTGGAGTCTGATTATTTTGGTGAAAACATTTTTTTTACTCTGTAAAAGAGTTCTATCATCGACTGTGCCGCCTCACAAACACCTAAAAATATTTCCATGAATGGGATTTCCCTAAGATTGTTATGTTAGGTACATTTAGTTATTATATATTTCGTTTGAGATCAAAAGCTTTTGAGATAAACCCAAATATATTCGTAGGTAACTGTAAGGAGAAAAACAAAGTTATGAAAACAATATTTGATCTGCGTTACTTACATACTCAATACTTCGATAAAACATAACATGTTGACATATATACTAGAGATGTACCGACTAGTCGCCGACTAGTCGGTTAAGCCGACTATTCGGCCGCTTTTGTAGTCGGCGAATAGTCGGCGACTAGTCGGCAAAAAACGCCGACTAGTCGGCTTTTTACTTTGTATGTATTTCGCATTAATATGTACTATATCAGGGGATCTGAAATGAAATAAAACCTTAACTATTCATTACTAGCTTTCCGCACGCGGCTTCGCCCCAGTGGACTTCGGTTATATCGCGCTTTTTGGAAATCTCGGGTATATCAATTTATTCCGGGATGAAAAGTATCCTATTGTTTAATCCGGACTTCTAACTTACTAACTTAGGTCCTTACATATGAAATTGGCGTTTTGTCGTAGGCACTGGCCACTTTGATCTCAAATATCTCCTCTTTGGTAATTGGTTTAGAACAAAGAGTATAATAATAATAGGGTAAGTTTAGAATTCCAAATTCAAATTTATACAGCTATTTACTCATCAATTTGTGTCTCGAAAACCGTAATCCTTTTGTTTCCTTTTTCTTTTGGTTTTTTCTCCGCGTCATTGAGTTTATAAAATGGAAAATTTAAAGTTTCGCGTTATTTACGAATATGAGTTCCGCCATAGGTTCCGCCGTGGCACCAGTGCTGCAGAAACGGGTCGAAGAATTAATTATGTGTATGACAGTGGTGTCGTTATAGAAAGCACAGTGAGTTATAATACAAAACGCCAATTTCGTAGGTAAGGACCTAATATCTATAACACCAACAAAACAAAATTAAGTATTACCTTCTTAAAATTGGTATTAATTAACAAACAAAAGAATATCTTCTTAAGTTAAATAAACATTTATTAATTGTTAATCAAATAAAAAGTAAGTATTTTATAATTACCAGCAGATTAAAAAATAAACATTCAATATTTTAAACACGAACTGTTTCAAGAAAAATAAAAAAGAAACATAGGAACTTATATGATTAACCGGACACAACCCAAAACAAAATGTCATATTTTTATAATAAAACAACAAAATCTCTTTACTACGACTGTAAAGAGGCCGACTAGCCGACTAGTCGGCCGACTAGTCGGCCTCTTTACAGCCGACTAGTCGGCTAGTCGGCTAGTCGGCCAAAGTAGTAGTCGGTACATCTCTAATATATACCAACACTCCAATCGTGTAACGCACTGTACTCGCAAATTGAACGATTTTGAAGCACATTAAGTACTTATAATCCACTAGCTTTCCGCCCGCGGCTTCGCCCGCGTGGAGTTCGGTTATATCGCGCTTTTTAGATTTCCCTCGGAAACATCAAATTTTTCCGGGATAAAAGGTAGCCTATGTTCTTTCTCAGGGGCTAAAGATTGTCTGTCCCAAATTTCATCAAAATCGGTTGAGAGGTTAAGCGGGAAAGCGTAACAGACAGACAGACAAACAGACAGACAGAGTTACTTTCGCATTTATAATATTAGTATGGATTTCTCTTTACATTCGAATAATCTCTCCTCACAACAATGTAAATAACGCAATGAATGCTGTTGAACTGTTAAAATGGAACCTATTGGCCATGGGGGTACCCAGGGGGGGGCGTAGGGGGGCAAACGCCCCCCTACGCTATGAACTCCCCCTAATTACTAATCAAAGTATCAACGGGGACTTTTACAAGATCATTTGCGTCTTTTTGCCGTACACACTACACAAAATCTGACCTGCCCCCCTAATTTTACTGCTACGGCTAATTTTCGAAGTGATTTTGACCAATACGGCATTAATCCTTAATTGATTGAATATAGATCTACATATCGCCCTTTACAGTATATGATTTAAATGGTTGTTTTCGAAACGGGGCAAACGTTAAAAAAATGTTATCTGGAGAGAATGAAAAGTATTCATCTGTCGGATGAGCGTCATGAGAGTCATGACCATCCCTATTGCATAAGGTATCAAGTGATCAAGAGGTCAACTGTGTTGATCAACAGGAACCGTAATTACACAACTACTTCCCAATTACCTACGGGTAACCCCAGCAGCTTTAGCTCCACAGATTTTATATAATCTCTCTAATATTAGCACATTTATCGAACCGGGAAATTTACGTTGAGAAAGACCAAGTGGTAACAGCTGTCAGTCGATCAAAAGTGAGACTAAGTCATAACCTATTGAGACTTGGCTTTTATGGATTTTTGTCGTCATAAGCCTGAAAGTTTGTCGAAAATGACAACCAGTCATACCAAAAGATATTGTGTTTCTCAGTAGTAAACTGGGTTTTGGAGTGGAGGTCAGATGGACCCTCGCTCCATGAAAACTACAGGTATCCGGCTGCATTCAGTCAGAATACCTGAATACCTGGAATCCTACTTGCTTAATAAACGATTTCATTTCATAAAAGTTTCCTCGGTGGTAGGCCATAACATCGGCTGACGGCATAAGTTACCACCCACAGACAGTCTTGCCGCCAAGCGATTCGTCGTGTTCCGGTTGTATTGGTGTCGTATTCTGCTTTATATATGTCTGGTGAAGCCGTACGGTGGACGGGTCTGAGCAGTTGTGTTGCGATGTGTGCCGGGTACGATGCGCCAAATGTTGTTGTGTCGGGAGTTTGGTCGTGAAGGGTCTCCAGATCAATCTCCCTCTGACGCAGCATCGTTGGTCGTGTTGTTGGGTTTAACATTGCATCACCACGCTCAACTGCCGTCTTCCTTCCCATTCACTAAGTTTTTTTGAGTGAATAGGTTCTTAATAAATTAGCGCGCTTTTCCATCAAAGATTGCATCACTGCTTACCATCAGGCGGAATTACGGTTAAGCACTAGTTTGTAATTACAAATCAAAAAGAATAGAAGCCGATACCAATTGGTGTTGACTCGTTATGTTAATACATCACTGCTTACCCCTGTTGATTAAAGGCATGATATAAAAAACCTCGTGTTATTAGCACAGGCTGTTGATATTACGTATGTTGCTGGGAAAATCAAGGGTTTTTTTGTCTTGTTTTGAATATCAATAAAACCAGTTTCGTAAACTCGCTAGAAATTAATTACTTTCTATTTGTAGGTTCGACTCAGAGGCTAGTTGTACCACTCGTCAAGGTACTGTAATAGATTTCATTTTTATCTTTACCTTACTGCCATAAACACCGTGTTTATTACTTGTTTAAGCTACCTTTTAAAAACACAACATTATTATGTGGACTACACACACGTTAAACAAGTGTTCAAGTTTTTGTCTTCGAAAGTTCAAGGTTAATAAATATATAATTATGTATTTTATAATGTTTTTTTTTCCTTATAGAGATCTACTACTGGGCAAAGGTCTCCCCCAAGGCTTTCATTGCTTTGGGAGGGTTTGCCATAATCCCCACGCTTGGCAGGCGGGTTGGGGATCGCAGTAATTAATCTGTTATTCTACAGGAGAAGCGCTGCTGGCCGCTTCCCTGCTGACAGTTCCCTTAGTCGCCTCTTACGACACACACCAGAGGATATGGGTTGGTACTATTCTAAGCCCGGTACCACACGGGCTAATTGTTATTTATGTTGTTAATAATATTTACATAATTTACAAAGTTTAAAAATCCTCCGTGGCGCAGCGGTCAACACGCCTGCCTGCGACGTGGAGGCCCCGGGTTCAATCCCGGCCAGGTCATGAAGGAAAACGATCTTTTCCTGATTGGCCCAGGTCTTGGATGTTTATTTATATAGGTATGTATTTATTATAAATATAGTATCGTTGAGTTAGTATCCCACAACACAAGTCTCGAACTTACTTTGGGGCTAGCTCAATCTGTGTGATTTGTCCGTACCTATTATATGTATTTAATTTATAATAAAATGTACAAGTCTATAAAATAGGAAGGGAATTAATCTGAGGGCATCATTAAACTAATCGTTTATCTGTCAACAGGATATGTGCCCAAATGTCTGGCATCATTGCCACGTTCTATTGCGATGCAGAATCTTTGGGCAAAAAATAGCCCAGCCCTCTGGTCACGTGAAGAGTCGACTAAACGCTTGGCGATGTCTCGAAATAGTAAGTTAATTGCACTCGGACCCCGTGGCCGTAGTGTTTCAACCCCAAACGGCTCAAACATATAACTTTTTTCTTTAATTATAAACTAGTGCTTTCCCGGAATCCCGCTTGATGGTAAGCAGTGATGCAATCGTTGATGGTAAAGCGTGCTAGTTTATTAAGAGCCTATTCACTCTAGTCTTGAATACACTCTAATTGTAGTCCGACGGAAACACCGCCGCTGGCAAATTGTTCCAGTCCCTCGAAGTACGCGGTATAAAAGAGGAGGCGAAACGCTTCGTCCGGATCGTAGAGGTGTTAACAACGTAAGGGTGAAAACTCGCCGTACACCGGGTCGTCCGATGGTGGAACGGAGATGGGGGAATTAAATCACGCAATTCCCTCGTAAACTCCCCAAAATGCATCCTATAGAACACCGAAAGTTCGAATGAGATTGGAGTATTGTATTATTGGAGTATTATATTATATTATATTGTATTATTATTGGAGTATTTGCGTCGTGTGAGGTTTTCCGCACTTACGGCAGCCGCCGCAGGACAGCTCACCGTATTTGGAAGATGAAATAATAATAATAATAATATTTATTTCATCAAGAAAGGATCAGATTTCACATACTTTGGCGCAAGAGTGTCGACACATGTTGCATCCCACACCAAAGATCTACCTAACTTCCAAGGCATTACAGTCATAAAAGGTTAATTAGGAAAACTTGATAGTTTTGTGTAATATTATAAGAGAACACGTAAGTCATGGTGGCCTAGTGGTTAAGACACCAGCCTCTCAAGTATGAGTATGCGAATTCGATTCCAGTGAGACACCATACAGCGCTATAGTAATTAGTGGTGGCGCGACTAGCGTGGCGGCGCAACCAGTAACATTCTGTGCACGCGTCCGAGTTGGTCGCGCCGCCAAACTGGTTGCGCAACCAAACGGACACCAGGTGAGTTATTCTTTAAAGAGCTGTATACATTTTGTTCGTAACGGTGACTGGTTGCGCCACCACGGTATTCCGGTGAAATAAAGCCTTAATATTACGGTTAGTGCGTACCGTTATTTCAGAGATTCGGTTCGGATACAGGGTACAACCTCTCTTAGTAATAGGATAGGTAACCCTGAAAACAAGATGATGACGTTAGTTCTGAATTTCGCCACACGTCCAAAAGATCCTTGGACATCTGTACTTGTTATGATTCGCTTCAACGTTTGCAACTCCGTGGAATGTAGGTAGGTAGGCATCGATTCCCAGAACACTTAACAGATGGCCCGCGCTCAGTGCGTTACTCATCGATGTGGAGATAATGTTACCTCGCTGGTTTAATAGAATTATCTTTCATTTATGACCAGTCCGGATGGAGAATAAATCTTTTAATACATGTTTTTTTTATATTATATGTATAAGTACTGACAGTAATGCTGTCCTCGACTTACATCGTTTTCATTTCGATTTACATGGAACAATGTTTTTTTTAGTAATTAATTATAAACTAGTACTTGACCGCAATCCCGCGTGATGGTAAGCAGAGATGCAATCGTTGATGGTAAAACTCGTTAGTTTATTAAGCCTATCCACTCAAAGAAACTAAATAAATAGATAGGAAGACGGCAGTTGAGCGAGGTGATGCAACGTTAAACCCAACAGTGTAGCTACCATGAGTTTTCATTACGAGACTCGATCGTCGATATCGAGCGCGTTTGGCGCTCTCATTGGTTGAGAGCTCTTACAACCTTGAAGCGGGCCAATCGATGAGTCAAACGAACACGATATCCACGATCGAGTCGCGTAATGTAAACTCATGGTAGCTACACAGCACGACCAACGTAACGATGCTCCGCCAGAGGGAGATTGATTTGGAGACCCTCCATGACCAAACTCCCGACACAACAACACAACTGCTCAGACCCGTGCGTACGGCTTCACCAGACATCATGCTGGAACACGACGAATCGCTTGGCGGCAACACTTTGTCTGGTGGGTGGTAACTTTTGCCGGCAGCCGATGTTATGCAATCCTCGACTTACATCGTGCCAAATTACGTCGAACAATGTTTTGACGTCAATTGTTTCGATTTCCGGCAAAGGATAATTCACTTGTGGAGCTTTCGCGAGGTCAATATCCGTGGGGCCTTTCTCCAGAATTAGCTTACTGACACTTTATATGAGTTCATATGTATAATAAGGTATTTGACTAAAAAAAAAACTGAGTAATTAGTCCGTCAGTCAATTTCCAAAAGATACTAGACACGTATTTTTACTTTTTTCATCTAACCAAAAAATGAAGACGACACAGCGCGTTGAAAACTCGTGTGACTTCACTGCACGCTACACTTTTCTTCGAGCAGTGATGTCAGCAGCCACCACTCCTGATCTTTGATGCCTTTTATATTATTGATCTGTTAAAACAAAATGACTGACTGAATGACGGACTACTTAAATAGAATCATTTTCTTTTTACCCAGGAAACATCCCTAATACTAACACCAGCCTCTCAAGTATGAGTGCGCGGGTTCGATTCCAGGCCAGGCTAGTACCAATGTAAGTATATCTTGGACACCAATGACTGAAGATGAAGGAAAACATCTTGAGGAAACCTGGACTAGTCTGAAATCGCCAACCCGCATTGAGCAAGCGTGGTGATTACGCTCAATCCGTCTCGGTATGGGAGGAGACCTGTGCCCAGCAGTGGGACTATAAAAAGGTTGATGATGATGATGATATAATTTTCTATTTTTTTTTCCAATGAATTAATATGTGAGCTGTCACGCCCTTTATGCCAGAGGCTTTTATTTAGGTAAGTAATAATTTTTTACTTATTTAAATTTCCATTTTTTTGGATTGATGGTATTTTGGCGTGGCTAGCTGGCATATGGTAAATAATTTTATTGTTGTTGTTTTTTCTTGTTTTCATCACTATACATAGTTGGTAAATAATTTTATTGTAGGTAGTTGCTTTTTCTTGTTTTCATCACTATACATACCTATAAGTTGAGCCAAATTCGATAAAGAATAGAGGTAAACTACTCGTTGCTAGGCAACGAGTAGTTTACGCCTAAAAGACAGATGTTAACAACCTTTTCTACATAGATGATTTTCATAAAAGTAATAATCCTACTTCCTACTAATCTAAACAGTTTATTTATGTTTAGATATTTATGACTTGCATAGAACGCTTAACCTATTTGAATGAAATATGACACACATGTAAGCTAAATTCCTAATAGGTTACATATATATTATGATTAGTCCATTTTTGAAAATATTACTGATATTATAATGCATGTGTTATGTAGTTGATATAAAAGAAATTAAAATACGCAAAATTGTATTGACAAATGCCTCAACTTTATTCATTGGTTGAATTCCACAAAATGTGTTTAATATCTGCATTTCATCCATCTTTCTTTTTTTGTAGGGCTGTCACGTAAAATGAATGACGATTTTTTAATGGTTTTTCTAAATACCAAGTTATTATGCATGTTCTTTTAGTGATTCTATTGAAATATGCTGCAATAGGAATTGTTAATAAATAGTTAGCATGTAAAAGACGATAATCATGTAAATAGCAGGAGATTTGTAAAACGTGAGTTGTGATAACCCTAAATTGGTTTGTTTACCTGTATTCTTTATGGAGCTTGGCGGGAATAGTTTTTTTTTAACTGACCAGACAGCTGTGCTGCTGGGGAGTTTGTTCCGCTACTTCTTCTTCCCAGCGAAAGAGTTTTCGCGTTTTGTGGGACTGTCTCATGTAATTCAAATAAAGAGTACCTAACATCCACTTTAGCATCAAACCCCTTTATTCACAAACGTTACTTAAAGTTAACTAGTGATTAGGGACTCTTTAACCATACACTTTTGACGTTTGCACGTCACTTAAGTTTAACCATCGTTTATGAAGACCCCCTTAAACACTATAATGTTTATTCATACAAACTTCATAGGCGTGATTGGTATTTAGATATGTATAAGGACGACAGCAGGTCAAGCTACCCTAAACTATCAAATATTCCCAATCATCCTTGAGCCTTAATGCTTTAGAGATAAAGTTGAAAATCTAATAAAGAAATATGACAGATTGTAGTAGCTCGATGTGCTGTCATCTGTACATACATACATTAACATATTTAAAACGATATAGTAACAATACTACTAGCGGTCGTTAAACCTTAAGAAAAACATTGCATCACCTCGCTCAACTTTTGAATAAACAAGCTCTAAATAAACCAGCGTGCTTTACCATCAACGATTACATCACTGCTTACCGTCAGGCAGGATTACAGTCAAGTTCTAGTTTATAATTATAAAAAAAAATCTGTGTAGGTACGGGACCCTCCGTGCGCAAGACCGACTCGCTCTTGGCCGGTTGTTGTTTCCTCCATTTAACGCATCATATCATAAAATAAGATACTACTAATCCAAGTTGTAAAAACAGTTCAATGTGGACAGGTCGGTCGTAATTTCCCACAACCGAAGGTCACCTCATAATAAATACTTTTACAAACACATTTGACCTTTTTTATTAAATAAATACATATTTGGGTTTTCCGTTTTCTAAAGATTCAAAATAACGCTGTCCAAGGTTGACAGATTGTAACCCAGAGCAAAAATTACTTGACTCCAATGTTATATTATCAAGCATATCATTAACTGCGCCCCATGGCGTAGCGGTAGCGAACGCGGCCGCTGCGGAATGAGGCGTGGGTTCGATCCCCGCGCAGTGCCAATATTTGTATGCATGAATATGAATATTTGCACTGGCCTGGTCGTGCCTCAGAAAGCACGTTAAGCCGTTGGTCCCGGTTGCCATACGAACATCTAGTGGCAGTCATTACGGGTTGTTGGAGCCCTCAAAAGTCCATCAATTGGTCTAACTGCAATGCTCCGATATCGCCTTCGAGTTGTGGAGGTCAGACGGCAGTCGCTTCACGGAAAATATCGAAGTTTAGCCAAAATCAGCAGTTAGACTGGTAAAGCGGACCTCTGACTCCAAAACTGAAAAAGCTTCGGATGGGACTGGGATTAACGCTGAGATGATGACATATTTGGGTTCTCCGTTTTCGAAAGTCTCATAATAACGCTGTCCAAGGTTGACAGATTGTAACCCAGAGCAGAAATTACATGACCCCAATGTTATATCAAGCGTATCATTAATAAATTGCGCCCGCGGTTTCACCCGGATATGTTTCGATCTATTGGAAATATCCGGGTAAAGAGTATTCTTTAAGGTAATCCTGTTTATAAACCACCTACATATGTGCCAAATTTTATCAAAATTGTTCGAGCGGTTTGAGCGTCAAGACTGGACAAACTAGTGTCAGACCGAATGTTCGTTGACGGTTGAGTTTCGGAAAAACCACGAGTTTAGATTAAGTTTTCTCGGTGGTAGGCCATAACATGGGCTGCTGCCGGCAGAACTTACCACCCACCAGACAAAGTCTTGCCGCCAAGCGATTCGTCGTGTTCCGGCATGATATCTGGTGAAGCCTTACGGAGGACGGGTCTGGGTACGATGCGCCAAATGTTGTTGTGTCGGGAGTTTGGTCGTGGAGGGTCTCTAGAGTAAATAGGCTCTTAATAAACTAGCCCGATTTACCATCAACGATTGCATCACTGCTTACCATCAGGCGGGGTTGCAGTCAAGTATTAGTTATAAAAAAAGTGTCCCATCGTTTGTGGAACAGCACCACATGACCACTCCAAGGTACACCTTGATTCCTGACCTTGGTGTTCTATGAGTCTTTACCTGAAGAGGGTTTCATTGCTAACACTAGTTTATAATATAAAAAAAATGGAAGCTATTGCTCCTGTGTAGTGACCCCGCTGCCGCTGGTAAGACTGGAGACTGACCCCAACATAGTTATAAAAAGGCTCTCAAGGAGTGTCGATAACATAACTTTATATGGAATACAATGACACATTGAGGTTTATGTTAAGGTCGCATAAATTTATATGTACCTGTCATTAGATACATAATCAGCCCATAATGTACCCACTCCTGGAACACAAGCCTTCTGAGGTGAGAGTGAGCCGTAATCTACGACGCGTGCCCAGTGCGGGGTGGTAGATGTCACATGTCTTTGAAGTATTTTCTCTAAGAAATGCCGGTTTCTTCACGATATTCCCTACACCGTTTTGAGAGCAGTTGTGAAGTAAAACTCCTGACGGGGTTCGAACCTACCACCCAGAACTTGTAACTCATGAAGTCATGTTTAGTACCACCCACCAGACAAAGTCTTGCCGCCAAGCGATTCGTCGTGTTCCGGCATGATGTCTGGTGAAGCCGTACGGAGGACGGATCTGAGCAGTTGTGTTGCGATGTGTACCGGGTACGATGTGCCTATTGTTGTTGTGTCGGGAGTTTGGTCGTGGAGAGTCTCCAGATCATCCTCTGGCGCAGCATCGTTGGTCGTGTTGTTGGGTTAAACATTGCATCACCTCGCTCAACTGCCGTCTTCCTTCCTATTCACTCAGTTTTTTTTTTAAGTGAATAGGCTTAATAAGCTAGTGCGTTTTACCATCAACGATTGCATCACTGCTTACCATCAGGCGGGATTGCAGTCAAGCACTAGTTTATAACTAATAAAAAAAAAAAAAAAAATTCTGTCACTAAACATGAGCTTGGCTCTGAGAACGATTAAGAGGGAACTCTAGCGTTGCTTTCTCTATACAAACGTATTCCGCTGTTTACTTCGTGGATAATGCTGCTTTAGAGCATTAATTTTTTTTTTCTACAATTTTACACCGTGATTATACGCCCCTATCATTGGATTTTTTCCGAAACTTAATTAATAAAAGAAATACGATACTTCAAAATCGCGAAAAATAACCCATTTTTACATGACTTGTTCATGTTCCATAGTCCATGTTTAGATGACTAAGACAAAACGTGATAAGTTTTTGACAAAAAAGAAAACACAGGTAAACTTTTCATATAAATTTTGATATGAAAATAATTGAGATCTGTGGTGTTTTGAAAAAGAAAACAGCGGAATACGAAACGTCTTTTGGTCAACGTTTTTGTTGGTAAAATCAGCCTGAACGACAACGGTCCTTTTCGCACTTTAACGGGAGAGGTTGGAAACAGCGCGACGGCAATAGTTTCTTCAAATACATCCTATTTTCGCACTTTAACGGGAGAGGTTGGAAACAGCGCGACGGCAATAGTTTCTTCAAATACATCCTATTTTCGCACTTTAACGGGAGAGGTTGGAAACAGCGCGACGGCAATAGTTTCTTCAAATACATCCTATTTTCCAAGTTCCTCGGCACTAGAGTCCCCTCTTAATACTTTTATGATGAAGACCAAGCGCACAAGATGGTTGAACTTCCAGATGTAGATTTAGAGATCCGCGTCTGAGTGAGAGTACGGCCATTGTTGTGTGAGGTGATGTGAGCAGATACTACCAAAATATCATTTACTTAGTCATTGTTTCTACAAACTTTTTTTTTTTTTTTTTTTACTTATTATAAACCAGCGCTTGACCGCAATCCTGCCTGATGGTAAGCAGCGATGCAATCGTTGATGGTAAAGCGCGCTAGTTAATTAAGAGCCTATCCAATCAAAAAACTGAGACAATAGGAAAACAGATGGCAGTTGAGCGAGGTGATGCATTGTTAAACCCAACAACACGACCAACTATGTTGCGCCAAAGGGAGATTGATCTGGAGACCCTCCACGACCAAACTCCTGACACAACAACATTTGGCGCATCGTACCCGGCACACATCGCAACACAACTACTCAGACACGTCCTCCGTATGGCTTCACCAGACATCATGCCGGAACACGACGGATCACTTGGCGGCAACACTTTGTCTGGTGGGTGGTAACTTCTGCCGGCAGCCGATGTTATGGTCTACCACAGAGAAAACCCGTTTATAACTGATCCCTGAGAACGTGTGTGGTGAAGTAACGCGGGTAGCTCCAAATAGAGTCGTGTTAATCCGTGCGTGTGCGCATGTCCAGCTAATGTCACTGTGGTATGTTCGGGAAAGTTTAGATAAGCATATCGCTACAATATATTTTTACATTTTTATCTCAAAATATGAATAAACAGTTTAATTATGTATTATAATTTATAGTTTTGGTATTTTAAAGGTTGTTTGTGACTTCAAGGTAAAAACTGTTTATTATACTGTATGTTATTGTCGTCCTCCGTGGCGCAGCGGCCAACACGCCTGGTCTACCTTTTCCTGATTGGCCTGGGTCTTGGGTATATATGTGACGGCGTAATATTACTCTACTATTTTTTAAGTCGATTAATCGGTCGGTATTCGGATGAATTATGATATATGTATATTAGATAGTATTTTAGTTAGCAATTCTTAAAAAAAAAAACGAATGAACGAACGTATTGAAAACGGTGGGACATTTTACAGTAATGAGCAGCTCACTCGTAGTCCAAAGAGTTAGAGACGGACAAACAAACAAACAAGCAAACATACAAGTGAAGCTAATAAAAAGATGATGCTTTTTTAACAAACTATATTCAAGTTTCGTTTAAAGTAAAAAATAACGTATTACGTACGTATAATAACGAATTTTTATTATAAAGTGTACCCGAAAAACAACCTTTTCCAATCTGTGTCTAATGCGGTCATCATGAATGCACTAATATCTTATCTATTGTTGGCAGAAGCCAGTCAGTTATAATTACATGGAAATATTCTTACATCAAGCGTGTAAATAACCGTTTTCTTAATAACTAATTACTAATTATACATGCATGCATGACTAACTATGCAAACGATACAATGTCTCAGGATAACTGTGCTTAAACTGTCGTTAAGAATGCACCTTATCTCAATGGTATAAGGTTCAATATTGAGTGACATGTTTTAAGTATCAACCCCTGCCCAAGCCCTGTATCTTGAGACCTTGGCATTGAAAAGGTACGATATAAAAAACGCATTGCTAGACCTAGGATGGCCTATCGAATGGTACAATGGTTTCATCAATATTGACAATGAAGTGTCGTCATGGAAATTACTAGAAACTCGTCGCCTGTGAAGTACCTGTAGGTACCTGCGGAACGTACCCGAAATTAAGCGCTATTATTATTACGTCTAGACTAATCTGGAATGTTCGATGAGCTTGCATATAAAAAGCGGTGTGGCTCAGCGAATGAGTTAGTCAGCATTTGACTATCAAAGCGAAACACAAACAAGCGATAAAGAAGAAGCGATCTTTGAGAACATCTACAGCGACAACTGCTACAAGCACTTCAAGGACTACGTGAAGTAACTTGTGTGGTGTTGTTGTGTGTGTACGACACGGACTTCGTGGACATAAGGGAGGACTTCGGTGCAACATCAGCTACGTTCTACTTGTCATTGAGAACATCTACAGCGACAACTGCAACAAGCACTTCAAGGACTACGTGAAGTAACTTGTGTGGTGTTGTTGTGTGTGTACGACACGGACTTCGTGGACATAAGGGAGGACTTCGGTGCAACATCAGCTACGTTCTACTTGTCATTGCCTACTACCGACTGAGCCACGGTTGTCAATAAACTTCGCAACCCTTAACCGGCATTTTAATACCCCTAGCCAGTAACAGTTACAATAGTGAACGTACGAAAAGTCCACTCTGCAATCAGCATTATATTTTTATTGTTTGATGTCATTTATGATGTCATTGTTAACAAACTAAACCAAATTTCAGTTCAGTGCATCTAGCAATGCGTTTTTATATCGTACCTCAACAATGCCTAGGTCTCCAGATGTAGGGCTTAAAAGTTACGTACGGCATGTCATGTAATATTGAACCTTATGCCATTGACATAAGGTGCATTCGTAACATAACTAAAAACAATTGCAAATCAGATTCAGCCGTGCGTCGTATCTGTACAGGAAGTGCGTCACGCAAGTACCCCTTGCGTGATAGTCATTGCTCACCAGCAATGGCGTTCATTATGGCAGTTCATTTTTTTTTTATTATAAGCTAATGCTTGACCGCAATCCTGCCTGATGGTAAGCGGTGATGCAATCGTTGATGGTGAAGCGCGCTAGTTTATTAAGCCTATTCACTGAAATTAGCGAATAGGAAGGAACACACGAGTTGATGTAATGTTAAACCCAACAACACGACCAACGACGCTGCACCAGAGGGAGACTGATTTGGAAACCCGTCACGACTAAAGATGGGCGGGTGGGTAAAAAATGGGTAGGTAAAAATTGGTAAAAAAGGGTAGAATAGGTAAAAATTAAAAAATACCCATGTTTACCGGGTATTTATAATAAATACCGGGTATAAAATGAATTGTTATTTAATTGGCTTCGTCATCAATACTACGATCAGGTACTGGAGTGCTTTGGGGTCCTACCACCATCTTTGGGACCCAAGTTAACCCCACCTGCTGACGGTGCACCCGCTGACTTACGGATAGGGTGCTGACGCCAGTTTTCCCTTCGGAGCTGAGTGGTCTGACAACAGTCGCACTCGTAAAAGCAAAACAAGCCAAACTATTATGCATAGGAAAGGAAGAAATGCACGTGACACAGTTCGGGCGCCGCCGCAAACGGCGCGCAGGAGCTACGCCCGACTCCTGTGACCCTGTGACCTGTGGGCTAGGTCTAACGTGTCAGAGGCGGATACGGCTGAAAAAGCGAGCCAAAACCAGGAAAATCAGTTGTGCTTTTCCTGGTGTGGTGACGCCGAAAGTATGTTGTTCTGGATCCAGCTCGAAGGACAGTTTCACGGGATACCGTTATCCCAGTGAGTGGTTCTGGGTGGTGATTTGAACAGTCATGTGGGTGAGAAGAGTGTCGGGTTGAGCGTGTTCACGGCGGCTTTGGGTACGGCGGCCGCACCGCAGAAGGAAACAACATTCTCCAAACGTGTGCAGCCGCTAACCTTGCAATCGTGAACACCTACTTCAAAAAGAAGCAGGAGCACATTGTCACCTTTCGCAGCGGGCGAAGCGCTACCCGAATAGACTTTCTACCGACTAGGAGACACCATATCGGCAAAGCAGCCAACTGCAAAGTCATAGCCGGTGAGAGTCTCACTGGACAATACCGCCTCCTTGTCATAGATCTCTGCGTAACGGCCCATCGTAGACGTGTAGAGCACTGCCGGCACCAGATTTGGTGGCGGCTGCTTGATGAAATAAGTCCTAGGAGTTCGCATCGGTTATTAGAGACAAGTGCGCTGGACCGATGAAGAATATGTCCAAGACCATTGGGGCAGGATCCAGGCAGCTATTATTGGGGCGGCGCGGGTGGTGCTCGGAGTCTCTAAGGGCGGCCGCAAACGTGAAAAGGAGACCTGGTGGTGGGACGACACAGTCCAGAGGAAGACTAGGGTGAAGAAAGCCCTCTTTAAAATGTGGCATCCAGATCGTGACGCATATAAGGTTGTCAAACGTGCCACTAAAAGAGTTGTAGCCAGAGCCAGAGCCAGACCACTTGCAAGCGCTTTACGAGAAGTAGGAATCATTTGAGGGGCAAAAGATCTTTTCCAAATTGGCATGTTCCAGGGTCAAAGCGGCATAGGATATATCCAAGTGCCGTTGTGTAAAAGACCCTACTGGCAACCTGCTATGCAAAGGCCTCACGGTGAAGGAGAAATGGCGCTTGTACTTCCACGAGCTGCTGAATAAGCAGCACCAAGAGGTGCAGACACCGAAATTCATTCCAAATCTTGAATTAGTGCCCCCGATAACGCCCGAGGAAGTCCAAACGACTTTTCGGCAAATCGGAAAGCTGTCGGAACTGCCGGACTCCCCATTGAGGCCTGGAAGGCGATGGGTCCTCGCGATGCGGGCATGTTAACTAACTTTCTGAACCGCGTGTTCCTGATCGGCAAAATTTCAAGCCAATGGGGACTGAGTATTATTACTCCAGTCTTCAAAGGCAAGGGCTCGGTACACACCCTGAAGAATTTTGAGAGGATTATAGACTCAGATTCGGCAGGAGTATGCTGTCTTGGGAGTGTCAATATGGGTTTCGTCCAGGGTACGGAACCATGGATTCTATATTAACACTAAGGTTCACCATGGAGAGATACAGATTGAAGAACACGCCTCTATATATTGCTCTTTCTATGTAGAAAGAGCATATGCAGTCCCCATACAGGCCTCAGCATCCATGATCCACCTCCCTGGTTGCTCATGTATGCTGAGGCGATATCCTCACTGTGACTGTCCCCTGTCCGCATCGCGCTGGCTGACCCGGACAGTTGGAGCGGCGTGTGAATTAGGCGGCTGACCTGTCCCACTGGACCCGACCCACAGTGGCGGGCCAGCATCAATGGAGGATTGCGGAAGCAGTTTTCGTTCTCGCAACCCCCCGGTGTAGGTGTGAGATGAAACACTGGGGTGGTTTTCAATCATTAAGATTCCGACAGACCCGTCGCCCGCCCCAGGGCGGCGGACATCGCATGAGGATGTTCCACCCCGGAAACAAACAAAAAAAAGGATTTCGGGGCGGCGCCGGCAGCGGCGCGGGAGCCGGGCGGGCATCGAAGACCTGTTCTCGAAACTAGCGGGCAGATCGCGCGTCACTATAGCCGCGTAGTATTGTGTTCACGATTGTGTCGACGAGATATTTGTTTTTATTCGCGAATGAAATGTTTGAACAATGGCGGCAACAGCTTTTTCATTCAAATTTATTCCTAACGCTCGATCACCGCTTGCCTTAAGTACACCGCTCGCTGCCCGCCACCGCCCCGCTGTGCCGCGCCGCTGTTTTCGAGAACCTGTCCGTTTGATTTAACGCAGATCCTGCCGCTCACTCGCCGCCGCCGCAACGCTGCCCGCAAGATTCGAGGCAGAGGCCTAAAAAGAAACCGTGGCCCAGGCGCACAGGCACACACAGGCACAGGCCTAGAGCGGGAGAGGTCATTTGACGATTTCTCATCCAGAACAAAAAAATGGTAGTAGGCTATTTGACAGTATTCATTTTTTTTGGGATTTTTGCTTTAATTGCATAAAATGAGGGTTCTTTATGTCATTTACACGAGTTTTAATAAAAAATACAATAAATGAGTTTGAGTTTGAAAATAATAACAATTAATACATACAAAACACAAAAATATGTTTAGCTTTTTGTTTCTCGCGCCACACATTGTGAAACGATCCGGATTGGCTAATGTCGCGATGACGTCATACGCGCATCAACGCTTGTTTTCGGCAAACTTATAAACTGTTTTTTGGGGGTTTTTATCGATTTATTTGTACAACCCGGTACAGCACACCACTTGTAAACCATTTTATTAGATAACAACAACAAATAATAAATAAAAACAAACACCACTGAGAACCGAAAACCGCTTGTGACGTCAATTACAAAGCTCGACGCCATATTGCTGAATAAATCGTTTTCGCGGCTTATTTGAATTTTGAATTTTTATTTGCATATTTCTTACGAAATACGTATTTAAAATTAAAAAAAATACTTTCGGTGAACTTCTTAACCGCAACCAAGTAATTCGAGATAAAAATTATAAATCTGTCAAATAGCCTGTTCCGTAGTGGCAGCCCGTGTAATTCAGATTTTGTCGAGTTTTTTGCAATTTACTGGTCAGTGTCAGGTTGTAACTTGATCAAAATATGATCTGCGATAATAATAACGATGTAACTACGGATCTACCCTAAATTAAACTGATTATAATTTTTACCCGGTAAAAATTAAAATTGGGTGGGTAAAAATAGGTATAAATGGGTATTTACCCATAGTTCGGGTTTTTACCGGGTAAATGCCCATCTCTAGTCACGACCAAACTCCCGACACAACAACATTTGGCGCATCGTACCCGTCACACATCGAAACACAGTTGTGATCTGAGTAGTTACTCAGACCCCGTACGGCTGGTAACTGGTTACGTTACGTTTCTTGAAATAGTGTTTGTAAAATATTTTCTGTCCTTTTCTATTACGGTCGACGGCTATCTTCGGAAATTCCGATAAATTGACTTGTAGATAAGTTCGTCTTTGTACCTTGTGCGAAAAGTGTGAATAAATAACTCGGTCAGGGCTCAGAGGTCGAGTGATAAGAGGATATCGAAGCAGGTTGCTCTGTGGATGGGTCCATCGACAATCTTTAAATAATGAGACCCCTCTATGTCTCGGAAAACTTGTTCAGCCGTTTTGACAGTGCTTACGGTTCATCTGAAGCCCAACAGTCTAGAAACCAATCTTACAAAGGCTTATCGTAACTGGGTTGGTAGCTAGATCATCATTTTCATCATCTCAATCACATGAAGTCCACTGCTGGACTTAGGCCTCCCCCAAGGATTCCCGAAAAGAACGGTTGGACGCGGCCTGTATCCAGCGCTTCCCTGCGAAGTTGGCCAGATCATCCGACCACCTAGTCGGTGGGTGTCCGACGCTGTGCTTGCTGGTACGTGGTCGCCATTCAAGAGCCTTTCTGCCGCATCGACCATCGGCTCTACGTGCTATGTGCCCCGCCCACTGCCAATTCAAAGAGCTAATCAGCTGGGCTACGTCGGCGACTTTAGTTTTCTACGAATCTCCTCAATCCTGGTTCGATCACGTAGAGAACCACCTAGCATAGCTCTCTCCATAGTTCACATATTCCTTTATGCAGATAGATATACCTAATACTGGTAATCTGCTACCTTGGGTTGACCTGGAATTCTACCTTAATAGGACTGTCCTTTAGAAGGCTTTACGTCCTTTCCGAGGCACGGAAAAGTCTTGACATTTACTGTTTATATTTTTTTATATAATTATAATCCGCACTCCCGCAATTATTGATGGTAAAGCGCGCTAGTTTATTAAGAGCCCATTCACTCTAGCCTTGAAGACACTTAGGTCCATATTACAGAACGTCATTTAAAACTCAAGCTCTACTTCGTAGTCTCGTTTGAAGCCCTTTGATTGGTTGAAACTAGTTTTAAGTAATGCTTAAGCAGAGACCAATGCTTGAGTTTCCTTCTGGAATACGGACCTTAAATTGTAGTCCGACGGAAACACCGCCGCTGGCAAATTGTTCCAGTTAATCGTAGTTGTGTCAACAACGTGAGGTTGGAAACTCGCCGCAAGACGCGCGACGGGCCGTACGCAAATGGAACGGAGATGGGGGAATTAAATCATGTAATTCTCTCGCACACTCTCCAAAACTCATCCTATAGAACACCGACAGGCTTCGCCTGTGCTGCAGGCTTTCGAGACCGTTTTGAGTTAAATCTAGGTCGCCAATTAGCCTCTTCGCACGCCTCTCCACTGAATCCAAAGTTGCCAGGTGGCATTTTGCAGCACCAGCCCAAATGTTGCTGCAGTACTCCACATAGATAGTTTCCCATCCATGAAAAGACTGCGACAAGTGAAGCTTAACCTTCAGACGACCAGTGCGACTTTTTAATTAGCGTTGTATCTAAAAATACGCTCGTCTGACTGCAGTATCTTCCCGAGATGCTAAAATGGAATATGTGTGAGATAAGTATATATATGAATTGGAATCAGGAATGAGGAGTGCCTCTTGATCTTAAATTTAATTTTCGCATTTTAGGCCATACTTTATGCCCAGACAAGAAATAGATGTCTCGGTTTAAAAATACTTGCGAGATAAGAGGGACTTTTTAGTTCACTGCAATTTGAACTCTCTACGTTAAGTCGAAGGTTGAGTTTCCAACAGCGCCTCCTCCCAGTGTCAAATAAAACCCGCCGTATTTTCTACTCTCGACGCTAAGTATAGTTACGTAGTATTCTATAATCTGTGGTATAGTGTTGAAAATCCAGGATTCCGTCGAACCAGCCTTTTGACTATAAAAATCTACCCGTGAATAATGTACAGACGGCAGCACATCGAGGTCCTACAATCTGTCAGATTTCTTTATTAGATTTTCAACTTTATCTATAAAGAATTAAGGCTCAAAGTTAATTGGGAATATTTGACAGTTTCGGGTACCTTGACCTACTGTCGTCCGTACCACATTATCTCTTGTGTGGTCTGTACTTTCATTGACCTGTGCGCCACCAGAGGCTTCAATGCTTTGGAGTAGGGTTGTAACGGAGGCTTGTTAGCGGAGGCGGAGGCGGAAGCGAAGATACGATTTCTTGCGGAACTTCCGCAGTAACAGAGGCGGAGGCGAAGCTCCGTTACAACCCTACTTTAGAGATAAAGTTGAAAATCTCATAAAGAAATCTGACAGAGAGCTTGATTGTGCTGTCTGTACACCGCCTAAGTCTAATAACATTAGTAAGTCCCATCAAAATCAGTCCCGCCGGTTCGGAGATAAACCGGAATAAATCAGAACAACCCAATGTGAGTCGGACTCGTGTAGGAAGGGTTCCGTACCATTTATCTATGCAAAAAAAAACCACTGTTTTTAGTATTTGTTATTATAGCGACAAAGAAATACAACAATGAATACAAAGGTGATGTATTTCAAGAAAAGAAATAGATCTGTGATTCACCAAGCGATTGGTCGTGTTCCGTGATGTCTGGTGACGGCGCGCGGCGTACGGAGGACGTGTCTGAGCAGTTGTGTTGCGATGTGTGCCGGGTACGATGCGCCAAGTGTTGTTGTGTCGGGAGTTTGGTCGTGGAGGGTCTCCAGATCAATCTTCCTCTGGTGCAGCATCGTTGGTCGTGTTGTTGGGTTTAACATTGCATCACCTCGCTCAACTGCCGTCTTCCTTCTTATTCAAGTTTTTTTTAAGTGAATAGGCTATTAAGCCTATTCATTTAAAAAAAAAAAGCGCGCTAGTTTATTAAAACTAGCACGCTTTTCCATCAACGATTTCATCACTGCTTACCATTAGGCGGGATTGCAGTCAAGCACTGGTTTAATATAAAAAAAAACACGGTCACGAACCAACCTGCTGACAGGCAGACAATCGAATCTTAGTAACAAGATACCATTTTTACCCTAAAAATTTTGATTTGTACCACATCTATACTAATATATATATACATATAAAGCAGAAAAGTTTGTATGTTTGTTTGAACGCGCTAATCTCAGGAAGCACTGGTCCGATTTGAAAAATTCTTTTTGTGCTGGATAGCCCATTAATCCAGGAAGGCTTTAGGCTATATAACATCACGCTGCGACCAATAGAAGCGGAGCATAGTCGCTGGCGGCAGCTAGTATTTAATAAATACTTTCATAAACAAGTGTTTAGTAGAAAAAAAAACATAATCGATTTAGTCATTAAGAGACCACACAACTAGCAACGTCGCAATTTAGTGTGATATTTGGTGATTTCCAATTTTTATTACTAAACTGGAAATATATTTTAAAAATGTGTTCTACTATTTAGAATTAGGAGAAAAGTGTCTAAAAGGTAAGAAATCATTCCGTTTATAGATCTATTTACCATATATGCAAATAATGCATTGGACACTAATTGCAAGGCGGTAATTTCATAATAACTGTAAACATTACGGTTACTTATTTGTTATCCACTATTCACCTGATTCTAAAAAGTTAGTGGAACACATTTTTAAAATATAGCTCCAGATTAATCATAAAAAATTAAAATCATGAACTATGTATGACACTAAAATGCGATGTTGCTCGCCGGGATGCGACCCCTCTCCCGCTTCCCCGCGCGTCGCCCCGCTTTCGCCGTAAGCGCTGAGTAGCGATAGCATCTTTGTAACAATTGTCTAAAAATAGTTAATCCCCTGTTGTTATTACTGTTTCTGTGGAGATTGCTATGTTATTTTTTTATGTTTGTTTTTTACGCGTTAGTGAAGTCTGTAGGTTGCACCAGCATTATATTTCAGTCCATATGTATCCATGAGTAAAATGACCTAATATTATGACGCTTTATCATCAAAACGACCTTTTATTAACATAAAAAAATCTATATTTTTTTTTAATATAATTCTCGTTTTTTGCAAATGTTACCGTCCAAATGACGTCACAGGGCGAGGTGCACAGTTAAGTCGCGCGTGTTGTAAACACAGATACCTACACACATTAAACTTATAACATGCCTCTGTATTTGTCGGTGAGTGAAAAACCTTATCATATTCCGGCCGTAATCCCCATTTTTTGCTGTCCGGAGCTAATCTCCTGCCACACATCTCATATCAATCAGTCTCTTTCTAACATCTTTCACAAAGATCACCCATTATTTCTTTAGTCATCACCATGGACTTTAGTTTTTTTTTTTTATATGTATATATATAACTTGTTTGACATTGCGAGATTGGCAGTTGAGAGTTGTCATGCTCACTCAAATGTCTTGCTGATGATGGCGCGTGTTGTTGGGTCATTTGGTTCCCTTCAATATGGTTTAGCTAAGTGGGGCTGATGCGCGTCATGCTCGTGAACGGGGGCCGTCAGTGGAGACTGGTCATCTCTTAGCTGCGAGTGGGCTTAATTCATTTTTATATTTTAATTAATTTTACATTGTGCTCACATGATAGAAGCAACATAAATATGTAACGAAGAAATGTAACCCATATATTATGATTTTAAAAGAGTGTCCATGGAGTTTCTTGCACGTTCTTCTCCATAGAGATCTACGCTTTGTAACGTGCAATTTAGCTTCACTTTTCTTGAACTGACCGACATTGACTATTCAAAAGTACCAAGTGATGGTTAATTTGAAATAAATGATTTTGATTTGATTTGAGTCCTACGCTACTTTATACAGTCATCAACATTAAAAAAAAAACTGGCAGTATGAGAGTTTGACTCGTGGACGAAAGAATAAGTACGATTACAAACAACAAATATCCGTTTATAGTATTTGCTGTAATTGCAACAACAAAATTACAACATCTGTGCAAATTACAACCATCTAATTATCACCATTCATGAGATAAACAAACAGTGTCCCGTTTTTAGCCTTTGTATACGGAACTCTAAAATACGTCAAAATAATGGTAACTCTATAACCAACCTTAAACGCGCCTCGTCAATATGTAGCAATTCCAATGTAATAGTTGAACACAATCCACTTTTAACTGCTAAAGATCTTAAAACTAACACTAAAACTGTACACTAGGACACTTGTTAAGCCATTTTGTTACACATCACATAATTTGTGCGTAAAAAGTTTGTTTTAAAATACACAGCGACGCACCAGAAGGCACAACCACAAGCGATCTCGACGTCAAACGTCAAACTACGTCATAGACTAACTTGCTGTTATGGGTGTTGCCAGAATAAAATTTTAATTCGCACGGAACACAAGTTATGAACAGTGGTAATTAAATGTGTACAGTTGTTTCAAAAACTGCTACAATTTATATTTTATATAGAAACTAGCTTTCCGCTCGCGGCTTCGCCCGCGTGGAGGTCGGTTATATCGCGCTTTTTAGATTTCCCTCGGGAACATCAATTCTTTCCGGGATAAAAGGTAGCCTATGTTCTTTCTTAGGGTCTAAAGATTGTCTGTGCCAAATTTCATCAAAATCGGTTGAGAGGTTTAAGCGGGAAAGCGTAACAGACAGACAGACAGACAGACAGACAGACAGACAGACAGACAGAGTTACTTTCGCATTTATAATATTAGTATGGATAATTAACATTAAAAAAGTGTTGCAGAGAAATCGTGAGATGCTAGTTTTTTTTTTTTTTTTTTTTAAGCAAGTTCGTTAGTTTTAAATGCTTCTATTTTATTACAAACATATTTTTAGTTTCAATGTATCCCAAATATTGTCTTTTTGTTTCTTTTAGAAGTTATTTTTGAAGTGAAAATACGAAAAATGTCGTTTGTTGACGTCACCCATACTGATGGTATCAGCATATCTGCGACTATGAGTATAACGTGATGCGTTTTTGCTTAGAGTGCCGATTGGTAGAAAACGCAGATTCGTGTTAAAATAATGAGTAAGGTTTCGTATCTAGCCATCCATTCTTACAAACGTTCCCGTTAATGTAGGATAGTAAGAATTGGATGATAAAATAAAAGAAATGCAGTTTAATCGTGCTAAAAGAAATTAATTAATTTTGAGTGTTCAGTTTTCATAACAAACTATCAAAATTAATATTTGAACAAATTACTATTATTCTCATATTGTTACCAATTTCCCTATAAAATGGTAAATTTTATTACCCTGGCAACATTAACATCTGGTTATTTTCGAGCAAATTGACACGGATGTAACATAACCATGTTACTGATACCTACAAAGACGCCTCTATTGTAAGGAAATAAAGACTATTCTTGTCTATTATTATAATTGACTAACTTTGTCACTGGCGTAACTGGAATGATTTTGCCAAATCAATTTGCATTTGTTGTAGTACTTAATGCTATATTAATAAAGTAGAGATTCGTTTGAATGGTGTGTATTGTAATGTTGGGTAAATAAGTGTGTGCAAGACGAGTTCTGAGTATAGTATTATTGAGGTCTTTCTTACTATGTTGACTTCGTCCTTGGTTTGCAAAATCGCAAATTAAACTCCTTATCGGTCGGCCATTTTATTTGGCACTTAAATTCATCTGAATATTTATTTATGAATTGGTAAAATCTATTGGCGGCATACATTTTTTTCTAAGATTTTCAAAGGATTTTTTTGGTTTTCGTCTCTAATGGTGTCAATGGTCTCCCGATCTTCTCCACAGGTACTTGCAAGGCTTTGTAATGGGTAACTGGCTTTACCTTACTCATCATCATCTCAGTGTTCATCCCAGTCACATCCGAAGCTTTTCAGCTTTGGAGTCTGGGCCTCTGGGGCTAACTGCTGGTTTGGCTAAACTTCGATATTTTCCGTGAAGCGACCGCCGTCTGACCTCCATAACCCGAAGGCGATATCTAAGCACTGCAGTTAAACCAATTGTTAGACTTTTGAGGGCTCCAACAACCCGTAACGACTGCCACTAGATGTTCGTATGGCAACCGGGACCAACGGCTTAACGTGCTTTCCGAGGCACGACCAGACCAGTGCAAATATTCATATTCATGCATACAAATATTTGCACTGCGCGGGGATCGAAACCGCGCGCTTCCATGCGCAGCGGCCGCGTTCGTTACCGCTACGCCACGGAGGATGTCGCTACTTACTACTGCTGCTACTACTAGCTTTACCTTACTGATAATTGAATTTTTTTTTTCTATGGCGAAGTACTTTTTTTTTAATTTCTTTTTTTTATGGCACTGGTCCTGTCTTGTTTGAGTTCGAATCATTTTCTGAGGCTTTTTAAACCTAACAAGTTTGCGGTTTCTTAATTTAATTAAATTTTCAGTATTTATAAATAATTACAGACGCTAGCACATACATAAGCTACAGCAGTCAAATTTCTTTAGTAGATTTTTAACTTTGTCACTATAGCATTAACGTTTAAAGTTGATTGGAAATAATGTAAGAGATATTTCAGTACTAACGCGCCATCTACCCCATCCGAAAGATCGTTATCAAAAGCTACCTCTATTATTTATCAACAAAGAAATAGACTAAAAAGACCTTCTTTACCAGAATTAATTACTTTTCCTTTAGTCAATTGATAAAAACTATTGTCCCTAATATGTAATACATAATTTGATCTGTTTCTTAATAAGTAAATTGATAAATTCCGAATTCTGTTACACTGTATTTTATTCCTTTGGTAATTAATAATGCAAAAATCATCGATGGTGTCCAACATCGATGTTCGGTTTTCGATAAATATCAAACATCGATGTTAGGCTTTCGATTATGATATCGATGTCAACATTTAAGTATTTTTTAAAAAAAACCTTGCCCCATATTATGAATTTCTCCTGTATCGTGGGTACGCTTACATAATAAACTTACAAACAAACATTCAGACCCAGAACAACTAAATGTAGCTCATACAAATATTCATTCCGTGCGGGGATCGAACCCGCGATACGCAGGGCAGTAGTCCATAGCTTAACCAGCCCTAGACTAAACTGTCTATAAAGTTCAGTTATGTTATTCTTCTTCTCTAGCCTATAGAGGTCCACAGCTGGACAAAGGCCTCCCCCAAGACTTTCATTACACTGGGGAGGTTTGCCATAATCCCCACGCTTGTCCGTCGGGTTGGGGATCGCAGTAATTTGATATCCCACACTAGAAGCGCTGCTGGCCGCTTCCCTGGTGAGAGTTCCCTTAGTCGACTCTTACGAAACCCACCAGAGGATATGGGATGGTACTATTCTAAGCCCGGTACCGGGTTTTTTTTATTATTACCCAGTTTTTAGTATACATAGGTACATAGATACATATATTGACATTTAGAACAAATAACAGTTGTGTCAAATAAACAATAGTTAGTCGTTTACAAACCAGTTTGATTAGTTTCGTTTAACCTTTACAGACGTGATCGTCTGCTTGTCTTCTCCTAACTGTGTTGTAAGCAGCCCAGCCCAACCGGATGTACCGAAACACTGTGTGACCTCTCCCTTACTAAGACCCAGAGTATATTGCTGGTTGTCACCACGTATAAACCATGCCATTGGCATGTACAACTTTATTTTTTTTTTATGCGAAACCCTTAACACGTGTCCAATATTTTAATGTAATTAATCTATGTACGAAATATCAAAAAGTTATCATGGAAAACCACAAAGTTATGAGCTTTTAAGTTACCTGGTAGCCCCTGCAAAAATATGGTACCGCTCGCCCGCCCACGGCTGCAGCGGCGCGGCGCGTGGTTCCCTGTTTCACGCGCCTAGTACCTACTATGACCTACCGTCACTGTATCTAATACAAAGACATTAAAATTATATTTACAAATCTCTTTGATCTAATAAATCTACCGTCAGCTGTGTTGCGCGCTCAGTAACCATTCTGCAACAATTTCTAAATGTATTTGGGAAAAAATATAGCATGGTGTAAAAAATTATTGGAATTGTTCTAGGTGGTAGGCCATAACATCGGCTGCCGGCAGAAGTTACAACCCACCAGACAAAGCCTTGCCGCCAAGCGATTCGTCGTGTTCCGGCATGATGTCTGGTGAAGCCGTACGGAGGACGGGTCTGAGCAGTTGTGTTGCGATGTGTGCCGGGTACGATGCATCAAATGTTGTTGAGTCGGGAGTTTGGTCGTGGAGGGTCTCCACATCTATCTCCCTCTAGCGCAGCATCGTTGGACGTGTTGTTGGGTTTAACGTTACATCACCTTGCTCAACTGCCGTCATCCTTCATATTTACCTACTAAGTTTTGTTACGTGATTGGGCGACTTAACGAGCGATTAAACTAGCGCGCTTTACCATCAAAGATTGCATCACTGCTTACCATCAGGCGGGATTGCAGTCAAGCACTAGTTTATAATAATTAAAAAAAAGCAAACATACAAGTGAAGGTAATAAAAAGGATGTAAAAATATAACATGGTGTAAAAAATTATTGGAATCGATTCAGTTGCTTATTCTGAACAAACTATTGTTATTGCTGGTAAATCTGTCACACAGTCTCGTGCTAATCGAGTTTAAACTCCTTTCTAATGATTAGTATGCGCACGCGCTCGGGATCAACGAACAATAGCTGAATGATTGATCACAATAAGTATGTGGGTGGAACAGAGACAATACAATTGAATATTGGGTTTTCACTAACATCACGCTTATTGTCAGGAGATGTAACTGAATCTAATTTTGGAGGCAGAGTCTTCACTGGAAAAATGAAGTCAGTATGTCCGCACAAAAAATCTGATAAAGGTTTACAATCGATTGCAAGATAAACAAGGAAAAAGTAGTATTTAATTATCATTTGATGTCCATTACTACCTTATTGCGTTGTGTGTCATGCGCGCCTCAAGGAGATGTCAGCACCTCGTGACGGGCTCCACGCACGAGGGCCGATGCCTCCTGGGTCAGGGTTGCGGGCTGGTTAAAAAAGAAACCGTAGCCCTGGCGCACAGACGAGTGAAGGAACACGGGTGGGTTTAAAGTCAGTAAAAGTCTGACACGCCCTTCCGCTCCGCCTCGTCTTTTATACCGCATACATCGAGGCAGGAACTAGTGCTTGACCGCAATCCCGCCTGATGGTAAGCAGTGATGCAATCGTTGATGGTAAAGCGCGCTAGTTTATTAAGAGCCTATTCACTCTAGCTTTGAAGACACTCAAATTGTAGTCCGACGGAAACACCGCCCCGGCAAATTGTTCCAGCCCCTCAAATCTCAATGTAATAGAAGGTATATAAGAGGTATAAAAGAGGAAGCGAGGCGCCTCGTCCGGATCGTAATGATGTAAACAAAGAGATTTAAGATTTTAATGTCTTTGGGTGTTAACAACGGATATGGGGGAATTAAGTCATGCAATTCCCTCGCACACTCACCAAAATGCATCCTATAGAAGACCGAAAGGCTGGCTACTCTACGCCTGTGCGGCTTTGGAGACCGTTTCGAGTTAAATCTGGGTCACCAATCAGCCTCTTCGCACGCCTCTCCACTGAATCCAAAGTAGCCAGGTGACATTTCGCAGCACCAGCCCAAATGTGGCTGCAGTACTCCACACACGAGCGGGCCTGTGCTTTGTACAACATTAGAAGCTGCCCAGGTGTGAAGTACCGCCGGACCTTTGCGATATCGCCAAGCTTCCTGGCTACCTTGGCCTTGGCCTCAATGAACCGCCCAAAGTTTAGCGAGGAAATCTCAATAGTATGATGTTTAATTTTTGACTGTGTTTAGTCTAGTCTCTAGTGTGATGATCTTCCTCTACGAGTCATAATTAACATTTTACTTTTCTTTATTTGATGTTATGTGTCCATTGATGATCTTCCTCTACGAGTCATAATTAACATTTTACTTTTCTTTATTTGATGTTATGTGTCCATTGATATAATATTAAACTAAATCATTGTATGTGTCTTTCTAAATGACTTAGCTAAACTTGAACCAAAGAAATCCGTAGTAAACAATTGATTGACATTGTTAAAGTTAGCTAGTGATTAGCGATTCGTTAACCATACATTATTAACCTTTTAACGTCACTTAACTTCAATCATCGTTTATGAATCAACACCACAGTGTTTAAATTGAATATACCCCATATTCATAAACGATGATTAAAGTTAAATGACGTGCAAACCTCTAAAATGTATGGTTAAAGAATCGCTAATCACTAGTTAACTTTCAACAAAGTTTATGAATTATGGGTCATTGTTATACTAAACAGGCTTTAGTTTACTTAATGGTTATATTACCATTAATCATCATCATCATCCCAGCGTTAATCCCAGTCGCATCCGAAGCCTTTTCAGCTTTGGAGTCTGGGGTCCGCTTTACCAGTCCAACTGCTGATATGGCTAAACTTCGACATTTTCCGTGAAGCGACTGCCGTCTGACCTCCACAACCCGAAGGCGACATCGAAGCATTGCAGTTAGACCAATTGTTGGACTTTTGAGGGCTCCAACAACCCGTAACGACTGCCATTAGATGTTCGTATGGCAACCGGGACCAACGGCTTAACGTGCTTTCCGAGGCACGGTCAGACCACTTAGCAGCAGATATTACCATTAATATCTCTGTGGATATTACATATTATATTACATTTAGTAAGTACTTAGGTACTGCTACGGTGCGCATGAGTCGGTTTGTAAGTTAGAGCGAGATAGGTATAGTTTTGTTGATGTGTTCGTGTGAATATTAATTACGTGATGGTATTTTTATATCACTTGGTCGTTGACTGCTTTGTAGTGTTTACTAATTTATGGCGCTGTTTTTAAGAAACTTATTTGTAGGATTTTTTTCCTGGGTTTGTTTTACTTTTTGTTTCATTTATACTTATGAACTAGCTTTCCGCCCGCGGCTTCGCCCGCGTGGAATTGGGTTATATCGCGTTTTTAAATTTGCCTCTGGAATAAAACTAATTAAATTACGATGGATCAGTTTTCGACCGGAGATGAAAAATTATTAAATTACTAAAATGGCTATTAAAAATAAGGGTTGATCGTAGAAGGGTGAAAATTTAGGATTTTATGTATTTTTGTATGTTGTATCATAAAAAAATAGAAACTAAATATTATGTCAAAAAAAAAATTTTTTTGTGGCGGACTACTCCTAACATTTAGGGGGATGAAAAAGTACGCTCACACAATTGCATTAGAATTGGTCAAGCCGTTTCGGAGGAGTATGGGAACGAAAACTGTGACACGAGAATTTTATAGCTGAGAGGATTAGCAAGCTGAAGTGGTAATGGGCTGGTCACATATGCCGCAGGACCGACAACCGTTGAGGTAAACGAGTCCTTGAGTGGAGACCGCGTCTCGGCAAACGTAGCGTAGGACGCCCTTGGGCAAGATGTATAAGATAAAACCAGTGTTTGTATGATTGCCCGCTATGGCTCTATGCGTTCCAAAACCATTGATCACGGGCCATATTTTGCTATTTAAAATAAATGTCATTCCAACACAATTCCATTGTCAATTGTGTGCTAACAAGTTCGCAATCTGCTAATATAATGGTCGATCAATTCGATCAGTTGCCTAGTAATCACACATTATTATGGGTCAATTCACACTCGGGGGAGGTCTTAATGTAGCAGTGGACCTTTACAGGCTAAGAAGAGGAAGAACGCGATTTTAGAGAAACAATTAGTGAATAGGAAGGAAGACGGCAGTTGAGCGGTGTGATGCAATGTTAAACCCAACAACACGACCAACGATATTGCGCCAGAGGATGATCTGGAGACCCTCCAGGACCAAACTCTTGACACAACAACATTTGGCGCATCGTACCCGCCATACACTGTAACACAACTGCTCAGTCCCGTCCTCCGTACGGCTTCACCAGACATCATGCCGGAACACAATGAATCGCTTGGCGGCAAGACTTTGTCTGGTGGGTGGTAACTTCTGCCGGCAGCCGATGTTATGCCTGTGACTTTATCCGCGTTATTAATATAAAACATATCCTGGCATAGTAGTGACTTGGTTACCTTCCCTGGTCCAGCTGAGTTATTGAGTTTTTCGCATCTGGATTTTTGGCGGGGTGTTCTTTATAACAAACTAGCTTTCCGCCCGCTGCTGCGCCCTTGTGGAGTTCGGTTATATCGCGCTTTTTAGATTTCCCTCGGGTCCTCCGTCCGGTGCGTGCGGTCCGGCACGCACCGGACGGAGGACCCGTTGATGGACGGTGGACCCCGGAGGATCCTTTCTCAGGGTCTAAAGATTGTCTGTGCCAAATTTCATCAAAAACGGTGGAGAGGTTTAAGCGGGAAAGCGTAACAGACAAACAGACATATAGAGTTACTTTCGCATTTATAATATTAGTATGGATTAAATGTGGATGGATTATTTAAAAAATACATCCAAATACAGGAAGCAAGTTATTAACTGTGATTCGTACAGGAAAACCATAACTCACATGTACAGCGTTATCTTTATACTGAACCTAAATATATGTAGTTTGTTCAGAATAAGCAACTGTAGGCTTAGTATGAGTTTTCATTACGAGACTCGATCGTCGATATCGAGCGCGTTTGACGCTCTCATTGGTTGAGAGCTGGGCCAATCGATGAGTCGAACGCCCTCGATATCGATGATCGAGTCTCATAATGAAAACTCATACTGGGCATACTGAATCGATTCCAATCATTTCCACACCATGTTATATTTTTTCCTAAATACCTTTAGAAATTGTTGCAGGGTGGTTATCAAGCGCATAACGCAGCTGACGTTAGATCATAGTACTAGGCGCGTAAGATAGCCCAAGCCGCACCGCTGTAACCGCGGGCGGGCGAGCGGTGCGTTAACCATATTTTTGTTGGGATATCTAGGTAAGATATCAAGCTCATAACTTTGTGGTTTTGCATGATATCTTTATGAAATTTTATACATAGATTTTTTAGTTAAAAATACTGGGCACGTGTTTCGGGTTTCGCATATACAAAAATAAAGTTGTATAAACAGCCAGACGGAACAACTCCTTGTAGGATACAAATATTTGTTCCGTGCGGGAATCGAACCCGCGACACGCAGGACGCAGTCAATCGCTCAGCCTCTGCGCTGTGTCATCAATGTATCGATACTTATACCTGCGGAGTTTCGCTAGTTAGTATAATGTGACCCTGTTGCTTCCCTCTCGTACTTCCCCGGGCGACGTATCTCCACAAAGTTATATAAAACTGGGTTATTGCACGTTAACTAAATATTAAAATAAGGTGGAAACTCCGCGCTGACGAAACTGGTAGTTTCGATAAATTCAACAACTAATTTGGAATCCAATTATAGATATAATTGCTGAGGTATTAATGTCATGTTGTTTCGTTATTTTAGACCACTAATATGAATCAGCTGCTTACTCAGAATTAGGTACTTTTCACTAAAATAGATATATTATAGTAGTTATTTCCTTAACTTTAGTTGGTTCAGCCCAACTTTTCTATACTATACTGAGACCCCTTTTCAACGTGTAACGTAAAGGGTATATACATAACAAAGGCATGGCATCTTTACATGATATCAAACGATATTGGAAGCCCCCCCTCTAACTTCTAAAATAAGAAAATTAAAAAAAACATACGATGTACATTACTTACTACAAAAACTACCAACGAAAATTGTTTTGAACGAAATCTAGTAAGTAGTTTTTTTTAATACCTCGTAAATCGTAAACCGCGTAATTTTTCATACCTTCCTTTCAAATCCTTTAATTTCATAAATCAATGGTACGGAACCCTTTGTGCGTGAGTCCGACACGCACTTGGCCGGTTTTTTATTATGTGAATTGGCCTCCAGGTATACTACCACTTCTTCTAGCTTGGTTTTTGGGATATACCTACCAACTACTACAGAATTGGAACCCTCAGAGGAATTCGAAACACAGCCCCTAAAATGAAAATCAAAATTAATATAACTACCCTACCTACCCTCTGAAACAAAGGGTAACCACCCCTTCCATTATGTTCCTGTAAATATTTTATTAGGGGATGAAGGGCGTGGTCTGCACACATCCCTCTAGTGGGTGGGGCCTGTGTAGACCACGCCCCACAGCCCCATCCCTTACGGCAGTATAGCTACGTCTGCCTTCAAGATAGTATCTCTAAGGTGCGATTTTGCGTTTTTGCGATTAATCGTGAGTGATAAGTGCGTCTGTAGTAGGTTTAAGTACATAAGTATACATAGTACAGTTATGTGTGTCTCTGTCGTTATGAATGTGGAATTTACGGTTTGTCCACGAAATACATTCATCGTCACTTAAAACGTTCATCATCTGACTGCTTTCCCCAACTGTGTTTGGGTCAGGCTCCAGTCTAACCGTATACTTAACAATTTACCGTTTTATTACATAAAGCGATTGCCAATCTGACCTCGACATCACGCCTGCCTGCGACGTGGAGGCCCGGGTTCCCCGGCCAGGTCATGATGGAAAACGATCTTTTCCTGATTGGCCTGGTCTTGGTTATTATGAATCTATTATAAATATAGTATCGTTGAGTTAGTATCCCATAACACAAGTCTCGAACTTACTTCGGGGCTAGCTCACTCTGTGTGATTTGTCCGTATACCTATATCTATTTATATATTTTTTTTTAGTTATCAGGTTACACGATACCCCCTTTTTTGTGTGAATAGGAAATCATGAAATGACCTCTCCCACTCTGGGCGGAGCGGAAGGACATGTCGGACTGTTATTGACTAAAACCCATCCGTGTTTTTAAACTTGCTTGTGCGCCAGGGCTACGGTTTTTTTTTTTAAATCAAATCGCAACCCTGATGCAGGAGGCATCGGTCTTCGTGGACCCCGTCACGATGTGCTGACATCTCTTTGAGGCGCGTGTGGAACACAACGCTTGTCGACTCGGGCCTGGTCCTTACCGGGCGGCGAGCTGCCCACTGCTCACCGCTCGCCTACTGTGGCTGGGAGTTCGATGTCATCACTCATCTCCCGACCAGGACGTCTCCTGCGGCGGCTGGAGGCGTGAAGGCGCTGGGGTTTCCGCTGCCTCACTTGCTCCGCCCTCTCCTTTGCCAGCATCAAGTCATCAAGGAGATGACGGCCAGCCATGCATTCTTGCTCCGGACCATGGCCTGAACCGGGGTCGGACGCGAGAGATCGCCGCCACGAGGGCACGGTGGTGCTCCATCCAAGCCGGGTAGACCTCCACCGTAAGCTCCACCGTGTCCTTTTTTTTAGTTGGGATGGGAAATCATCAAATGACCTCTCCCGCTCTGGCCGGAGCGGTAGGGCGTGTCAGACTTTGACTGACTAAAACCTACCTGTGTTTCTTCACTTTCCAATGCGACGGCCAGGGCCACGGTTTCTTGTTTAACCAACCTGCAACCCTGACCCAGCTCCACCATGTGCTCAGGGCGATTCCCACTCTAGTGACACCCTGGCGTTTCCTCCCGCCTTATCCAGAACAGGAACATCCCGAAACAGTGGTGTCCGGTGAGGACATGCGTCAGGCGGATTCTGATTCCTCCATGAGATCCCACCGGAGCTCTTTCTGTCGTACTGTGATTTCTCGCGCCAGCCAAGTTATGCCCCGACGTTTTGCCTCCTCTCGCCACTCCTACGCGTGGGCGAGAGCTTTGGCCTCCAGATCCAATGGCGGCAATCCGGCAATCCACCTCAGCGGAGACAGTGCGGTATCCCCGGACCAGCCGAACGGCCATGACCCTCTGGGACACGGTCAGGTATAGCGGCGGGCTGGTCGCTTTTTAGCGACCGCGCCTACACCAGTGCTCCGTAAAGGGCCGTGGACCGCACGACCCCCGCGAAGATCCCCTGTCTAGAGGCGTTTGGTCCCCCTAGATTGGGACTGCTCGACACCTTGACTATCAAAGTGCATGTACGGACGACACGGGTCAAGCTACCAGAAACTGCCAAATATTCCCAACCAACCTTGAGCCTTACCTACCTAATGTTTTAGAGATAAAGTTGAAAATCTAATAATGATAATCAAAACCAAAGCATTTATTTCAAATAAACCAGTTACAGGCACTTTTGAATTGTCAGAAGGTCGGTCAGTCAATAAGATGAAGCTAGTCGCCCATTCCAAAGAGTAGGTACTTACGGAGAAGAACGGGCTAGAAACTCCATGGACACTCTTTTAAATTGTCAAGCTATTGTTACAAATATTTGATTACATCATTTATTTTGAAAGCAACCGTGTGAGAACGATGTAGAAATATATTGTACGCTGAGAGCGTCCATTATGGAAAACACAAAATAAAAACCAACAATTCAGGAATTAAAATAACCCAACAAATAGATGCTTTACAGCAAGTATATTGTACTCACACGTGTGCCATGTAATTATACAATACTAAGAAATTCTACACGTCTGTACTTACTGATTTAATTGAAATAAATTCTTTGAATTTGAATTTAGTTAATTCAATAAAAACTACTCTCTACTAGAGAGAGAGGCTCATGGATCAGTTGGATGATGGATGGATGGGTGACCAGCATTTCCATAGTAATGTGTATATAATAAATAAAAATAAAAAGTGTTTATTTCTTACCACAAACCAAAAAAACCAAACAAGTATAAAAAAATTTTACATACTTACAAGAAATAGCTTTTTTTTTATATGTTTAAGTCATGGCTAAATTATAACAACCACTCGGGTCGATAGTCTTAAAGCTACCATTAGTAAGTAAGAATATCTCGGCCACGTGCTCCGACACGATAGATATGCGCTACTCCAACTGATTATGATGGGCAAGGTAGAAGGGAAGAGGCGCGCTCGACGAAAGAGAAAATCGTGGCTCCGTAACATCAGGGAGTGGACCAGCATTGCTTCCGTCGAAAAACTGTTCCGACTCGCGGTTGACAAGACCTTCCAACCTTCAGGATTGAAGAGGCACTGGAAGAAGAAGAAGGGAAGTTAGTTAGACGGAGGATAAGGGATGGGTGAACATCCATTACGTACTGAGACCCTTCCGTACCCTGGAAAGCACATTAAGCCATTGGTAGATGGTTGAAGTCAGGTAGCCAGGCGCCTTATTTAAAATACCGGTTTTTAGCTGCCTTCAATTAGACTAGAAGCTGAATCCAATACCTATAGTTGGTAAAGGCAGACAGATTATGTTAACTTGTGATTCAAAATGGCGGATCCGTTATCGGTTATTGCTCTTTCGGATAATCGAAACACAGAAGTAATCTTATTCAAAACTTAATTCCCTTTATTCATTTACTAGCTTTCCGCCCGCGGCTTCGCCCGCGTGAAATTCGGTCACACTTTTTAGATTTCCCTCGGGAATATCAATTTTTTTTCAATAAATGGTAGCCTATGTACTTTCTCAGGGTCTAAAGATTGTCTGTGCCAAATTTCATCAAACAGACAGACAGAGTTACTCACATTTATAATATTAGTATGGATACAGCGTTATTTCTTGCTTATGCGAAACTTGAATACAGTTTGTTCAGAATAAGTAACTAAATCGATTAATCATTTTTACACCATTTTTACAAAATATAGGTATTACTATATTTTTTCCCAAATACATTTACAAATTATTGCAGTGTGGTTACCGAGCGCGCCACGCAGCTTACGATAGATCATAGTACTGCACACGCTCGCGCATCAGCTGACGCCAGAGGTCAAAGCACCGTTCGCCCGCCCGAGCGGAGCGTGGTCCATGTTTTTGTTGGGACAGCCAAGTAGCATAGCAAGCTCATAACTTTGTGGTATTTTATGATATCTATTTGAAATTTTGTTCATAGATTCTTTGCTTAAAAATACTGGACTTGTGTTTCCGGTTTGCATTAATAAAAAATAATGTTGTGTACACTTTATTATACACCAAAAATATTATACACCAAAAATATTATACACCAAAAATATTACACACCAAAAATATTATACACCAAAAATATTATACACTAAAAATATTATACAACAAAAATATTATACACCAAAAATATTATACACCAAAAATATAGGTAAATTACGTAAAACATACATTCGACAATAAAACACACAACATTCAAAATGTACAATGGGCCGCCTTGTCGCGGGCAGCCTACAGTGGGCAGGACAATATACTAACATACATACACAGTTTCAAAAACCTTACTTGAAATTAACAAGTGATTAGTGACATCTACCAAACCGCACTGAGCCCGCGTGGTAGATTACGGCCCACCTCCTCTCATCGAGAGGACGCGTGTCCCGGGAGTCGGGTCATAATAGGCTTATTATGTTATGTTAGTTCTATATGCTACTTTAATCATGGTTTATGAATAAACCCTATTATTTTCAGGAAGGAACTTAATAAAAATAAATAAATCTTTGAATAGTTAAGTGAAGTGAAGTGATTGTAAATTAGTCAGTGATTTTGCTGTCTTTAAAGTGCACCTGGATAACAATTGTTAATTAATTTTATTGGTAAGTACAATTAAACATATTCATATATTTTATTAATAACAAGCGGCCGCCAGCGACATCGTTCGCGGCAAGTTGGTCGCAGCGTGATGTTATATAGCCCAAAGCCTTCCTGGGTTAATGGGCTATCTAACGCAAAAAGATTTTTTCAAATCGGACCAGTAGTTCCTGAGATTACCGCGTTCAAACAAACAAACTCTTCAGCTTTATACAACGTGTAACAAAAAGGGTATATACATACCAAGGGCATGGCATCTTTAGATGATATCAAACAATATCAGAAGGGTTTCAACTCAAAATAAAATACTCAAAAAATTGGTACCATATTTTCGGTTTCGTGTGTTTCTTAAAATAAAATCATAACAAACGTGGCAGCACACTACATATGTTAATAACTACTCGTTACCCGTCACGTTACTTGCCAAAATCCGATAAATGTCGTCAATATATCTGTGCGACTAGTATCATAGTAGCCTATCTCAGGCGGTGTTTTTCCTCATAACTTCCTAACATAAAGAGATTGGATTAAAAAACCCTTCAGATATCGTTTGATATCATGTAAAGATGCCATGCCTTTCTTATGTATATACCCTTTATGTTACACGTTGTATATTAGTATAGATAGAAGTAGCGATTACATCGGCTACATTATTATATAATATGTAGGTACTACAAATTGAGAGTTGTAAACGGATTGTAGCGGTATCTACAAACTACGTCATAATGACGTCACACAAATCCTAAATCTCGCAAGCAGAGTTTACTGCACAGTAAAATAGACCAGCACGGTTTTTCAAGCGGATATCACAACCAACTCAGAAATTCTTAGTGGCAAAATTACTAAAACATTCCACAGTCCACTGTGCAAGGCCTGCATGGAAGATGAGGAAACCACTGCGTGCTGCTAATGAAATGAAATGAAATCGTTTAGGTATTAAGCAAGTAGGATCAGTGAACACTTTTACACGTCATATTTTTTAAACTAGATGAAGCCGGCATTTCCTAACTGACTACCTCTGAGAAGATAAAGCCGAAACAAACTCAGGGATCATCGTCTTTTATCAAGGCCAGACATTAAAAATTAAAAATTTTTCAGTAATTTACGTGAATTAAAAAAAAACATTGTTTAAAATGTCATAATTGTAGCATAATTACGCATATTGCTTAATAACAATGCTTAGCGGAGCGAGCAGCTCAGTCCCAAGCATTCTTTCTAATCTGTCCGGTCATAGAATAAAGAAGGGAAGTAGGTTATCTGCGACCCAATCCGCGATTTAATTGCCTACTGTCTTAGGGTTGACGACTGTCCGCGCTTCGTCGGTTACGGTTGTCGCCCAAACCGCTAACAAATATTTATAGACTAAGAGCTTATGTTTCAATTATTTGCTTAGTATTTAGTTTACATATACTAGTCAGTTTTTTTTTTGTAATTTTTATTTTTAGTTTTGTACACATAAAGAACCATATTTATTTTTATTTTTAATTAATACAAATATAAATAATACAAACATAACATCTATTGAATCACACATTTAATACAAAATTACAAATTAGCTACAGAAAAATACCTACTTTCTTCGGTTTCGACTATTACGAAACGCGTTGTTATTAAACTTTAATGTGTAATATATCCGTATCCTTGTAAATAACTTTTAGAAATATAATTTGAAAAATATAAGTCTTTTATTTGTTCATAAATAGACATACCAACTTTGCAGTTTATGTGATCATTTTTTAAAAGCTAATGTGCCGAAAAGCCGTGACGCGCGAACCTCGTTCCGTGCTAGCCGCGACTAGCGCAGTCATAGGCACTCTAATATTTGTTTAGGTGTGCGTGCGGCGACGCATAGATACTATGGCGCAAACATACAAGCCGCGCGCGGTCCGTTTGTATGAAGATAACGTACTTCCCTCTCTTTATTCTTATTCTATGGTCCGGTGGTCACCACGTACAGGGCCAAGTAGTTCGGTAAGCCAGATACCCTACGTGAGACGGTCAGTAACATCAAGGCGTTGCTGGTCTTCCTTGAGGAACTGGGGTGGACGGAATACCCGATTTCCCAACCCTACACAAAATAATCGACGTGGAATTGCGGACCAGTCTATATTACATAACTACGTTATTTCAACCAAAAGACGTCCACCGCTGCACAAAGGCCTCCCCCAAGGATCTCCACGACGACCGGTCCCACGCCTCCCGCATCCAACGGTGTCCCGCGACCTTCACCAGGTCGTCGGTCTACTCTACCTTGTCGGGGTCTACCCACGCTGCGTCTTCCGGTGCCTGGTCGCCAATCGAGAACCCGTCGGCCCCATCGGGCATCGGTCTTATACGGGCAATGTGCCCAGCCCATTGCCACTTAATTGTTGCAATTCTTCGGGCTATGTCGGTTACTCTCGTACTTCTGAGCTCTCTTCATCTCTGATTTGATCACGCAATGAAACCCCAAGCATAATCACGCAATGAAACCCCAAGCATAGCGGTCTCCATTGCCCTTTGAGTGACCATGAACTTTCTTATAAGGCCCATTTGAGTGACCATGAACTTTCTTATAAGGCCCATTATTAGCGACCACGTCTCAATTACATAAGTCATCACTGGCAACACACACTGGTCGAAGACTTTAGTCTTGAGACACTGCGACTGCGGCATTTCGGACGAGAAGATTCTACGAACGAAACCCCAAGCATGGCCCTTTCCATTGCCCTTTGGGTGACGCGTGAAGCTTTCTACCTAACTAAGGTGCCTAACATTTTGCCCGGCCTGCAAATCAAACGCAGGATACCACGCTCAGCAGCCACACTTGCTGCAGTCAGATGCCTGATACTACTGTCATATTATAAACCTCTCAGGCGCACAGCAGGTGTCTGCCGATCCCCTAAACGGAAGCAACCGCGAGGTCTTCCAAAATTATTTCCTTTCATCTATAATCAGTTCAAAATTTTTGACAGCCCTATCTCAAACTGCCACACCTATTTACTATCATCAAAATATTATTGTACACCTTATAACTCTTATTGTCATAGTCATAAAGTCTATATCCGTAATCTATTGTATTTTCTGAATAGCAAATATTAAGTTGTCAATTTTATTTATATTTGATAAAATGTTTATTTTAAAATTGTAAGTTGTATTAATATGAGGGTAAGGTTTAGAATTGTAAGGTTATGAGTTTGGTGAGGGAATAAGTAAGTTGGTTTGTCATTTAGAAGTAACTTATTTTTGATTCGCACCGCGGGATGTCACCTTTGGGAAGGGTGACTATGATTTCGCAGATAAAAAAGTCTTGTGTTTTATGGTTTCTAAGAAAAGAAAAATACGTTTATTGATATTAAAACGAGAGTTATGTAATTGATGTTTAGAACGTACGGAGGACGGGTCTGAGCAGTTGTGTTGCGATGTGTGCCGGGTACGATGCGCCAAATGTTGTTGTCTCGGGAATTTGGTCGTGGAGGGTCTCCAGATCAATCTCCCTTTGGCGCAGCATCGTTGGTCGTGTTGTTGAATTTAACATTGCATCACCTCGCTCAAGTGCCATCTTCCTTCCAATTCACTTAGATTTTTTGAGTGAATAGGCTTTTAATAAACTAGCGCGCTTTACCATCAACAATTGCATCACTGCTTATCATCAGGCTGGATCGCGGTTAAGTACTAGTAAATATCATTTAAAAAAAACTTCAGTTATTTTCTAAATACTATCATTTCAGATTGTATCTATCCTTCAAACAGTCCATAGTGCGCGAAAATCCCGTCTCATGTGATGACACAGCGGCATCCGCAAGTAAAACAATGAGAGGTTCTGTTTTTAGATCGATTAATAATAATATGTATGTGAATTAAAGAGAACAGTGGTGGATTATTAGTATCATCCGCGAGATACAAGTTGTAGATCGTAGGTTCGAACCCCGCCAGGCGTTTTACTTTGTGTACTTAATTATTTCATCAGCACTGCTCTCAAAACGATGAAGGAAAGCATCATGAGGTAACCGGCATGTCCTAGAACCAAAACCTTCGAAGACTTGTGATATCTACCAACCCGCACTGGGCCCGTACACTGAAATGAAATCGTTTATTATGCAAGTGGGATCACTGATCACTTTTACATGTCAAATTTTTTTTAAACTAACTAGAATCGGCATTTCCTAACTGACTACCTCTAAGAAGAAAAGCCGAAACAAATTCAGGGATCATCGTCTTTTTTCAAGTCCAGACATTAGAAATGAAGATGTTTACAATAACAATATATCTGTTTGCTTTGCTACATATTCAACAATCAATTTACGTGATTTAAAAAAAAAGGAGTGATTAAAATATGTTAATTGTAGCATAATTACCTACGCATATTGCTTAATGACATTGCTTAGCAGAGCGAGCAGCTTAATCCCAAGTTTTATTGTGTTCTAAATAATTTGAGATTTCATAATACCCCTTTTTGCAAAGTTTGGCCCTATTACAGCTTTTAAATCTTTTATTGGGTAAGTTTCGAATGTCCATGCGGCCCACTTCCTCTCATTGAGATGAGGCTTGTATCCCAGGAGTGGGCGGGTGGTGTAGCCTATAGCCTGATTATGTTATGTACATAATCAGCCATATATATAGCATACATATACATACATACATATGTAAGAATATGTACTGCAAGCAGGACTAATGCTTATGGTGGTCAGATGTAGATTTTGGCGATAATACATCCTGAAAATATCCCATTTCTTCCTAAAACACGGTCAACCTACACCTGCTCTTGACATTCAAAGAACGTTTGATCACTGACTTTATCCTATGACGTCACAGCCCCCCCCCCCCCTCCCCCGGCCCCGTACCCCGGACACCGCCGCGACGCCCCGCTGTCACAATTATGGAGCAATATTGTTGATGTTGTACCAAATATTAGGGGAGACAGTAAGTTACTTGTGATTTGAAAGAATATGATCAGTTATCGCAGTTAATATAACTGCGATAACGGATCATATTCTTTGGTTCGTTGGTTGGTTTGTTAAAGAGTATCAAGATATGATGAGGATTGATTGGGTGGAGGCGCTGGTTTCTTTGTTCATAACCTATTAAACTAAATTTGAATTCAGTGATGATGACACCTTTTTCTTTATACGAAACCTGAATATAGTTTGTTCAGAATAAGCAACTAAATCGCTTCCAAAAATTTTTACACCATGCAATATTTTGTTCCAAATACATTTAAAATTTGTCGCAGTGTGGTTACCGAGCGCCCCACGCAGCTTACGATAGATCATAGTACTGCGTACAGCTGACGCCGGAGGTCAAAGCACTGGTCGCCGGCCTGAGCTTACCGTAGATCATAATTTTGTTGGGACAGCCAAGTAGGATGACAAGCTCATAACTTTGTGGTTTTCATGATATCTTATTAAAATTTTGTACATATGTAGATTCGTTAATTCCCATGGGCGTATCCTTCAGCTGAGCGGAAATCTTGCAGAAAATGTATAACTCCCCTAATTACTAAATAAAGTATATAAAGGAGAACTTTTAAACAAACCACGCAGTAGACAATGACAAAATGTACGGTGTAATTGGCAAAAATAGGCCACTCTAAAAGTTTGATTAATTCACTCAGTTTTTTTTAAACTACCGCGCTTTATCATCAACGATTGTATCACTGCTTACCATGAGGTAGGATTGCAGTCAAGCACTAGTTTATAATTATAATTAAAAAAAAATGTGCTTCTTTCGTGGAGCGCTACTCACCTTCACGTCTCGAAAAGTACGCTAAGCCGTTGGACCAGACTAAAATTTGTGGCACTTTGGTAGTCGCTGCTCGTCGTCAGAAGCCCAAAAGTATGAACAAAAAACTTAACCCTTCTTTACTCGCATGGGGTTCAAAAGTACCCCAGACGAAGTGTCAAACTCTAAAACTATTTATTGCCACCTGTGGAGCATTCCTTAACTCTATCGCGGTAATAAGAGCCCCCTAATGTGGCTGACCGGAGGGACACGTCGGGTAATGTCATTTGTTTGCAAAGTGTCGATGTCGTTCAGTGTCGGGATCTGCGGTGGGGTGTTAATTCTGTTTTAAAGGGGAGGATTTGTGTCCACTGGACTTAATACAAAGTGAATGCTTATTCAATTAAATGATGCGACGAATTCTTTTTTCTAGACGTTATATATTAGTGCTTGAGCGCGATCCTGGCTGTATCATTGATGGTAAAGCGCGCTAGTTTATTAAATCAAATCAAATCAAATCATTTATTTCGGAAAATATCCATAGTTAACAACAAAAGAGACTTATAAACAAAACACAAACTTATAAACTAAAACAAACAAGAACCTCACGCGGCAGTAATATGTCTGCCGCAGCATTGCTGGATGTACAGACAATCCAGTCGGTTGGCAATCATTGCGAGGACGGTGTTGTCGCTGCCCCGCACTCTGTGCACCAGAGACGCGCACCGCTTACGCATTGTGGCGTGAAAGCAGTCGGTACGAGCCTCTGCGAACATGCCCGAGGCGCTGCAGTGGCGAGGCAGCCTCAGCACCGCCCTAAACGCATTATTGAACTGGACGCGGAGGGCGCTATATTAAAAGCCTATTCACTCTAGCCTTGACGACACTTAAATTGTAACCAGACGGAAAGAGAAAAATTGTTCCAGTCTCTCGATGTACGCGGTAAAGAAGACGAGGCGAAACGCTTCGTCTGGATCGTAACGGTCTCAATATTGTAAGGGCGGATACTCGCCGAACGACGGATTGTTCGATGATGGAACGGAGATGGCGGAATTAAGTCAAGTAATTCCCTCGCACACTCTCAAACATACATCATACAGAACACCGAAAAGCTGGGTACCCTACGCTTGTGTTCCTAGTTTTTGAAATTGTTCTAAATCAAATAAGGGTCCCCGATTAGCCCCTTCGCACGCTTCTCTACTGTGTCCAAAGTAGCCAGGCGGCATTTTGCAGCACCAGCCCAAATGTGGCTTCAGTACTCCACACACGAACGGACCTGTGCTTTGTATAACATTAGAAGCTGTCCTGGTGTGAAGTACCGTCGGACAGCTTTAGCTGGGCCCGCATTTGTCATTGTTTTGTTAAGATTCTTTCTTCTTCCTAGGCGCATTTTTTTTAAAGTTGTCTGCACCACCTGCTTGTTTCTGTTGACATTGAAATCTAGTCTTTTTAACTGAGAAAATTGGGAACATTTAAAAAATCTTTTTTTTTTGTTAGTATATAGATAGATATTACATATACTTTCAACAAACCTGTACTTACTGAGTAAATATAAAAAAAAGTATATCTTGGAAACCATGAAAAGATTAAAAAGGTGAAGGAAAACATCTTGAGGAAGCCTGGACTTTAAGTCTTAAACCCGCATTGAGTAAGCGTGGTGATTACGCTCAATCGTTTTCTGTATGAGAGGAGACCTGTGCACAGCAGTGGGACGATAAAATGGATGATGATGATGATAGACATAGATTGACTTTAGTCGCCACCGGTCAACAAACTGATCGGTTTTACTTCAACTACTAATCACTAAATCCACCTGTAGACTAACCCCTTCACTGCTACACTAATCAAATAGTGACCACTCAACTTAATTAGACCCCCCGGGGGCACAAAAGCTCCGGGGCTCAAGGTGAAGTTGACAATATGTTGACACTACGAGAATGCGTGTGTTTGCGCCGATGCAATGATGGGGCGTTACAGCGAATTAATATCGTGGCTAAATAATAATAGATGGACGGGTCTATCGAAGGTTAAGCTATGTTTGCCGAGGTCGGTCTTTGGATGGGTTCCGTCCATTACATTTATTTTTGATCGTGTTTAGTTTTATGATCTGTTTTTGCGTGCAATTCAATAATCTGTCTGACATTAATGCTGAACTGTGACTAACTAGCTATAGAACTAATTGGAACAGTTTAACTTACAATATATTTTTTTTTAATTTTGTGTGCGTTACCTGTCGTGGCTTACCTACTTATTTCAGTCTTTTCATGGTCAAATTCCAATAAAAAACAGTTTTAATAAATTCACATCACGTTGAGGTCCCCGGTACTAGCTTTCCGACCGCGGCTTCGCCCGCGTGGAATTTGGTTACATCGCGCTTTTTATATTTTCCTATGCAAATTTTTTTCCGGAATAAAAAGTACCCTATTATTTAATCCGTCCTTCTAACTTTACGTCTGCAAAATTTCAAAGCAATCAGTTCAGTAGTTACGGCGTTAAAGCGGACCAAACAAACAAACAAACTCTTTTCCGATTTATAATATTAGTAAAGATGAATAACAGCTTCCCAACACAAGGAACAACTAGCTACGCCTATGTATATATATGCTAGTTGTGCTGCTTGCGCGAAGTAGGATTTTGCGTGAATTCAGTGACGCGTTGTACGCCGTGATTTAGATACAGTTGCTGCCCCTCAGATCAATTTCAATAAGCTGTCAGTTACTCTATGTATTAATAAAACAGACGATCAGGTACCGAACATCGTGGGGATGAAGGGATTACAACAGTGGCGAGTCGAGAAAACAAATAATTAATGAGAAGCCGCCGCCCGCCATGATACCAACCTCGGGCTTTAGAAGAAGCGGGTCGAGGCGTGGCGGGCGGAGTGAATAGGTTCATAGTAATGTTGCGCGTGTTCTTCGTTTACCAGAGGTTATTAAATAAAATGTGACTTCACTATAATAAATGCTTATAATTCGGGTTCCACAATGTTTTACTATAACCAGCTATATACTGTGTACATGTAGAGGCAGGGCGGTGTATTGTAAGCGACTGGCGAGCCGTACGCTCGCGTCCCCTTATTTCGCTAAAGATGCAACTCAGCACATCGCGGTTACCAAGCCGCTACATCACACCCCCCCTTTCTCAAAATTTTTTACAAAAAAATTTCTCTCTATTCTATTCTAATATATAGTTACATCACTAATACATAGTTACATGGTATGTCTTAATCACAATGTTGCTTATCATAACATTCTGTACTAGTCAGCATTCCAACTGTCGAATGCTGCCTATTGTTTTGCTTCTAAATATATATAGCTCGTACACACCTTATTTTCTAACACCTTAAAACAACGTTCTACATACTTAAATTAATTTGTCAAGTGAGCAAAAATCGCACCGGTTGCCTAATCACTCGACCACAGCGTGTGGTTTTAGGCATAGGCGGAAGCGTTTCTTGCCCACTTGGTTCTATATCTGATTCACACTGATTATTATTAGTACTACTATTTTCTGATGGCATTTCTTCCCTTATAATGTACGCTGGCTTTAATCTGTCTATGGAAACAGTTGATTGGCGATCACCCATTTGTATGTAAAATGTTTTCTTATCTCTACTGATTACTTCATAAGGGCCGCTATATGATGGGGTTAATGGGCTTTTTACCATATCGTTTCTTACGAAAACATGAGAACACGTATTCAAGTCTTTGTGAATGAATATTTTTCGCGAATCGCTGTTTTCCCTTGACTGAGGCCGCATACTTTTTATGACGTTTCGAAGTCTGCTTACAAACGTAGGTAAGTGATCTACTTTGGCCTTCTCGGTTTCGCAATAAAAATCGCCGGGTAATCGTAATGTTTGTCCTAATACTAATTCTGCCGAACTCACTGTTTCATCACTTTTGCAAGCCGCACGAAGTCCCAACAATACTGTTGGTAATTCATCGACCCATGACCTATTATCTTGTAGCCTAGCCTTAATTGCAACCTTGAGTGAACGATGCATCCTCTCGACCATCCCATTTGCCTGTGGGTGGTATGCTGTCGTACGGGTCTTTTTTATACCTAAACTGTTTAGCAAACTTTTGAAAACTTCGCTCTCAAACTGCCTTCCCTGATCACTTGTTATTGTTAGGGGGCACCCGAACCTGCATATCCACCCTTCGTATACGGCTTTAGCTACTGTGTCCGCGGTAATATCTGTAACTGGAATTGCTTCGGGCCATCGCGTGAACCTGTCTATCATAGTAACGCAATACCGATAGCCTTCTTGTGACGTTGCCAAAGGGCCGACTATGTCGACGTTTATGTGGTGGAATCTCTCTGTCAACGGAAAACTACCTAATTTGGAAATTGTATGCCGCTGTACTTTTACTCTTTGACAATGAATGCAAGACCTAGCCCATCTGGTCACGTCTTTGTTCATTTCTGGCCAAAAGAAACGCTTTGTTACCATCTTACGTGAGGCTCTTATCCCGGGGTGACTTATGTTATGTATGGAATCAAAAGCTAATTTACGAAATTGCTGTGGGAGATATGGTCTTACCTGATTATCTGAAACGTCACAATAAATCATATTGTTACACAGCGGTGAATGCATTTGTTTTAATACAATGTTACCTCGTGGTTCTGCTAACATACGCGACATTTGAGCGTCGGTTTCCTGCGCCCGCGCGATTTCGTCGAAGTCTATAGGCGTCGGGCATACGACGGTTTCTACCCGTGATAGCGCGTCAGCAACCGGATTCTCGTTACCGTTGACGTATTGTATGTCGCTCGTAAATTCGCTGATATACAATAACTGCCTTGTGCGCTGTGGGGTCTCTCGATCGGTACCTATTTTGGAAAAAGCATACGTTAGTGGTTTGTGGTCTGTTAAAATAGTAATTTCTCGACCTTCAATCATGTTTCTAAAATGTACGATAGCTAAGTAAACTGCTAATAGCTCTCTGTCGTAGGTGCTGTATTTTTGCTGGGCTTGTGATAGTCTCTTTGAAAAATAACCTAATGGCTTTGTCCTTCCGGCGACTCCCTGTTGCAGCACTGCCCCCACGCACGTATTAGATGCGTCACACATTAGGGACAACCTACCTTTGTCTTCCGGGTATGCCAGTGTAATGGCGCTTTGTAGGCTTGCCTTACACTGCTCAAACGCCGCCGTGGCCTTTTCGTCCCATGTTATTTTAGACTTATCCTTATAAGGGTTATCTTGCTGTATGCTAGATATAGATAATTCGGAACATTTTACTACGGTTGCTTCTTTACTTAATTTGGTGAGACCGTCAATCAACCTCTTATTATGTAAGTCTACAACTAATTGGTGTGCCTTCAAAAAATCTGGTCCTATAATTGGCTGCTTTACATCGCATACTATAAATGACCACTTATAACTTCTACGTAAACCTAAGTTTAAGTCTAAAGTCACTACACCATAGGTTTTAATTTCTGAGTTATTTGCAGCGTAAAGTTTATAGTTACACTCTTGCCTTTGCTTTGTTTTCACTTTACTTACAGGTATCACTGACATATTAGCACCCGTGTCCACAAGATACACAATTCCCGTTTTGAAGTCTTTCACACAAAGTCGGTGGTTTCCCGCGGCACAATCGTCCACCGTTGCTGACTGCACCGCGTCTAGTTTCCCGGCTTCTGCTCCTTCTTGGCCCAAGTACACGGTGACTCGCACGTCCGCGCGTTGTTCCTGTAGCGGTAATGATGTCTGCAAAGCCAGTCGGGAGACTCTGGTGTGCGCCGCGTCCGGCTTTTAGGTCTCGAACGCTGTTGCCATTGTCCACCTCCCGTGCTTCTATTTCGCCTCCTGATCTCATTTATTTCCCCACGTAGTTCCTTCATTTCCTTTGCCAACTCCTCTAAGGGGTCGGCCACCCTGTCACTTGATGACGTACTTGGTATTATGGATGCGACCTCGCCGCTGCCCAACGTCTCTACTATCCTATCTGCTTTCCTCGCCATATCTTCTATTTTTACATCTTCACCCATCGCCAACAGTGCGCGTACATTTGGAGTTAGCTTATCCAACCACAACCTTTTAAGTGGCTCCTCTGTCAGACCGCAGTTTCTTGCTAATGTTGACATTTTCCTGAGTAATTGTGACGGTTTCTGTGTTCCCAGATCCGTTTCGTGCATTAATCTCTGGAATTGTTTATCTGCACTCTCCTCATAAACGGACAATAAAAGCTTTTTTAACGTTTCATACTTGCCCGTTTCCGGCGGAGCTTCGATGATGTCGGTTACCTGCTGTAAAACGTCTGTAGGTAACTTTGCGAGCACCATATCGTACTTTTGCGTGTCGCCCTGCTTCTGCGGTGCCATAATTGCCTCGAACTGGCAAAACCACGACCGCGGTAGTTCTCTCCAAAATTCTGGAACTCTCATCTGCACCGTAACCATCGCTAAATCCGCTGCTGTTACTGGAGCTGACCCTGGAGGTCCCGTTATCCCCTGTGGGTTCATTTTGGAGAAACGATGCACATGCGTTGCCTTATACCCGATTGACACGTTGCGTCCACTTTGCACCACGCGGTCCGTATGCCACTGCCTCGTACGTTCTATGCGAGCCGCCTACTCTATTTTTAAATAATTAATTTGAAAAACGTCGAAAGTCACCAGTGTTGCGCGTGTTCTTCGTTTACCAGAGGTTATTAAATAAAATGTGACTTCACTATAATAAATGCTTATAATTCGGGTTCCACAATGTTTTACTATAACCAGCTATATACTGTGTACATGTAGAGGCAGGGCGGTGTATTGTAAGCGACTGGCGAGCCGTACGCTCGCGTCCCCTTATTTCGCTAAAGATGCAACTCAGCACATCGCGGTTACCAAGCCGCTACAGTAACATAGTGTGCTTTATAACGCCGTCTCCCGCATCCAGGGGTTTACCGCAACCTTCACCAGGTCGTCAGTTCAACTTGTCGGGGACCTACCCACGCAGCGTTTTCCGGACATCGGTCCTACGGGCAATGTGCCCGGCCCACTACCACTTAAGGGTTGCAATTCTTCGGGCTATGTCTCATTCGGTTACTCTCGTTCTTAAATACTCAATACTTTTATTGCTTTCCACATGTATTCGTAGATGGTAGTACTTACAATTAGTTCATGTGGACCCTGTCGGGCACAACAAAATAAGTGAGTTAGTTGTGATCTCCTCAGATCTGATTTGATCACGCAATGTAACTCTAAGTATAGCCATCTCGATTGCCCTTTGAGTGACCTTGAGCTACCTTTAAAGGCTCATTGTTAGCTAACAATGGGCAACTTTGATTGCGTTATTTATTTTCTTGAACAGATACATTTTTCGAACAGAAAGAGCAATATGCTTCAAAATGATTCAGATTGTCTTGTTTCTTTGTTAGATTTGATTTGTAAAAGCTATAGAAGTTTGGCCAAAGTTTCTGGATAATGTGAGGAACACGGTGTATAGTAATTGGCCGCCGCTGTTCTCCTGGCCCCTCACGAATGTAAAGCTCTTAATGAAAAGAGCAAGCAAGTTAACCCTCTGTTTACCGACGGGAAGCGGCGGGCCCCGGCACCAGGAGCGACCGGGGCCCAGGAGCCCGGGGGCCCGCGGCGATAATGTTATGAATGTTATTGTTTGTTTTACGTCAATTTTGATTTGAGGCGGCGATAAAGTTTTTTCAACTGTTCCGCTTGCTTGGATGTTTCTTATCCCAGTTCTCATACAGGGTGTAAAGACACCCATCGCATAGAATAAAGAGAGGGAAGTAGGTTATCTCCGACCCAATCCGCGATTTAATTGCCTACTGTCTTAGGGTTGTCACGTTTAGCAAAATTTTAATTCAGTGTCTATAAATTGGCAAAGGTCGGAAAGTTGACGACTGTTCACGCTTCGTCGGATTCGGTTGTCACCGAACCCGCTAACAAATATTTATAGACTAAGAGCTTATATTTAAATTATTTGCTTAGTATTTATACATATAGTCATACACAGTTTTTTTGTATTTTTTATTTTGTAATTTATTAGTAGTTTTGTACACATAAAGGACCATATTTATTTTTATTTTTAATTAATACAAATTTATATAACACAAACATATCTATTAACCCTAAAAATCGTAAAACAACATAAAAATACTGACAACTGCCTCTTTGACTAATTATTTCTGTTGTTAAGATCTGAACTTTATTTATCTGATTCACAAATTGTCAATTAGGTACTTACTTACTTTTAATAACGATTTTATAACTGTAAGTAGTTACTATACCTACCTACAATAGGTACTAAGAAATCGGCATAACTAAATGTAAACAAAGCAGTAGAGCGCTAGCGGCAAATCAACTGACAGATCAAAAGTACCTATAATCATTGATTTGTGTGAATAATAAATTCTAGTACGAAAACAGGCCTACCTACTTCCCCTATCTGATAGAAAACTAATACTTACAACAAGAAATAAGTAAGTTCATAAGTGGATATCTCATCATCAAGTAAAAATTATAATCTTATAAGAATAAGTGACTTGCTTACCTTTCCTGCTCAGTAGGTAATCTGAACAGAGACAATTCTGAAATCGATGAATTAAGACACCCAAACAAACAACAATACTTTCTCCTGCGATAATCACACATTGTTCTTTAATTTAGCTACGTAGTATTCTGTAATCTGTGATTTAGCGAATGTGCCGAAAAGCCGTGACGCGCGAACCTCGTTCCGTGCTAGCCGCGACTAGCGCAGTCATAGGCACTCTAATATTGTGTTTAGGTGTGCGTGCGGCGACTCATAGATACTATGGCGCACACATACAAGCCGCGCGCGGTCCGTTTGTATGAAGATAACGTACTTCCCTCTCTTTATTCTATGCCCATCGTCTACTCTTTATTTACATATTCTGTATGTTGAAGTAAGTAACACGAAGCATACATTATTATTGCTGGGAAAAGAGTTACACTTTGAGAGTGTGAAATCGACCAAGATACGAAGAGTTCCGTAACAATGGCGCCGTTCTCTTGTTCACAAACTAAACTAATTTTAAGTCAATTCCATCTCTTTCTTTCTATGTCATTAAGAAAAAGATAGAAGATAACATTGTAGTTTAATCCTGTCCAATTAAGATACTCCATAGACAGTTTTTTGAGTTCCGTACCTACTTAGTATGTCAACTCAATGCAACAATGAGCCCATTTTATTAACTAGTAGCGGCCGCCAGCGACTTTGTTCGCGTCGAGTTAGTTATGCTCCGCTCCTATTGGTCACAGCGTGATGTCATATAGCCTAAAGCCTTCCTGGATTAATGGGCTATCCAACGGAAAATGAATTTTTCAAATCGAACCAGTAGTTCCCGAGATTAGCGCGTTCAAACAAACAAACAAACTCTTCAGCTTCTTCTTTATATGTTACTATATTATGGATTAAGTGTGGACACTTATGATGACGGATGGGATACTACGGAACCCTACACTGAGCGTGGCCCGACACGCTCTAGACCAGATTTTTTTTACTGTTCTATTCATTACACTGCTGGACATCCCCGCACTTCTCCACTCCATCCTCTATCTAAATCCGTAATCACTTTTTTTAGGTCGTACGTCCATCTAGCTGGCATCAAAAATCTAGTAAGGATAATTTCTAACATTTAATCAACAGACAGTTGCAAGCCTTACTTTCAAAAACATAAGATTCTAACCTTAGTTAGCCTTTATATTTTGGAATTATGCAAACTAGCCCGTAAGTATAATAAATTACCAGAAGACATTAAAGAACAGAAAAAAACCAGTATATTTTTATTTAAATTAAATCAATACCTAATCAGGAAAAGCTACTATACGTTACAAGAATATTTAACAGATAAATTCAATAAAAACACATAACTGTAAAGAAAGGTATACTTACAAAAAAAAAAAAAGACATTTAATATACTAAAATACTTAATTATTTATAATACATTTATAATAATGAACAAATTTTAATCGGGTACCAATTAAAATAATATCAATATATTTAAAGAAATAGTTAATGAATGAATACTTAACAATTAATATAATATATATAATATAAAGAGATAGCAATTGAATAAATACTCACTCTAATACCATTAATAAAAATAAATGAATAAGAATTATATAAAACTAAATAAATAATAAATAAATAAATGGAAACATGAAGCGCTCTTCCTCTCTCTAACTTATTTAAAACTTGCTGTGCCCAACAGGGTTCATAATTGTTTCCAATATTATATTATTATATTTACCACCCGTAACTGTACATTATGGATTGCAATAAACGATTTGATTTGATTTGATTTGATCTAGCATCCAGCCACAAACTCGGCCCACCGACTCTCATTTCAGCTTTGTGCTTCTTCATAAAGGATAACAAACATAAATTATTTAAACCTCTTAAAAATGCATAAAAAACCTCGCTAAACACATTCAACCCTTCACCGCTAAGCCGTCGTGAATGCGACGCGTGTAATAGCCGATGTAAATAATGTACACCAGGCAATGAGTTCACCCACTAAATTACTTCGAGGGCCTCGCCGACCGGCCGCCGCACTGAAGGGTTAATTTTGTTAATCCGATCATTTATTTTTATGAATTTTGATGGTGACTGACTATCAAGGGGATGAGAGAACTATGGGTAAAAAATAACCCTAACCAAAAAACTTTTTACAATAAATAGAAACCGATTTCAAAAAAACACTTAAAAGATAAACAAATATTTAACTTTTGTCATGACTCTAGAAGTTGGTGGCGAGCTAAACAACAGAAACCTCTAGAGACCGACTTCTAGAACCATGATATTATTACATGCTTTTCAGTGTCTTAGTCGAAATTCGAAAAGTAGTTTTTTTTTCATCTCTATAGGTAACAATAGTGGCAGCCATAACCCATGTTAGAATAAATTCTCATCAATATGAAAAAAATCCCTATCTCAAAAGCTATTGAACCGATTTTGATGAAACTTATAGTATTCCCTAAGTTGAACCACAGATTACAGAATAATGCAGTTGAACAAATATAGTACTTACAACAAAAAAAGAATTACTTAAATTGGACTTGTAGTTCCGGAAATATGCGCGCGCAAACATAAAAACATACACTTGAAATTTGGCTTATGTACATACGGGCCGAATTGATAACCTCCTTTCATTTGAAGTCGGTTAAAAATAAATAGAACTACCTAAATTACTGTCAAACTCCCGCTTTGCAATTACATCAAACCCAAATGTATATATTTTCTATGGGAAAACTCATGTGCCCTCTCCCGCTCTGGGCGGAGCGGAAGATCGTGTCAGACTTTTATTGACTAAAACCCACCCGCGTTCCTTCACTTGCCTGCGCCAGGACCACGGATTCTATTTCAAACAACCCGCAACCCTGACCCAGGAGGCATCGGTCTTCGTGGACCCCGCCACTTAGTGCTGACATATCTTTGAGGCGCGCGTGAAACACAACGCGCCGTCGACCCGGGCCAGGTCCAGGCTGCGGGCCAGAAAAATGTGCCCTGAAGTTAAAATTAGTTAATAATCTTTAGAGGTTCAATTCATGACATTTAAAGAGCTCCCCTCGGCATGGCCTTAAACAAATAGAGAAAAATCAACAATGTAATGACAAGCACAGGTGTGCGGTTGGTGTATTGTGTCCTGTGACGTCAGAGCGCACAATCAGCTAATGAATTGGGGTCGTAACATAATGGCCACATTCCCATTGTGAATCAAGTCAAAGTTAGCACAAAGGACGAGACAATGGGGTGTCGCGGTTAAAAGATGTATACGACGTGTGCTTTCTGACACCTTGCGTTCGATAGTAGTCATTGTTTCGCGACGTTTAGGTCGTGGGTTCGAACTTTGGCTCCTTACTTTTCATTTTTCGTGATTGAGTTTACAAACATAAACTCATTTAAACAAACACTTGACTACACGGTTAGCGTAGTGGTCAAACTTTTGAATGCTATGCCGCGTATCGCAGGTTTGATTCCCGCACGGAACAAATTTATTTATTTATTTATTTAGAAACATACAATTATAGCACTATTACAGAGCATTCCAATACAGTGCTATAAGTAAGAATAAATTATACAAAACAAAAAAAAAAAACATTACATACATAAAGTCAGAATAGTTAGTAAAGAAACATTTATAATATACTAGCTTTCCGCCCGCGGCTTCGCCCGCGTGGAGTTCGGTTACATCGCGCTTTTTAGGTTTCCCTCGGGATCATCAAATTTTTCCGGGATAAAAGGTAGCCTATGTTCTTTCTCGGGGTCTAAAGATTGTCTGTGCCAAATTTCATCAAAATCGGTTGAGAGGTTTAAGCGGGAAAGCGTAACAGACAGACAGACAGACAGACAGACAGACAGACAGACAGACAGACAGACAGAGTTACTTTCGCATTTATAATATTAGTATGGATTTACATTATATACTTAGACTATAATAAACAGGAACAATACCTATATCATTAATTATTATTTCCTATGAATCTATACCTTGTTCTATTAGGTTCTGTGCTGCTTGTAACAACTTAGGAAGTTTTTGGCCAAACAAGTCTTCCGTACGCGCAATCACATTAATCAGACGTATAGCTCGAGACATAGGGGCAAACTTTAGTAGGTTAGTCCTAGCCGTGGGGACATATAAAAGGCTGGGGCGACGACGTGCCCTTACGTACCCATTCGGCGCGCGCAGGCGCAGCTCTTCAAGTATGTACCTCTGGATGTTGAAGCACTCCTAATAATATAGAGACAACATACTTCACCAGCGCCACGTCCCTTCTTACAGCCAGCTTGGTGTACCCGACCATGCCTAATACAAACAGGCTCGGGTAGGTACATCAAGGGATAAAAAGGATAAACTCCGTACTGCTTCAGATATAAGAATCTTAGGAATTTATTCTGAATCTTTTCCAACATGAGGCTATACTTTGCCTCATGAGGATTCCAAATAATAGAACTTGTTTCTAGATGACTCCTAACAAGTGCATTGTATAGGACTTTAAGTGCAGCTGTATCACTAAAATCCTTACACTGCCTCAAGATGAATCCCAGATTCCTGAAACCCCTGCTACACACCTCCAAAATGTGCTTGCGGAACGTTAACTCGGTGACCATCAGTACGCCCAAGTCTCGCACCTGAGTAACGCGCGGCAGTACTTTGGCGTCTATCATATAGTCATGTTGCAAGGGCGCCAGAGCGCGACTGTAGGTCATTACACAACACTTAACAACATTAAAATGTAAGTTATTGGCTTTACTCCAAATCACAATGCTATTAATATCAGACTGTAGCTGATCGCAGTCTGTGGCATCTTCATCAAATATTTGTATGAAGTACTTGTTCTGGGTCTGGAGGTTTGTGCATGCGAGTTATGTCTGTAAACGCACCCAAGATACAGGAGAAATTCTTAAAGTGGGGCAACGTTTATTTTTATTTAAAAAAATACGACCAGACCCGAAACTACTACTTGTAAGCTGTAGCATTAAAACATAATTAATATTTGTGTAGTTTTAATCAACCTCAACTCTTGATCAACCGCCTCTGTACAATAGATACCACAATTTTGCCAATAACATGTGGAATAAATTAAAGAAATTCATTGAAAATTTTATTTCACGATAATGGCGGATATCGCCATTAACAGTTGAAAAAGACGGCAGCGTGAGCCGTCTATGAGGGAAGTTTGAGGCAAAGTCATGATGTGAAATCTTGCGCTTTTATTTAGTAAACGACACTATAAATAATTTTAAAAGTCTAATGAAAAATGTGCGTGACACTCATCTTAGCTTTCCCGTCAAAACTCCTGTACAAAATATCCTGTAGTTTTAATCTTGTTGTAATTGACGGCGAATGACAAAACTGTTTTTCAAAATCTGTTCTGACATAAAGGCCGGAACATAATATTCAGTAAAAAGGTAAATAAAACTAGATATACAATACACATAATACTACATAAGCGATACCGTTACACAACTTATTTCATGACTACCTTCCTGTGTTATAACAAATCAAATTAAAAGTTATTTATTCAAATTAGGCTGAGTATCATCACTTTTTGAACGTCAATATTACATAAGACAGTCCCTCAAAACGCCCACCCATCGACACTTCCTAGTGCTTTCGCTGTGAAGAAGAAGTGCCGGAACAAACTCCCCAGCAGCACAGCTGTCTGTTCATTTAAAAGAACACATGACTTTATACAATACTATGTACAGTAATGATGACAAGAAAACACAACAACAATGAAATTATTTACCAAATGCCAGCTAACCACGCCAAAATACCAGCAAAAGAAATGGAGGTCAGGTACCATTTATCTTATTCATAAAACAATTTACATTGTGTTAAATATCTATGTATGCGATCTACACACAAATATAAAGAACCAAACGCTCCATTTAAAATTATGATATTCAGGCAACTGAAGAACAAGAACACCATATTATATCATTTTATAGATATATGATTATCATGATTTATCATAGTGTTCGCAACCATCCTTCTCGGAAACGGCTGGACCGATTTCTGTGATTACTTTTTGTATGTACAGGGTGTATCTGACATCGTAACGCAAACTTCGCGAAAAGGCTACACCGCATGCCACTAATAAAATTATGATAGTCATTTATGTCGTTAATGAGCGGTTACAGAAATCACAGTGTTTAAAAAAATGTGTCGGCTCGGCCTTTGAACGTTGAAAGCGTGCCGCCGCGCGTGTTTGTAGGTATGAAGTTGACCCCTGATGTAAACTCTATTATATCAGCCGATAGGATAGTTTTTCGAGTTTTGTTCACATTGCGCTTTTTTCTGTTATTAGCGAATTAATTAATTTTTATATTCAAATTCTATTGGGTTACAAAAGTATAGCAAATAAGAACGATCTAAAGTGAAAAAAACTGCACAATTTTTTTTTAAATCAGGAAAAGGCCGACGAAAAATTCCACCGCTGGGGGGTACAGAATCATGTACTGTATCCATGTACTCGTTTGTGCGTCGATGTCAGATACACTCTTTTTATCTGGTAGGTCTGGGAACAGATTGTACCTGAACTAGAGATTGATATTTTTTAAGAATTTTCATTCCAAAACTGACAAAACAACGTCTTAACTGTATCTTGTTAAAACTATCGTTTACTAAATAATAACGTATAGTCGTTGTAGCATAGTGGTTAAAACACCAGCCTCTCAAGTATGAGTGTGCGGGTTCCATTCCAGGTCAGGGAAGTACCAATGTAACTTTTCTAAGTTATATCTATGCACTTTCTAAGTATATCTTGGACACCAATGACTGATTAAAAGACAAGGAAAACATCTTGAGGAAACCTGGACTTCGACCTGAAGTCTGAAATCGCCAACCCGTATTGAGCAAGCGTGGTAATAACGATCAATCCTTACTGAGATGAGAGGAGACCTATGCCCAGCAGTGGGACGATAAAAAGGTTGATGATATAATATAACGTTTAAGCCATTACCTTCCTTTCTATTTATTTTTTTTAGTTGTGTAATAAGCCAGGTGTGTACAAGTTCTTATACTGTGTTCTTCATCCGTCCCACTGCTGGGCACAGGTCTCCTCTCATACAGAGAAGGTTCGAGCGTAATCACTACACTTGCTCAATGCGGGTTGGCGATTTTAGACTTAAAATCCGGGATTCCTCAAGATGTTTTCCTTTACCTTAACACAAGAGTACCTACTCTTTATTCCGTAACTCTTAAAGTCTCAATCTCAGATGGCACGACAACCCACAGCCGCGGAGACATGGAGAGATCAGGCGCTGGATCAACGACGTCTTCGTATTTACAATTGGTCACCAATCAGCGTAGCTCGTCATTTCGCCACAATGACAACAATGAGGTGATCAAAAAGGACACGCGTCAGTTTGAAGCCCCAACACTCTCCTAATAAAATAAACAACAAGTTTTTGTCTAAAATTTGAACTGCACCGTTAGCTAAGTACCGTATACAATGCGTCCCCCCTGGGGATGCCGACGAGCCCCCTGGGGGACCACGCAGAGCTTTAGCTGTCGTTAAATATTAACGGGGTGTTAGCTGCCGATACGGAGGTATGTTTGTTAGATTCCAATGTCAGGCAAAGTGTTACAAAAAAAAAAACAAAAACTCCACAGTTACTGTTAAAAATAATTGGATTTACAATTTGGTTGTTTCATAAAAAATAATTTAATGTCCATTAGATAGATTTATAAAAAATATTGAACACGTATTTTTTATTTTTTCTTTCATTCAAATACTTAGGAAGATAATATTGATTTGAAATGTCGCATGACGTCACGCCGTGGTAAAAAATATACCACGTCGTGTATCTAAGTAGTTTTTTTGTAATTTCGACAAAATGAAAAATACGGGTCTGTAACACGACTACTTACGCCATCTACCTGACTGTGTGCACAACACTATGCCATCTGAGTAAAACACAACAGACTACTAGCGACAATTATCATGCAACGTGTGAAGATGATACTCACAACCACATACAAGCATTAGATGATGAAGACACACACTACTGTCGTCAAACCGACTATATAATCGGTCACTCATGGAGGACCGAGCGCCTTGTCCGATGTAGGCCAGCCCGCGCCGCAGCTGAGCCAGTAAATATAAATTCCCAACTATGACCTCTGAGTTTGTTTCGGAAGTTTCTTCTCAGAGCTAGTACTAGGAAACGCCGCGGTCATCAAACCGAAATAAAAATAAAAATTCGATCCAGCCGTCCCTTGCTGTTCTTCTAGCGACACCCTAAGCCGAGGTTCGTACCCCACAGGGGGTGCCCTTAGCGTGTAGTCGCTTAGCTTTTAGTAGCCCTGGCTGGAGGCTTTAAATTCACTTAAGGCAGCCACAGGATAGTCCGGTTAACTAGTACCGACCTCTCAAGGTCAACTAGGAGATGCCATATTAAAAAACAAAAAACAAGGACCGAGCGCACTCGCTACTTAGGAGGCGCAGTGGTCGATAGCCCCGCAGTCACCACTGTTGTCATAAGTCAAGCTTGCCCTGAGCGGAGGCCCCGTCGCCCTCAGGAATTGCCTAGCTAGGAGGTAAAGGGATAGGATAGCCCCGCAGTCCATCCCTAGAACCACAAATAGGTTTCGCCTCAGTGTAACTTTGTTTGCTAAAATCTGTCAAGTGTTTGAAGTAAAGTAAATAAACCCCTATCTGTCATCATCGTTGGTTTTATTCCACCGCCACCATCACAGGTCTTAATTTTTTTTATTATTTATAAGAAGGACTAATTATTTTTTGGATTTTCATACCTTGGATTCATCCTGTGGGTGTGTGTCACAGTGGGTATAAGGACAGCACAGGTCTGTCAAAAACCACTGGTCCGATTTGAAAAATTCTTTTTGCGTTGGATAGCCCATTAATCCAGGAAGGCTTTAGGCTATATAACATCACGCTGCGACCAATAGGAGCGGAGCATAACTAAACCACGCGAACGAAGTCGCTGGCGGCCGCTAGTAAAATACAAAAATCTAACGACATGATAGACATTACAATCGACGATGAAATTACAATTTTTAATTGTAAATTTCTGATGATATTATAAAGCTTTTTTTTAAATTATAAACTAGTGTTTGAGTGCAATCCCGCTTGACGGTAAGCAGCGCGCTAGTTTATTAAGAGCCTATTCACTCTTGCCTGAAGACACTTAAATTGTAGTCAGACGGATACAACGCCGCTGACACATTCTTCCAGTCCCTCGATGTACACGGTATAAAAAGCGAGGCGAAACGCTTCGTCCGGATCGTAGTGGTGTCAGGTCGTCCGATGATGGAACGGAGATGGGGGAATTAAATCATGCAATTTCCTCGCACACTCTCCAAAATGCAGCCTATAGAACACCGACAGGCTGGCTACTCTTCCCCTGTGCTCCAGGCTTTGGAGACCGTTTCGGACCAAACCAAAGCTTCGGTAAAAGACAATAATTATGATAATTTTATATCCACACATATTCCCAACACTACAGTGTCCACTGCACTCCCCCAGTCCCCCGTGCTCCCCACACGGTGACGATGACGGAGCTCATTAACGATATTGAGCTATTTGTTATACCCCAGGGGAACCAAACAACATGTCATGGACTATCTGTCGCCCGCGACCTTGTCTGTCTGTAAATGTAAATACAAATATCAAAGATTATAAGATAGGGTCTAATCATAACGTAGGTATAAAATCGAATCATCTGCACCGCAAAAATTCTGGGTTGCTTTTAACAAGTGTGATAGTTTTTTTTTTAAATACACAACACTAATCCGTGAAACTGTAGTATGTTATAAGTGACTGGCTTATCACCATCACCATCATCAACCTTTTACCACTGCTGGGCACAGCCCCCTAATCGGCGAACACATATTTGTCAAATGACTGCGACTAGTTGGGATCGTTTGGACCGAACGGACCAATGGGCAAATGATCCCAACTAGTCGCAATCATTTCAGGGTAGGTCTCAAGGATTGAGCGTAATCACCACGCTTGCTTAAGATTTCAGATTTAAAATTCAGGTTTCCTCAAGAATTTTATTTGAATACAAAAAAAAAAAAACATTTGTAACTTTTGACAACAAAAATAATACAGTTAATCTGCAAAAAGAATGCTTTTCTAATAATTTAATAGCATGTATTTCCTTCACGAGCCCGTATCACTTCATTAAGACGATGTGGCATACTTTAAACCAGGGAACCATGTATGGGAATTTTATAGGCTGACTAGCTTTCCGCCCGCGGCTTCGCCCGCGTGGAAGCGGTAGCCTATGTCCTTTTTTAGGGTCTAAAGATTGTCTGTGCCAACTTGTCATTCCTCAAGTTTAGGTCCAGAGGTGCACAAAGGTTTTTTTTTTACAAAAAAAATATATTGATATTTTTCAAATATCTTCCACGTACCTACTCATTAGTCTGTGCAACACTTTTTCAAACATATTAATCATTAAAACGACTAAAGTAATGGAACTTGAACTGACTTGAACCAAACTAAAGCTCAAAATGTTGCCTTTACAAAAAAATGTTGGCGGGTATTCATCCGAATAATCAGTTTTCGTTTATTATTAATAACCGTTCATTTTCTTCTAAGCAAACATTCATTAATTCCCAAACGTCTTCTATAATAATAATTGTTATTCCAATTACTATCAATAAAGAAATATATATGTCGCAGACAGCGACGGCAGAGCGGTAGGGTCGTTAGCATCTTGGTGTAGTGGTACAGGTTCCATTTCGTAGGTGAGATTTGAATTGAAGTACGACGTGTAGATATACCCTCCAGTCTTGACAATCACAATTTAAATAGGCAAACCGACAGTTTCGGTTCGGAGAAGTGCCTTGGTCCGCGTCTCGGTGCAAAGTAACCGTTCGACGAACCCCACTCTCCAAAGCGACTTTGTCCATGTGCCGCCATCACAAAATAACGTTACAACTTTACAAGCGTTTGCCTCTCCACTACGTAGATTAAATCAGCAACCTCTATTAAAATTATACCGACGTTCTCCGACATATTTATAAATCGACCTTTTCGAAAAATATATCAATACTTTTTATGACAACTTGCACTTGTTATGTCAAAGTCTTACTTGTCACTATCAGCTGGCGAAAAACAGAGATCTACGTCTACGTTGTGTCTCCTGCTTGTGTCGCTCAAGCCACGAGCCCCTTTTACCTATTTCTCTTTAAAAATATAACTACAACAAATTAAATCGAATCAATAACTCTATACTATATCTACTACGTCATAGCCCGTCTGTTCTCAATTTGAAACACACAGTGCACCAGTAGGGGGCGCTCCGACTTCCGGCCCCGCCCACCGACTGCCGCCCGCCCTACCAACTACACTGACGAAATTATAGCATAAATAGCTACTGTAGCGTTTTACGTCTATAGTCATGCTGCATATACAATATGTAAAGAAAACCCTGTCCGACCCATAAGGATAATAAAGGTTAGGTAAACACTTGACCAAATATAATATAAAATTTTACATAATCATCATAGTAACAATACTAATGAATTTTGAAATATTCTTTTTTCCCTGGAATTAATTCCAATTTCCCCGAAATTTGGTAATTTTTAAAAAGTGATAACACCGGTATTATTATGAGCGAATAGCGACGCGGCCACGTCACAGGTGCCGCGTGCCCCGCCCCCCGCCGCCCGCGGAAGGGGTTGCTTATCGCACATGTATTAAATTACCTCTTTTTGCGAAATAATATTTAGTTTTTTTTTAGGGGGATTTTTTTTTAAGTTTAGCCTGTCTTTGTGGGCATTATTAGAATCAGATATCGATACCTAACAATACCTTCATGGATCGGACAGGGTTTTCTTTACATATTGTATAGAATAGTAATAACCGAGAAAGTAATGCAGCTCCCGACAACTCTAACTTGGGAATGGTCAAACGGGTACGTATTGGAGTCACGTGATTAAGTTTAACATCACCGAAGAGTCACAGAAACCGTGAGATGACTCCTGATCCTTCCCCTATGGAAGTATTTTACGAGATATTGGTACCCGTTCGATGGTGCCCAATCCATACTAATATTATAAATGCGAAAGTATCTCTGACTTTCTGGCTTTCATCCCAAAACTACTCAGCGGATTGTAATGAAAATTGGTACACAGATAGTCTAGAGCCTGAGAAAGGACATGGGCTATATAACATCCCGCTATGACTATTGGAGCAGAGCAGTAACAAAAAATGTTGCGAAAATGGGAGCGAACGCGGACGTATATATTGCTCCCATTATTTTAACAGGCGCTTATAAAGTGAAGTTGCTCCATATATATGAGCCATTCCGAAAGAAGTTCCGTAGGCAGGGCCTCGTCCCATGTAAGCTCAGCCAACCATAAGCGCTGTAAAAAACATTTAGACCAAATAATAACTGGAGCGACCCAACCGTTAGGGTCGTACATGCGAGCCACCATAGATATCAGATAGGACCAACCGCTTAGTCCATACTTTTTCCGTGACTGTCGCAACCCAAAATGTAAAGATGTCAGGAACCGGTAAATACTGAACACCTAAAACCGACGTAGAACGAAGAGAATACGGATTCTTCTTCATTCTTGTCGACCTCCGTGGCGCAGCGGTCAACATGCCTGCCCGCGACGGGGAGGCACCGGGTTCGATCCCCGGCCAGGTCATGATGGAAAACGATCTTTTCCTGATTGGTCTGGCTCTTGTATGTTTATCTATATATGTATCTATTATAAATATAGTATCGTTGAGTTTTTATCCCATAACACAAGTCTCGAGCTAGCTCAATCTGTGTGATTTGTCCTTATATAAAAAATCCATATTAATATTATAAATGCGAAAGTATCTCTGTCTGTCTGTCTGTGTAGCTTTCACGCCAAAACTACTGAACCGATTTTGATGAAATTTGGCACAGACAATCAGAAAGACACAAGACCCTGAGAAAGGACATAGGCTACCTTTTATCCCGGAAAAATTTGATGTTCCCGAGGGAAATTTAAAAAGCGCGATATAACCGAACTCCACGCGGACGAAGCAGCGGGCGGAAAGCTAGTAAAAAATAAATCTCAAATAGTAATGGATCTTGAACGTGATCCGTCGGTATAATCCTTCCAAAAGGCATGGGCTGTTAGAAATCCACTTCCGTAGCGCATAGCCGGCGGTCACTAATAATGCCATGAGCTCATCCCGTAAAATTAAGGCCTCCTGTTCCGAGGAGCCTCCAGTAATTATGTTATCGACGAATATATTCCATTCCAAGATGGCCGCCGCACGAGGCAACCCAACTCGTTCTTGGCGGGCGAGCTCCAACAAGCATAGCATTGCCATCCAAGGACTAGATATAGAGCTCGTACACACGTAGAGGGTGTGTACGAGTAGCCATTTGACTACTTAATAACATTAGCACAGGTCGGTCGAATGCTAAGCAACACTTGCCGCGGTCGGTTTTCGGATGGGTGACCGTGGGTTGGTTCCGGCTGTCATTCATAGCTCTTTGAAGGTCATTCGTAGTCTCCCTAAGTCTGATAACCAGCCTCACCGAGGGGTTTCGTATCAGCCGAACGCTGTCCACCGCTGGGCTTCCCCAAGCATTGTCGTAAAGCTAAGTTCGGTAAAGAAGTTATGATGTGCAGTCCAAATTTAGTCCAAAGTTATCTATCTATGTATATTAATATATAAAGCTGAAGAGTCTGTTTGTTTATTTGTTTGAAAGCGCTAATCTCAGGAACTACTGGTCCGATTTGAATTCTTTTTGCGTTGGATAGCCTATTAATCTAGGAAGGCTTTAAGCTATATAACTTCACGCTGCGACCAATAGGAGCGGAACATATCGAAATCTACGCGGGTGAAACCGTGTGTTACTTACCGAAGTTAAAATTTTAGCGCGATACGAAATGGGATCGAAACTAAGCCACAACTTTAACTGGATTAGATATGCACAAGAGTTTAATTTCTACCGTCTTATTTAAAGCGATTGCCCCCAGACCAAACCACCTTTCAAAATTGCTACACACAACGCACTTGATTGAGCCCATAAAACTCCATTTTTATCATACCTGCTCACCATTGTCATTATAATTTGAAAACCTGATCTGAATATATTTAATAATCAATAAAAATGTCTTCCGAACACCCCTGAGCCCCGGGGTGGGTTTTTATTAAATCTTTGCATCAATTCTTTAACAGAATATTTTGAAGTGTGGCGTTATTAGAATACCGTGTGCGAATTAAAGATAAATAAGATTATATCAGAGCAGTCTCCGTGGTGTAGTGGTAGCGAACACGGCCGCTGCGCAAGGAGGCGCGGGTTCGATCCCCGCGCTGTGCAAATGTTTGTATGTATGAATATGAATATTTTCACTGGTCTGGTAGTGCCTCGTGCTGGTCGTGGTTGCCATACGAACATCTAATGGCAGTCGTTACGGGTTGTTGGAGCCGTCAAAAGTTCAACAATTAGTCTAACTGCAATGCTTCGATATCGCCTTGTGTATTGCCTTGCCTATCGGGTTGTGGTAGTCAGATGGAAGTCGCTTCACGGAAAATATCGAAGTTTAGCCAAAATCAGCTGTTAGACTAGTAAAGCGGACCCCAGACTCGAAAACTGAAACAGCTTCGGATGCGACTGGGATTAACGCTGAAATGATGATGATGATGATGGAGAATTATATCAGAGCAGCCGTCGCGCTGTGACTGAAGAGTGGAGGAGACAGAAGGAGACGGAGTTGTTAAATAGTTTGCCAAAACGTGAAGCAGATTTTCCTTGTTTGAACTCATTAGGAAATCTACACAAAATGTGTTATTATTCTAAAAAAATGCTGTTTTTTTAAATTATAAATAAGTGTTTGACCGTAATCCCGCTTGATGGTAAACAACAATGCAATCGTTAATAAATAATAGGTAATAATAAATAAATTGTTTATTTCTCAGCTTTGTACATAATTTTCTTAATTCTAAATAGCACTGATGTATACCTAATTTGCCTGAACTAAGTAGCTAGGCTTCAGGCATAGAAGTGCTTGTTATAAATTTTTATTTTGCAATAAATTAACAATAAAAGTAGTACGTAAAAATGTAGGACACAACGGAAGTATATAGTGTTATTATTAGTATCCTATTGCTTACATAGTCATATTAGATAATGTAATGATTATTTCAGTGATGACTTATGGAATTGAGACGTGGTCGCCAACAATGGGCCTTATAAGAAGGCTCAAAGTCACTCAAAGGGCAATGGAGAGGGCTATGCTTGGGGTTTCACTGCGCGATCGAATCAGGAATGAGGAGATCCGCAGAAGAACGAAAGTAACCGACATAGCCCGAAGAATTGCAACACTAAAGTGGCAGTGGGCTGGACACATTGCCCGTAGAACCGAAGCCTGATGGGGCCGAGGTTCTCGAGTGGCGACCACGCACCGTGGGTAGGCCCCCGACAAGGTGGACCGACGACCTGGTGAAGGTCGCAGGAAACCGCTGGACGCGGGAGTCGCAGGACCGGTCGTCGTGGAGAACCTTGGGGGAGGCCTATGTTCAGCAGTGGACGTCTTTCGGCTGAAATGATGATGAATAATTATTTCTAAATTTATTTACATACTGTACTGTAAGTGTAAGTAGGTCTTAAAGACACTTAATTAAATTATAGTCAGACGGAAATACCGCAGCTGGAAAATTGTGTGTTCCCTCGATGTACGCGGTAGAAAAGACGAGGCGAAACGCTTCGTCCGGCTCGTAGTGGTGTCAACAACGTAACAGGTCATCCGACGATGGAACAGAGATGAGGGGCAATAAATCATGCAATTCCCTCGCACACTCTCCAAAATGCATCCTATATAACACCGACAGGCTGGCTACTCTTCGCCTGTGCTCCAGGCTTTGGAGACCATTTTGAACCAAATGTGGATCGCCAATTCTTTGCAGCACCGAATCCAAAGTGGCCAGGTAGCATTTTGCAGCACCAGCCCAAATGTGGCAGCAGAACATGACAGTGCAAATAATACAATATTACAAAAAAAAAAATGTGCGGTCCACGTAAAACAACTATAGCTCAGCACTATACTGCGACCCGAATTATTGGTTTCGAAAAAACATTTCATCACCACTGCTGTCAAAAACTTTGGAGGAAAATGTCATGAGGAAAGGAGAGTCCATCGAGTTTCTTGCCCGTCCTTCTCCATAGGTACCTACTCTTTGGAATGGGCGACTAGCTTCATCTTATTGACTGACCGACCTTCTGACAATTCAAAAGTGCCTGTAACTGGTTTACTTGAAAGAAATGCTTTGATTTTGATTTTGAATCGTCACGTCCTAGAACCAAATTTCTACTAACCCGTACTGGGTCATATAGTCTATGGGTTTTTAGTCGTGGTGGCCTATTAGTTTAAACACCAGCCTCTCAAGTATGAGTGCGCGGGTTCGATTGTAGGTCAGGCAAGTACCAATGTAACTTTTCTAAAGTTATATTGTTACGAATGGACCTTATGTCGATGGCATAAGGTTCAATATCGCGTGACATGCAGTGTGTCACTTTTAAGTATTATTTCTCCAGATCTAGACATTTTCCAGGCACAATGTAAAAACGCATTACTAGACTTAGGATGGCCTATCGAACGGTACAGGTCTCAACAGTTTTGTCAACAAAGTGTCGACATCTAAATTTCCAGAAACCCGTTTCCGGGAATTACCGTAGGTATTTACTTGGCCGGTGACCTCGAAGTTATGCAGTATTATTATTACGCCTAGAGGATTCTGGAATGTTCGATCAGCTGGCCTATATAAAGCACCGCAACGCCGACGCAGAGTCAGTCTACACTCGACTAGCGATACGAAAACAGCGACAGTTAAGAAGCGATCTTTGAGAATACCTACTGCGACAACTGTAAAGAGAACTGTGAGTACTACGTGAAGTAACATCTGTACTGTTATTGTGTGATTACGACACGGACTTCGTGGACGTAAGAGAAGACTTCGGTGCGACATCAGCTACGTTCTACTTGTCATTGCCTACAATCGACTGTACCTTCGTTGCTAATAAACTTCGTAACCCTTAACCGGCGTTTAAGTACCCCTAGCCCGTAACAATTGGTGTCAGAAGCGGCATGCCGGTCACGCCAAGGGAAGACGAAAGAGTTCGCACGCGACGACAAGCAGCGATGGATTTGGCGCGTCAAGAGGAAGAATCGCTTGGTGTCCCTGCACCCGTAGAAGATGCGGCCGTCGTAACACCGACGAATGTGAGTGCCCCTAGTACCAGCACTATTCCCGGAAGCAGCGGATCCGATTTATCGGTGTTACTGGCTCACTTGACGGCGCAAATAAAGTTGAGTATAGCAGAATCCCAGGCGCAAATAAAAGGCATAGTAGCAGAATCACAGGCAAAATCCCAGGCAGAAATCCAGGCACAAATACAACAATCCCAGGCAAAATCCCAGGCAGAAATCCAGGCAAAAATAGATAGATCCCAGGCAGAAACCCAGGCACAAATAAAACAATCCCAGGCAGCAACCCAGTCACAAATAAAGGAATCCCAGCAACTGGTATTACAATTAAATGAAAAGTGGAAAAAGACCAAAGAAGAGGTCAATGAACTTAGAATTAAAACAGCTCAACAAGATGCCCGTCTGGACCAGCAAGACACGCGCATAGACAAACAAGATACATGTATGGACCAGCAAGATACGCGCATAGACAAACAAGATGCGCGTATGGAGAAATTAAACAGTACCATCATGGAGTTTGGGAAGGAAGTAGAATTTTTACATGAGAAGGTACAAAAAGGAGTTATTAAAGGTGTGGTACCGGTACCCAGTGCTTTGCCGACTTTCAAGGTACCTCATTTTGACGGGACAACGTCATGGGTGGCCTTCCGTCTACAGTTTGAAAAGGTCGCAAAAGGCAACAATTGGGACGACGATCAAGCCGTAACCGCCCTTACGCTTGCTCTGCGTGGTGAGGCGGTCCAAATCCTCGAAAATATTTCCGGGAATTGCAATACCCTAGCCTGTCTGTTAGAAGCGTTGGAGTCTAGATATGGAGAGAAACACCTGGAACATGTCTACAGGGCTCAACTCCGCGACCGCACACAGAAAAGCAGTGAGGGTTTGCAACAATGGGCATCGGAAATAGAACGTATTGTTCGGAGGGCGTATGCTTCAACGCCGGGAGCAATTGATGCTACTACGGTGCAAGCTTTTACTGATGGAATTCGAGATGCGGAAGTCAGGGCTGCGGTTCGTCTGGGGCACCATCAGACTCTGAAGGCAGCCTTGACACACGCTCTGGAGGTGGAAGCAGTACGCCAAGATGGCCGACCACACCACCGTATTCGTGAGGTAACCGCACAAATGAAACCCCGACAAGGGCCAACATGCTATGAGTGCGGTGAAAAAGGGCATATTCGGATCAATTGTCCCAGGAAGGCTAAGGGAAGAAGCACTTCTGGGACACAGGTGGAAGCCGAGGATTTAAACTAGGAACAGCCAGGGCTATGGGGCGAGTACTGGCTGGTCGACATGTAGCCCCCATTATAACAGTATCACAAGTGGGTGACGGAAACAGTCTCATTATAGAAGGAGAACTGAATGGTAAATCCTGCAGTTTCACATTGGATACTGGTGCATCAAGAACCATTGCACGACCGGAGCTATTTCCTCGGACCATAGTATGGAAAAGAGGATCTTCACAATGCCGATTACAAACCGCCACTGGCCAACCAGTACTCGTCCTTGGTGAAACGAATGTGACTTTGAAAATGGGTGATAAGACATTCACGCACCCTGTTTTAATAGCAAATATTACAGATGATTGCATAATAGGACTGGACTTTTTGAAGAAACAGCAGTGCGTCCTTAATGTAGCAAAAGGAGTATTGAGTTTTCCAGAACAAGAAGTATTTCTTCAAGGTGGAAAACAAGGGTCAGTGTACTGTTTAAGGAGAACGGTATTACCACCAAGATCAGAAACCTTAGTAGATATTAGACTATCACCAATAGGACGCCGTAAACGTTGCATTATAATTGAAGATTCTGGAGATCACCCAGACTGGATAACAGCAAGAACACTGATGATGATTTCCGATAAACCAAAAGTGCGCATTATCAACGTTAGTAACAAAGAAATAATTCTTGAAAAGAATTGCTTAATTGGTGTGTGCGACCATGTAGCATCGTTGAGAAAAACAGAGGCGCACGAAAAGGAACGTGATAAGAAGTGGCAGGAACATGTATCGACGCTACTCGACAATTGTAAGGGCAATTTAAATAAGTTCGAAAGTCACAAAGTGAAGCAACTGTTGCATAACTTCCATGACATCTTCTCTAAGACCGACAGTGACGTGGGAAGGACCGGGCTCGTCAAACACCATATAGATACGGGCGATACACAGCCGATAAGACAGAGACCACGTCGTATCCCCTTTGCAAGAGAACAGGAAGTGTCGGAAATGTTAAGAGATATGGAGAAAAATCGGATTATCGAAGCGTCTACCAGCCCTTGGTCATCTCCAGTTGTCCTAGTCAAGAAAAAGGATGGCAGTACAAGGTTTTGCGTTGACTACAGGATGTTGAATGATGCCACGAAAAAGGACAGTTATCCCCTGCCACGTATAGATGACACTTTGGACTTGCTAAGTGGCATGAAATGGTTCTCCACAGTTGACCTCAAAAGTGGATACTGGCAGGTGGAAATCTGTCAGCAGGATAAAGAAAAGACCGCTTTCACCACTGGTCCTGGGAACGGTCTCTGGCAATTCAATGTCATGCCTTTTGGACTGTGCAATGCTCCAGCTACATTTGAGCGCCTAATGGAGCGCATCTTGGTGGGGTTGCTTGGTGATGCATGCCTGGTCTATTTGGATGACATCATCATTATGGGACGAAACTTCGCAGAGCACCTACGCAATTTGGAGAAAGTCTTTCAGAAACTGCGTGAAGCGAATTTAAAACTCAGTCCTAGTAAGTGTACACTATTCCAGAAAGAGGTTGGATACTTGGGGCACATTATTTCGGCGCAAGGAATTCGAACAGACCCTGAGAAAATAAAAGCCGTGTCGAAGTGGCCTACGCCTCGTAATAAAACTGAGGTACGCTCTTTCTTGGGTCTGTGTGCATATTACCGTCGGTTTGTGAAGAACTTCTCCGAGTTAGCGAAGCCGTTGCATCGTTTAACAGAGGAAAAGTGTCAATTTGAATGGAACTCTGACTGCGAACAGGCATTTGCGCTACTGAAAACTCACTTGTGTGAGGCTCCTGTATTAGGTTACCCTAGTAGGGAAGGCCGATTTTTGGTAGACACAGATGCCAGCAATGTTGGTATTGGAGGAGTTCTCTCTCAAACACAAGGAGATAGGCAGGTCGTTATCGCATATTTCAGCAAATGCCTTTCCAAGCCAGAAAGAAATTATTGTGTTACCCGCCGAGAACTTCTAGCCGTTGTTAAGACCTTACAACACTTCAAGAAATATTTGATTGGGAGGCAGTTTACACTTCGTACCGATCACGCTGCCTTACAGTGGCTCCTCCAGTTCAAAGACCCAGAAGGACAAGTAGCAAGGTGGATAGAGCAGCTGCAAGAATTTGACTTTGTCACTGAACATCGGAAAGGCAAGTCACACAATAATGCTGATGCTTTGTCTAGACGACCTTGCGAAGAATCTTGCCGACATTGTGCCAAACAGGAAAAGAAAGAGAACGTAAGGATTATCCAGGTGAACGCTTTGGACGAAGACTGGGATAATCAATCATTGGAAGACGCACAAAAGGAGGATAGTGACTTGAAGACAGTAATCGAATGGAAACAACGTGGCCAGAGGCCCGCTTGGAGTGAAATATCAGCGCTTAGCCCAACAGTAAAAAGTTACTGGGCTCAGTGGGACAGCCTGATAATTGATAATGGAGTTCTCAAGAGGAAATGGGAATCACCCAGTGGACAGGAGGTCACCTTACAGATAGTTGTTCCCGGTGATAAAGTCGCGTCAGTGCTACGACAGGTGCACGACGGAGTATCCGGAGGACATCTTGGAGTAAAGAAAACCCTGGAAAAGGTGAGAAAAAGATTCTATTGGGTGCATTGCCGCGAAGACGTAGAGGACTGGTGTAGAAAATGTGTAGCCTGCTCGTCAGTAAAGGGACCGCAAACGAGGGCCAGAGGTCGGCTGAAAGTGTACAATGTTGGTGCACCATGGGAAAGAGTTGCTGTCGATATAGCTGGGCCATTCCCTGTTACTGAAGAAGGGAATAGGTATATCATCGTCATGCAAGACTATTTCAGCAAATGGCCAGAAGCTTTTGCAGTACCTAACCAAGAAGCTCATACAGTCGCCAAAAAGCTAGTTCATGAGGTGTTCTGTCGATTTGGCATTCCTTTGGAGTTACACTCTGACCAGGGTAGAAACTTCGAGTCTTCACTATTTCGAGAGGTTTGCCAACTGCTCGGGATACACAAGACTCGTACAACACCATATCACCCACAGTCAGATGGAATGGTCGAAAGATTCAATCAGACGTTGGAGAATCATTTGGCCAAAGTAGTGGAAGAACACCAGAGGGATTGGGACCAATACATTCCACTCTTCTTAATGTCATACCGCTCTGCAACACATGATAGCACAAATTGCACACCGGCAAAAGTCAACTTCGGCCGAGAAATTAGACTACCCATAGATGCACTAACCGGAACACCTCCCGATACTCCTATCCTAGCCGTCGACTATGTGGCCGACCTACGGCGTAAATTAGATGGAATACATGAGCTAGTGAGAGAGAATGGTCTGAAAACCAGTGAGAAAATGAAAATCCGATATGACCGCAAAGCTGACGTGCCCGGATTTGAAGAGGGAACTTTGGTATGGTTACATAATCCCATAAGGAGAAAAGGAAAGCGTCCGAAATTTCAAGCCAAATGGGAGGGTCCGTACACGATAGTAACCAGAATAAACGATGTCACCTACAGGATTAAGAAAGGGCCTAGAGGGAAGCTGAAGATCGTACACGTAGACCGCCTAGCTCGCTATTATGGATCAAATCATGCTCGGGACGAGCATGACTAAGAAGGGGGCAATGTTACGAATGGACCTTATGTCGATGGCATAAGGTTCAATATCGCGTGAGATGCAGTGTGTCACTTTTAAGTATTATTTCTCCAGATCTAGACATTTTCCAGGCACAATGTAAAAACGCATTACTAGACTTAGGATGGCCTATCGAACGGTACAGGTCTCAACAGTTTTGTCAACAAAGTGTCGACATCGAAATTTCCAGAAACCCGTTTCCGGGAATTACCGTAGGTACTTACTTGGCCGGTGACCTCGAAGTTATGCAGTATTATTATTACGCCTAGAGGATTCTGGAATGTTCGATCAGCTGGCCTATATAAAGCACCGCAACGCCGACGCAGAGTCAGTCTACACTCGACTAGCGATACGAAAACAGCGACAGTTAAGAAGCGATCTTTGAGAATACCTACTGCGACAACTGTAAAGAGAACTGTGAGTACTACGTGAAGTAACATCTGTACTGTTATTGTGTGTTTACGACACGGACTTCGTGGACGTAAGAGAAGACTTCGGTGCGACATCAGCTACGTTCTACTTGTCATTGCCTACAATCGACTGTACCTTCGTTGCTAATAAACTTCGTAACCCTTAACCGGCGTTTAAGTACCCCTAGCCCGTAACAATATGTACTTTCTAAGTATATCTTGGACACCAAATGACTGATTACAAGGTGAAGGAAAACATCTTGAGGAAACCTGGACTTTAACCCCCTTATTCATAAACGTTGTTTAAACTAAACTAGTGATTAGTGATTCTTCAATCATACATTTTTGACGTTTTCACGTCACTTAACTTTAATCATCGTTTATGAATAAACAGCTTAGGGGGTTTCGGGGATTGTTAAACAACGTTTATGAATTATGAATAAGGGGGTATGTCTGAAATCGTCAACCCGCATTGAGCAAGCGTGGTGATTACGCTCAATCCTTCTCTGTATGAGAGGAGACCTGTGCCCAGCAGTGGGACGATAGAAAAAAGGTTGATGATGTACTGGGCCCGTGTTGTAGATTACGGCCCACTCCCTCGTGCCTGTGTGTGTGTAGTAGCATCACTAGGCTGTGACCGTGACCTCGATTCAGTGTCGCAAATTGATTTATTGATTTCCTCTATAAGATATTCGTTTCCACAAACTAGTTACAAATCAAATTCAATTTTCATTGGAAAGTATTTAAGCCCCGATCCCGGGATTCACGCCGGGACTCGCTCCAGGACGTCGCCCCGGGAAATGAGCGCGGGATTTGCTTCCGCCCTGCGATTAGATTTCGAACAATCTCGGATTATGAACGCGAAATCGATTTTTAAGACGTTTATTTTCATAAGAAAGTGTCTTCTCTGCGGTGTTACCAACTGAGTTATAGTAATGTAAACTCATTGAACAATATCTTACAGCTAATTATTAGCCGACTTAGTCGAGCCGTTATTGAGTTACTTGGCGATTTAATTTTAGCCTCTGTAAAATGAGTTGTCTTTCCACCTGATGCTAAGGATAAAAAGCCAATTCCTCATCAAAATTGTTCCAGCCGTTTGAGCGTAAACAAGTAACAAACACACACTCACTCACAAACTTTCACCTTTAGAATATACATATCTATGTTTTAAAAAATATTTTGCTTGCCTAAATGGTAAAACCTGTCATTAAGTATACGTAAAGTAAAGAAAACCCCGTCCGACCCAAAAGGATAATGGAGGTTAGGTAAACACATGACCAAATAAAATATGAAACTTTACATAACCATCATAATAACAATACTAATGAATTTTGAAACAATATTTTTTTTCCGCGAATTAATTCCAACTTCCCTAAAATTTGGTTATTTTTTAAAAAGTGACAACACCATTTTAGACAGAATTATTATAAGTGATGCGACCACGTGCCGCGTGCCCCTGATTTTTCTGCGTTTTCCTTCACCTTATAATCAGCCATTGATGTCCAAGATATATATACTTAGAAAGTACATATAACTTTAGAAAAGTTACATTGGCACTTGCCTGACCTGGAATCGAACCCGCATACTCATACTTGAGAGGCTGGTATTTTTAACCACTAGACCACCACGACTTTGAATTACAATATTAGTATGATTTAAAAAAAAATGGCACTGGCTAGAGTGAATAGGCTCTTAATTAACTAGCGCGCTTTACCATTAACGATCGCATCACTGCTTACCATCAGGCGGGATTGCGGTCAAGCGCTAGTTCATAACTTATTAGCTTTCCGTCCGCGGCTTTGCCCGCGTGGAATTCGGTTATATCGCGCTTTTTAGATTTCCCTCGGGAACATCAAATTTTTCCGGGATAAAAGGTAGCCCATGTTCTTTCTCAGGGTCTAAAGATTGTCTATACCAAATTTCATCAAAATCGGTTGAGACGTTTAAGCGGGAAAGCGTAAGAGACAGATAGACAGACAGAGTTACTTTCGCATTTATAATATTAGTATGGATAAAAAAAAAATTGTTTGTTCGACTGTGGTTTGTGGCATCTCGGTATTGCGGCGCGGGCATAGGGCATAGTCATTGTTATTCACGCGGCATCTCCCGGATCCGCCTGACACTGTGCGTGTATCAATGATCAAATTATGACGCTGTCACTCAATCACGAGCTCTTTATCCACAAGTGTCTCTGACATACCAAGCAGGTGGCGTGTTCGTGTGAACACCAACGTACTCAGTGGCGGCGTAAAGGGGGGGGCGGTGGGGGCGGTCCGCCCCGGGTGCCAAGCATCAAGGGGTGACAAAATCTTACTCAAGATCTACAATGCGCCAATCACGACTTTCCAGTCTATCCATATTGTCCATTGAAAAGGAGAGGAAATTAATTTTGATAATGTCATTGAGTCATCATCATCATCATCATCATCTCAGCGTATAATCCCGGTTGCATCCGCGGCTTTCGCGTTGGAGCCCAGGGTCCGCTTTCCTACATTTACTCCTCCATTTCGCATCTGGCATCCTGTGGGGTGAGATTGTTGACACGCATGTCATCTCTTACAACGTCAAGCCAAGACTTCTTTGGTCTACCTCGCTTGTTCCGGCCCATGTCAAGACATTTGTTACCCACGTAACAGTTTTTGAAAGACGTGACCGTACCAGCGTAGGCGACCCTCTTGCAGTTGTCTGCTATGTCACGGACACGAAAACTGCGACGGATGCGGGAGTGCCTGATGCGGACTTTCCGCGTAACTCCACAAATCCACCGCAGGATATTCATTTCCGTGACACGCAGCCCCTGCTTGTTTCGCTCAAGCACAGGCCACGCCTCATACAGAATATTACTGCCATACAGAAGAACAGGTCTAATGATGGTCTTATAGACCTGGATTTTGGAGTCACAAATGACACCAGCTGTCACCTCACGCCATTTTGCCAAGCTCCGGAAATACGTGCCGCAATCAATGTCACCGGATGCGTGGAGCACAGACCCTAAGTATTTAAACTGGTCTGTGCACTCAACCATGTCTCCGCCTATGCACAAAGACATAGGGTCTGTCGTGTTGCTGACCATGTACACCGTCTTCGCCACATTGAGTTTAAGACCTCTGTTCTCAAGCCAATTCTTCCACACATACACCCGCCGCACCAACCTTTCCCTGTCCGAGTCTGCCAGCGCGATATCATCAGCATACATGAGCAGCCAGGGAGGTTGCTCATGTGAATTCTTGATGCTGTCTGACAAGACGTCTAATATCACGCTGAACAGAAACGGACTAAGGACGGAGACCTGGTAAACTCCGACGGTGATGGGGAAGGGTTTAGTGTCGCCAACAGCGGTCCTAACAACGGAATCGGAATTGAGGTACATGTCTCGAATTATGTCAACATAGGCTCTGGTCCGGCTCCGGTTCCGTACCCTGGACGAAACCCATATTGACACGTCGAGACAGCACACTCCTGCTGGATCTGGGAGTCTAAAATCCTCTCAAAGATCTTCATGGTGTGGGACATGACCTTTATACCGCGGTAATTACCACACTCCTGTACCGAGCCCTTGCCTTTGAAGACTGGAGTGATAATACTCAGCCTCCATTGGTTCTGGATTTTGCTGTACAGGCGCACGCGGTTCAGGAAGTTCGTTAACATGCCCACACCGCGAGGACCCATCCCCTTCCAGGCCTCAATGGGGACTCTGTGAGCTCCGACAGCTTTCCGATTCGCCATGCTACGAAGAGCAGTTTGGATTTCCTCAGTTATCGGGGGCATAAATCCAAGGTTCGGAGGGAGTTCCGATGATAATGTCATTGAGTATTTTTGCAAAATAAAGTCACGTAAACATGTTTAATATTTGTCGTTTTATTTTGAGGGTGCTCGATAGTTGGGCACGCCACAATAGCGGCGGTAAGTCCCCTCTTTGAGGAGTGGCTAGAGAGGCGCCACGGCGTCCTCAGTTTCCGCCTGACGCAGGTCCTCACCGGACACGGTTGTTTCGGGGGGTTCCTGTTCCGTATAAGGCGGGAAGAAACGCCAGGGTGTCACCATTGTGTGAATCGCCTTGAGGACACGGTGGACAGTGGAGGTCTGCCCGGTTTGGGTAGAGCACCGCCGTGTCCTCGTAGCCGCGATCGGCGACTATCTCTCGCGTCTGACCCTGGTCCAGGCCATGGTCCGGAGCGAGAGTGCATGGCAGGCTGTCACCTCCTTCTACGAAGCAGTAATGATGGCAAAGGAGGAGGTAGAGCGCGTGAGGCAACGGGAATCCCAGCGCCCTCACGCCACTAGCCGCCGCAACGGGAGACAACATCGAGCTCCCGGCCACCGTAGGCGCGGGCCTGCTGTAAGGACCAGGCCCGAGTCGACGGCGCGTCGTGATTCACGCGCGCCTCAAAGAGATGTCAGCACATCGTGACGGGGTCCACGAAGACCGATGCCTCCTGGGTCAGGGTTGCGGGTTGGTTAAACAAGAAACCGTGGCCCTGGCCTTCCCACAGGCAAGTGAAGAAACAAGGGTGGATTTTAGTCAGTAGAAGTCTGACACGCCCTTCCGCTGCGCCCAGAGCGGGAGAAGTCATTTGATGATTTCCCATCCCAACAAAAAAAAAAGGGTGCTCGAATAGAAAGTCGCCCCGGGTGACAACCTATGCTACGCCGCCACTGAACGTACTTCACCATCCACATGCCCTGGGGGTAGTCACGCTAAATAAAACTGTAGAAGTTTAACTCTTGTTCGTATCTAATCCAGTTATAGTTGTGCTTTAGTTTCGATCACATTTCATATAAAGTCATGTGAACAGACAGCTGTGCTGCTGGGGAGTTTGTTCCGGCACTTCTTCTTCCCAACGAAAGCACTAGGAAGTGTCGATGGGTGGGCGTTTTGGGGGACTGTCTTATGTAATATTGATTCGTCGTTATGGATTGTTGGGGCCCTCAAAAGTCCAACAATTGGTCTAACTGCAATGCTTCGATATCGCCTTCGGGTTGTGGAGGTCAGACGGCAGTCGCTTCACGGAGAATATCGAAGTTTAGCCAAATTAGCAGTTAGACTGGTAAAGCGGACCTCAGACTCAATGCTGAAAAAGCTTCGGATGCGACTGGGATTAACGCTGAGCTGATGATGATGATCAAGTCCCTTATGTGTTATTCCACGTTATAAACTGTACATACAATATACATATTTAGGTATATGTGCCAAATTTCATCCAAATCTGTTCAGCCGTTTTTGCGTGAAAGGGTAACAAACTTTCTTAAAAAGTTTCGCATTTATAGTATTAGTAGATCTAGCCGCAATGTTCTAAAGTACGCAACGGATTTTAATGCATTATTAAATATCACTTAGAGGTTTGGATTATTTATGTGTATAAAATATTATTAATAATTTCTTACAGAGTTCTGGTCCCGTGGTAACAACCCCGATTTGCAAGTTAGCCGTACTACAAACACTGCGCTTAGTGTGAATTATTTTATCAGCAGCTCTCACAATAATCAAGGAAAACATAGCGAGGAAACCGAGTGTAACATCGAACACATCTGTGCCATAGTCGAGGATCTAAAGTCGAACACATCTGTGCCATAGTCGAGGATCAGTATTATAAATGCGAAAGTAACTCTGTCTGTCTGTCTGTCTATCTGTCTGTCTGTCTGTTACGCTTTCCCGCCTAAACCTCTCAACCGATTTTGATCAAATTTGGCACAGACAATCTTTAGACCCTGAGAAAGAAAATAGGCTACCTTTTATCCCGGAAAAATTTGATGTTCCCGAGGGAAATCTAAAAAGCGCGATATAACCGAACTCCACGCGGGCGAAGCCGCGGGCGGAAAGCTAGTAATATTATAAATGCGAAAGTAACTCTGTCTGTCTGTCTGTCGGTCTGGCTGTCTGTCTGTCTGTCTGTTACGCTTTCCCGCCTAAACCTCTCAACCGATTTTGATGAAATTTCGCACAGACAATCTTTAGACCCTGAGAAAGAACATAGGCTACCTTTTATCCCGGAAAAATTTAATGTTCCCGATGGTAATCTAAGAAGCCCGGGGTCCGCTTTCCTGCTCATTGTCCTCCATTTCGCGCGATCTTTAACATACTGTGGTGTCAGATTGTTGGCACGCATGTCATCTCTTACAACGTCAAGCCAGCAGCAGCCAGCAGCGTATTTCTTTGGTCTGCCTCGTTTGTTCCGGCCCGGCAGAGGCGCCATGGCAAGACATTTGTTACCCACGTAACATGCCGGTTTTCGTAAGACATGACTGTACCAGCGTAGGCGACCCTCCTGCAGTATGTCTGCTAGTAGAAATAAGTGTGACCCTGACCACATGCTCGTCTGCAGGTGCTCGCGATGGTCACCTCGGTGAAGGCAGCTCTGGAGAGGTGGTGATATGGCGCAGCAAGGGCAGCCGTACCCCATCCCCTGGGGCCTTCACTACCAGCACAGGTAACTCCACTGATACTCTTGAATTACCATACAGCCGCTGTTGGTTCATTAATGAATTGGACTATCTGTTTGAATTATTAGTTCACAAATCCGCCAAGAGATGGCGTTGTAGCATTCATGTTGAATCCTGCATCGCGGTGTCAAGAGTCGACGCCACGGATGAGTTTCCTATGCCACTGGATTTCTCATTAAACGACCATCCTTTTCCATTCCAGAGACTCCACCACCCCCACATCGACGGCGCGCCCTTATGAGCACCCCCATACACACACACATCCGCAGCTGTACGCGAGGCATGCACACACACATTCGCACACCTTGATTGACCAACATGAACCGTAAGTACTTTGTAGCCACCATCTATCTGAAGCACATAAATGGCGTTAACACACACATTTAATAATAATAATTTATTTCAGACCACTTTATTCCACAGTTTTAAATAAAATAATGTTTATTTTTCTCCACCAAGAAACTTAAAGTTTGTAATTAGCCTCTTTGCCACGCCTCTCTACCGAGTTCAAAGTTGCCCGGTGGCATATTGCAGCACCAGCTCAAATGTGGCTGCAGTACTCTACACACGAACGGAGCTCTGCTTTGTTTGACATTAGAAGCTGTCCTAAGTAGTATGAAGTACCGCCGACCTTTGTAATAACGAGAAGTGTCCTGGCTACCACCTTGGCTTTGGCCAGAATGAATCATCTAAAGTTTAAGTTCGAGTAAATCTCAATTTCCAAAAGCTGAAGGGAGTAGGAGCCAAAAGTTTTAAATCTAATACAATTAAAAACAAAACAGATAAATATTATTAACAGATACATGTTTCTTTGCAACAATTTATTTGTTAATGTTGTCGACAGCTGTAAAGGCGAAGAAGAGACCAGACCAGAATACAGGGACTACGCGGAACAGCTCCATAGGTAGGTTGTGATTATATGTCGCTGATGGATTGTATGTATCCGCTGGTTTACAAAATAGCTCAGCTATGTAAACATAATAATAATATAAGCCTTTATTCATACACAATATTTACAAAAAATATTGACAATAAGTCAAGTGTTATAAGTCATTGACACCTACAACTTCATCTCTTTGTCCTTTGACAATGGCCTTTTCCATTTCTTTCCAGCTATGTAAAACAACTGATCAAATTCAGCGGTTTTCCACCCTTAAAAGTCCCAAACGGCGAGGGTCGTTACTGCCCACTTTAAGAGCTATGGTTGGTAGGCCACTACCACCAACATCGTGGCGCCGATAACTTCTGTCACGGAAGCCATTGCAATCAATTTCCACATCATTTTATGTTGGTCGTGCCAGAAAACTGTGATACGGTCCATCTTTATGTAAAACTAGCGGCCGCCAGCGACTTCGTTCGCGTACAATTAGTCATGCAGTCATGCTCAGCTCCAAATGGCAATATGTACGGCTGCGTTAGCTCCAGTTTCGCAACATTTTTTGTTACTGCTCTGCTCCTATTGGTCATAGCGGGATGTTATATAGCCTAAAGCCTTCCTGGATTAATAGGCTATCCAACGCAAAAAGAATTATTCAAATCGGACCAGTAGTTCCTGAGATTAGCGCGCACAAACAAACAAACAAACTCTTCAGCTTTATATATTAGTTTAGATGTGGGTAAGGCCATTTCTAGTAGCGCTGTCAAGGTTTCTCCGTTCTCTGTGATATCCTGGCAGTAAAAGGCTACAAAAAAGATAAATTATGTAGCTATAAGTAACCTCACTGATGGTAACGGCCGCAGGCCGCAGCTTGCGAGTTGTGGGTTGTAGGTTTGAACCTGGACAGCTGTTTTACTTTGTTACTTATACTGCTCTCTGAACGATGTAGGAAGACGCCGTAAGGAAACTGGCATATCTGTTAGAAGCAAAAAATCGAAGATATGTGACATCTTACCCACCCGCGTCGTGGATTAAGGAACGCTTCCTCTCACTGAGAGGAGGTCAGTGGCCCAGCAGTTTCGGCACTCATCATCATCAACCTTTTATTGTCCCACTGCTGAGCACAGGTCTCCTCTCATACAGAGAAGGATTGAGCGTAATCACCACGCTTGCTCAATGCGGGATGGCGATTTCAGACGTATGTCAGAGATGTATCTTATGTAATGGCTAAAAGCGATTGGCGCGGTTTTTGTCGCGGTGATTTTTCCTGCACTTGCTTTTTGCTGCAGTAATCAGCGTGAAGAGTTGATAGAAGTTGAATACATTACATTTTTAAGACGCGATAGGATTCGCTCTGTTGGATTCTCGACGCTCGGCTCTATAACGACAATTGCAATTCCAATGTGCAATAAAATCTCGCACTTTTTGGCCGTGGGCTAAGGGACACTTTAGCAGCTCTATCAAAACTGTATGTGTTTCTACTCAGGTGCAGTACGTATGGGAAATGTGTGGAGGAAGTGCCGGAGGAGCCTCGCGAGAGAGACGAGGCCGTCACCAGCTCCGAGCAGCACCAGCACTGGGACGAGAAGATAGGTCGGTCAGGCGCACACGGGTACAACACCCCGTTGGGTTGGGCAAGTCAGGCCTTGGGCAAGTCTGATTTTTAGGTTCGAATGGTCAAATAAAATAAACCCATCTGCTCTCCCCTGGTTACGCCCATGGGGGCTTGGATAGGGTATTTTACTGATATAATACCTTTCGGTGCGCTGCCCAGATGAGGGAAGTCACAAGGCTCGTGCCAAAAAAAAAGTGCGCGCCGAATGTTTTTAAAGGAAGCTTCTAAAATATTGAAGACGGTTCAACTCGCTCTCATGGATCGGACGAGAGCGAGAGGCGTTTTCGCCAAAAGCGTGTGGATTGTGGCGGGAGTGCTCTCAGAATATGTCCGCGTTAAACGTGTATTATTTTGGTCCTCAGTGAGCAGTTCGCTGTGCTCAACGTCAACATCGACGCGGACAGACGCCGCCTCCCCACACCAACACGTCACCACAACACACGCTGGTATGTCGATAATATCTTGTCTGATCTTTGTGTTTGTCGGCGGTGAGTGCTGCCGAAAACTTACAAGTAAACGGAACGCGACCATAGTAGTGTGCGTTCTTCCGCTGACCGCCGCACAGCGTGGCGAACGCACTCCTTTACGAACTGGCAAGCTAGCGAGTCATGGCCACGATCTTTTAACGGTCTCAATACTGTAATTAGTTTTAAGTGTTTTAAGTAACCCCTCGGGGATTTAGGCCTCAAAATTCAAAATTAATAAAGTTAGAAAGTCTGCCAGTGAATTGTGTAGACGTGCGCCTTCTCGTGTTCTGATCAGTTGGTCTACGAACTCCGCATCTGAAGGTTGGAGGTAAGTGGTTTGCCGCTTTAATCATTTCAATTAGAGAGATATACTCCGAAGACATCATTCTATCACATATTTGCTTATAGTTTGACACAATGTATACAACGGCCCCACATCACAATCACTGGGCTGTTGCCCACCAGACACATCACCCTGCTAACTAAACATTCTGCCTCGTTTCTTCCTACTTGCGCAAAGTTTTAAAGCGCTTGTTGGATGTTTCCAGGCGGGGGTCGGCGAGGGGCACTGCAATTGTGGCAGTTCCTGGTCTCTCTGCTGGCGGAGGGAGCGCGCTGTGTCGCCTGGACAGGCAGGGGGCTGGAGTTCAAACTGCATGAGCCTGAGGAGGTAAGAGGGAACCGTAGTGCTGTTAAGTTGAGCTGAGTTAAACAGTACAGCCTCAACACGACGCACGCAGCGCATCACCCACCAGACAAAGTCTTGCCGCCAAGCGATTCGTCGTGTTCCGGCATGATATCTGGTGAAGCCGTACGAAGAACGGGTCTGAGCAGTTGTGTTGCGATGTGTGCCGGGTACGATGTGCCTAATGTTGTTGTGTCGGGAGTTTGGTCGTGAAGGCTCTCCAGATCATCCTCTGGCGCAGCATCGTTGGTCGTGTTGTTGGGTTAAACATTGCATCACCTCGCTCAACTGCCGTCTTCCTTCCTATTCACTCAGTTTTTTTGAGTGAATAGGCTTAATAAGCTAGTGTGCTTTACCATCAACGATTGCATCACTGCTTACCATCAGGCGGGATTGCGGTCAAGCACTACATAGTTTATAATTACACAAAAAATTATCATAATTTTTTATTTGAAGAATTTCTGGAGAATTTCATACATTATTGATCCATTTACGAGATTTAAGAGGAAAATAAAATATGATCAATTGCATGAATGCGTGTGTGAGTGTATGTGTGGTATATTAGTTGTTATGGCCTTAACACCTGGAACCTCATGACGCCCTCCTTCCTCTCTTCGAGCAGGGGTCTTAATAGATCGTATATTCGCAGGTGGCTCGTCGCTGGGGGGCTCAGAAGAACCGGCCCGCGATGAACTACGACAAACTGTCCAGGTCACTTCGGTACTACTACGAGAAAGGAATCATGCAGAAAGTTGCAGGTACTCATTATATTAGATTGTAGAGGTACCTATAAAACGCAACAAACAAATAACGCGTCATACCTACTGTCATCATCATCTCCGCGCCTAGTCCCGGTTACATCCGCGGCTTTCACGTTGGAGCCCGGGGTCCGCTTTCCTGCTCAATCTCCTCCATTTCGCACGATCTTTAGCATCCTGTGGTGTCAGATTGTTGGCACGCATGTCATCAACGTCAAGCCAGCAATTCCTTGGTCAACTCCGCTTGCACCGGCCCGGTGGAGCTGCCATGGCAAGACATTTGTTACACACGTAACTTGCCGGTTTTCGTAAGACGTGACCGTACCAGCATAGGCGACCCTCCTGCACTTTGTCTGCTATGTCACGGACAAGGAGGCTGCCACGGATGCGGGAGTTCACCCTTCCACCTTCATACACTACATACTCCCCTACAATAACATCACCTCACGATTATAACCACCTTTTTGTTAGTTTATAGATTTATGTACCTCTCTATTGATTTTTTTTTAAATAGTGATATTATATGTACAATACTATTCTAGATGCAGTTACAAATGATAATTTTAAAAGGGGTGTGAGCCTGGAGATCTGTAGGTATTACAGGTTTCGAACCTAGTTCAGACTCCAGCTCTCACAAAGGCTCGAGCATACGGCATAATATGCCATATCCTCTGGTGGGTGTCGGCGACTAACGGAATTCTCCAGAGAAGTGGGCAGCGGTGCTTCTCCTGTGGAATAACAAACTACTGCGATCCCCAACCCGCCTGACAAGCATGGGGATTATGGCAATGCCCCTCAATTAAATAAATGCCCCGGGGAAGGCCTTTGTCTAGCAGTGGACCTCTATAGGCTGAGAAGAAGAAGATACGGCAAAACTGTATACACACTAATGTAGAAATGTTCCTTCACTATGTTCAGCCTGTATTGTTTCCACTGCTGGGATCACAGGTCTCTCCTCTGTGAGAGATTCATCATCCACTTCGCAGGTCCAGTGTGGGTTCACTTATATTTCAATAGTTTTGCTGGAAGCCTTTTCCTCGATTATTAAATCAATTTTAGTTGTAAAGTAGGTATGCAGCACACACCCAGGATTCTCCTTTAAGTCACACATGTAGCATATATTGTTCCGGGCGCGGCTATGGCTACTAATGGCCGATGGCCGAGGGCCGATGATCCGTGTACATTAGTTTTAGTTGTTATGTTAGGTACCTATATGTATTTATAGTATTCTTAACTTTTAATAGTATTCGTTGTGATATTTTTTATATATTAGTTTACATGTATTTTTATGTTATAGTTTGTATTGTATTTTCTTTGGGCCCTAGTGGCTTGAATTTTATATAAATAAAATAAATTAAAATGTCGGAAAAGGGGTTGCGAAGTTTATTGGCAACGATGTCGCACTGCTTCCCTTACGTCCATTAAGGCGATTAGTAACGACGATGACCTTGCGCATCTGGGCGGAGCTAGGCAGAAACCCCCGCGCACCCCGCATCATATTTACGTGCACGTTCCCTACTCGCTTGCTTCGAGCGCGGACGTCTCGCAACAAACGTAGAATGCCATACCATGTCTATAAAGTATACTATTCTGTCTAAAAAGTACCTAATATAGAAAGAATTACGTGGTATCAAAACTCATGCCCTAAAGTGAAACATATTAGGTAATTACTTTTATTATGTTGTTTTCGATACTGCGTTGCAGGGATTTTTTTATTTAAGAAAGGGAAAACAAATATTAATTTATAAAAATGATTAATGCAAAATGGGAACCGGTTTATTCTTTTTTATTTATAGTTATTATATAGCATTTAGCGTTTTTGGTATAATTCCCATTGATACTTACCAGGACTTAAAAAAAAAATCCCGGAAACTCCATCATCTAAATAAAACTCACAGGTCAGACTAAAATAGGTGCATATTATTTAGAATACATATTGTTTAAAAAATTTTGCTGACCAAATTTTAGGTAATGAACACCTGAGAATAATGAACTTAAAGAATGAAAAAAAGAAATTGTTTTAATTTATCTACTAGAAAAAAAAAATTGGGGAAATTTAATCAAGTTTCATATGGATTAAATTACAAGTATCAGTTATATATTTTTTAGGGAAGGAAAATATTATTGTTTTGTACTTAGCAAAAATTTGACGATTTTTTTTTTTGAGATGTTCTTAATTTTTATTGGAGGAATGAACAGGTGTGGCCTTAGAAATAGGGCATACAATTAGCGTAATTTTTGTTTTACCGGTAAAAAAACGGTAATTGAAATATTTTTACCGGTAAACCGGTAAAAACGGTAAATTTATATTTTTTTTTTCCAAAATATTAATTATGTGATTGGGTAGTCTTAAAGCAGAAAATAAATAAGTACACAAGGTACAATGGTAGTGAACATGTTACATATTGCTTAAAATGAGCATATAAACACAATTTTTAAAACCATGATCTTTTCTTTGGCGCAGTCAAGCGTAAATGTAGCACCTTTAGATTAATTTAGACAATTTTCATTTTCAAAACGCAGCCAGCCAACGAATGCTGGTAAATCTACATCAAGCCCGTTTAGAACCCGGAAATAACCTCAATTTAGCTTGCTAAACCTCAATGCGATCTTCAGTGTCAAGTAGGTATACTGGCTTGCACCAGTTCTTTTTAGCCAAGGCAAGGAGAGCGGAGTGATTCCCTTGTCAACCGCGACCACATCTCGATGCATTCCCACGTCGGTTTTTAGGAAATATTCCCTGAGACTGCATATCTCGCGATTGTGGAGGGTCTTACCATTTAAAAAGCTTCAACTTTCTCTTTTTCGCGGGGTATAAACTAATACAGCCTCATAACCGATGTCAGTGGGTGATGCAATTGAATTGTAGTCAGCACCGAACGGACCCTCCTATCCAGGGTGTCGACTTCGGTCCGAGTCCATTTTAGTATGCTGAAAGAGTACATAAAATCGGGATGATCCAACCGTTGAAGGCTCGTACCTTATTTCCGCTTAATAGAAGACTATTTATTACTTTTTTCAGCGACGCGAAGATGAATATGAGATGCAAAACGTTTCTTCAGCGATTGCTTCATACCAGTAACATTGATACGTTGGGTATCAATGTTACTGGTATAAAGCATTCGACATACCCAATATTTATAGGTTTCAGATGCAGAGAGCGCTCTAAGGTTTACGGAACGTGAGTTGGGTTCCCATGGATGCCGCAATCTCTCCTCGCTTTACATGCATGACCACACATTTATCCACACAAAATTCCATCCTGATAACGCTACTGAAAGTTTCAGTAATTTTCATTAGCTCCTTCAGTTGAAATTTGTGGGGAGCAATGAATTTTAAGTCACTCATGTAAAGGAAGTGCGATATAACCTGACCACCTCTCCTCAGCCGATAGTCTAGACGTGTATTCTCCAGCAGTGTACTTAGAGGATTCAAGGCTAAGCAAAATCAAAGTTGACTCAAAGTATCGCCCTGGAATAGACCTGGCTCGTATCGCTATTCCTATGAATATCTCGATATCCAGGATAGCGAAGGACCGTCCTCCATTATCCATACACGTCATCAAGATGGTGTGCAGAGTTGCATCAACTTTATAGAACTCCATCACCCGCATGAGCCTTGTATGTGGCACCAAGTCATAATAGGCCTTATTATATAATAATAATTATTATTATTCATTTATTTCTCCTCACAATGTTTTGTTTATAGCTAAAACCGTACAATTACTCAGTCTAGTATTTGTTACATATGTGAGGAGCTGGTGTCCGTGAAAGGCAATATAAAAAAAAAACTATTCAACATGTCGATAGATCCTTTTGGGAACGACGAACTTGTTGGGTAATGGCCATGTTATTAAGGAGTAGCTCCTTAGTACCGCGGGAGCCGCTCCTACATCCATTTTGAGAGGCAGACATGATGAGTTGCTGTCAATATGTTTGTTAATTTTAACTTTAAAATTGGATGTAAGAACTTTAAAGATGGTCGGTAAACAAGTGATCGGCCAATAATTTTTGGGTTCCGCAGTGCTACCTGATTTATGGAGCAGGTGGGTTACTCTAGTTGTTAGGAACTGAGGTAGCGAACCAGACTCAAGCGAGCGTGCAACATTGAAAACCATTTGATCCAAAAAAGCGACAGGCACCAAACAGATACTGCGCCAGAATGAACACATGGCATCGTCATCCAGTAGGTAAGTGTCAGCCACCTTGGTCTGGTCGATAAACCCACCATTCATTGTTTTAGAAAGTGCGATTCTGGGTGTACCGTACATTTTCTGCTTCAGGAAGTCGATGTGCTCCCTGACAGGTTAGGTTGGTTAGGTAGGTTGGTATTTGTACCTGAAAATACCCGCCTTACAAAGCGTATCACTCTAGGACGAGTATCACATTCCCTTAAGCAGATTAGTTTACCGATAAGTGTTCTGGCCCCACCAATACGGTATTCAATCCTGCACTGCCAAGCTAGTAAGACTGGTTACGTTCGTCTAGCTCTGGAGTCATTGGAAAATTTGACATGAGTTCGATAGTCGTTGTACAGTACAGTTATACAAACTGATGACACGAATCGTCATAAATGCTTACGTCAAAGCTACTTTTAAGTGTCAAGCATTACATATAATGGAAAGTTTGACGTATGCGTGAATAAATGAACAACTTTGCCCAAAACATAAAACCGGTAAATTACCGGTTTTATATTTTTTTACCGGTAATTTTATAGTTACGAAAAAAGACGAAAGGAGAAAAGGCGGTAAAAATGAAAACCAGTAAACCGGTATTGCATGCCCTACTTAGAAATAACTTTAACCCGAAGGAATCTAGAAGCGCGATATAACCGAATCATACTAATATTATAAATGGGAAAGTGAGTTTGTTTGTTCTGCTTTCACACTGTAACTACTGAACCGATTGCTTTGAAATTTTGTAGACGTAAAGTTAGAAATCCGGATTAAATGATAGGGTACTTCTTATCCCGGAAAAATTTGGTGTTCCTGAAGGAAATCTGAAAAGCACGATATAATCGAACACCACGCGGGCGAAGCCGCGGGCGGAAAGCTAGTATCAAAATAAAGCATCATATAAAATCACGTAAAGCGTCCCAGCGCGGCAATAAATGCAAACATTCAATAATTATACACAAAATCACTAAAAATACTTCGTTGCACTCGAAGTACTTAGTGTTATAGCTTGCGCTTCCCGCCCATCTATGAAGCTATACTTAGTTTCATAATTATTTTATATTGATCGTAGTTGCGTAATTATTTATGTTAATTTAAATTTATTATGATTACTTTAAATTACTTGGGAGGATTTTAAAACCTTAGTTTATTCTAAAATCACACTTGGAAGTACACTTCCGGTCTTTCGGCAATTATTTTATTAATTTTAGAATTATTGATGCAACTTCCGATTACCGCCAACTTTTATTATAAATTCCTCTCGAGCATTAGTCTTCCCGCCCATCGGATATTTATTTATTGAATCAAGCATTGTTCAAATAAATAAATATAAACAACTTTCGATATTTTAGGTTAATCCAAATATCTGTACACAATTATTGACAATTACTAGCGTTACTATTAACTTTTTCTTAATTTTATTCAATACCTGATAATTTCCGTTTCCGTTGTCTATTAGTTTTGTGACTATTCGTTAGTGTTTTGACTCAATGGTGTATAAAAGTTACTGATGTCTGTGCTGTTGATCATTAATTAAACAGACTTGTACTGGATCATACTACGTCGTTATTATTTTCTACGCTTCTGAAGCATGTCTTTACATTAGTATCCAAGGGTGCACGGAGCAAAAAGTGACACAGCCTCCTCTCACGAGCGCTGGCGCGAGACTGCCGGCCGACCCGCGCCCGCGTCCCGCATAGAGCCCCTCTGAACCTCGCAAGGCGGAAACTCGTACGGACACTCATTTTTATTACTTTTCTTATTAAATATTTCATCAATTTTAAAATAGAACTATGATTATATAGCTCTTACAGATACACGTTACTGCGAGTAAGAATATTTAAAAAAGTCTAAGCGCTTTAAGAGAAATATCGATTTAAAAGTTAAAAAACGCCGTGTAGAAATATTTTTCTTTTGACGTAAATATAGGCCGTATAGAAAATAATAAACACTAAATATGTTGTGCTTGAATCTATGATTATAATATATTTTTTTCAAAATTTTTGATCAAGGCATTCTGGAGGAATAAACTTTGAAAGATGAGCGTTTTTGGCCGCTCGAGGGTATCTATCCCCTTAAGTCCGTATCGTAGACACACAACAACACTACAGGTGTTACTTCAAGTAGTCCTCAAAGTGCTCGTTGGGTTGTCGCTGTAGATCTTCTTAATTATCGCTTCTTAACTGTCGCTTGTTTCACTTCGATAGTCAAATGCAGACTGATTGCTGCGCTGAGCACGCCGCTTTTTATAGGCCAGCTCATCGAACAATCCAGATTTGTCTAGACGTAATAATCATCATCATCATTAGCCTCTACTCGTCCACTGCTGGACATAGGCATCTTCCATGGCACGCCAACAAGCTCGATCCTGAGCAGTTCTCCGCCAGCTCGACGTAATAATAATAGCATTTAATTTCGAGTACGTTCAGCAGGTACCTACAGGTACTTCACAAGAGACGAGTTTCTAGTAATTTTGATATCGACATTTCGTTGACAATATTGATGAAACCTGTACCATTCGATAGGCCATCGTAGGTCTAGAAATGCGTTTTTATGTCGTACCTCTATAATGCCTAGGTCTCAAAATGTAGGGCTAAACGTTACAGACGGCATGTGACGCAATATTGAACCTTAAGCCATTGACATAAAGTGTATTCGTAACATTATCAACACCTATCGTGTGTGATCAAAACCCGCACTAACTCACGATTTTCTGCGTAAAAGTAGATGAGTTAAGCCACAGAACAGAGTGACTTCAGTGCGGGTTTAGATCACACAGTGCTAATAAAATTTTTAACCTGGCCACCATGTCCCCCAGGTGAACGTTACGTGTACAAGTTCGTGTGCGACCCAGAGGCACTGTTCAGTATGGCGGCGCCGCCCCGCGCGCGCTCCCCGCCCGCTCCCCCTCCGCCGCCCTACGACGTGCTGACGTCACTGTACGGCGGGGTCTACCCGCAGTACCTGCAGCCACCTCAGGGTGACTACCAGCGGAGGTACTACCATCATATCAACCATACCGGCCACTATGACACGTAGATGACAAGAAAAGGATCTTGGAAGATTTTTTTGGAGTTTGTACGAGACCCGTGCGGAGAGTACACTGGATAGATTTTCGCCTCACTAATGGTCGTTTATTAAATCGCCTTACAAGCCGAATAACTATCCCATTTTAGTACTCAGGTTGATCAAAACCGCAGATGATTAGTTTATTTTGGATCAAAATTTTAAGTCAAAATCAAAATTGTTTATTTCAAATTAACCATCCGTTGGTGTTTTTGAATAGTCAAGCTATCAACAAAAAAGTGAAGCTAAATTGCATGTTCCAAACCGTAGATCTCAATGGAGAAGAACGTGCAAGAAACTACATGGACAGTTTATGCGGCGGGTACTAATCAGTCGATTTTAATCACCCGCCACATTGTGACCTTTATTAAACGTTTGTTTTGCGTCTGTCGCGGCACGACAACAGTCGATACCAACTTTTGAATATACGATTGGTCACTTAAATTGCGACCGAGCTGAACAACATACCATTTAGACAGGCAACTTTCGTCGTGCGGCTAAAGTCACCTATGGTAAGTCGAGGGTTAAGCAACACGTGTCAGTACAACAGCGACTGCGATAGACTTTTATAGTAAACCATGGGCGTAACCCGCTTCTGGCCTAGGGGGAGGCAAGTCAGGCCTAGGGGGAGGAAAGTCAAATTTTTAGAGTGGATAACCTTTGTACGCTACAATCGCACACAGTTTTGGCAATAACACCTTACAATTTGTTATCTACTGCGTGGTTTATTTAAAAGTTAGAGATAATACCTCGTTTATACTTTGTTTAGTAATTAGCAGTTGCCTCAACCCTGGGTGAGTCATCCATAATTATTTGTCAAAGTCTTACCAAATTCTCCCACATTCCGTTAAACTAAAAATGATTAACTTATTATAATGTACAGTAAATCAAAATCAAATAAATGAATTAGGTAGTCATTACACTGTTTTTTCATAATTAAAATAATCCAAAACTGCCTAGTCTAATTCTTTCATACCTACATGATAACATACCTACTGTCTGCATTCATATTAGAATTTTGTAAAGTGCGCTGAAAATATTTATTATTTATTTAAAAAAAGCCTCACACTATGAATTATTGATTCCTGTATCGTAAATGCGTTTACAAACATTTCAACTCAAATACACAAACAACCAGACCCGGAACAACTACCTGCAGGCTGTAGGCCATACAAGTATTTGTTCCGTGCGGGAATCGAAACAGCGACTCGTAGTGCAGCCACCGATTGACTCAACCACTGCGCAACGGGTTCGACAGTATTCCATGATTCAGGCAAATTAATAGTGTGTTTATTGGCACCGAATTGGGAGACATTTTTTGTAAATTGTGTAATAATTATATTAATATCATGTTTATTAAAAAATTGTCGCGACTTACGAGTACATTGAGACAATTTTTTATTGTAATGTACTGTACCTACTGTGGATGAAGTTAATGTAATCGCAAACATAGACAATATATACTTAATAGCAATATATTCAATAAATATTTTCAGAGCCATTGATCATTCAGAAAATAATCCTTTAGTTAGTCCAAATTGGACTACAGAGTTACATTTTAGGCTTCCTTAATTAAGTAAATAATGATATGTAATTTCTAGTCAATAATTGTTATTAATTTAATTAAAATTGTGCAATATTATTATTAGTGATGTAGCTACTATTATAATACATAATAAGTATGAAAATATGAGCAATCTTGTGAATATAAGTATCTAATATTATTAAAAGTTATTTCATTTCATAATCCTGAATCCTTCAGAGACGCCAGCGGGTCAATTTTATTTTATTTACTCGTTGGTAAGCCATAACATCGGCTACCGGCAGAAGTTAGCACCCACCAGACCAAGTCTTGCCGCCAAGCAATTCGTCGTGTTCCGGCATGATGTCTGGTGAAGCCGTACGGAGGACGGGTCTGAGCAGTTGTGTTGTGGTTGTGGGTTGTAGTTGGTTTCTAAAAAATCGGTGCTCTGCCCATGATTCATTAGCTGTATCATAAAGCCATGAAGACGTCAGCGGATCAAATAAATTTTCTACTTTATTGCTAAATATTTAAAGTTCAATGTTGAGAAAATCATTTCAAAGTTTTTTTTTTTTGTTTTATTATAAACTAATGCTTAACCGCAATCCCGCCTGATGCAATCGTTGATAGTAAAGCGCGGTAGGTACCTACTTTATTTCTTAATAAACTCACTCTGTATTTTTTTTTGAGTGACGCTTATTTCTTGCCTAGTCAGTCAAAAAAAATTATAAAAAACATTAATGGGCAGGAAGACGGCTGTTGAGCGAGGTGATCCAATATTAAACCCAACAGCACGACCAACAATACTGCGCTAGAGGGAGATTGATCTGGAGACCCTCCACGATCAAAATCCCGACACAACATTTAGCGCGTCGTACCCGGCACACATCGCAACACAACTGCTCAAACCCGTCCTCCGTACGGCATCACTAGACGTCACGCCAGATCACGACGAATCGCTTGGCGGCTATACTGTGTCTCGTGGGTGGTAACTTCTGCCGGCAGCCGATGTTGTGGCCTACCACCAGATTTTCGTGTTTCTAACTACACATGACTTCTGTCAGAGAAGTACAACTCACTGCCTAGCCGGGGTCATCAGATTAACCTGCCGTCAAGGTACGGACGGTGGAATGTCGGTACTTATGTAATATGTAAATATCTTCACCCATCTAAAGACCGTCTGCTGCAGTTTAACCTTCGACCGACTATGCTGCTGTTAATAAAATTATTAACGTGTCCTCACGATTTTACGTTCAGTGGATGTAAATAAAACATAAAAGTTATATTATAAACATTTATTTAATTCACAAGAATATTGAACATTCGTGGCTGAACCCAGTTTATTAAAATTCAGAATCTAAGACCATGTACAATGGCGCGGCTTGTGTTGTTCACAATTTGAACTAATTTTAAGTTAACTGCATCTTTTTCTTTCCATTTCGTTAAGGAAAGGACAGAAGATAGTATGCTAGTTTAGACCTGTCAAATTAGTGCACTTCTGGCGTATTTTTAGTCGCCATGTTTATAATCGCGTCTAAACTGTCTATGGAGTATCTTAATTTGACAGGATTAAACTTAAATGTTGTCTTCTATCCTTTTCTTAATTAAATAAAAAGATAAAAGTGCACTGTGCACTTAACATAAAATTAGTTTACTTAGTGACCAACACAATCGGCCCCATCATCTACTTCAGACCACAGTAAACACTATTCCTGCTTGCTGTACATAATCCCCCATAATCATAAAGACTGCTTAAGCATAAAGTTAACTAGCGATTAGCGATTGTTTAACCACACATTTTAAACGTTTGCATGTCACTTAACTTGAATCATCGTTTATGAATAAACCCCTTAAACACTGTGGTGTTTACTTATAAACGACTAGCTTTCCGCGCGCTTTGCTCGCGTCGAAATCGGTTATATCGCGCTTTTTAGATTTCCCTCGGGAATATAATTTTTTCCGGGATAAAAAGTACCCTATTATTTAATCCGGACTTCTAACTTTATGTTCGAAAAATTTCAAAGCAATCGGTTCAGTAGTTACGGCGTGAAAACGGAAGAAACAAACAAAATCACTTTCCGATTTATAATATTAGTACATCATACTAACGTCCTTTTAACGTCAAAAATGTATGGTAGTTAACTTTAACCGACGTTTATGAATAAGGGGGTTTATGTCGATCTAAAAATAGAACCTCCCTTGTTTTACTTACTGACGCAGCTGTATCATCCCGTCTAAATCCCGTGTATGTAACACGTGATTTTCTCATCCAAATGATCAAATATAGAACCTACTACATACAATATGGAAGAACTTTGATATTCAGTTTAATTCTAGAGTTTATGAAAATGTGCTGCAATCTCAAATGTTATGTGAATTGTGGCGAAAATAAGTTTAAAAAGGGCGCAGCGGGGCCTAATGGTATCAGCCACGAGTTACAAGGTCACAGGTACGAACCCCATTAGGTGTGCCGCGCGTAGATAATAGATAATATCTTGTAGATAATTATCTACAAGAGTCTGTATCAGAAAGTGTACAGGAATGAGAATAATAATAGAATGTACAAAAGTGTGAACAGACTCTTGTACATAATTATCTTACATCACATTATTGTACACGTCATACACATTGTACTCTTTTACATACGAGCAATAAACAACGTACGATCTAAGTATCTGAGTTTTAATTACGTAACACGACATACGCGCTACATTAGTGACCCCGACATGATTTCAAGATCGACGTGATCGTGTGGTATCCACGGGAAATAATATTGCTTGCGTCACGAGAAGCATAAAACGATCATAAAACTTCCAGATTCCTTTCGACAGATTATCTGCTTAATGCATCCACTAGAATATGTGTGGCAGCTGGCTGCTACAGGTGCTTTACTTAGATAGATAGATAACACATTTATTTGATGCAACAACAAAAGACACAATACAGGTAATACAGGAAATAAAATACATCAAGAAGGGTGATAAACAAAGAGTACAAAAAGAAAAAAATTAAAGAAAAAATAAAAACAAATTCACCCATTAAAGACAACACAGACATTTGAAACGGTTTCGCACACAAAACGTTGCGGCGTATGTCTCATGGTTGCACCAAATAGGAGTCCAGCTCAGCATGTGCCAGGTAGATACCTGACGCTGGTATTCTGCTGAATCCCGTTAGTGACGCACGGATGCCAAGAAACGGTAAAAGATGTAAACCAATGAACTTGAACTGTGTGGTGCGTATTATAAATGTGCATGTACCTACCCACATCAAAACTGCCGTCATAAAACGTTTAACATAATAAATAAAATAAAAATAAAAATTCTGATTTAGTAAATTAGCATAGTGCCTTCCACATCACTTGCTTAATACCATTATATACCTTTTAAGTGATCATAATGGGAGTCGTGCGTGTACGTAATGTAATGTGTAATTGTTAATTATACTGTACAGTATTATTAAATAAATATATGATTTGTGAGGAACAGAGCACCTGCAAACGCTTATATTATGGAGGTATTTGTGACGGTCAAGCCCAGTTTTCTCTGAGAGTCTATCAGATACTGCCGCAATCGACTTTTAAAGGTACCGAGTGTTTCCACTTCGTGTAAATTATTTCATCACCACTGCTTTCAAAACGGTGCAGTGATGTAAAACATCGTGAGAAACCGGCATGTCCTGGAGACAAAACTTCCAAGACATGTCACATCTACCAACCCACAGTGTGGGGAGCGTTCAAGTATTACGTAACGCAACTTTTGAAGATTTTTGACCCCCCTTCCCCCCGTTGTAACGCACCGTAACGTTTTTCTTTATATGAACATTACCTCTGCAATTTCTGAAAGGGTATGCACAGTATGAAGGGACCCATTGTAGTTACTGATCAACCGGAATTGATACCAGACTCTAGAGGTGCTACTGAGAAATTTCTGACGGAAAAATCCAATGACAGATCTGTGAATCGATCAGCTGTAGCGCCTGTAACCACTAGACCAATGAGGAGGAAGAGAATATCGTAATCTTTAAATATTTACTTTAACAAAGCTATGAAAGATCTCAGTTGTTTGTAACCCCCCCTTTTTAACGGGGGGGGGGGGGGGCGTCCCTGAGCAACTTTTGGCCCCACAAATATATCTCAGGGCAAGTGTACGGCTCTCTATAAAAGGGTTCGTAAGTAGCGACGATACAGCTGTCACTCTCGTCTGTACATAACATAGCCTACATATCGGCGAGCATTTCTGGTGAAGCCGTACGGAGGACGGGTCTGAGCAGTTGTGTGGCGATGTGTGCCGGGTACGGGCTCTGGCGCAGCATTGTTGGTCGGGTTTAACATTGCATCACCTCGCTCAACTGCCGTCTTCCTTCCTATTCACCCAGTTTCTTTTTTGATAGGCTCTTAGTGAACTAGCGCGCTATATCATCAATAATTGCATCAATGCTTGCCATCAGGCGGGATTGCGGACACTGTGACAGAAACAAACGTTGCTCGTGGCGCCCCCCTTAAGTACACAACTATTAATTTCGGCTCAACCCAAATTGTTTGCGGTACTCAGACTTTATGATTGAATTAAGCTATGGCTTTCTAGAAGACGGTGGCCGCCATATAACGGCCGCAGTATGAAAATGATGACAACGGAGTCTTTCTTTACGGCGTAGAAATATGCTCTCTAGGAAAATGTTATTTTCGTTTCAGTGTCATCATTCTCCGGTCAATTGCGAACGCTATATGACGGTTTCCGTTCTTCTTGGATACCATAATTTCAAAGCTAAATGCGATGATCTTTGGCGTCGCCGCATCGACAGACTTTACGCGACGGAAAATCAGTGACTCAAATTCCGCTAGATGAGTTCTGATCCTAAAACAAAAAATTAAAAAATAAAAAACCAAATACATTATACAACAAAATAAAAAGAAAAACTTGAGTCGCACTCGTGTAATAGGATCCGTATAACATAGGACTAGATAATACAAAAATAGGGTTCCGTTAAATATACAAGTGCCATTTTGAGCTTAACTGTACAATTTGTTATAAAAAAATGCCCAAAATTATGACTAAATTGCACGATTTAATACCAAAAGTTGTATATACCTATTAAAATTCTTTCTAAATAAACTAATTATTATCTAAAAATTATAACGAAACGTTGATTTCTTAACGGTTTTTTTTTTTCATATAATAATTTCAATATTTCATATAACAAATTGTATATAACATTTGATTTAAAAACTTGAAATACTATGGTGCTATATACTATCAATACATAACTAATATTATAATAATAATGTACAATAAAACTGAGTAACAAATTTAAATACGATAAAACATAAAATATTTCATTTAAATTCAAGGTTCTCAACTCAACGTTACTTAAAGTTAATTAGTGATTAGCGAATGTTTAAACATACATTTTCGGCGTTTGCACGTCACTTAACTTAATCATCATTTATAAGTCAACACAATAGTGTTTAAGGGGTTTATTCATAAACGGTGATTAAAGTTAAGTGACGTTAAAAGGTCAAAAATGAATGTTAAACAATTGCTAATCACTAGTTAACTTTAAACAACGTTTATGAATAAAGGGGTAAATTGCAAATATTTTTATATATTATTAATTAAAGATTTCAATAAATCTGACTGCCTTTTGTTAACCACGTTGAGATTGGCACCCAGTCTAACCGGATACAGAAGCATCTGACCTCCATAACCCAATCTTCTTCTTCTTGTGATATTCAGATATTATGCCAAATGAGGAACATACTGTTTGGGGAGGATCTTATAATAGAAAAGTTGCATTTTTAACATTCCGAGCAACTTTGAAAAAAAAAAATACCTGTCCCTTAATTATATATCTCGAAGGAAGCCGCTAAGGTCGAACGATACATACGACCTAATCCTTCCAAGGTCGAACGATACATACGTCCTAATGCTTCTAAGATCGAGAAATGTTGTTTATAAGTTTTCGTGTTTCGACTACGAAAATTTTGACTGTAAGTATTATATTTTATGTCTTTTTTATATTATTATTAACTTATACATAATATGCGTTTTGTTTGTGAGGAATATTTATTCTTTAAATTTGCGAGGATTGATGCCTCCTGAGTCAGGGTTACGGGTTGGTAAAAATGAAACCGTGACCCTGGCGCACAGGCAAGTGAAGGAACACGGGTGGGTTTTAGTCAGTAATAGTCTGACACACCCTTCCACTCCGCCCAGAGCGGGAGAAGTCGTTTCATTTCCCATCCAGACAAAAACAAAAGAATATTTTTTCTTTCATTTTTTTTTTCATGGCTTTAAAAGTAGTAGGTACACCAGAAGAACCAAAGTCACCGACATAGCTCTTCGAGTCGCTAAACTTAAGCGGAAGTGGGCAGGGCATTTTGCTCGTAGAACCGATGGTTGATGCGGCAATAAGGTTCTGGAGTGGCGGCCACGTACTGGAAGACGCAGCGTAGGGAGGCCCCCAACAAGGTGGACCGATGACCTGGTGAAGGTCGCGGGAAGCCAATGGATGCGGGCAGCACAATACCGGTCAGCGTGGAAAACCTTGGGGGAGGCCTTTGTCCAGCAGTGGACATCTATAGGTTGACGAAGAAGGTACTCTACACTCCCATACACTATGTCCTTGGATTAAAATCGAAATATTAATATTGGCAATAAAGAACAAGTCGCTACAATGGAGACATTTTAACATAAAATAATTAAGGAAAACTTGCGCCTGCGTTTGGACAGAGAGAGAAGACAAGTAAGTTGACGTTGGCGTCAACTTACTTGTCTCTCTCTCTCTCTCCCTCTTTCCGTTAATTCACCTTCTCTTTTCACGGTATTCAATGTAATGCTGGGTACACATGATACTATATATGTACCTACTTGCAGAAAATTCGACTTGCACAAGTACAGATAAACGTGTGTGTGAGACGATAGCATATGTTTCCGAAACATAAGGTATCACGCACACTTGTACAAGACTAAACTTGTGCAAGTATATGGTGACGGTGTGTGGGTCTACCATTATGATTTGTGGCGCCGGCAATAACTTCTGCGTTACAATTCTTTAACCTTTTGAATGCCAATGTCGGCTATAGGTACTCAACAGAAAACAAAAGTTATGAAAGATTTAATATTATAAAGTTAATTTCAACATATTAATTGACCATTTCTTGTTCTAGAAGTGTTGACAAAAAATGTAATAATAATAGTTATCGATATAAAATTGCAATCCCTACATGTTACGTAGGTTTTATATCGATGTTCACACTTGGCGTACAGATCACGGAGATGCCGTTTTGGCGTGGCGTTCAAAAGGTTAATAAAAACTTTCGACAAGATGAAATTAAATTAATAAAAAAAGAAATTTGAAATTAATGAAAACTTGCATTTGCGAATGACCATGAATCAAAAATTCAAAACTGTATACGTGAGTTAATTTAATGTCAATATTAATTAAAGCGTGGCGCTGTAAGGTGTGTCCTAACTATAAGCGAACGACGCGCGACCGTAGTGAGACGTTAACTTTTAGTTAGGACACAGGGTACATATAATATATTAGATCCTTTTCAATAATCTTACAATAATAACAACAACACAACCACAGTCCGTCTCAAATCAAATGTCAATTATTAAAATTAGTGAGAATCAGCACTTTTTGAACGTCAATAATACACAAGACAGTCCCCTAAAACGCCCACCCATCGACATCGTCTCGTTACGAAACTATATTTATACCAAAACCCGAGCTAAACTTTAGAACATTGTCATCCAATCTTGATTTCGTCTGTGTTCAACCTCTTTCTCGTTTGTTTTACTTTCAACCTTATTGCAATAAGGATAGGGACGGACCACTTTGATATTGGAAGTGTAGCAAGAGGTATCAGCGCTGAAAAAGTAAAAATTATTTCTAACACAAGCGAGCTTTACTTTCAGTGTTTTTTGTAAAGAACTCTACTGAGGTCTGAATAAAGTTCAGTTTATAAAAAAACTATGTTGTTGAATATCTCCTCTGGTTTTTGTGTTTATCCGCCTTCTTCTGCTGATCATCGCACGTCGTGGCAAACGCACTTCCTTACGAACTGGCAAGCTAGCGAGTCATGGCCACGATCTTTTAACGGTCACAAAAATGTAATTAGTTTTAAATATTTAAAGTAACCCCTAAGGATTTAGGCCTCAAAATTCAAAATTAATACATTTAGGGAGTCTGCCAATGACTTGTGTCGACGTGCGCCTCGTCGTGATCTCGTCTGGTGGTCTACGAACATTGGAGGTAATTAGTTTGCCGCTTGTAGCACTTTAATCAGAGAGATATACTCCGGCGGCATCATTCTATCACATATTTGGTTATAGTTTCTAATATATTGCTATCCTAAATACAGTCCACTTGAATCTTGTTTAAAATACTATTTCGTGGTAGGCACGTTTCCGCCAAAATATGTAATTAATTTTTTTTAAATGAACTTTATCACAGTCAAAATAAGGTTTAAGTTAGAAAAAGTAGCTCGGGGTGTGAGTAGAACTGTTTGTGATGAGACGGACTTGGTCTGTTTCCTGATGTGTAGACAGTGGTTCTTGAAAACGCTTCCCTTCATATGTAAAGCAATCATAATCAATCTCCAGTCGAGTATTTACAATCGTTTACAATATTTACCGCTGACAATGTTAAAAAAAATCTTTTTCTAAGACCATTTGGTAATTTGCTTAATACATAACCATAAGTCATATCTCAATAGTACTCATTCCTGCCAAGTCGTGTTACAATGACCATTTCCACACGGGTAAACCGTACTACAATGAAACTTTTTAATTATTTTTATGGCTATGGCATCTAAAAATCAACATAAATTATGCCATAAAGCGCGCGTATTTGCGTCACGACTAATCATCGCATGTTATTAGGTTGTATGTATATGCCTTTGCCTTTCATTTGTGGGATCATAACAACATTGACGGCTTTTTGTATTCATTTATTTCAAGGTCGTAGAAAAAGTTTTGTATGCCACTATCGCAAACAGCTATTGTAATACTCGTGCTGATCTACTGTTCACAAACTATCACTCATATTACAATAGCTATCATAGCTTGACAGTGGCATAAATAACTATTTTAAACTATTAATATCATATTCCGCCTATAATGTTTCCACTCCTGGAACACAGGCCTCCTCTCAGTGAGAGGGAGTGGGCCGTAATTTACCACGCGGGCCCAGTGCGGGTTGGTACAAACTATTAATATTTCAATGATGTTGGTGTCAATGACCTTGTTAAGAAACTAAACTAAATTTAAGATCAGTGCATCTTATTCTTTTCATTTTATTAAGAAAGGGACAGAAGATATAATGTTAGTTTAGACGTGTCAAATTAGTCCGCGCCTGACGTATATTTAGTCACCATGTTTTTAAATCACGTCTAAACTGTCTATGGAATATCTTAATTTGACAGAACTAAACTAATCTATTACTAATATATAAAGCTGAAGAGTTTGTTTGTTTGAACGCGCTAATCTAAGGAATTACTTGTCCGAATTGAAAAATTCTTATTGCATTGGATAGCTCATTAATCCAGGAAGGCTTTAGGCTATATAACATCACGCTGTGGCCAATAGGAGCTGAGCATACCTAACTCCACGCGAACGAAGTCGCTGGCGGCCGCTAGTAAGTTATGTTCTGTCCTTTTGTTATTAAAATAGAAGTAAAACGATGCTGACATTAAAGTTAGTTTAGTTGGTGAACAACACAATCAGGGCCAGAACTATTAAACACTACCTAGAAAACAAATCAACAGAATCTGACACGTCAATTAATTCAATATCTTTTATAATTTTCATACAGATTCTAATTAATTTCTTAAGTTAGGATAAAGATTCTTGGGGCCTAGGATTTAAAAGTCAGAACACTAAGAAAATGGGGAAAAAAACCTAAAAAAAAGTATGCTTAATAACTAAAATAAACAACTTCAATAAATTAGGGCTCAGAATTAATATAGATAATGCACTAAAATACTGTGTCCTGTTAAATAAAATTCCAGTTATGATGATACAAGCATGAGCATACACAGCTTCTTATTTGGGGGGGGGGGGGGAGTCAGAATAGGGGGGGATATCAGATTTTTAGGGTCGAATTGTCAAATAAAATAAATACTAATCGCTCACAACTGCCTACTGAAGATTACAGATTAAGGCCAAGCACAGGCGTTAAAACGCTCAGCTAGATTCGGTAAACTTTTTAACGTTTCTAAGTCTATCTTGGACACCAATGACTGATTATAAGGTGAAGGAAAACATCTTGAGAAAACTTGGACTTTAAGTCTGAAATCGCCAACCCTCATTGAGCGAGCGTGGTGATTACGCTCAATCTTTCTCTGTATGAGAGGAGACCTGAGCCCAGCAGTGGGACGATAAAAAAAGGTTAATGATGATGATAGAAAAATAAACGAAATAATAATAAACTTGTACCTAGTCTAATTAACTAATGCTAATTTAGCCCTTATACTTATAAGGGCTAAATTAGCATACCCTTATGGAACAGTGTCGAAGCAGCACTCCAAGAAGCTATTTTATAAGAACCACTGTCTATTCATAAAATATAATCTATAATAACGTAACAAATAAATTATAAGTAATAAAATTATAATAACAATATCCATATGTGCGTTGAATACTCTTAAACGATGATCTTAGTGTGAGTGGGAGAAGACCCAGAGGTGCGGCCCGCAACGAAAACGTGATCACATGTTATAGTTGGTACAACGTTTTGGCCAGCGATGCGGGCCGCAACGATTATTACCCGCAAATTTTTAATTGCGGGAATATGTAAACAGAAAATTTCGTCTGTAAATAGTAATTATCCAAATAAAAAGATATTAAATATTTACCGCCAGCGTGAGAGGTATCTAAAAATGTTATTATTTGTGATCAAAAAGGAAATTATTGTAATTTAACGATCAAAATCTAGCCAAAGCCTCATCTCGGGGACAAACAAATGTTAAAAACTTGTCAAAATTATTCTCGCCCTTAGAAGCATTAGGTCGTAAGTATAGTTCGACCTACTGCTTTTATGGTCGAGCTATACATACGACCCGATACTTCTAAGGTCCAGCTATACATACGACCCACTGCTTTAAAAATCCAACTATACATATGACCTAATGCTTCTAAGGGCCTGCGCAGACGACGGAGTTTTCTCCGCGGCGGAGAAAAAGTACCTACGCTCCGTTAGTAATAAGTTCGCGGAGTTACCGCAAACTTAACGCACACGGTGTGCGGTCATCTGTTGCCCAGAAATATAGAGAATTGAGAGCTGACGCTGACTAAAGTCCGCCATGTGCGTTGCTTCGCCGAGTCACACGAGTTCTATTTTATTCAGGGACTCCCCCGTACTTTTGTCCTGTCCGCTCTCTGCACGTCTTCAGTTACTCGGGGGACTTTTTGTACGCGGTAGTTTTAATCCCTCGTTTGCGTTACTCGATAGAATTGTAAGCAATCTATTTTAGCGGACAAAAAAGTCCGCGGAAAAAATTCCCCGTCTGCGCAAGTTATAAGGTCGAGATACATATACGACCTAATGCTTCTAAGGTCGAACGATACATGCGACTTAATGCTTCTAAGGTCGAGATATACGGAACATCTACAGTTTTTTAACATTGATTATCGCTGATTGACTAGATTTTTAACCGTTGCAATTACTGTAATTAGCATTCTGACATCCAGCTTATCAAAAACTAATTCTTCTGACGTCTGACAATATGTCGTCTGACCAAGTTTTTCTAATATCACTAAAATTCGACGTGTTGTGAGACATTGGCACCGAATCCCTAGTTCACAAACTTAACTAATTATAAGTTGAGGATATTTTTCTTTGCATTTTATTATGAAAAGGACAGAAGATAAAATATTAGTTGACGAGTTCTCAGTCGCCATGATTTTACCAAACCGCACTGGGCCCGCGTGGTAGATTACGGCCCACTCTGTGTTCCACGAGTGGGAACATTAAAGGCTGATTAGGATGATATTTTTATTTGTATTTAAGTTATCATGGATTCTCTTGTCAACAGTAAATTAATATTCATCTTCTGTCCTTTTCGTAATAAAATAGAAATAAAGAGACGCATTGAACTTAAAAGTTATAGTACATGTGATCAACACGATAGTACACATGTGATCAACACGATAGTACACATGTGATCAACACGATAGTACACATGTGATCAACACGATAGTACACATGTGATCAACACGATAGTACACATGTGATCAACACGATAGTACACATGTGATCAACACGATAGTCGCCATTTTTGATGTCTTCAACAGCTGGCAAACTAAAGTATTATCTCTATAATATCATTTTATTATATTATTGTCGAAATTCAGTCATTTTTATAACAATGAAAGCTTGGTAAGAAAGTTCTGAGCAAACATCACGCATGCCCCGCACAGGTGGTGGCAGGAGTGTGTGGTACTTCATTATATCGATAATTGAGTAAGTCTTTAAAAACTACATAATAACAGTAAATAATACTAACTTCATCTATTATATTAATTTTCATTCCACTTCTGATAGATCACGTGGCATTATACAGGGTGACTGATTTTAATAAAATGTCACCGAAACTCACAATCGCAATCACTTTCATTGCAACAAATCAGTACTAATTATACAATTCCTAACATCTTATTTACATTTAATTATCGATTTTGGCTAGCATATATTACAAAAAAAAAAACAACAACCCTGTATAAACACAATTGTTTTCAATCGTCAAAATGAAAGCGATTGCGATTGTCACTGTCAAAGCAATCTGTCCGCCATGGAGTATAGACTAGCTGTTGAAGTGCACGGCGATGTCTCGGAGCGTGCTCTTGATGTGGTCGTAAGTGGCGAAGGAGATGCCCACCGCGATGGGGCCCTTCACCCAGTTCATGCTGAGGCCCTTGTAGAAGCCACGCCAGCCTTCCGACCTGGAACACAAACATCTGTAATCAGAGGGGCTCGTGGCAAAGTGACTTGTTAAAGAACCAGAAAGATACCTCCATGTCTACAACGCTACATTATCTTCATCTCAGAGTTAATCCTAGTCGCATCCGAAGCTTTGGAGTCTGCGGCCCGCTTTACCAGTCTAACTGCTGATTTTGGCTAAACTTCGATATTTTCCGTGAAGCGACTGCCGTCTGACCACCACAACCCGAAGGCGACGTCGAAGCATTGCAGTTAGACCAATAGTTGGACTTTTGAGGGCTCCAACAACCCGTAACGACTGCCATTAGATGTTCGTATGGCAACCGGGACCAAAAGCTTAACGTGCTTTCCGAGGCACGATCAGACCAGTGCAAATATTCATATTCATGCGCCTCAGAGGCTGTCATGATCAACGCATCATCATGACGTCACGCAAATCTGCATCTGGCAAACAGAGTTTACTGTGCAAGTGCCCGCCACACATAACACCCGTCTGGCCGGAGGATCCTCCCTTTTACATGCAGGATGAGTGAACTTTACTCCCTGTTCCTCATACATCTAACACGTTAAGCCGCTGGTCCCGGATATCATGTGTAGCGTAGGGAGGCCCCCAACAAGGTGGACCGATGACCTGGTGAAGGTCGCGGGAAGCCAATGGATGCGGGCAGCACAATACCGGTCAGCGTGGAAAACCTTGGGGGAGGCCTTTGTCCAGCAGTGGACATCTATAGGCTGAAGAAGAAGGTACTCTACACTCCCATACACTATGTCCTTGGATTAAAATCGAAATATTAATATTGGCAATAAAGAACAAGTCGCTACAATGGAGACATTTTAACATAAAATAATTAAGGAAAACTTGCGCCTGCGTTTGGACAGAGAGAGAGAGACAAGTAAGTTGACGTTGGCGTCAACTTACTTGTCTCTCTCTCTCTCTCCCTCTTTCCGTTAATTCACCTTCTCTTTTCACGGTATTCAATGTAATGCTGGGTACACATGATACTATATATGTACCTACTTGCAGAAAATTCGACTTGCACAAGTACAGATAAACGTGTGTGTGAGACGATAGCATATGTTTCCGAAACATAAGGTATCACGCACACTTGTACAAGACTAAACTTGTGCAAGTATATGGTGACGGTGTGTGGGTCTACCATTATGATTTGTGGCGCCGGCAATAACTTCTGCGTTACAATTCTTTAACCTTTTGAATGCCAATGTCGGCTATAGGTACTCAACAGAAAACAAAAGTTATGAAAGATTTAATATTATAAAGTTAATTTCAACATATTAATTGACCATTTCTTGTTCTAGAAGTGTTGACAAAAAATGTAATAATAATAGTTATCGATATAAAATTGCAATCCCTACATGTTACGTAGGTTTTTATATCGATGTTCACACTTGGCGTACAGATCACGGAGATGCCGTTTTGGCGTGGCGTTCAAAAGGTTAATAAAAACTTTCGACAAGATGAAATTAAATTAATAAAAAAAGAAATTTGAAATTAATGAAAACTTGCATTTGCGAATGACCATGAATCAAAAATTCAAAACTGTATACGTGAGTTAATTTAATGTCAATATTAATTAAAGCGTGGCGCTGTAAGGTGTGTCCTAACTATAAGCGAACGACGCGCGACCGTCGTGAGACGTTAACTTTTAGTTAGGACACAGGGTACATATAATATATTAGATCCTTTTCAATAATCTTACAATAATAACAACAACACAACCACAGTCCGTCTCAAATCAAATGTCAATTATTAAAATTAGTGAGAATCAGCACTTTTTGAACGTCAATAATACACAAGACAGTCCCCTAAAACGCCCACCCATCGACATCGTCTCGTTACGAAACTATATTTATACCAAAACCCGAGCTAAACTTTAGAACATTGTCATCCAATCTTGATTTCGTCTGTGTTCAACCTCTTTCTCGTTTGTTTTACTTTCAACCTTATTGCAATAAGGATAGGGACGGACCACTTTGATATTGGAAGTGTAGCAAGAGGTATCAGCGCTGAAAAAGTAAAAATTATTTCTAACACAAGCGAGCTTTACTTTCAGTGTTTTTTGTAAAGAACTCTACTGAGGTCTGAATAAAGTTCAGTTTATAAAAAAACTATGTTGTTGAATATCTCCTCTGGTTTTTGTGTTTATCCGCCTTCTTCTGCTGATCATCGCACGTCGTGGCAAACGCACTTCCTTACGAACTGGCAAGCTAGCGAGTCATGGCCACGATCTTTTAACGGTCACAAAAATGTAATTAGTTTTAAATATTTAAAGTAACCCCTAAGGATTTAGGCCTCAAAATTCAAAATTAATACATTTAGGGAGTCTGCCAATGACTTGTGTCGACGTGCGCCTCGTCGTGATCTCGTCTGGTGGTCTACGAACATTGGAGGTAATTAGTTTGCCGCTTGTAGCACTTTAATCAGAGAGATATACTCCGGCGGCATCATTCTATCACATATTTGGTTATAGTTTCTAATATATTGCTATCCTAAATACAGTCCACTTGAATCTTGTTTAAAATACTATTTCGTGGTAGGCACGTTTCCGCCAAAATATGTAATTAATTTTTTTTAAATGAACTTTATCACAGTCAAAATAAGGTTTAAGTTAGAAAAAGTAGCTCGGGGTGTGAGTAGAACTGTTTGTGATGAGACGGACTTGGTCTGTTTCCTGATGTGTAGACAGTGGTTCTTGAAAACGCTTCCCTTCATATGTAAAGCAATCATAATCAATCTCCAGTCGAGTATTTACAATCGTTTACAATATTTACCGCTGACAATGTTAAAAAAAATCTTTTTCTAAGACCATTTGGTAATTTGCTTAATACATAACCATAAGTCATATCTCAATAGTACTCATTCCTGCCAAGTCGTGTTACAATGACCATTTCCACACGGGTAAACCGTACTACAATGAAACTTTTTAATTATTTTTATGGCTATGGCATCTAAAAATCAACATAAATTATGCCATAAAGCGCGCGTATTTGCGTCACGACTAATCATCGCATGTTATTAGGTTGTATGTATATGCCTTTGCCTTTCATTTGTGGGATCATAACAACATTGACGGCTTTTTGTATTCATTTATTTCAAGGTCGTAGAAAAAGTTTTGTATGCCACTATCGCAAACAGCTATTGTAATACTCGTGCTGATCTACTGTTCACAAACTATCACTCATATTACAATAGCTATCATAGCTTGACAGTGGCATAAATAACTATTTTAAACTATTAATATCATATTCCGCCTATAATGTTTCCACTCCTGGAACACAGGCCTCCTCTCAGTGAGAGGGAGTGGGCCGTAATTTACCACGCGGGCCCAGTGCGGGTTGGTACAAACTATTAATATTTCAATGATGTTGGTGTCAATGACCTTGTTAAGAAACTAAACTAAATTTAAGATCAGTGCATCTTATTCTTTTCATTTTATTAAGAAAGGGACAGAAGATATAATGTTAGTTTAGACGTGTCAAATTAGTCCGCGCCTGACGTATATTTAGTCACCATGTTTTTAAATCACGTCTAAACTGTCTATGGAATATCTTAATTTGACAGAACTAAACTAATCTATTACTAATATATAAAGCTGAAGAGTTTGTTTGTTTGAACGCGCTAATCTAAGGAATTACTTGTCCGAATTGAAAAATTCTTATTGCATTGGATAGCTCATTAATCCAGGAAGGCTTTAGGCTATATAACATCACGCTGTGGCCAATAGGAGCTGAGCATACCTAACTCCACGCGAACGAAGTCGCTGGCGGCCGCTAGTAAGTTATGTTCTGTCCTTTTGTTATTAAAATAGAAGTAAAACGATGCTGACATTAAAGTTAGTTTAGTTGGTGAACAACACAATCAGGGCCAGAACTATTAAACACTACCTAGAAAACAAATCAACAGAATCTGACACGTCAATTAATTCAATATCTTTTATAATTTTCATACAGATTCTAATTAATTTCTTAAGTTAGGATAAAGATTCTTGGGGCCTAGGATTTAAAAGTCAGAACACTAAGAAAATGGGGAAAAAAACCTAAAAAAAAGTATGCTTAATAACTAAAATAAACAACTTCAATAAATTAGGGCTCAGAATTAATATAGATAATGCACTAAAATACTGTGTCCTGTTAAATAAAATTCCAGTTATGATGATACAAGCATGAGCATACACAGCTTCTTATTTGGGGGGGGGGGGGGAGTCAGAATAGGGGGGGATATCAGATTTTTAGGGTCGAATTGTCAAATAAAATAAATACTAATCGCTCACAACTGCCTACTGAAGATTACAGATTAAGGCCAAGCACAGGCGTTAAAACGCTCAGCTAGATTCGGTAAACTTTTTAACGTTTCTAAGTCTATCTTGGACACCAATGACTGATTATAAGGTGAAGGAAAACATCTTGAGAAAACTTGGACTTTAAGTCTGAAATCGCCAACCCTCATTGAGCGAGCGTGGTGATTACGCTCAATCTTTCTCTGTATGAGAGGAGACCTGAGCCCAGCAGTGGGACGATAAAAAAAGGTTAATGATGATGATAGAAAAATAAACGAAATAATAATAAACTTGTACCTAGTCTAATTAACTAATGCTAATTTAGCCCTTATACTTATAAGGGCTAAATTAGCATACCCTTATGGAACAGTGTCGAAGCAGCACTCCAAGAAGCTATTTTATAAGAACCACTGTCTATTCATAAAATATAATCTATAATAACGTAACAAATAAATTATAAGTAATAAAATTATAATAACAATATCCATATGTGCGTTGAATACTCTTAAACGATGATCTTAGTGTGAGTGGGAGAAGACCCAGAGGTGCGGCCCGCAACGAAAACGTGATCACATGTTATAGTTGGTACAACGTTTTGGCCAGCGATGCGGGCCGCAACGATTATTACCCGCAAATTTTTAATTGCGGGAATATGTAAACAGAAAATTTCGTCTGTAAATAGTAATTATCCAAATAAAAAGATATTAAATATTTACCGCCAGCGTGAGAGGTATCTAAAAATGTTATTATTTGTGATCAAAAAGGAAATTATTGTAATTTAACGATCAAAATCTAGCCAAAGCCTCATCTCGGGGACAAACAAATGTTAAAAACTTGTCAAAATTATTCTCGCCCTTAGAAGCATTAGGTCGTAAGTATAGTTCGACCTACTGCTTTTATGGTCGAGCTATACATACGACCCGATACTTCTAAGGTCCAGCTATACATACGACCCACTGCTTTAAAAATCCAACTATACATATGACCTAATGCTTCTAAGGGCCTGCGCAGACGACGGAGTTTTCTCCGCGGCGGAGAAAAAGTACCTACGCTCCGTTAGTAATAAGTTCGCGGAGTTACCGCAAACTTAACGCACACGGTGTGCGGTCATCTGTTGCCCAGAAATATAGAGAATTGAGAGCTGACGCTGACTAAAGTCCGCCATGTGCGTTGCTTCGCCGAGTCACACGAGTTCTATTTTATTCAGGGACTCCCCCGTACTTTTGTCCTGTCCGCTCTCTGCACGTCTTCAGTTACTCGGGGGACTTTTTGTACGCGGTAGTTTTAATCCCTCGTTTGCGTTACTCGATAGAATTGTAAGCAATCTATTTTAGCGGACAAAAAAGTCCGCGGAAAAAATTCCCCGTCTGCGCAAGTTATAAGGTCGAGATACATATACGACCTAATGCTTCTAAGGTCGAACGATACATGCGACTTAATGCTTCTAAGGTCGAGATATACGGAACATCTACAGTTTTTTAACATTGATTATCGCTGATTGACTAGATTTTTAACCGTTGCAATTACTGTAATTAGCATTCTGACATCCAGCTTATCAAAAACTAATTCTTCTGACGTCTGACAATATGTCGTCTGACCAAGTTTTTCTAATATCACTAAAATTCGACGTGTTGTGAGACATTGGCACCGAATCCCTAGTTCACAAACTTAACTAATTATAAGTTGAGGATATTTTTCTTTGCATTTTATTATGAAAAGGACAGAAGATAAAATATTAGTTGACGAGTTCTCAGTCGCCATGATTTTACCAAACCGCACTGGGCCCGCGTGGTAGATTACGGCCCACTCTGTGTTCCACGAGTGGGAACATTAAAGGCTGATTAGGATGATATTTTTATTTGTATTTAAGTTATCATGGATTCTCTTGTCAACAGTAAATTAATATTCATCTTCTGTCCTTTTCGTAATAAAATAGAAATAAAGAGACGCATTGAACTTAAAAGTTATAGTACATGTGATCAACACGATAGTACACATGTGATCAACACGATAGTACACATGTGATCAACACGATAGTACACATGTGATCAACACGATAGTACACATGTGATCAACACGATAGTACACATGTGATCAACACGATAGTACACATGTGATCAACACGATAGTCGCCATTTTTGATGTCTTCAACAGCTGGCAAACTAAAGTATTATCTCTATAATATCATTTTATTATATTATTGTCGAAATTCAGTCATTTTTATAACAATGAAAGCTTGGTAAGAAAGTTCTGAGCAAACATCACGCATGCCCCGCACAGGTGGTGGCAGGAGTGTGTGGTACTTCATTATATCGATAATTGAGTAAGTCTTTAAAAACTACATAATAACAGTAAATAATACTAACTTCATCTATTATATTAATTTTCATTCCACTTCTGATAGATCACGTGGCATTATACAGGGTGACTGATTTTAATAAAATGTCACCGAAACTCACAATCGCAATCACTTTCATTGCAACAAATCAGTACTAATTATACAATTCCTAACATCTTATTTACATTTAATTATCGATTTTGGCTAGCATATATTACAAAAAAAAAAACAACAACCCTGTATAAACACAATTGTTTTCAATCGTCAAAATGAAAGCGATTGCGATTGTCACTGTCAAAGCAATCTGTCCGCCATGGAGTATAGACTAGCTGTTGAAGTGCACGGCGATGTCTCGGAGCGTGCTCTTGATGTGGTCGTAAGTGGCGAAGGAGATGCCCACCGCGATGGGGCCCTTCACCCAGTTCATGCTGAGGCCCTTGTAGAAGCCACGCCAGCCTTCCGACCTGGAACACAAACATCTGTAATCAGAGGGGCTCGTGGCAAAGTGACTTGTTAAAGAACCAGAAAGATACCTCCATGTCTACAACGCTACATTATCTTCATCTCAGAGTTAATCCTAGTCGCATCCGAAGCTTTGGAGTCTGCGGCCCGCTTTACCAGTCTAACTGCTGATTTTGGCTAAACTTCGATATTTTCCGTGAAGCGACTGCCGTCTGACCACCACAACCCGAAGGCGACGTCGAAGCATTGCAGTTAGACCAATAGTTGGACTTTTGAGGGCTCCAACAACCCGTAACGACTGCCATTAGATGTTCGTATGGCAACCGGGACCAAAAGCTTAACGTGCTTTCCGAGGCACGATCAGACCAGTGCAAATATTCATATTCATGCGCCTCAGAGGCTGTCATGATCAACGCATCATCATGACGTCACGCAAATCTGCATCTGGCAAACAGAGTTTACTGTGCAAGTGCCCGCCACACATAACACCCGTCTGGCCGGAGGATCCTCCCTTTTACATGCAGGATGAGTGAACTTTACTCCCTGTTCCTCATACATCTAACACGTTAAGCCGCTGGTCCCGGATATCATGTGTAGCGTAGGGAGGCCCCCAACAAGGTGGACCGATGACCTGGTGAAGGTCGCGGGAAGCCAATGGATGCGGGCAGCACAATACCGGTCAGCGTGGAAAACCTTGGGGGAGGCCTTTGTCCAGCAGTGGACATCTATAGGCTGAAGAAGAAGGTACTCTACACTCCCATACACTATGTCCTTGGATTAAAATCGAAATATTAATATTGGCAATAAAGAACAAGTCGCTACAATGGAGACATTTTAACATAAAATAATTAAGGAAAACTTGCGCCTGCGTTTGGACAGAGAGAGAGAGACAAGTAAGTTGACGTTGGCGTCAACTTACTTGTCTCTCTCTCTCTCTCCCTCTTTCCGTTAATTCACCTTCTCTTTTCACGGTATTCAATGTAATGCTGGGTACACATGATACTATATATGTACCTACTTGCAGAAAATTCGACTTGCACAAGTACAGATAAACGTGTGTGTGAGACGATAGCATATGTTTCCGAAACATAAGGTATCACGCACACTTGTACAAGACTAAACTTGTGCAAGTATATGGTGACGGTGTGTGGGTCTACCATTATGATTTGTGGCGCCGGCAATAACTTCTGCGTTACAATTCTTTAACCTTTTGAATGCCAATGTCGGCTATAGGTACTCAACAGAAAACAAAAGTTATGAAAGATTTAATATTATAAAGTTAATTTCAACATATTAATTGACCATTTCTTGTTCTAGAAGTGTTGACAAAAAATGTAATAATAATAGTTATCGATATAAAATTGCAATCCCTACATGTTACGTAGGTTTTTATATCGATGTTCACACTTGGCGTACAGATCACGGAGATGCCGTTTTGGCGTGGCGTTCAAAAGGTTAATAAAAACTTTCGACAAGATGAAATTAAATTAATAAAAAAAGAAATTTGAAATTAATGAAAACTTGCATTTGCGAATGACCATGAATCAAAAATTCAAAACTGTATACGTGAGTTAATTTAATGTCAATATTAATTAAAGCGTGGCGCTGTAAGGTGTGTCCTAACTATAAGCGAACGACGCGCGACCGTCGTGAGACGTTAACTTTTAGTTAGGACACAGGGTACATATAATATATTAGATCCTTTTCAATAATCTTACAATAATAACAACAACACAACCACAGTCCGTCTCAAATCAAATGTCAATTATTAAAATTAGTGAGAATCAGCACTTTTTGAACGTCAATAATACACAAGACAGTCCCCTAAAACGCCCACCCATCGACATCGTCTCGTTACGAAACTATATTTATACCAAAACCCGAGCTAAACTTTAGAACATTGTCATCCAATCTTGATTTCGTCTGTGTTCAACCTCTTTCTCGTTTGTTTTACTTTCAACCTTATTGCAATAAGGATAGGGACGGACCACTTTGATATTGGAAGTGTAGCAAGAGGTATCAGCGCTGAAAAAGTAAAAATTATTTCTAACACAAGCGAGCTTTACTTTCAGTGTTTTTTGTAAAGAACTCTACTGAGGTCTGAATAAAGTTCAGTTTATAAAAAAACTATGTTGTTGAATATCTCCTCTGGTTTTTGTGTTTATCCGCCTTCTTCTGCTGATCATCGCACGTCGTGGCAAACGCACTTCCTTACGAACTGGCAAGCTAGCGAGTCATGGCCACGATCTTTTAACGGTCACAAAAATGTAATTAGTTTTAAATATTTAAAGTAACCCCTAAGGATTTAGGCCTCAAAATTCAAAATTAATACATTTAGGGAGTCTGCCAATGACTTGTGTCGACGTGCGCCTCGTCGTGATCTCGTCTGGTGGTCTACGAACATTGGAGGTAATTAGTTTGCCGCTTGTAGCACTTTAATCAGAGAGATATACTCCGGCGGCATCATTCTATCACATATTTGGTTATAGTTTCTAATATATTGCTATCCTAAATACAGTCCACTTGAATCTTGTTTAAAATACTATTTCGTGGTAGGCACGTTTCCGCCAAAATATGTAATTAATTTTTTTTAAATGAACTTTATCACAGTCAAAATAAGGTTTAAGTTAGAAAAAGTAGCTCGGGGTGTGAGTAGAACTGTTTGTGATGAGACGGACTTGGTCTGTTTCCTAATGTGTAGACAGTGGTTCTTGAAAACGCTTCCCTTCATATGTAAAGCAATCATAATCAATCTCCAGTCGAGTATTTACAATCGTTTACAATATTTACCGCTGACAATGTTAAAAAAAAACTTTCTAAAACCATTTGGTAACTTGCTTAATACATAACCATAAGTCATATCTCAATAGTACTCATTCCTGCCAAGTCGTGTTACAATGACCATTTCCACACGGGTAAACCGTACTACAATGAAACTTTTTAATTTTTTTTATGGCTATGGCATCTAAAAATCAACATAAATTATGCCATAAAGCGCGCGTATTTGCGTCACGACTAATCATCGCATGTTATTAGGTTGTATGTATGCCTTTGCCTTTCATTTGTGGGATCATAACAACATTGACGGCTTTTTGTATTCATTTATTTCAAGGTCGTAGAAAAAGTTTTGTATGCCACTGTCGCAAACAGCTATTGTAATACTCGTGCTGATCTACTGTGCCACAAACTATCACTCATATTACAATAGCTATCATAGCTTGACAGTGGCATAAATAACTGTTTTAAACTATTAATATCATATTCCGCCTATAATGTTCCCACTCCCGAAACACAGGCCTCCTCTCAGTGAGAGGGAGTGGGCCGTAATCTACCACGCGGGCCCAGTGCGGGTTGGTACAAACTATTAATATTTCAATGATGTTGGTGTCAATGACCTTGTTAAGAAACTAAACTAAATTTAAGATCAGTGCATCTTATTCTTTTCATTTTATTAAGAAAGGGACAGAAGATATAATGTTAGTTTAGACCTGTCAAATTAGTCGCGCCTGACGTAAATTGGCGTATATTTGATCACCATGTTTTTTAAATCACGTCTAAACTGTCCATGGAATATCTTAATTTGACAGAACTAAACTAATCTATTACTAATATACAGTATGTTAACTAACAGAGGGCGTTCCCGTTAACCCGAAATAGTATATAATAGCATACATACATGCTAAAAAAATATTTCCATTCGAAAACAAAATGTTTTAAAATTTTTTCAATATGAAAATATTCAATAAAAATTTTAAATTGACATGTAAAAGAAACACACTGTACACGCGAACATGAAAGACGGCAAAGTCGCAATTTATTTATGAATGACGAGCCGCGTATACGGCGGCGATCTAAGATCTAATTGATTGGTGTGTGTTGGTTGATGTGTGTTGGGCAATGCAACGTTAGGTAGATACTATTCCGCGTTACTATTTTGATTTAAAACAGGTTTCAAATTTATTTTCAATTATAATTTCTTTTTATTCGGATTTTATGCTTATTTTTCTATGCCGATATTTTTATTTTAATCTATTAATGATATATATTAATGAGTTTAAGGGAACGCCCTCTGTTATTTAACATACTGTATAAAGCTGAAGACTTTGTTTGTTTGTTTGAACGTGCTAATCTAAGGAATTACTTGTCCGAATTGAAAAATTCTTATTGCATTGGATAGCTCATTAATCCAGGAAGGCTTTAGGCTATATAACATCACGCTGTGGCCAATAGGAGCTGAGCATACCTAACTCCACGCGAACGAAGTCGCTGGCGGCCGCTAGTAAGTTATTTTCTGTCCTTTTGTTATTGAAATAGAAGTAAAAAGATGCTGACATTAAAGTCAGTTTAGTTTGTGAACAACACAATCAAGGCCAGAACTATTAAACACTACCTAGGAAACAAATCAACAAAATCTGAAAGTCAATTAATTCAATATCTTTTATAATGTTCATACAGATTCTAATTAATTTCTTAAGTTAGCATAAAGATTTTAGGGCCTGCAATTTAAAAGTCAGAATACTAAGAAAGTGGGAAAAATTTAAAAACAAGTATGCTTAATAACTAAAATAAACAACTTCAATTCGTCTAATTAACTAATGCTAATTTAGCCCTTATACTTATAAGGGCTAAATTATCATACCCTTATGGAACAGTGTCGAAGCAGCACTCCAAGAAGCTATTTTATAAGAACCACTGTCTATTCATAAAATATAATCTATAATAACGTAACAAATAAATTATAAGTAATAATATTATAATAACAATATCTATATGTGCGTTGAATACTCTTAAACGATGATCTTAGTGTGAGTGGGAGAAGACCCAGAGGTGCGGCCCGCAACGAAAACGTGATGACATGTTATAGTTGGTACAACGTTTTGGCCAGCGATGCGGGCCGCAACGATTATTACCCGCAAATGTTTAATTGCGGGAATATGTAAACAGAAAATTTCGTCTGTAAATAGTAATTATCCAAATAAAAAGATATTAGATATTTACCGCCAGCGTGAGAGATGTCTAAAAATGTTATTATTTGTAATCAAAAAGGAAATTATTGTAATTTAACGATCAAAATCTAGCCAAAGCCTCATCTCGGGGACAAACAAATGTTAAAAACTTGACAAAATTATTCTCGCCCTTAGAAGCATTAGATCCTAAGTATAGTTCGACCTACTGCTTTTATGGTCGAGCTATACATACGACCCGATACTTCTAAGGTCCAGTTATACATACGACCTACTGCTTTAAAAATCGAACTATACATATGACCTAATGCTTCTAAGGGCCTGCGTAGACGACGGAGTTTTCTCCGCGGCGGAGAAAAAGTAACTACGCTCCGTGAGTAATAAGTTCGCGGAGTTACCGCAAACTTAACGCACACGGTGTGCGGTCATCTGTTGCCCAGAAATATAGAGAATTGAGAGCTGACGCTGACTAAAGTCCACCATGTGCGTTGCTTCGCAGGGTCACACAAGTTCTATTTTATTCAGGGACTCCCCCGTACTTTTGTCCGGTCCGCTCTCTGCACGTCTTCAGTTACTCGGGGGACTTTTTGTACGCGGTAGTTTTAATCCCTCGTTTGCGTTACTCGATACATTTGTAAGCAATCTATTTTAGCGGACAAAAAAGTCCGCGGCAAAAATTCCCCGTCTGCGCAAGTTATAAGGTCGAGATACATATACGACCTAATGCTTCTAAGGTCGAACGATACATGCGACTTAATGCTTTTAAGGTCGAGATATACAGAAAATCTACAATTTTTTAACATTTATCAGCGCTGATTGACTAGATTTTTAACCGTTGCAATTACTGTAATTAGCATTCTGACATCCAGCTTATCAAAAACTAATTCCTCTGACGTCTGACAATATGTCGTCTGACCAAGTTTTTCTAATATCACTAAAATTCGACGTGTTGTGAGACATTGGCACCGAATCCCGTTGACAAACTAAAGTAATTGTAAGTTGAGGATATTTTTCTTTGCATTTTATTATGAAAAGGACAGAAGATAAAATATTAGTTGACGAGTTCTCAGTCGCCATGATTTTACCAAACCGCACTGGGCCCGCGTGGTAGATTACGGCCCACTCTGTGTTCCACGAGTGGGAACATTAAAGGCTGATTAGGATGATATTTTTATTTGTGTTTAAGTTATCATGGATTCTCTTGTCAACAGTAAATTAATATTCATCTTCTGTCCTTTTCGTGATAAAATAGAAATAAAGAGACGCATTGAACTTAAAAGTTATAGTACACGTGATCAACACGATAGTACACATGTGATCAACACGATAGTACACATGTGATCAACACGATAGTACACATGTGATCAACACGATAGTACACATGTGATCAACACGATAGTACACATGTGATCAACACGATAGTACACATGTGATCAACACGATAGTCGCCATTTTTGATGTCTTCAACAGCTGGCAAACTAAAGTATTATCTCTATAATATCATTTTATTATATTATTGTCGAAATTCAGTCATTTTTATAACAATGAAAGCTTGGTAAGAAAGTTCTGAGCAAACATCACGCATGCCCCGCACAGGTGGTGGCAGGAGTGTGTGGTACTTCATTATATCGATAATTGAGTAAGTCTTTAAAAACTACATAATAACAGTAAATAATACTAACTTCATCTATTATATTAATTTTCATTCCACTTCTGATAGATCACGTGGCATTATACAGGGTGACTGATTTTAATAAAATGTCACCGAAACTCACAATCGCAATCACTTTCATTGCAACAAATCAGTACTAATTATACAATTCCTAACATCTTATTTACATTTAATTATCGATTTTGGCTAGCATATATTACAAAAAAAAAAACAACAACCCTGTATAAACACAATTGTTTTCAATCGTCAAAATGAAAGCGATTGCGATTGTCACTGTCAAAGCAATCTGTCCGCCATGGAGTATAGACTAGCTGTTGAAGTGCACGGCGATGTCTCGGAGCGTGCTCTTGATGTGGTCGTAAGTGGCGAAGGAGATGCCCACCGCGATGGGGCCCTTCACCCAGTTCATGCTGAGGCCCTTGTAGAAGCCACGCCAGCCTTCCGACCTGGAACACAAACATCTGTAATCAGAGGGGCTCGTGGCAAAGTGACTTGTTAAAGAACCAGAAAGATACCTCCATGTCTACAACGCTACATCATCTTCATCTCAGAGTTAATCCTAGTCGAATGCGAAGCTTTGGAGTCTGCGGTCCGCTTTACCAGTCTAACTGCTGATTTTGGCTAAACTTCGATATTTTCCGTGAAGCGACTGCCGTCTGACCTCCACAGCGCGAAGGCGATATAGAAGCATTGCAGTTAGACCAATTGATGGACTTTTGAGGGCTCCAACAACCCGTAACGACTGCCATTAGATGTTCGTATGGCAACCGGGACCAACAGCTTAACGTGCTTTCCGAGGCACGATCAGACCAGTGCAAATATTCATATTCATGCGCCTCAGAGGCTGTTATGATCAACGCATCATCATGACGTCACGCAAATCTGCATCTGGCAAACAGAGTTTAGTGTGCAAGTGCCCGCCAGACATAACACCCGTCTGGCCGGAGGATCCTCCCTTTTACATGGAGGATGAGTGGACTTTACTCCCTGTTCCTCATACATCTAACACGTTAAGCCGCTGGTCCCGGATATCATGTGAACAGTCTCACAACCAGGTAATGTGTTACCAGCTGGTGATCCAGCGGGGAGGGTACACACTTATGGGTGGTGGGGGGATATTAACTACATGGATTGATCTGGAACGTTCGTCGATTCCGGGAATGCATTAATCTTCTTCAGCCTGTAGAGGTGCTCTGCTGGATAAAGGCCTTCCCCAAGATTTTCCACGATGACCGGTCTTGTGCTGCCCGCATCCATCGGCTTCCCGCGACCTTCACCAGGTCATCGGTCCACCTTGTTGGGGGCCTCCCAACTCTGCGTCTTCCGGTCATCGGTTCTACGAGCAATGTGCCCCGCCCACGTCTTAGACCAGTGTGTGTTGCCAGTGATGACTTACGGAACTGAGACGTGGTCGCTCACAATGGGCCTCATACGAAGGCTCAGAGTCACACAAAGGGAGATGGAAAGAGCTATGCTCGGAGTTTCTCTGCGTGATCGAATCAGAAATGAGGAGATCCGCAGAAGAATCAAAGTCACCAATATAGCTCTTCGAGTCGCTAAAATTAAGAATGCATTAATGATACCAATAAAAGAGAGAATATTTTATAAAAACCGTAGTGGGTATGCACCATGATGTGGTCACATTAGACAAGGGGCTCACCCCGCTATCCATGGCGAAAGAGAACTAGCACAAGCCTACAATACTAACTACTGATGACCGCAAGAAAGCATGGCAAAGCCCGATGTAGACTTCTAAGCTTCCGTATCCTGGCTACGATTTAGTGAACTTTTCGGGGAAACTGAAGGTTTCGTCTGTGCAATTATGGACGAAGTTATCTTGACGAATAACTACCGGAGATATATTATGAAGGACGGTACATTGACGTGTGTCGAGCATGTCACCATCCAGGTGAGTCCTTCACATATACTGAATGTTGAATGTTGTTGTTCTATGCGAGCCTAGAGTGTTCGATCGGCGTCTAGAAAGTTCTCGGCGAGCCTGGCACGTTCTTGCCACATACTTACTTGTAGACGAGGACCAGAGTCTCCGCGATGCTGCCGTATGGGTAGGATCCGTCAGGTCGTCGTCGTGCTGTCTGCATGCGACGCCGCACGATGTCCAGCGGGTAGGAGGCGCTCTGTGCGATGGCACCTGCCGCGCCGCCCAGGACCACGTTCACCAGGGTACCCTGCGGCTTGCCGAAGTACTCTGAAACACCAGGTGTACCGCATGACTGCTGTCCCACTGTCGCACTGGACAATCTCTATAACTAGCGCAAGTTAACTGTGCACCTCGCTGGAATTTGGCCCCTCTCCCGCTTCCCCGCGCGACGCCCCACATTCGCCGTAAGCGCTGGGTAGCGATAGCATCTATGTTACAATCCATCCGGACGGAAACACCGCCGCTGATAAATTGTTCCAGTCCCTCGAAGTACGCGGTATAAAATTATTTTATTTTATTCCATATGTAAATAAAGTATACAACAATATTTTTTCTTTATGCGAAACCTGAATACAGTTTGTTCAGAATAAGTAACTGAATCGATTCCAATCATTTTTACACCGCGTTATATTTTTCCCAAATACATTTAGAAATTGTTGCAGTGTGGTTACCGAGCGCGCACGGTACATCATAGTACTCCGCGCTCGCGCAACAGCTGACGCCAGAGGTCAACGCACCGCTCGCCCACCCAAGCGGTGCGTGGACCATATTTTTACTGGGACAGCCAAGTAGGATAACAAGCTCATAACTTTGTGGTTTTTCATGTTGTATAAAAATAACAAGAAGTAAAATAGTGATACTTACCGAAGTACTTGTGCTTGAGCGTGTCGTAAGTGAAGAAGGAGACGCCGGCGTACGGGATCACGCCCAGCACCGTCGCTGAGTATCCTCTGGAAATATCAATCATTTCCGTACTGTCTCCATCTGACCTTCACAAGCCAGTTACTGGGTAAGATACCTCTCAGTAAAACTGAGCGTCAACAATCTACGTATTACAACCGGGACACACGCCTTGACGTGATCTGAAGTACGGAGAGCTCACAATAAAGACTATTTGTGTAGGTAAGGGAGTTTGTAAACGCACCAATACAGGAGTAATCCCCAAGGGCGCGGGGGGGGGGGGGCAGCTCCTCCCCCTGAAAACTCGTGGAATATTGTATCTCCTTCTTTTTCTTCAGCCTATAGAGGTGCACTGCTGAACAAAGGCCTCTCCCAAGGCTCCCAAATTCATAAAGAACAGTGAAATATCGCAGCATAGTGGCCACATTATGACTTTGCCTCAAATCCGCCATTATTGTGAAATCAAATTTTTAAAGAATTTCTATAATTTGTTACTCGTGTTATTGGCATAATTGTGGAAAGGTGTGGTTCTCTTCCACAGAGACCATTGATCAAGAGTTGAAGGTTGAAGTTACCTGTACAAGGTCCTCGCCCCCTCGTCCTTGGCGACCTTTACGAAGACAGCCCTCAGCGTGTTATACTCCGTCACGTTGGTGACAGCCATGCGAGCTCGCGCCACGTCCAGCGGGTACGTCGCCGACTGTGACGTCACGCCGGCTAGGGAGCCCGCTATCAAGTGGAGGACGGGGTTTGCTCTGGAACAAGGGAAATTGCCTTTTAATACTCGGCTCCCGAAAAGCTGAAAAAACGGAAATATTCGGGTCCCAAAAGGCACTTACACCAGAAGACCAGTCCTGAATGACACTTTCCCGTGAGATTCAAATCCCAAAAGCTCTGACTCCAGAAGACCAGTCCCGAATGGTACTTTCCCTTAAGATTCGTGTCTCAAAAGGCTCTTACCCAAGAAGACCGGTCCCTAATGGTACTTTCCCTTAAGATTCAGGCCTAAAAGGCTCTTATCCTAGAAGACCGGTCCCGAATGGTACTTTCCCTTAAGATTCAGGTGTATGGACAAAAGCCTTTTGAGGCTCTTAAATCGGGATCGTCGATATCGATCCCGTTTGGCTCATCGATTATCCCGCTTCAAGGTTGTAAGGACTCTCAACCAATGAGAGCGCCAAACGCAAATCGACGATCGAGTCTCGTAATGAAAACTCATGGTCACACTGTAAGTTTCTAGAAACTCACTTGGCACTCTGCGGCGTGTCAACTCCTAGTGCCTTCTTCCACTGCTCGTGGGCCGTAAACTGTATGGCGGCATACGGCACGATGCGGGCCATGGTCGCGCTGTTGCCGCGCCACAGAGCGACCAGACCCTCGGTGCGCGCGCTGTGGAGCAGGAAGTCGACAGCGGCCCGCCATGAGTAGGGGGTTCGGCTGTGGAGGAACACAAGTAGAACTTACAAGCTGCAGAAGACTGGGTTAGTAAAAAAATCATGTATTAAAAGCTACACCCTCCAGTGTCCAGTGTAGATCGTGATGGCCTAGTGGTTAAAACACCAGCCTCTCAAGTATGAGTGTGCGGGTTCGATTTCAGGTCAGGCAAGTTCCAATGTAAATAAAGTTGTATGTCCTTTCTAAGTATATCTTGGACACCAATTACTGAATATAAGGTGAAGGAAAACATCTTGAGGAAACCTGGACTTTAAGTCTGAAATCACCAACCCGCATTGAGCAAGTGTGGTGATTACGTTCAATCTTTCTCTGTTTGAGGGGAGACCTGTGCCCAGCAGTGGGACGATAAAAAGGTTGATGATGATGATGACACCCTCCAGAGTTCCAGGTAGATATCATCGAGGACAAGGAGACCTTGTCAAGTCGAATCAAGCAAGCACAAACTCGATAGAGGTGCACCACCTTCCGGTTCCATCATCAGAAGAGAATACTTATTTATTTTGTACACCATATAAATTACAGAACATAAATATGAATATTTTACAAAGGAAGACACAGTGGACGGTCTTGTCGCTAAGAGCGATCTTTTATAGATCGTGATCTTTTTTAAAGTAGGAAATCGACAAATAACCTCTCCTGTTCTGGGCGGCGCGGAAGGGCGAGTCAGAATTTTACTCACTAAAACCCACCCCTGTACCTTCACTAGCTTGTGCGACGGACGTGACTCCTGGAGTCACTGTATCTCCTTCTATCAACCCATGGCTTTATAGACAACCTTTAGATGGAATACTGAGGGTAAGGAGAGGTCAACAAACTCTTGGCCACCGTAGGCGCGGGCTTGCGATGGCCAGCTCGCCGCCCGGTAACCAGGCCCGAGTCGACAAGCGTTGTGTTTCACGTGCGCCTCAAAGAGATGTCAGCACATCGTGACGTGGTTCACGAAGACCGATGCCTCATGGGCCAGGGTTGCGAGTTGGTTAAAGAACAAACCGTGGCCCTGGCGCATAGGCAAGTGAAGAAACACGGGTGGGTTTTAAAGGGTAAAAGAGAGACAAATAGTGTAGGTAGCCTATCAGATAAGTCCTAATAATATTGAATTGTCATTCCATTTACAGATGCAAGCACAGTTCCAGTTCAATCAGCAACCAGGATGTAGGTGGAACTGAAACTTGCAAGGTTTCATTACAAACGCCGGGACATTCTATAAAAGCTTGTACTATAATAAAGCCGAACTCAACGCTAATTTGCCTGATGCGTAACACAAGAGATATCTACCAACAAAGACTGGTCCGCGTTGTGGATTATGGCCCACTGCCTCCCACAGAGAGAAGGCGTGTGTAAAACTAGATTATGATTACTCAAACCTGAGATTTTTGATAGGCCTCTTAAGGATTTAATATTAAGAAGCGAAAGAAGCGATAAGTAAGAAGCGATAATTAAGAACATCTACAGCGACAACTGCAACAAGCACTTCAAGGACTACGTGAAGTAACTTGTGTGGTGTTGTTGTGTGTACGACACGGACTTCGTGGACGTAAGGGAACACTTCGGTGTGACATCAGCTACGCTCTACTTGTCATTGAGAACATCTACAGCGACAACTGCAACAAGCACTTCAAGGACTACGTGAAGTAACTTGTGTGGTGTTGTTGTGTGTACGACACGGACTTCGTGGACGTAAGGGAACACTTCGGTGTGACATCAGCTACGTTCTACTTGTCATTGAGAACATCTACAGCGACAACTGCAACAAGCACTTCAAGGACTACGTGAAGTAACTTGTGTGGTGTTGTTGTGTGTACGACACGGACTTCGTGGACGTAAGGGAACACTTCGGTGTGACATCAGCTACGTTCTACTTGTCATTGAGAACATCTACAGCGACAACTGCAACAAGCACTTCAAGGACTACGTGAAGTAACTTGTGTGGTGTTGTTGTGTGTACGACACGGACTTCGTGGACGTAAGGGAACACTTCGGTGTGACATCAGCTACGTTCTACTTGTCATTGAGAACATCTACAGCGACAACTGCAACAAGCACTTCAAGGACTACGTGAAGTAACTTGTGTGGTGTTGTTGTGTGTACGACACGGACTTCGTGGACGTAAGGGAACACTTCGGTGTGACATCAGCTACGTTCTACTTGTCATTGAGAACATCTACAGCGACAACTGCAACAAGCACTTCAAGGACTACGTGAAGTAACTTGTGTGGTGTTGTTGTGTGTACGACACGGACTTCGTGGACGTAAGGGAACACTTCGGTGTGACATCAGCTACGTTCTACTTGTCATTGAGAACATCTACAGCGACAACTGCAACAAGCACTTCAAGGACTACGTGAAGTAACTTGTGTGGTGTTGTTGTGTGTACGACACGGACTTCGTGGACGTAAGGGAACACTTCGGTGTGACATCAGCTACGTTCTACTTGTCATTGAGAACATCTACAGCGACAACTGCAACAAGCACTTCAAGGACTACGTGAAGTAACTTGTGTGGTGTTGTTGTGTGTACGACACGGACTTCGTGGACGTAAGGGAACACTTCGGTGTGACATCAGCTACGTTCTACTTGTCATTGAGAACATCTACAGCGACAACTGCAACAAGCACTTCAAGGACTACGTGAAGTAACTTGTGTGGTGTTGTTGTGTGTACGACACGGACTTCGTGGACGTAAGGGAACACTTCGGTGTGACATCAGCTACGTTCTACTTGTCATTGAGAACATCTACAGCGACAACTGCAACAAGCACTTCAAGGACTACGTGAAGTAACTTGTGTGGTGTTGTTGTGTGTACGACACGGACTTCGTGGACGTAAGGGAACACTTCGGTGTGACATCAGCTACGTTCTACTTGTCATTGAGAACATCTACAGCGACAACTGCAACAAGCACTTCAAGGACTACGTGAAGTAACTTGTGTGGTGTTGTTGTGTGTACGACACGGACTTCGTGGACGTAAGGGAACACTTCGGTGTGACATCAGCTACGTTCTACTTGTCATTGAGAACATCTACAGCGACAACTGCAACAAGCACTTCAAGGACTACGTGAAGTAACTTGTGTGGTGTTGTTGTGTGTACGACACGGACTTCGTGGACTTCGACATCAGCTACGTTCTACTTGTCATTGAGAACATCTACAGCGACAACTGCAACAAGCACTTCAAGGACTACGTGAAGTAACTTGTGTGGTGTTGTTGTGTGTACGACACGGACTTCGTGGACGTAAGGGAACACTTCGGTGTGACATCAGCTACGCTCTACTTGTCATTGCCTACTATCGACTGTACTTTCGTTGTTAATAAATTTTGTAACCTTTAACCGGCATTTTAATACCTCTAGCCCAATATTCCAACTGATTAATAAATTATAGTAATAAATTATTTTTATAAACTTTTACACATCAAACATATTTTAAAAATTAGATGAGTTGGGATCTGACTGGTCTGAAAGGAAAGGTCAAAACAAACTCAGAGGTCGGGTTCTCATTAAAGTCCAGACATAACCATCATCATCATCATTTCAGCCTATAGAGGCTCCCCCAAAGATCTCCACGACGACCGGTACTTGCCTGACCTGGAATCAAACCCGCGCACTCATATTTCAGAGGCTGGTGTTTCAACCACTAGACACCACGACTTAGACCACGGCTTCGGCGCCATTGTCCCTACTTTATCTTTATCTTTGGTATACTCACGAGATCTGAAAGTTAATTTTAGTTCTGTCGAGCGGCGCGATGGCAGTCTTAGCGATGGCGCCGGCTGTGGCGCCCGCGATCAGCGACGTGACGACCGTGGTGCCGGCGCCCAGCCGCGAGTGGTCCAGGGGCGCCTTGTGGACGCCGAGCTCTGCGGGACAAGTCATACATCACAACTGGGGGCTTGTCACCAGCTCTTATAGCAGAGTTGTTGGCAACCCAAAATGAATATTTTAGTTTTCTGCTGGCAACATTGTATGTACCTATATTTATGTATGGCAACATTGTGTTTCGTCTGTCATCTCTCTCTTGTGTCTAAATAATACGCACGTGTTGTTTCGTATCTCGTGGTTTTTATTAATTTACCAGTACATCTACAGTCCATTAAACTATACCTACATCGAAACCAATTTTCGTTCAGAGTGTAAGTGGAAGTGGACAAACTATGGGTCACTTCTTTTTTTGTTTAGAATGGAAAATCATCAAATGACCTCTCCCGCTCTGGGCGGAGCGGAAGAGCGTATCAGATTTTTACTGACTAAAACTCACCCGTGTTTCTTCACTTGCTTGTGCGCCATGGGCACGGTTTCTTTTTTAACCACCCCACAACCCTAACTATGGGACACTTAATAATGTTTCCTGGCCATCCTGACGCAGCCTGATATATTTTTTTTTTTTCGGGGTGGAAATCCTCATAGGATGTCCGCCGCCCTAGGGTGGGCGACGGGGTCTGTCAGACTTTTACTGACTAAAACCACCCCGGTGTCTCTTCTATCACGAGCGCGCGTGGGGCCGCGGGAGTCTAGATTCTTCCGCAGCCCCACACTCTCGTGCTGGCCCGGTCTGTCCGGGCCTCGTCTCCGGCACGGGGTAGTGGGGTGTTAAGCTACCCCGTGCATCGCCTCAAAGGCGCGCGCTGACACTCGCGCGCGCCTCCGCCACGGTTTCTTTTTTAACCACCCCACAACCCTAACTATGGGACACTTAATAATGTTTCCTGGCCATCCTGACGCAGCTTGATATCTGAGTCAAGTCTATTTAGATTGTTAAGAATTATTTTGTTCTTTGACTAAGTATAATATACAGAGTTGTGCTGACAATACGACAATTAATGAAAAGACGAACAATGCTGGTTCATAGGAATAATCCTAAACCATAGAAAAAAACCTAGCATCAAAAATAAAAAATGAAAATTCCAAACAAACTAAATCGCATAAAATTGCAAACGAAATGGAACATCTTTTAAAAATATTGGTTTACTGACCTCCGATCGGCGACAGCGCGATGCTGTATCGACTTGCTTTTTCGCGAGTCGCGACATTATTATTAAAGTTTGGTACCGCAGGATGCGGTGGTCATTAACCTGTAAACGCTCCCTTATCAACATGTACATCATGTAGAAAACGTGAAAAATAAAAAATAATTTCCTGTGACTAAACTAATGGATATATTTATATAATTTTTTCATGGGTAGACCGAGAATGTGTTGAAGTACACGATGTTTAATTTATTGTCGTATTGTCAGCATCACTCTGTATAGTGCAAGCAACTTCTGCCCAGTTATAGGAGCTGATAAATCCCCTGTAACCTGTAACCCTGGAAGACTTATGCAGAGATGCATCTTCAGTACAGTGCACCTACAGTCCGCGAATTAAGTTTAAATCCCATGTAATCGGAAGCAAGTTTATTTCTTGCCTTCAATTTTGATCGAAAATCCGAACGTGATGGTAGTGTCATGGGGTCCCATCACGTACAACAGACTCTCAGTTCTTATCAAAAGATAATAGATGGCAGCATAGGTTGCGGTCCAAAACTTAGCAACGATTTTAAACCTCTTCCGTGCAGTTTATAGCCTTTTTAATATTCTTAACAATTTGAATTTACTTATTTAATGCTACTCCGTATATTTACACGTATAAATAACGTAATTAAACAAAACGGTAAAATGGGTTCAGTAGTGACAATGTTTTTTATTTTACACTCGGGACAATAGCAGTGACAATGGCAGTGTACTCAATTAATCCTGTCATAACATTTTTTTAGGTTAAGATAAGATGTCTTCTAACCATTATATTGCTGTTATCATCTTTTAGAATGCGTATTTCTCGATGCACGACGCATGGATGTATATATGACAATTAGACAAGACGTAGATGAAGGTAGTAGCCAGCTGGTCAAGCGCGCCCTGGTGGCCCTCTAGTGATCTCTTTAAGAAACTTTTTTTGCTCGACGGTCTGCCAGAATTGAGCTGGACTCATTTTGTTGTTCACCATTAGGTATCTGTATGTAGTATTCTGTAATCTGTGGCAGTGTGTAAGTGTGTGGTAAGTGTTTGTGTTTGTCCCGACCACATAAAGACACGTGTGTGTGCTGGGTTGTCGTGGTGTGTGGTAAAAAAGAATAAAGAAAAATAACGTATAAATAAACGTTACGTGGTACGGAAACAATGGGTTTGGAGGTGCGTTTAGCGGTATGTAGTGTGGCGTGTTGTATTTTGCATTTGTGTGTGTCAGTTCCAATGTTTGTAAATACATCCACCATACAGGAAAAATTCCAGTGTGCATGTATACATGTATACATAGATGATTGTTACTTTTTCATACGAAAACTACTGAGCGTGTTTAACAACTCAACACAACAACTCGCAACATCCGTGGCAGTATTCGTGTCTGTCACATAGCAGACAAACTGCAGGAGGGTCACCTGCGCTGGTACGGTCACGTCTTACGAAAACCGGCAGGTTACGTGGGTAACAAATGTCTTGCCATGGCGCCTCCGCCAGGCCGGAACAAGTGGGGTAGATCAAGAAAGTGCTGGCTTGACGTTGTAAGAGATGACATGCGTGCCAACAACCTCACACCACGGGATGGCAAAGATCGAAATGGAGGCGTATATGTAGGAAAGCGGACCCCAGGCTCCAAAGCGAAAGTCGCGGCTGCAATTGGAATTATACGCTGAAATGATGATGATGATGAATAACATACAGGGTACTTTTTCTCCCAATATTCACCACGGGATCGGAACCTACACGCTTGAAACCGCAAGCGCTGCTTGTAATAATATATTTATTTGCTCCAAAGACATTAAAATTATTGATTTGCTCAAAACATGGTATAACAGGTCTTACAGATAAAATAGTACTGACATGTTTTCCAGGCATAGATTTAGCATGCTAATTCAAAAACAAAAAGATTGGGGGTGTTCTATAGGCTGCATTTTGGAGAGTGTGCGAGGGAATTGCATGATTTAGTTCCCCCATCGGACGACACGTCGTACGGCGAGTTTCCATCCTTACAATATTGACACTACAGCGATCCGAACGAAGTGTTTCGCCTCTTCTTTTGTACCGCATACATCGAGGGACTGGAACAATTTGCTAGTACCGGTGTTCCGGTCTGACTACAATTTAGTGTCTTCAAGAGTAAATAGGCTCTTAATAAACGTACGACGTAGTGATGCAAAAAGGATTCAGCCAGAAAACTTGATTTTAAGAAAATAGAGTTAGAAGTAAAATGTATATATTAAAATAACATGACAGTAGATTTAAATTTCCTTTTAAATAATGGGTATTTTCCTGTACTTTTTTTGCGGCTTTGATATTTTTTGCATTGTAGATTTTAGACTAACTCAAAAAACGGTTTTTGTGGGTTGGATCCATTTTGCATAACTACGTCCAATTATAAAAAAAAAAACATCTGATAAGAATATCCTCCGCACATTTAAGTACCGCATCGTTCAGATAGATCTCTGATAGCTAATGATCATCAGTCCGTTCTTATCACTAGTAGTCGTTATTTATGAATTTACTCTTATCTGTAATAGAGACGTTCACAGATGCGTAGTGAATGTAGTGATGTGATAACGGTTTTATCGGATAAGTTTGGATATGGAAGTTCCGATTAAAATTAAAATCCATACTTAATGTTATAAATGCGAAAGTAACTCAGTCTGTCTGTTACGCTTTCCCGCTTAAACCTCTCAACCGATTTTCATGAAATTTGGCACAAAATTTGGCACAGACAATCTTTAAACCCTGAGAAAGGACATAGGCTACCTTTTATTGAAAAATTAGATATTCCCGAGGGATATCTAAAAAGCACGATATAACCGAATTCCACGCGGGCGAAGCCGCGGGCGGAAAGCTAGTAAATAATAAAGTAGTGTTCTTTGCCATCAACGATTGCATCACTGCTTACCATCAGGATCACAGTCAAGAACTAGTTTATAATAATTTTAGCGGTACTTACAAACACCACAAATAAACAACGCGCCACACTGACGTCACGTCACACGAATTTTACATCTCGCAAGCAAAGTTTACCGTGCAACTAGCATACAACAACGTCCCAACATCAACCGTTGGGCTAGTGCCTGACAGACATAACACCCGTCTGGAGGACACTCCCTTTTCTATGGAGGTTGAGTGAACTTTACTCCCCGTTCCTCATACCACTAAAATATTCAGCGCTCGATCGTTGGTGACACTGCCGAGGTCGGTTCATGGATTGTGACTCTCCGTGTCTAGGAACTGAAAGTTTCGGCTAACATTCATAGATCCTAGACAGTCGTTACAAGTCGCCAGAAGCCCAAGTCTAGCAACCAGTCTTGACAAATTGTATCGTGTTACCTAGCACTGGGTTGGAGATCACATAAGCAGTCACTTCATGGTCATCATCATCATCATCTCCGCGTTTAGTCCCGGTCGCATCCGCGGCTTTCGCGTTAGAGCCCGGGGTCTGCTTTCCTGCTCAATCTACTCCCATTTCGCGCGATCTTTAGCATCCTGTGGTGTCAGATTGTTGGCACGCATGTCATCTCTTTACTGACGTTGTAAGCCAGCATTTCTTTGATCTACCTCGCTTGTTCCGGCCCGGCGGAGGCGCCATGGCAAGACATTTGTTACCCACGTAACATGCCGGTTTTCGTAAGACAGGACCGTACCAGCGTAGGCGACCCTCCTGCAGTTTGTCTGCCTATGTCACCGACACGAAGACTGCCACGGATGCGGGAGTTCCTGATGCGGAACTACTAATCGTGGTTTATAGCAAGTATCCTATATGTTATTACTATTTATGAACCACGTCCAGTAGTATTTGTGTGAAAAAGTAACAATCATCTATGTATGCATGCTATGTAGCACCTGGGTTGGAGATCAGAGCTAGCTAGAGATAAGCAGTCACTCCAAGGTATCTGCATCAAATTAGGCTGGAAACTGACCCAACTATATTTGAAAAAAAGAAGCCAAGCACGTGATGATGACTTGTGACAGAATAAATGAGTATCTGTCTGCCGTTTCTCAAATAGTTTTGGAGCCGGCTTTCTTCTTCTTCAGACTATAGAGATCCACTGTTGGACAAACGCCTCCCACAAGGCTTTCCACAATGACCGGTCTTGTGTTCTGCCCGCACCCATCGGCTTCCCGCTACCTTCACCAGGTCATCGATCCACCTTTTTGGGGGCCTCCCTACGCTGCGTCGCCGCCACTCCAGAACCTTTCTGCCCCATCGGCTATCGGTTCTACGAGCAATGTGCCCCGCCCACTGCCACTTAATTTTAGCGGGTTGGCTTTCAGTCTATCCGAAACCGCCAATTTGACCTCCACAAACGAAATTACTGGATGAGAGCCATTACGGACTGTCGACAGGTCGCGCGCGACTCGGTCGATGGCGACTGTGACTGAACTATAACTGAAATAGGTGCTTACGCACTTGGGCGACGGTCTCCCGGCTGACTTTGCACATGTTAAGGTTGCTGATGGACTGAGTCGACAGTGCGTAATAGCTCTAAGACGATACCCCTTGTGTGATACACAATGTTAACACCAGAAATAAGGACAAACTGCGAGCCTCTTTTCACCGACTTCAAAAGGTTCATAACTCTTTTGTTGGGGTTGGTATAACTTTTTACAACAACATACCCTTTGCTTTGCTAGACTTGCCTTACAATGTGTTTCCTTGTGTTAATTATTATACACTAGCTCTTGTCCGCAACTCCGTACGCGTGTTTATATTAAATAAGCGCCTGTTTTAACAGGCGTATATTGCTCCCATTATTTTAATAATGGGAGCAATATGTACGTCCGCGTATGCCCCCATTTTCGCAACATTTTTTGTTACTGCGCTGCTCCTATTGGTCATAGCGGGATGTTATACAGCCTATGTCCTTTATCAGGCTCTATACCACCTGTGTGTACCAAATTTCATTACAATCGGTTCAGTGGTTTGGCGTGAAAGCCGGACAGACAGACAAAGATACTTTTGCATTTATAATATTAGTATGGATAGTCATGTGTTTTTTTTTTTAATAAACAAACAGCTGTGCTGCCGGGGAGTTTGTTCCACCAGTTCTTCTTCTACGAAGAGCGGGCGTTTTGGAGGATTGTCTTAAGTTTAAGTTGTAGTTTCTATATTGAAGTTCAAAAGTGCTGATTGTCAGCCTGATTTGAATAAATGATTTCTGATCTTGCTAAGAGTATGAATGTAAAAAATATATTGTTTTGTTTGCGTACACATCGTGCTGCCAACGAACGTACTTTACCTAACGTCCCCTTGAGCACAGTTATTGATCCCGGCGGCGCTTGCCAAAACGCCCAAAATAAGACCAGCAAACGTCTGGTGGAGTTCTCAAGACTTGTCTATGTCGCAACTGGTTTACTTAGCCATTTAGTTTACCACTCAGTTATTTAACTAAACGCCGTTCAACCACCGGCCTAAAGGATATTGAATTAGTTGTGGGTTGGAACTGTATCCGATCACGTGTGAGTTGAATTAGTTGAATTGGCGCAGTAACTAAACCACCTAATTCAGCTAATTCAATCCTAGTAACAATAATGTTTCTGAAAACAATTATTATACATAATACAACTGCGGCCCGGTACGTGCTTCGCTACGTATAAAGTGAAATAATAAAAAAAATAATTCATTAAACATAAATCTCTCAAAATCTAACCTCATAAAATTCATTTAAGTTTACCCAAACAAAAACATATTTTTTATTTTTATTCAATTTATTTGTTACAAAAAATGTGATAATTGAAGAACCGCTCAACCAATTTTGTCCAAACTTCACATAAACTATATACTAATTAGTCACAACAAAGCCTAAACATTTGGTTTGTATAGGGGAGTCCGTTCTTGAGTTATAAAGTTACAAAGAAAGTGGCATTGATTTTATATATATATAGATAATATAAGGTAGACTTGTATCTGAGCAGTTGTACCAAATTTAGAAATTCTTTCTTAGGACGGGTCTGAGCAGTTGTGTTGCGATGTGTACCGGGTACGATGTGCCTAATGTTGTTGTGTCGGGAGTTTGGTCGTGGAGGGTCTCCAGATCATCCTCTGGCGCAGCATCGTTGGTCGTGTTGTTGGGTTAAACATGCATCACCTCGCTCACTGCCGTCTTCCTTCCTATTCACTCAGTTTTTTTGAGTGAATAGGCTTAATAAGCTAGTGCGTTTTACCATCAACGATTGCATCACTGCTTACCATCAGGCGGGATTGCAGTCAAGCACTAGTTTATAACTAATAAAAAAAAAAAAAAAATTGGAAATTCCAAGAGTGGCATTTATTAACTTCTCTATATGCTGGGCCCCGACCCCCTGGTTCACCAACTACATTCAATTTAAGTTCAGTGCATCTTCTCTATTCTATTTCATTAACAAAAGGACAGAAGATAAAATGATAATATATATTAAAATAATAATAATGAACAATATCCGCGAGTATCCGAACTCTTCCCATCACTAGAGTGTTATCAATGACCGTGTCTACAAAGTTGATTATCATTTCATCTGCTACTTACAACAACATATCACTATTCCCTTATCAGCTGCTGTTCAGAGGCAGTTATTGATATCATTATGTGAAGTACCTACTTGTACATCTCACGGAGATTCATTTTATTTTTATATGCCTAATTATAAACTAGTGCTTGAGCGCAATCCCGCCTGATGGTTAGCAGTGATGCAATCGTTGATGGTAAAGCGCATTAGTTTATTAAGAGCCTATTCACTCTAGCATTCAAGACACTTAAATTGTAGTCAGACGGAAATACCGCCGCTGGCAAATTGTTCCAGTCCCTCGATGTATGCGGTATAAATGACGATGCGAAACGTTTCGTCCGGATCGTAGTGGTGTCAACAACGTAAGGGTGGATTCGATTGGACTCACCGTACGACGGGCTTATATTGATTTCATCTCGCTTAGAGATTGATTTACAAGAAGATGGGCACAATTACATTATTATACATCCATTAAGCGCATCTAATACTAAATCTTAGCTCTCATCCTCATGGGTGTACCCAGAAGGGGAGCGGGGGCAGGTGAGAAGAGCTGATTTGTACAGGATCGTCGGATATAGTTGAACTTTAGTAAGACTAGGTAAGGTCAAGCTACCCCAAACTGTCAAATATTCCAAATCAAACTTGAGCCTTAATGCTTTGGAGATAAAGTTGAAAATTTAATAAAGAAATCTAACAGAATGTAGTAGATCAATGTGCAGCGTATGTACATAAAATATTTTTTACTTATAAATATTCCGAGCTCTCCAGCGGCTTTATTTATGTACCGTCATTCAGAATGTAATTTTATGATATTTATAGGTAGGTACCTACATATGTACTGAATGACTGACCTGTCTTGTTGTGATGCGCGGGCGCCGGCCGGTCGCCGTGCAACAGCGGGACTCGCGCCTCGCCCACCGCCATCTTGTGATGTCACGGACTCATCACTGACAACATCTGGAAAGGATGGATATCATAAAATCAAAAGTCATTTATTCACACTAGGCTGAAAATCATCACTTTTTGAACGTCAATATTACATAAGACAGTCCCCCAAAACGCCCGCCCATCGACACTTCCTAGTGGTTTCGTTGGGAAGAAGAAGTGGCGGAACAAACTCCCCAACAGCACAGCTGTCTGTTCATTTAAAAAAAAAAAAAAAACACGACTTTATACAATACTATGTATAGTGATGAAAACAAGAAAATACAACAAGAATGAAATTATGTACCATATGCCAGCTACCACGCCAAAATACCAGTACTTAAAGCAAAACAAAAAAAAAAATCATTAAAATGGAAATGTAAATAAGTATACACTTATTACCTAAATAAAAGCCCAAAGTATAAAGGGCGTGACAGCTTACATATTTATGCGTTGTAAAAAAGAAAATCATAATAAATGAACTCCTAAGTGTCAGTAAGCTAATTCCGGTGAAAGAACACAAACGTTGTCTTGAGGTAATAAGAGCGACCAGCTATTCTTATCAGTAAAATAGTCATTTACGGAATAATAAACCTTTGAACAAAGCCTGGATTTGATTTGTGCTTTAAAGGCACTGTAAGGCAAGTCTGTAAAGTAAAGAGTTATGAAACTTTCGAAGTCGGTGAAAATATACAATATGTGTTGAAAACCCTGTCCGATCCGTGAAGGCATTGTTAGGTATCGATAACTGATTCTACTAATGCCCACAAAGACAGGCTAAACTTAAAAAAAAAATCCCCCTAAAAAAATAAATATTATTTCGCAAAAAGAGGTAACTTAACACATGTGCGGTAAGCAACCCCATTCCGCGGGCGGCGGGGGGCAGGGCACGCGACACCTGTGACGTGGTCGCGTCGCTATTCGCTTATAATAATACCGGTGCAGTCACTTTTTTTAAAAATTACCAAATTTCGGGGAAATTGGAATTGATTCCCGGGAAAAAAGGATTATTTCAAAATTCATTAGTATTATTACTATGATGAATAAGTAAAATTTTATATTATATTTGGTCAAATGTTTACCTAACCTTTATTATCCTTAAGGGTCGGACAGGGTTTTCTTTACATATTGTATTTCCAATCATTCATCACATTAACTAAAACCTAATCTACAGGAGATTAGGTTTTAGCTGTCCCGCGGTGGCGACTCAGCTCAATTCCTCGATGACAAATCCACCGCAATGTAAAATACACACGAACGCTAATTTTCAAAACGGTCCCCAAAGCCTGGAGCACAGGCGAAGAGTAGCCAGCCTGTCGGTGTTATAAAGGGTGTATCTGACATCGACGCACAAACGAGTACCATGGATCTAGTACATGATTCTGAACCCTCCAGTAGCGGAACTTTTCGTCGGTGTTTTCATGATTTAAAAAAATACATAGGTATGTAGTTTTTTTTCACTTTAGACCGTTCATAATTGCTATACTTTTATAACCCAATAAGATTTTAAAGTAAAAGTTAATTAATTCGCTAATTACACAAAAAAGCACAATGAAAACAAAACTCGAAAAACTGTCACATTAGCTGATTTAATAAAGTTCACACCAGGGATCAACGTCATACCTACAAACCCGCACGGCGGTACTCTTGCAACGTTCAAAGGCCGAGCCGACACATTTTTTTAAACACTGTTTATTCTGTAACCGTTCATTAACGACATAAATGACTATCATAATTTTATTAGTGGCATGCGGTCTAGCCTTTTCGCGAAGTTTGCGTTACGATGTCAGATACAGCCTGTATAGGATGCATTTTGGAGAGTGTGCGAGGTAAGTGCATGATTTAATTCCGCCTTCTCCGTTCCACCATCGGACGACCCGTCGTACTGCAAGTATCCACCCTTACGTTATTGACACCACTACGACCCGGATGAAGCGTTTCGCCTCCTCTTTTTTTACCGAGTGCGCCAAATGCTGTTGTGTCGGGAGTTTAGTCGTGGAGGGTCTCCAGATCGATTTCCCTCTGGCGCAGCATCGTTGGTCGTATTGTTTAACGATACATCACCTCGCTCAACTGCCGTCTTCCTTCCTATTCACTCAATTATTTTGAGTGAATAGGCTCCTAATAAACATTACCATCAACGCACTGAATTTTAATAAACATTACCATCAACGCACTGAATTTTAATAAACATTACCATCAACGCACTGAATTTTAATTTTGTTTACTTTGTGTACATACAAGGACACCAGCGCCTATTACGAATTTCATTGTCAAGATAAATAAATGTGATAAGAATGTACTGCTTTATTACTGAAGTGATAAGAGGCTTAGAGTCACATAACTATGTCAATTCACGTATCTCTGAGGCACGTCACTCACACACACGTATGATAAATTGATAACTAATGACCTACTCATATACTTGTCACATCTTAGCGTCGTATTAGCGGTCATTGCTCTTTCCCTAATATCTTTTCATAGGAACCTAACTAGTTCAATTAGCCGTTTAGTTAACCGCCTAACCTTTTAACTAAACGTCTGTTGAATATCTCCTCTGATTTTTGTGTTTATCGGTGATGAACGGTGCCGAAAACCTGAAGCAAACGGAACGCGACCGTAGTAGACCGCGGTCTTCCTCCGATCACCGAACGGCGTGGTGAACGTACTTCCTATAGAACTGGCAAGCTAGCGAGTCATGGCCACGATCTTTTAACGGTCACCAAAATGTAATTAGTTTTATTTGAAGGACATTGCATGATTTAATTCCCCCTTCTCCGTTCCACCATCGGACGACCCGTCGTACGGCGAGTTTCCACCCTTACATTCTTAACACTACTACGATCCGGACGAAGCGTTTCGCCTCCTCCTTTATACCGCGTACACCAAGGGACTGGAACAACTTGCCGGCGGCGGTGTTTCCGTCGGACTACAATTTGAGTGTTTTCAAGGCTAGAGTGAATAGGCTCTTAATAAACAAGCGCGCTTTTCATCAACGATTGCGTCGCTGCTTACCATCAGGCGGGATTGCGGTCAAGCACTTGTTTATAATTATAAAAAAAAACCGGCCAAATGCGAGTCGGACTCGCACACCGAGGGTTCCGCCGTACAAACGTAGCGGTTTACAATTTATGACGTACTAGTTTTCCGCCAGCGGCTTCGCCCGCGTGGAGTTCGGTTATATCGCGCTGTTTAAATTCCCCTCGGGAACATCAAATTTTTCCGGGATAAAAGGTAGCCTATGTTCTTTCTCAGGGTCTAAAGATTGTCTGTGCCAAACTTCATCAAAATCGGTTGAGAGGTTTAGGCGGGATAGCGTATCAGACAGACAGAGTTACTTTCGCATTTATAATACTAGCATTGATTTAGAATTTTTCACAGTTTAGAGGCAATTAGATTTAAGAAGTGTTTGATATGAATTTCAACTTTTCGTGTCCATGTGAAAAAGGGTAGGTAGTAAGTTTATAATGATTAAAAAAATGTTTTATGTCATGTAAGGAAATATAATATTTTAATATTTTATGTAACTTCAAAATAAACATTTTCACAATTTTTCCTTTATCTGTCTGTATTATATCATAACGTTGCTTCGTGCCGAATTTCAAGATTTCTAAGTTCACGGGAAGTACCTTGTAGGTTTTGATTCCCTAGCGTGTGACGGAAATTCGTCTAAGGTGTCGATATAAACTGCTGTATCTTTTGATCGCTTTAACTTAGAAGTTTGATTTTTTCACTGCTTAAAGGGACAATAGACCTAGGTATTTTATATAAATTTCAATTTGATTCCTTTATTAGCTCGTGAGAAATAGGTTCATATTATTAAAATATGTTTATTATATTATATAACTAAAAAAATGTGATTTACGCAATTTTTCCTATATTTGCATTATATGACAATCCTTCATGCCAAATTTCAAGATTCTGAGTTTACGGGAAGTATCCTGTAGGTTTTGATTCCTTTGCGAGTGTCGAAAATTTGTTGAAAATATCGACATATCGGCTGTATCTTTTGATTAGCTTGGCTTAGAAGTTTGATATTTTCACAGCTTAAATGGACAATAGACCTAGGTATTTGGTATAAATTTCAATTTGATAACTTTATTCGTTCGTGAGAAATAAGGTAGTAAGTTCCATTTTATTAAAATATGTTTATTATATTATAGAACTAAAAAAATGTGATTTTCGCAATTTTTCCTATATTTGCATTATATGACAATCCTTCATGGCAAATTTCAAGATTCTGAGTTTACGGGAAGTATCCTGTAGGTTTTGATTCCTTTGCGAGTGTCGAAAATTTGTTGAAAATATCGACATATCGGCTGTATCTTTTGATTGGCTTGGCTTAAAAGTTTGATATTTTCACAGCTTAAAGGGACAATAGACCTAGGTATTTGGTATAAATTTCAATTTGGATAACTTTATTCGTTCGTGAGAAATAAGGTAGTAAGTTCCATTTTATTAAAATATGTTTATTATATTATATAACTAGAAACATGTGATTTTCGCAATTTTTCCTATATTTGCATTATATGACAATCCTTCATGCCAAATTTCAAGATTCTGAGTTTACGGGAAGTATCCTGTAGGTTTTGATTCCTTTGCGAGTATCGAAAATTTGTTGAAAATATCGACATATCGGCTGTATCTTTGATTGGCTTGGCTTAGAAGTTTGATATTTTCACAGCTTAAAGGGACAATAGACCTAGGTATTTGGTATAAATTTCAATTTGATAACTTTATTAGTTCGTGAGAAATAAGGTAGTAAGTTTCATTTTATTAAAATATGGTTATTATATTATATAACTAAAAAAATGTGATTTTCGCAATTTTTCCTATATTTGCATTATATGACAATGCTTCATGCTAATTTTCAAGATTCTGAGTTTACGGGAAGTATCCTGTAGGTTTTGATTCCTTTGCGAGTGTCGAAAATTTGTTGAAAATATCGACATAATCGGCTGTATCTTTTGATTGGCTAGGCTTAGAAGTTTGATATTTTTACAGCTTAAAGGGACAATAGACTTGAGTATTTCATGTGAATTTCAGCTTGATACGTCCACGCGTTCTTGAGATAAAGGGTCTTGACAGACAGACAGACAGACGGACAACAAAGTGATCCTATAAGGGTTCCGTTTTTTCCTTTTGAGGTACGGAACCCTAAAAATGGAGAACTTTGCATATTTCGACATTATCGACACAGCCTGAGTACGGAAGCCCCAGCCTTGAGTTATTTAGGTCAATTCAATTGGAACGAATTAAAGGTATTCCGAATAGGGCCGCAGTTGCTTTAAAGAATGTAGTGATTTGGTCCCGTTACCATTTCATTACCATCTGCTGGCTTTCGGGATCGGTTTTCCGTATCATGGGATGCCGCTGAATACAAGTAGGCATTTTACATCGACTTGTTATAACTAAGGGTTATACAAGCCGATGAGTCGATGCCTCACTACGGCGCCCCGCAGTCACTATTTGGTTCGCTGCCTCGATGACACCTCATTGTCAAACAATTGCAGGCATTGTCCACCCCCAACCAGGCCGCGATATATTGCAGTGAGAAATCCTTCGACATGTGTGTGTATCATCATCATCATCTCAGCCACACAAATTCCACTGCTGGACATAAGCCTCCCCCAAGAATTTCCTGCATCCAGCGCTTCCCTGCGATTTTGGTCAGGTCATCCGACCACCTAGTCGGTGGGTTTCCGGCGCTGTGCTTACCGGTACGTGGTCGCCATTCAAGAGCATTTCTACCCTATTGGCCATCGGCTCTACGTGCTATGTGCCCCGCCCACTGCCAATTCAAAGAGCTAATCTGCTGGGCTATGTCAGCAACTTTAGTTCTTCTACGAATCTCCTCATTCTTGATTCGATCATGTGAAAGACCTAGCATAGCCCTCTCCATAGGTCTCTGCGCGACCTTAAGCTTTCTTATGAGGCCCATAGTGAGGGACCACGTTTCTGATCCATAATTGTCATCACCGGTAACACAAATTGGTTAAAGACAAATGTCTTTAGACACTGAGATATTTTGGAGGTGAAGACACTACCGAGCTTCTCGATCGCTGCCCAGCCGAGTCGGATCCGTCGAAACACCTCGTCCTTGAAGCCGGAACTATCGATCTGGATCAGCTGTGCCAGATATATAAATAATGATCTACAGCTTACAAGGATGGAGCTCCCATCATAAACCGGTGATGGTGCAACATGGACATTCGACATGACCTTCGTTTTGTCCATGTTCATTTTAAGGCCTACCTGTTGGGAAACTCCATTGAGTTCGTTGAGCATGGCACTCAAGTCCTCCAGCGACTCCACCATAATGACAACATCGTCGGCAAATCGAAGGTGAGTCATATACTCGCCATTGATATTGATGCCCAGCCTAACAGTGGTTAGGTTTTCGGAAATATAACAGTCATGCAGCCGAGATGAGAATGCTAAGAGGGATGTGTGGTGTTACACGAATGGATAGAATAAGAAATGAGTACATAAGAGGAAGTCTGAAAGTGGCACTGGTAGCTGAAAAGTTGTGTGGAAATCGGTTGTCATGGTACGGGCATGTGTTACGGAGAACTGAGGAGAATGTCGTGAGGAGAGTCTTAATTATGAATGTTGATGGCTATAAGAGTAGGGAAAGACCAAAGAAACGATGGATGGAATGTGTGAAGGATGATATGGCTAAGAAGGGGGTGACTGCCGAGATGGCTTCTGATAGGGATGCATGGAAGAAAAAGACATGTTGCGCCGACCCCAAATAAATTGGGATAAGGGCAGGAGAATGATGATGATGATGATGATGAACAGTCTCCCTGCCTCACCCCTCTCTGTATTGGAATAGTCTTCGTACATATCTATTAGCATGAATTTATTTAACATAAAGGTGACATTAAGACAGCGCAGCGCAGTGAAGCATCTTCTTCATGCAAGCCTTCATCAAGCTTCTCCAACGTACTTTATACTTGAGAAATGTTAAAAATACTAACTCTTGATTAAAACACCGCGACGCATCTAGTTATTTTTACCGCCGCATTTGCTACAGCAACTCCCACGCATGATATCAAACATGAGCTACTGGAAACTATTTGAGTGCGTTCATCATTTATTTGAATTCCATTCCTCCATTTTCTTTGCCTTTATTAATGTATTTACTTTGTTTTTCCTTCGCTAATGCTGTGGGCTTGTTGATCTCCAATAACTGATTACAAGGTGAAGAAAACCATCTTGAGGAAACCTAGACTTTAAGTCTGAAATCGCCAACCCACATTGAGCAAGCGTGGTGATTACGTTCAATCCTTCTCTGTATGAGCGGAGACCTGTGCCCAGCAGTGGGACGATAAAAAGGTTGATGATGATGATGAATGCTGTAGGATGTGTCTTCACGAATGAATAAATAAGAAATGGGTACTTGATGGGAATCCTGCCTACCAGATAGGCTTGCCAGACCGCAGGGAAATCCAAAGAATCCATGTGTCACTTGGCCAGATTCAGCGAAGAGGCAGGCGAAGAGGCTGATTGGTGACTCTGACTTAACTCGAGGCGGTCTCCAAAGCCTAGAGCACAGGCGTAAAGTAGCCAGCCTTTCGGTCTTCTATAGGATGCATTTTGGGGAGTGTGCGAGGGAATTGCATGATTTAATTCCCCATCTCCGTTCCACCATCGGACGACCCGTCGTACGGCAAGTTTCCACCCTTACGTTATTAACGCCACTACGATCCGGAAGAAGCGTTGCGCCTCCTACTTTATACCGCATACATCGAGGGACTGGAACAGTTTGCCAGCGGTGATGTTTCCGTCGGACTACAATTTGAGTGTCTTCAAGGCTTGAATGAATAGGCTCTTAATAAACTAGTGCACTTTACCATCAACGATTGCGTCACTGCTTACCATCAGGCTTACCTATAATAAACGTATACGTATAAAAAAAAAAAAAAAAAAATCAGCCCTCATTGTCCCGGATTTTGAAAACTTATTATTTTTTAACAAATTGGTTTATTTTATGTACCAAAACAATTTCTGTTTATAAACACTTAAGTTGGTACTGGTTGTTTTTTAAGTTAGGAATTTATTGTTTTAAGATTTTTTATGGTACCTACATAGTATCTTATTATTCAGTTTATTACTATTTAATTTGTAATTTAGTAGTCATTGTCTACCAAAGTTTTAATTTGGCAATTAAAGCTAATTGCTCAATTCTTTATAACTGGCGTTAATTACCTGCTGAGTAGGTACGTACGTACCTATCTATACTAATATATAAAGCTGTTTGTTTGAACGCGCTAATCTCAGGAACTACTGGTCCGATTTGAAAAAATATTTTTGCGTTGGATAGCTCATTCATCCAGGAAGGTTTTAGGCTATATAACATCACGCTGCGACCAATAGGAGCGGAGCATATAAAAAAAAGACATATCGAAACCTACGCGGGTGAAACCGCGACGCGCGGCTAGTGCAATAGAAAGAAAAAAAAAACTGAACTTAAAATTTAAATTAGTTCGTGAACATGGTAATCGGGGCCATTGATTTCCATCCTGTAGTTGGACAAACATCCGCCATTTTTTTTTTTTTTTTTTTAATGTCACTTATCTAATGGCTATTAGGACAAATCTAACGATACCACAAATGTGAAGATCCATTTAGCTGTTCAGGAGATACCAGGTAATAAAGAATATTACATACCTACAAAATACACAAAAAAAAAAACAGTCGTGCCAGTTTCTTAAGTATGAGTGTGCGGGTTCGATTCCAGGTCAGGCAAGTACTAATGTAACTTTTCTAAAGTTATACCTACTTTCTAAGTATAACTTGGACACCAATGACTGAAGGTGAAGGAAAACATCTTGAGGAAACCTGGACTTTAAGTCTGAAATCGCCAACGCGCATTGAGCAAGCGTGGTGATTACGCTCAATCCTTCTCTGTATGAGAGGAGACCTGTGCCCAGCAGTGGCCTACAAAATACGCACTAAAAACATAACCCTTCCTGGCAGTCGGGTAAAAGGCACTTGACTATCGAGGTGACGCCTGAAAGAGAAGTAAAGCGGGACAAGGATAGAGAGTCCAGTGTTCCGTGTTTGTATTATTGTGTACAAGATTATTGTGTCAATGTTGATAAATGGTACTTGTTTTTGTACCGTTTTAATTATCTATAAATATAAATAATTTATTTACTGTAGGTTTGTATGTACAAAGACTTTAGCATATCAACATCATCATTTCAGCCGAAAGACGTCCACTGCTGGACATAGGCCTCTCTCAAGGATCTCCACGACGACCGATCCTGCGCCTCCCGCTTCTAGCGGTTTCCCGCGACCATCACCAGGTCGTCGGTCCACCTAGTTGGGAGCTTTACCCACGCTGCGTCTTCCGGTGCGCGGTCGCCACTCGAGAAACCGTCGGCCCCATCGGGCATCGGTCCTATGGGCAATGTGCCCGGCCCACTGCCACTTAAGTGTTGCCATTCTTGTTGCATTTTGCATAATAATAATTTTTTGTTCGACATTGTTGTTTTTTTTCCTAACAGATCATATGAAGACCATAAAGAATCGATACCTAAGAAGGTCTTATATGAGGAAAGAACCACACATTTTGTAAGGACCCGTGCATTCGTCAAAAATTGTCCAACAAATCAAAATTTAAGGAGCTCAATGATTCCATGTGCAATAGCAATATTGTATTATAAATAACATCATATACCTATACCTACGTGCGGAGTGGTTGTGAACAGGCAAGCTAATGTATCAACGTTTTTATAAAATAGTGCTTGACCGTGCGCCTGATGGTAAGCAGCGATAAAGATGAGGTAGTGCTATTTATTTTTGGAATAAAATTATGAAATGAATAGTTCTAAACAAACTAGTTTCATGACGTGCATTTAGGGCTAGTATTTTAGTAATTTTAGTATTTGATATTTTCACATTTTCCGAAGTTTTCTGTGGACAAAACCTGAACAGAATTAATTTAGTGTCAATCAACTCGACTTATGGCAGTTCACTGCAGCAAACAGTGATGCAATCGTTGATTTTTAAATACGCTAGTTTATTAAGAGCCTATTCACTCAAAAAAAAACTGAGTGAATAGGAAAGAAGGCGGCAGTTGAGCGAGGCGATGCAATGTTAAACCCAACAACATGACCAACGATGCTGCGCCAGAGGGAGATTGGTCTGGAGACCCTCCACGACCAAACTCCCGACACAACAACATTTGGCGCATCGTACCCGGCACACATCGCAACACAACTGCTCAGACCAGTCCTCCGTACGACTTCACCAGACATCATGTCGGAACACGACGAATCGCTTGACGGCAAGACGTCGTCTGGTGGTTTGTAACTTCTTTTTCTACATCGTAATACAAAGGTCGTAGTGGGTGGTGTTCTGCAGCTTCTACTTATCCCCTTGGGAAGGTGTGAGTATGTGTTCATTATCTTTCCAATCATATTTACAAGATCATCAATCTAAATGCTATCAAAAGAGACTGATTGCCAATTGTAGCTTATAGCCCTCCTACCGGCCAACGAGATAACATGGTAACGTTGTAATGAATGTGGTAAGGCGAGGCCCCATTAGTGTGTTGCGTCCCGTCGCATCGTCGCAATGAAACAACGCATCGTATGCCACACCTGTGTTGCGTTGACCTTACACCAACGCAACGCAAGAGGGTATGCACGCCGTCACAGCTGCGTCTCAGTTCAACCTTTCTAATGTATACAATATGTAAAGCAAACCCTGTCCGATCCGTGAAGGTATTGATAACTGATTCTACTAATGCCCACAAAGCCGGGCTAAACTTAAAACAAAAAATCTCCCTAGAAAATAAATATTATTTCGCAAAAAAAAGGTAACTTAATACATGTGCGGTAGGCAAACCATGCGCGGGCGACGGGGGTCAGGGCACGCGGCACGTGGTCGCATCGCTTATAATAATACCGTCAAAATGGTGTTGTCACTTTTTTTTAATTACCAAATTTCGGGGAAATTGTATATATAACTCGCGCGGAAACAAGATTATTTCAAAATTCATTAGTATTGTTACTATGATGATTATGTAGAATTTTATATTATATTTGGTCGTGTTTACCTAACTTTTGTTATCCTTATGGGTCGGACAGAGTTTTCTTTACATATTGTATAATGGGTCTTTCTTGGACTGCCTACTCATCGTAAGATAAAAAATGTTACGAAAACGACGCAGTGACGACGCAACGCACTAATGGGGCCTCGCTCTAATAGATAGTCACCCATCCACAAGACAACCTCAGCAAGTGTTGCTTAACCTGGTCGTTCAGCTTGGGCAGCTATTACTCAGCTCCAGTCAGTCTTAGTCAGTCCAGCTCATATGTGTTGAATTCATTGTTGGCAACTGTCCAAAACCTAATGATGTAACAATTAATTGATAATGACATTACCAATTAATACTGTGTTATCACGTTACCTTGAACTAAATCATGGTCAAACGTTTACTCTAGGCCATACAACCTCACGCCTGTATACCGGAAGGGATGGGCAGAGGTTCTAATTACGAGAATAGTCTTTCTGGTAAGGCGCAGTGTTGAGAGGTGGAGTGAGGTGGTGGCTTGTGGCCGTGGGCTAAATCTAGATGAGCCTGGACATGGGCGTATCTATCTTCTGGCCTAGGAGGAGCAAGTCCGGGCTGGGGGGCAAGGCAGGGCTGGGGGGTAAGTCAGGGCTGGGGGGCAAGGCAGGGCTGGGGGGTAAGTCAGGGCTGGGGGGCAAGGCAGGGCTGGGGGGTAAGTCAGGGCTGGGGGGCAAGGCAGGGCTGGGGACCAAGTCAGGGTTAGGGGGCAAGTCAGGGCTGAGGGGGAAAGTGAGGCCTAGGAGGGGCAACTCAGGGCTGAGGGGCAAGTCAGGCCTAGGAGGGGTAAGTTAGGGCTGGGGGGACAAGTCAGGCCTAGAAGGGGCAAGTCAGGGATAGGGGAGAGCAAGACAGGGCTAGAGGGGCAAGTCAGGCTTAGGGGGGGGCAAGGCAGGGCTGGGGGCGCAAGTCAGGGATGGGGGGCAATCAGGGCTGGGGGGCAAGTCACGGCTGGGAGCAAGTCACTTCGAATCATCCCGGCTATTTTCGCTTACAAACTACACAAGCACATCTAGATTACGCATTAGGTATTTGACATTTGTAGTGTAGTATTTAGGGCAAATAGACGCAAATGATCCTGTATAAGGAGTATAAGGGGGGGAGCAGCTGCCCCCACTTGCCCGAACCCGTAACAATTGCCATATATTCACGATTAACAGCCAGGACTAACTGTTTAATGAGCTTTCTGAGACACAGAGGGATCTTGATATGTCAAAATGGTTACCCATCCACATAGCAAATGCGGTAAGCTTAATTTAACCAGATCAATTGACCTATGTCCTATGTTAGCTACAGGCCCCTGTTTCAGCATCACATAGATATAAATTCTTAATTTAGACATGATTAGCAAAATTTATATGCACAGATGCTAGTACATCAAGGTCGTATTTTCAATTTTATAGATAAAATTAGATTCAAGGTTGCGAGCATCAGGAAAAATTACACACAGAGACACATTACAGATACAGACTGCTTGCCATGGACAAAAAAAGTATCAAGTTAGCCTAGATCCTCCGAACTCTTTCCTTGTTTTTTTTAAATAGTTAAAAAATGGGACAGGATTTTGTTTGTTGGTTTGAAAGCACTTTTACCTGGGGAAATACAACTTGTAGCCTAATTTTTGAGGCTAATAAACACAGGTGGCTCTCGTTCGGCCGCTGCATCAGACTTGATTCAGAAGGTTTTTGAAACATTTCTTTCTTGAGACAGTCCTAATCATTAGAAGTCTCCTTTCTCTGGAGGATGTTTTTCATACTAAAGTTTGATTATATAACTAACATAGTAAAAACCTAACATTAAGTTTGTATCATTAATACTAGTTATAAGTTATTGTACTAATAACTAATTAGTGTTATCCTAAATAAACATTTATTATTATTATTATATTCTAATATAATTATGTGTAAATAATGTAACAAAATTATCAACAGGAGATAAATCTGGCAAACTTAAGCTTTGTCCACTACAAACTAAATAATGGCCATGACACAGCAAAATATACTGTCATTAGTTTTATCACAAAATAATCATCAAATATAAGTTCTTACATTTATTTTACGAAAAAGGACTTGCCACCATGCTTGTTATTACGTCTTAATAAATCTTCGAGATTTGTTTATTATACATAACTTTTATACTAAGTTAATATACATATTAACTGTTCAGGAAGAAATCCTCAGACACGTAAACAGCGCCTTTTGTTTTTAATACGATTCTCATGGATTATTTAAGGAATAGCGCTATTTAAAATTATGAAACAATTACGTCACAAGAACCAGTTTTTAATGTTTATAAACTGGAAATGGGGCAAAGGTAACTGATACAAAAGGACTTAAAAAATAATGTTTTGAATAACATCAAACTCGATAGTTCAAAGTCTACGTTGTAACCTTGAAATGATTATTTTGGGGCTAACGAGCGATAAACGACGTATATTTTCTAAAAATAGATTCGTGGCAAATGTTCCTAGCAACAATATACAAAAACACTTACCCAAAAAAATTATAACAACAGGCCACTGAGATTTCCGTAAAAATGTTAACTTTTTCAAATTATCACAAAGAGGTACACTATGTAGAGGTTGTTTTCAATGTTGAGGATATAATTTGAAGAGTTTCGACACTAGGAGAGTTCGTTGTTAAGTCAATAATTTTCTTTAATAGAGAAAATCGTGAAAAACACTGTACGTAATAATCGGCACTTCACAACTCGATCAGTCGCTGTCAAAAGTCGAATGACAATAATGACGTTTTAACTAGATGACACTAATGACAAACAGCTGAGACAGCAATATCAGCAGCGATTGGGGTTAACGCGCTCTATTTAAAATTCTACTACTTTTATATGCACATTTCTGATGACGCATACAACAGCACCAACACAGATTTAAAATTTTATTGTTTTGCTTTACCATTTGTTGTTAGCCAGATCACGACCAAACTTAATATATGCGGGTGTTTGAACTTCAAGACTGTATCCTAGTAGTATCCCTGCCAGCACTTTTAATCACATTCGGCATAATGATACCGAATATTTATTTTAGGCAATACGGAAACCAGCACACTCTGACACTCTTCACTTTTGATATAAATGTGGAGATAGTGGCAAACGAATATATCTGATTACAACAGCGTGCAAAAGTTTGCGCAGACTTGTGCTCTTCGACGAAGACTACAGTCTGTGTTTCACTAAAAACGTATCGCTGTTAGCGATAAGACCGCCCCTTGTGTCACCCTTTCTAAAATCTTTATATTTATGTTCTGTAATCTATCATCATCATCATCTCAGCGTTAATCCCAGTCGCATCCGTAGCTTTTTCAGCTTTGGAGTCTGGGGTCCGCTTCACCAGTCTTAACTGCTGATTTTTTGGCTAAACATCGATATTTGTTCTGTAATATATATGCTGTACATAATATTACGGGCTAGGGGTATTAAAATGCCGGTTAAATAAACTTCGCAACCCCTGCGAAGTTTATTAACAACGAAGGTACAGTCGATCGTAGGCAAGGACAAATAGAACGTAGCTCATGTCGCACCGAAGTTTTCTCTTGTGTCCACGAAGTCATAGAATAAAGTTATTCTATGACGAAGTCCATGTCGTACACACACAATAACACTACAGATGTTACTTCACGTGGTCGTCAAAGTTCTGGTTGGGTTGTCGCTGTAAGTGTTCTCAAAGATCGCTTCTTAATTGTCGACTGTTTCGTAACGTTAGTCAAATGCAGGCTCACCCCGGGCTGGCGTCACGGGGCTTTACATAGATCAGCTGATTGAAGACAATCAATAATAATAGCGTATGACTTCGAGTATATTCAGCAGGTACCTACGGTAATTCACCGGAAATGAGTTTCTAGAAATTTCCATGTCGACACTTCAATGACAATATTGATGAAACCTTTACCATTCGATAAGCCATCATAGGTCTAGCAATGCGCTTTTATATCGTACCTCCACAATGCCTAGGTCTCAAGATATAGGGCTTAAAATTTACATACTGCATGCCACACAATATTGAACCTTATGCCATCGACGTAAGGTGCATTTGTAATAATCATAATGAGTATTCCATTCTATGTTTGGAGGCTTTCTGAGAGATAAAATGAAGAATGGGGAGATGCGACGGAAAACGAAACTTGTTGACATAGCTCACAGAATAATCAAACTGCAGTGGCAATAGGTTGCTATATAAACTGTAGAACCGATGACCTTCAGGTAGACGTGTTCAAGTGGAGACCGCGGATCAAAAAATGTATAGTAGGACGGCCACAAGTCAGGAGAACCGACGATTTTCGCAAGCTGGCAGGTAGCAACCGGGTGAAAATTGAGTTTTTGAAAATCAATCGGACCACTGGGAAAATTCCGACAAAATCACCAGATGTCAAATAAATCTGAACAATGGGAAAAAACATTTGCCTTGGCCAGACTAGTCTGACCATCAACCGGACCACTGGGAGAATTTCATTAAGCTTAATGATTTGCGATTGGCGATGCTCAAGTCCAGCATTGGACTGCAATAGACAGAATCGAAAATTAAAAGTCGAAACATTATAGAAATAAAACATTATTAAAACAACCACATTTTTATTAAAAAGGTGTTTATTAAAAATATAATAATAATATGCGTTGTACATTTAATTTAATTCACACATAAAATACTTTGATAACCCAAACACAACTAGCGAAAACTACCTAGCTACCATAATGGTAACTGGCAAGACTACACACAACTGCTCAAATAACTTTCAACTTTAATTAGTACTGTATAAAGTCTACGATAGTTTAGCACCATTCACACAAACATAAGAGTAAATATTGTTTTTTATTTTTTACATTTCAATTCATTCTCCAAAACAACTGTACATATCCAATTGTTATGGCTTCACGGGTCATCATTTTATGTATTACTAGCGACCCGCCCGGCTTCGCACGGGTGCAAAGCTGATACTAAATACATTACAAAAACTGTTAACGTTGTATAAAAAACATAGCGGCCCACCGCCCAACCGGCTGATACCGCCGCAAATGCGACGCCTCACAATTTTTAAATTTGTAATATCTTCGAAACTATTTATGTAAATCATGTGCTGTAAAGGGCGATATAGACGTATATTAAAAAATATTTAGGGGTAGATTACCCTTAACATTTAGGGGGATAAAAAAAAATGTTGTCCGATTCTCAGACCTACCAAATTTTGTGTGCATATTGGATGCACACAAAATTTTATGAGAATCGGGAAAGCCGTTTCGGAGGAGATTAACCACAAACACCGCGACACGAGAATTTTATATATTAGTTTGTTAGTAAGCAAGGTCAGTAATGGAATGACTTTAATTGAAAAATATTTCTGATGTCACACAACTGTGATAAATAGACAAGACGCAACTTTTATTATAAAATTCAGGTTCGTCCGAAATACGCGTTTAATTTTTTTTTAACTAACTGTTTTAAAAATGTTTGCTGTTTTTGTGGCCTGTGTGGCCATGTTAAAAGTTTATTTTAACATGGCCACACAGACCACATCTTATTGCAAATAAATACTAAACTTATACCCCTTTATTCATAAACGTTGCTTAAATTAACTAGTGGTTAGCGAATGTTTAACCATACATTTTGACGTTATAGTGTTTAAAGGATTAATTTATAAACGATGATTAAAGTTAAATGACGTACAAACGTTTATGAATAAAGGGGAAAATAGTTTAGGACCTTTGTGCCAAATCTCATCAAAATCCAAAAGTAGTTTTTGCGTGATAGAGTAACAAACATACAGTCATACATACTACCACGTTTTTAATATAAGTAGGAATAAATAAACCCATCACAATTTACAGTTCTGTTGTGAGAAAGAGATTATGTGATCCATTCTGTATAACATCATCTCTGCAATAACGGTTTTAAAACTTTATAATATGTCCCCAAACTATTAAGTTTTAGTTCAACATTCTTAGTACAGTTCCAAGCATCAATATGGCAACACCTGGCAACTTTCAATTAAGTTCTTTTTTTTTGTAAAATAAAGAATGAAACGAACACAGTAACATTAGACATCCATACTAATATTATAAATGCGAAAGTATCTCTGTCTGTCCGGCTTTCACGCCAAAACTACTGAACCGATTTTGATGAAATTTGGCACAGACAATCTTTAGACCCTGAGAAAGGACATAGGCTACCTTTTTATCCCGGAAAAATTAGTGTTCCCGAGGGAAATCTAAAAAGCGCGATATAACCGAACTCCACGCAGGCGAAGCCGCGGGCGGAAAGCTAGTATTATATAAACCTATGAGTTCGAAAATCCTGTTTCTAACAATATAAAATTTCTTTTAAAAAAATAAAGGTGTAAATCGCTTTTGAATAAAGCTGAGAGTAACATCCTTCAGCTTGACTGTACACATAGATATGGTATTAATAAGTCCAACGATATAACTGAATAACATACATTATAGATTATTACAACTGGGGGTATTTGGTGTTCTTCAAAGGCTTATCAAAACTGCACCTGTATAATCATCCCAAAAATTACTAACTACTTAAATAATTTGACCATGGCAACACCAACTACTACATCCCCTTGCCATAAACAAAAAAAAATTGTTTTTTATCTAGTGCTTGACCGCGATCCCGTTGATGGATGATAAAGCGTGCTAGTTTATTCAGAGCCTATTCACTCTAGCTTTGAAGACATTTAAATTGTGACGAAATTATAAATTAGCGGCAAAAGTAAGGATAATTTAGTACTAAAACCTTGCCAAAAGAGATGCTGCAGTCCATCATGTGAGCACATTATCTCATCAACAAACATAGTTCCTCAAGATCTGTAAAGTACTTAATCACTAAGGTCCAGATCGGAGTCTGAGTCAGGTCGGCCGCGGATGGTCTTCTTGCTCTGGATCTGTAGCTTGCGCGCTTTACGTGCCTCCTCTGGCGGGACCAACAGGTCTCCATTGTATTCGATCACGTCTGACCTGGAGGAACATATATGACATTAGCTATAGGTACTAAAAAAAAACTGGGATGTGGTAGCGAACACGGCCGCTGTGCAAGGAGACGCGGATTCGATCGCCGCGCTGTGCAAATATTTGTATGCATGGATATGAATATTGGCACTGGTCTGGTCGTGTCTCGGAAATCATGTTAAGCCGTTGGACCCGGTTGCCATTCGAACATCTGATGGCAGTCGTTACGGGTTGTTGGAGCCCTCAAAAGTCCAACAATTGTGTGTTTACGCAAGCACTTGTGGGTACCTGGAGAATCTTTGTAGAGATTGGCTACCGAGACCAATATCGATCTTTTTTTAAATAATTACTAGCGACCCGCCCCGGCTTCGCCTGGGTGCAATGCTGATACTAAATACACTACAGAAAAACTGTCAATGTTGTATAAAAAACATAGCGCGCGTCGCCACTCCAAACGTGACACCCCACAATTTTTAAATCTGTGTTATCTTCGAAAATATTCATTTAAATTATTAAATTATATTTTGTAAAGGTCGGTGTAGATCTATATTAAATCAACAATATATTTATGCTATTAAATGTTATTATCGGATATCCAAAAGAGATAGACATACATATACCATCGCGGACCTTTTTGTAGACCTTTTCAATGTGTACAATATGTAGCCTGCGTTTAAAAAAAAAAAAAAATTACGACATCACATCATAAACCTCAAATATAATAGTATTTCTCCACTATTTAATGGATGTTATTATACATAAACCTTCCTCTTTAATCACTCTATCTATAAAAAAAAAAACCATTAAAATCCGTTGCTAGTTTTAAAGATTTAATCATACAAATACAGGGACATAGAGAAAAAGAGAAAGCGACTAGTTTTACACTATGTACTCAAAGGGCAATGGAGAGGGCTATGCTTGGGGTTTCACTGCGCGATCGGGAATGAGGAGATCGCTGAAGAACGAGAGTAACCGACATAGCCCGAAGAATTGCAACACTAAAGTGACAGTGGCTGGACACATTGCCCGTAGGACCGATGCCCGATAGGACCGACGGGTTCTCGAGTGGCGACCACGCACCGGAAACGCACCGTGGGTAGGCCCCGACAAGGTGAACTGACGACCTGGTGAAGGTCGCGGAAAACCGCTGGATGCGGGAGGCGTAGGACCGGTCGTCGTGGAGGACCTTGGGGGAGGCCTATGTCCAGCAGTGGACGTCTTTCAGCTGAAATGATGATGAGTTACCGTGCAATCCTCCACTCCAGCATCTCGGTGGAGAAGTCGTCACGGTTGCCGAGCTCGGTGAAGCCCACGATGAAGTCTTTAGTCTTGTTCTCCTTCACCAGCCCAATGCTGGGGATCACGCGAATCTTCAGTCGACCTGAAACGTATTATTCTTGGTGTTTTATGCAATAGAATACTCGTGTATATACTATATGTAAAGAAAACCCCGTCCGACCCACTATGATAATAAAGTTTAGGTAAATACATGACCAAATAAAATATGAAACTTTACATAATCATCATAGTAACAATACTAATGAATTTTGAAATAATCTTTTGTTTCCGTGAATTAATTCAAACTTCCCCAAAATTTGGTATTTTTTTTTAAAGTGACAACACCATTTTTGACGGTGTTATTATGAGCGAATAGCGATAGGACCGCGTGCCCTGCCCCCCTTCGCCCGCGCATGTTTTGCCTACCGCACATGTATTGATTTTCCTTCTTTTGCCAAATGTTACTCTATATCATATCACTGTTATTCTATCATCATTTAATTCAAGACGATAGACCGATTGATCGATCGTTATGAGTTTAGCTGATTACGAACTTTAACCGCATTGACAATGGAACCGTGTTGACATGACAGATTTATAACAAGTGCGAGTCGGAGTCGCGCACGAAGGGTTTCCTACCATATCTATAACAAGTGCGAGTCGGAGTCGCGCACGAAGGGTTTCCTACCATATCTATAACAAGTGCGAGTCGGAGTCGCGCACGAAGGGTTTCCTACCATATCTATAACAAGTGCGAGTCGGAGTCGCGCACGAAGGGTTTCCTACCATATCTATAACAAGTGCGAGTCGGAGTCGCGCACGAAGGGTTTCCTAACATATCTATAACAAGTGCGAGTCGGAGTCGCGCACGAAGTGTTTCCTACCATATCTATAACAAGTGCGAGTCGGAGTCGCGCACGAAGGGTTTCCTACCATATCTATAACAAGTGCGAGTCGGAGTCGCGCACGAAGGGTTTCCTACCATATCTATAACAAGTGCGAGTCGGAGTCGCGCACGAAGGGTTTCCTAAAATATCTATAACAAGTGCGAGTCGGAGTCGCGCACGAAGGGTTTCCTACCATATCTATAACAAGTGCGAGTCGGAGTCGCGCACGAAGGGTTTCCTACCATATCTATAACAAGTGCGAGTCGGAGTCGCGCACGAAGGGTTTCCTAAAATATCTATAACAAGTGCGAGTCGGAGTCGCGCACGAAGGGTTTCCTACCATATTTATAACAAGTGCGAGTCGGAGTCGCGCACGAAGGGTGTCCTACCATATTTTTGAAAACGGCAAAAAAATCACATTTATTGTATGATATGGAGCTCCCTTAAATATTTTATATTCACTAATTGTAGTTATAGCGGCAACAGAAAACCAAAACCTAACCTAATCTCTGAAAATTTCAACTGTCTAGCTATTCCGGTTCATGAGATGCAGCCTGGTGACAGACGGACAGCGAAGTCTCATGAATAGGGTTCCGTTTTACTTATTAGGTACGGAACCCTAGAAATAGCAGACTAAGACCCCAGGACGAAGCGTTTCGCCTTGTCTTTTATACCGCATACATCTTGAGAGTGGAACAATTTACCAGCAGCGGTCTTCTCGTCTCATTACAATTTAAGTGCATTCAAAGCTAGAGCACAAGCTACGCTACCATCAACGATTGCATCACTGCTTACTATCAGGCAGCACTGCGGTCAATTACTAGATTATAACGTCTAAAAAGTAACCTGTGAGAAACGGAGCCCTCTCCACGTCCAGCTTGACGAAGCGCGTCTCCACGTGCTTCTTGGCGAGCAGCTTGAGGTGCATGTCGACGATCTTACAGCGCGGAGTGTCGCTCTTGTAGAAGTGGCAGACCACGTTATCGCTCTTGTTACACACATTGAAGAACTCCTTCTCTCCATCTATCTCTGTGTACTCCCCGTGACCCTGGAGGAGAAGGCGATATGTGAGGAATTTGTTACCAGTTAAGGCCATAGCTCACTTAAGCGTTCTACACACCAAAGTCGCCCAGCGGCATATGTCGGCAACATATTAACGGCGGGCTACATTAGTGGCTTCAGTCATCGCAAGTCGTAAAACTTTGCCGGCGGCATGTCGGCGGCTCGACACCAGAAACTTATCTAGCAGTTAAAATACTAGCACGTCACTACAGCTGAAATGTCGCCGGGCAGCTGAGCGCTTGTGTACGCTGGCCGCCGGCAAGCGCAACACGCGCGGCCGGATGTTGCCGACATGCTTCTTTCAATATAAGTCGGCAGGTTGTGCCGCCGGGCCGGCCGGCTTTGGTGAGTAGTGCCCTTAACACCGCTCCCACCCAACACCGCCCTATAATAAGGCGACTGCTCGACGTCCGTGCGGCGACAGCTAGCAGGCATCCAGCAGTCGACGCGGAGACTACTAGCTGTCCACCCGCCGTCCGCTCTAGCTTTTCGCTATTGACGCAGTTCGCGATCGGTTTCTATTAAGACAACTCGTCTTTTTACAATGTCCTACATACACAACGCGCGAAAGATCGAGGGAGCGGATTACTTGGTAGATATTGAATGACTGAGCCACAGAGTACTTACTAGAGAGTACTTACTTGGACCTAGCGCCGAGCGGCGACCAGCGGCGACTGCTAGCAGTCTGCTCGCGGACGCCGCGCTGTCCGCTGACCGCTCGCCCACAACGAGCGGCCAGCGAGGCGTCAACTACCGAAAAGTCTGACGGCGGTAAGCTCGCTGACAGCGCGCTGTTTACTAATTTATGATGCCAACGTAAAATATATCTAAAGTGCAATATTTAAAATCTATATTTGAATAATATTCTTTTTGCCGGGTGGAAGCAGAGTCGTTTAAGTGTGCTATGGCCGTTATTCTGCGGTCGCGGTTTAGTTGCCAAACGTGTAAATAAATAAGAGTTTTTCGAAAAATAACTTGAACGGTGGTAGGCCATAATATCGGCTGCCGGCAGAAGTTACCACCCACCAGACAGTCTTGCCGCCAAGCGATTCGTGATTCAAGCGATTCAATAGGGAGACAGCAATCGCTTCCCCATTTTTCTCGAGGGCATCGCCCTACAAGTGAGTGGCATACACTAGTAGGTCCCCAGTTGACCGATTGCGTTGAAACCCGTACTGTCGGTCACTGAGGAGATCGTTACCTTCCAGGTAAGTCAAGAGGCGCGAGTTCAACACACGCTCCATAATTTTGCAGAGTATGGAGGTTATCGAAATCGACCGATAGTTGGTAAGATCGGCACGACTACCCTTTTTGGGCACGGACTGTACGTTGGCCAGCTTCCAAATTAAATAGTTGTACATTTGTGAATATGTAGTTCTGGATTCGCGATTCCTAGATCAGTAAAAATAATGGACCTGCTACTCACATTAGCTAACCACTCCTGCTTGGATTTGGCTCTCTTCTTCATCTCGGCGATGCGCTGCTGTCTGATCATTTCCAGGTCATTTGAGTCCATTGTCTCCAATCTGATACAAAGCAAATGGCTTTAATATCCCTTTGTTTGTAATGCTGCCCCACTTGTGGAATGTTTCCTGTATCATGGGTGCATTTACAAATATACAACCTTATGTTTTCTTTACACGGAACCTGAACATACTTTGCTCAGAATAAGCAACTGAATTGATTCCAATATTTTTTTCATCATGTAATATTTTTCCCAAATATATTTAAAAAGTGTTGCAGAGTGGTTACCAGTGCACAAACCAGTTCACAGTGGATCATAGAGCACCCGCCGCGCCGTGCTGCTACAGGCGGCGCGTTCACCATATTTTTGTAGGAACAGCCAAGTAACATAACAAGCTCATAACTTTGTGATTTTTCGTGATAGCTTTTTGAAATTTTGTACATAAATTCTTTACATAAAAATACTGTACACATGTTGTATAAACTCTCATACACAAACAGCTAGACCTGGAACAACCACTTGTAAGCTATACTAACAAATATTTGCTCCATCCTGGAATTGAACCTGTGACACAGAGGTACAACAGTCAATTGCTTAACCACTCAGTTTTATTTTATTTTATTAATGTCTCCCTTACATTTAGGACATCAGATCCCAACAGAGGGGACCTACAAAACCACCTACCAAAATATCTTGAGCATGTAAAAATCTAGTAAGTGACTCGTGCGAAGTATTCACAAATTTCAATAATCCTTGATTATATCAATCATCAATTTTTGGAAAACTACTGAAATGTGTGTAGTTTGTATATTTTTCCTGTAGCAGTAAATAAAAGCTTTAAAATGAGGCCTCATTTATAAAAGTATCAAGGAAGTTATGATGTACCAACAAAAAAAAAAGCTCTTGTGAAATAATACATATGATTTTATTGCAATTTTTGAGATCTGAAAAGTCCTTTTAAGTACTTTCCTTAAAGTCCCCTTAAAATTTCCTTCTAATCCTAGTTTCCTTTAAAGTCCTTGTACTTATGTGTTAAAATAAACACTGACATGAGTTTTGAAAACATATTAACCACATAATACTTGGCATGGCTAGCTGTGGTATGGGAACAATGACAGTGGTAGATGGCAGAGGGCAGACGTGTTGGAAAGGGAAGTGAGGCCTTTTGCCACCCATGCGATATAACAGATTACTTATACAGTAAAACGGGGTGTATCAGAATGTGACCATTGTTTAACCATACATTTTTGACCTTTTAATGTCACTTAACTTTAATCATTGTCTATTCATAAACACCACAGTGTTTATGGGGTTTATTCATAAACAATAATTAAAGTTAAATGACGTGCAAATGTCTAAAATGCATGATTAAATAATCACTAGTTAACTTTAAGCAACATTTATGAATAAGAGGGTTGGTGTCCTCTTAACAGTAAACTAACCAATATATATAGATAACTAACTTTCCGCCCGCGGCTTCGCCCGCGTGGAGTTCGGTTATATCGCGCTTTTTTGATTTCCCTCGGGAACATCAAAATTTTCCGGGATAAAAGGTAGCCTATGTCCTTTCTCAGGATCTAAAGATTGTCTGTGCCAAATTTCATCAAAATCGGTTTAGTAGTTTTGGCGTGAAAGCCGGGCAAACAGACAGAGATACTTTCGCATTTATAATAATTATAATATTAGTATGGATTAGACATAAATAAAAATGCTTTGTGTCTCATTACCTTTCAATCTCGCTGTCCAACTGTTTCTCCACATTGGAGGCCACTTGATGAAGTAACTGATCCATGGTTGAAGGTTATGCTGAAACTATAAAAGTAACACTTGTAACACGGTAAGTATTTCACTGTCAAACTCTAATAAATTCTTTAAACCATCACCTACTAGAATGTGTTTGCTACATTAATTCAAGAGTTTTAATAGTATATTTGTTAAGTCGGATTCTGCCCATCTGAAGAATAAATATAACAGTTTGTAATATTTTCTATACACAATCTCTCAAATGGCAATATATAATATACTAGCTTTCCGCCCGCGGCTTCGCCCACGTGGAGTTCGGTTATATCGCGCTTTTTAAATTTCCCTCGGGAGTATCAAATTTTACCGGAATAAAAGATAACCTATTGTCAGGTGTGTAAAATTAGAGGTTGCCCGGGTTTTACTCCCTGACAAAAAAAAGAGAAAAGTAGAGGTTCGGCTAATCGGGTGTGAAAATAAAAAAATGATAGTTTGTTGGACTACTATGTTTTAATTACAAGCTTTTATATGTAACAACAGGAAACTATCTTTAACTCTTATTAAATGTAAATAAACAATATAGCTTTATTGTTAACCTCAATAAGGTTGGGTCAATCCTAGCGGCTCCAAGAGTGGTCTGTTGGAGCGTCCAGGTTTCACGCGCAACAGTAGCCTAGCAGATTGCCCACTAACTCTAGCTCAGCTTACTCAGGCTGTGGATTTCATCCACTATGACTACAGACTTATACAAATCCAAAATGGGGAAAATTATATATCAGAAAAGGTCACAAAAGGTCACTAAAGGTCACTAAAGGTCACTAAAGGTCACCACCGGTAATATAATAGTAAATGAGTTTTCTACGGGTACAAGAATGTTATTTAAATTGAGATAAGAGGGTACTTGCGACACATCCTTGGAAGTTCCTGGCCTTCTTTGTCCTTGAAACCATGTGTCCTGCCTCTCCAAACCAACGGGGTTGAAGGTAGAAGAATATGACAAAAATAAAAAAAGACACGCCCAGGTGGCGCTCCAATAGGAAAAATTCTCCGCCTGGGAGACCCAGCCACATGCACAGGATTGCTTGGGCCTAGTGCTGCTTGCTGGCTGGTCCACACGGCCGCGATTGTCCCAAAATCAGCACACCGTGTCAGAAGCCTTTATTTTCTTTAAGCCCGTCCAGGCCGTCTGCCCGACGCCCTGCCGGTCAGATCTATCGACATCGAAAAGCCTTTTTTCCGATCGCTACGTGACTCCACAGGTATTTTCGCCTCCTTTTCTTTCTTTTGGCTGTCCAGAATCTCTCCGTGCCAAACACCCGAAACCAAATTACCCCTTTGAACGGTGGGAGATTTCCCCGCTTACAAGATTCCAATCTGCAGAAATCCAATGAAAATATAACTTGGTCTACAAAAATCCCTTAATGAAAAAAATACGACAATTCATTTTCACAATGAAAGCAGCGACCATTACGTTGTTGATATACAAAAAAAGAATGCCATGCAAACATTACAAAACCATACCTCCTCACCAACTTGGGAATTTGACAAAAAAACTGTCACACTGAAACGTCAAAACGACAATAAATGTCACAGATAAAGCAAAACAAATAGTAATAGACAATTAGTATCAATAACCATAGACCACAAAAAGGTGCGTTTCCCTATGCTTAGTAAAGGCAAAAAATAATAAATAAAATAAGAAATAATCACAACGTTACAATACCTCCCCTCCTAGGAAAAGGTTCGACCAAGGAGAACCGCTCGCTGCCCTCAGCGAACTAAATAAACGAAGTTAATGGGTAATTAATGATAAGTATTGGTCATAACAATGAGTAGTCCAACCAAAAAAAAAACAAAACAGAACAAAACAAAACCCTGAGCTTGTTTGATCAAGGAAGAAACCATTAAAAAAAACACTAAACCCAACACCAAGCTTCCTTCCTCGGCCCATATCCCTCGATCGCCTCTTACGATCTGCACGGAAAGAGATGCAGCTGACACATTCTAAGATTTTCTTTTGTCCCCAGGCCAGCATGGGGAAACAATTTCTCATCAGGGCAATAATCCCATGAGGAAAACTAAAAAAAATATTTAGTACAAATTAAAAAAAAAAAATTCGGCAAAGCGAAACAAAAAAACGTCGCATATACTCTCTCGAATACGCGTGCATGTGTTTCGAGCAGCACGACCTCCACCTGGTTTCAAGGACAATCCGGAAATTCAAAATGTGGTAAGGGAAAAAAAAAACGTTGACGGAACCAAATTTAAAAAAAATCGAACGCGTTCTTTCGATCCACTGATACAGTGATAACAACAATTCAGTAATACTGAAAATACAATATATCTTGATCCTACGTAAAACCCCAAATAAATAAAACAACCCGGACCGGTAATAAAAAAAACGTAGGAAACAAGACTGGTTCCTCAACAACCATACTCATGATATGTTAGACAGACAGCCATACGTTCCACGCGAATCCTCTCTTTTATTAACATTCATATATCCTTATATCCTTCGTCTTTATTAACACTAAGCGCTTAGTGAATTTACCTTTCATTCCTTCATTCTTCCTTCATCATTCATACAGAGTAATGAGTCGGAATAAAACCATTCAATACACCTACCAAAACGGCGTTTAAATGTCAACCATTTAAACTCCACAACGTATGCAGTCATCTCCGTGAACAACCGGCGGTTCGTAAACCGTGGCGGCACGACGAGCTCGCGAGATAACGGCGGGTCGTGCGTCCACGGAATACCGACACACAGCTGTATCACTTCGACACTACAATGCGGCTGCTGTCAGATCATCAAAACGCTGAAAAAAACTAGTGACTCTTCAAGTCTTTAATATGCCATGACCCAATGGGATGGCCATCTAATCTTTCCAATTCGTAAACTAAGGGCGACAAAACGGCCTTTACCCTGCACTTCTCGTACTTGGGTGCTAACTTAGCCATTTTAAACTTAGCTGCATCACTTTGCGTATAGCAGCGCTTCCAAACAATATCCCCTACTGAAAACTTAGCCGGTCTACGGCGTAAATTATAATATTTAGAATTAGCCTCATGTGCCCTTAACAAATGCAACCTAACCTGACCAAAAATGTCCTTCAAACAACCTAATTCCCCAGCGTATTCGTCGCGAGGCATGGCCACTTCATACTCCGCCTCAGTATCTCTGTAGAAGGACCCGTTTACGACCGGTTCCCTACCATGTACTAAAAAGAAAGGAGAAAACCCAGTGGACTCATTTACTGCACTGTTTATAGCAAACTGAATACGGTGCAGTTGCTCATCCCAGTTCCTATGGTTTTCTTCCACGTAGGAAGCTACGGCCGTCATAACTGTCTTGTTATACCGTTCTACCAGATTAACCTGCGGCGTATAACGTGGGCAATAATGTATTTTGGGAATGTTGTAACGTTTCAGTAGATTCCGGAATTCCGATCCCGTGAATTGCACTCCGTTATCTGCAATTACGGTTTCAGGGACACCGTGAGCTAAAATAACATCCCGTTCAAAATGTTTTGCCACAAGAGCACTGGTTGCACGACGCAATGGAAACAATAAGGTATACTTTGAAAAGCAACATGTTACGACTAACAAAAACGTAAATCCTGCTCGGGAACGTGGTAAAGGACCTACCAAATCTATGGACACTACCTGGAAAGGTCTATGGCAAACCTTTGGTTGACCCATTAAGCCTGGTGTAGCCTTTGTAGAATGTTTATAGGCGGCACAGACGTCACAATTTTTAATGAACTCCACGACATCCTTATGCATGCCTGGCCAAAAATACGTTAAGCACAGCCGTCTGTGCGTCTTAAACACCCCCAAGTGCGCGGCAGTAGCTTCACAATGGTTTGCCCTAACAACTTCCAGCCGATCACCCTTCTTTACCACTTCCTTCCAATCAAACTCACTCAGTAAATTATACTTGCTCTTGCAGTAACGATAGAGCTTCCCGTCCTTGACACAGAAATTAGGAAAGTTTTTAGGAAAGGCTTTACAACTATTAAAGGTCCTGTCATACCATTCATCTTTCTCTATGTTGTCGGAATCATTCACCGCTTCTACTTTCATAAGCCTGGACAATGCATCCGGAACGACGTTGTCAGAGCCCTTCCTGTGCTCAATTTCAAACTCAAATTGAGACAGTCGGCAACCCCAACGAGCAAGTCTTCCGGTTGGATTCTCCAAGTTCATGAACCACTTCAGCGATGAGTGATCCGTCACCACCTTGAAAGGTCGGGAACCTAAATAGGCTTGAAATTTCTCTACCGCAAAAATAACCGCCAGTGCCTCCCGTTCGGTAGCACTATAATTCCGTTCCGCTTTGTTCAGCGAACGGCTAACATATGCAATCGGGTGTTCGTACCCGTCTATTGTTTGGGACAACATACCACCTAAACCATACGCTGAAGCGTCACAATGAACCGTGAATGGTTTGTCAAAATCAGGGACAGCTAAGACTGGGGCAGTAACCAAGGCGTTCTTTAATGTAATAAAGGCGGTCTCGGCTTCCTCTGACCACTGGAAAGGTGGTGCCTTTTTACCCTTTGCTGTCAACCTGTTTAAAGGAGCTGCGATTGTTGAAAAATTTCTTATGAAACGACGGTACCACGAGCATGTACCCAAAAATACTTTTACATCCCGCGCAGTTGTTGGAGTGGGAAAATTCAAAATGGCCGATACCTTTTCAGGATCAGTACGCAACCCGAACTCGTCTACGACGTAACCAAGGTACTTTAGCGACTGTCGAAAGAATTTAGACTTGCTGAAATTTATAGTGAGGTTGGCCATTTTCAGTTTGTCCAACACTCGTTTTAACAGAACCATGTGCGTGTTAAAATCTGAACTACATATTACTATGTCATCGATAAAACAGAATACCATGCCATTTACAATATCGCTCTAAGTTATGGTCGAACAATCGATCCATAAGGCGCTGCTGACGAGCAGGCGCGCCACAAAGTCCGAATGGCATAACCTTAAATTTGAACAACCCTCTGCCAGGAATTGTGAAGCTAGTCCTCTCTTGCGAGTCTTTACTCAGTGGAATTTGCCAAAAAGATGAAGATAAATCGATGGAAGACAGGTATTTGGCCTCCTTTAGGCTGTCAAGAATCTGGGGTATGTATGGAATTGAATAAGAATCCCCTTTGGTTACCGAATTCAACTTCCTACAATCTAAACAAAACCGCCAATCTCCGTTTGATTTCTTGACAAGCAAGGCTGGATTGTTCCACGGACTCTCACTAGGAGTAACTACATCTAATGCTAACATTCTATCCAGTTCCTGGCTTAAGAATGCTCTCTTTTCCGGCGAGAGAGGATATTGTTTCGTTTTAATTGGTGGTGCATCACCAGTATCGATGACATGTTCGATCAGGGTAGTCCTACCTAAACCCTTTTCTTCAAAAGAAACATTCTTATATTGTTCAACCATCGCATCAGCTAACTCCTTTTGTGCCACTGTTAAATGTTCATACGATTGAATTGTACTAATGCGGTCTGAATTTACTGAGTGTTTAAAGTAATCTACCGGTGAAACTCTGTAGTCAATGTTGTCAAATATTTCTGGTGCTAGACGAAAGGCATGCCAAAAATCTACCCCTAATATAACATGAGAAACTATGTTGGGTATTACAAAAAACTTAATAACATGTGTAATATTATTAAAAGTAACCGGAACAAAAATAAACCCTATCGTCTGTACCTCTACACCATTTGCAACATGACATTTTGTACTATTATTATTCTCTTGAAAGTCAAAACCAAACTTGACAAAATCTAAGTGTGAATTATTTCCCAAAATTGAAATGGCTGCACCTGAGTCCAATAATCCAAAGATCTCAAAATCATTTACTTGAAATTTTAGATGAGGTCTAATATCATCTTTACTAGGAGCAAACAGAACCGTGGCAATGGAACCAAAATTATAAAATTTAGACCTAGAATCATTATTTAAATTGCCGCGATTCAACCTTACAAGTTTTTTGAATTTTTATTAGACACTTTGTCAGATTTCTTTACATTTTTGCAGTTAGTACAGTGTTTCCGCAAAACACCTACTTTCCCACAGCCAAAACACTTTACAGCACCCCCTTCCGGCACGCCGTTGCACTTTGAAAAGTTGTGGTCAGTTTTTCCACATTTGAAACAAATGGGCTTTGCGGTTTTCCTAAACTGCCTACCCTTGCTATAAGTGTCAGCACACGGACAACCGGCCGACCCGGCCGCGTTTGTCGTCGAGGCAGCCCCCGCCTGAACAGGCTTATGAGACTTGCCCTTGTAAGCGAAGTCCGTGCCAAGCATACTAGAGCTGGGCCTCGACGGCTCCACAAACAGATCAGCCCGCTGACGCGCGGCTTCCAACTTCCGGCACTGTTCTTTAAGTTGGGCGATTGAAGTTACCTGCACTAACGCTAGCTGTTGTGAAAATTGAGGCCTAATATTATGTAACAAAATCTCTAATTTACTGTCCTCGCTCAGTGGGTTTTTGAGACGAGCAAACATACATGTCATGATTGAAAAATAAATATGGACTGGTTCGTCCGTTCCCTGTGTACGAGATCTAATTTCCCCAAGCAACCTATAATCATGGTCCACTGGGCCAAACTCCTCCAATAAAATCTCCTTAAGCTGAGACCAACAAGAAACTTGATCCCTGATACCCCTGTACCAAAGCAAAGCTTGCTCCGTAAATAATTGAGCAGCAGAATTAAACAACTTAATATCCGAGACACCATAGGACCGTTGCAACTCATCGACCCGTTCCAAGAAAGACCGTGGGTCAGTAATGCCGTTGAACTTTAAGTTCCACTTCGAAACATTTTTATCACCGGAGCATTCTACAGATATTTCCTTAGGAGCAAAGAAAGGGTTGACTTCATGAGGAGCAGGAGTACTAGCTACCTCCACCTTACCCAGGAGCACCTCCAGCTTGTCGCTAAGCTCTGACTTTATAGTCAGGATAGCGGGATCATCAGACTGAATTCTGATGATCCTATGGTATAAGTGGCTGCCCAAAGCTCGGCTTCGGTTCTGCGAGTACCTGTCCTGCAACCTAGTGTACCTGTCAACAGCCCCACGTTGGGCGCCATTTGTCAGGTGTGTAAAATTAGAGGTTGCCCGGGTTTTACTCCCTGACAAAAAAAAGAGAAAAGTAGAGGTTCGGCTAATCGGGTGTGAAAATAAAAAAATGATAGTTTGTTGGACTACTATGTTTTAATTACAAGCTTTTATATGTAACAACAGGAAACTATCTTTAACTCTTATTAAATGTAAATAAACAATATAGCTTTATTGTTAACCTCAATAAGGTTGGGTCAATCCTAGCGGCTCCAAGAGTGGTCTGTTGGAGCGTCTAGGTTTCACGCGCAACAGTAGCCTAGCAGATTGCCCACTAACTCTAGCTCAGCTTACTCAGGCTGTGGATTTCATCCACTATGACTACAGACTTATACAAATCCAAAATGGGGAAAATTATATATCAGAAAAGGTCACAAAAGGTCACTAAAGGTCACTAAAGGTCACTAAAGGTCACCACCGGTAATATAATAGTAAATGAGTTTTCTACGGGTACAAGAATGTTATTTAAATTGAGATAAGAGGGTACTTGCGACACATCCTTGGAAGTTCCTGGCCTTCTTTGTCCTTGAAACCATGTGTCCTGCCTCTCCAAACCAACGGGGTTGAAGGTAGAAGAATATGACAAAAATAAAAAAAAGACACGCCCAGGTGGCGCTCCAATAGGAAAATTCTCCGCCTGGGAGACCCAGCCACATGCACAGGATTGCTTGGGCCTCGTGCTGCTTGCTGGCTGGTCCACACGGCCGCGATTGTCCCCAAAATCAGCACACCGTGTCAGAAGCCTTTATTTTCTTTAAGCCCGTCCAGGCCGTCTGCCCGACGCCCTGCCGGTCAGATCTATCGACATCGAAAAGCCTTTTTTTCCGATCGCTACGTGACTCCACAGGTATTTTCGCCTCCTTTTCTTTCTTTTGGCTGTCCAGAATCTCTCCGTGCCAAACACCCGAAACCAAATTACCCCTTTGAACGGTGGGAGATTTCCCCGCTTACAAGATTCCAATCTGCAGAAATCCAAAATATAACTTGGTCTACAAAAATCCCTTAATGAAAAAAATACGACAATTCATTTTCACAATGAAAGCAGCGACCATTACGTTGTTGATATACCAAAAAAAACCATGCAAACATTACAAAACCATACTCCTCACCAACTTGGGAATTTGACAAAAAAACTGTCACACTGAAACGTCAAAACGACAATAAATGTCACAGATAAAGCAAAACAAATAGTAATAGACAATTAGTATCAATAACCATAGACCACAAAAAGGTGCGTTTCCCTATGCTTAGTAAAGGCAAAAAATAATAAATAAAATAAGAAATAATCACAACGTTACACTATGTCCTTCCTCAGGGTCTAAAGATTGTCTGTGCCAAATTTCATCAAAATCGGTTGAGAGGTTTAAGTGGGAAAGCGTAACAGACAGACAGAGTTAATTTCGCACTTATCATATTAGTATGGATTACTCTACAGAGATACATCACTAAGAAAAAAATAAAAAGCAGCCTTTTGCCCAGCCCCCCTTAAAAATTACAAAAAACTATTTTTTAAGTTAAAGATCTATATTTGTATCAAGTTCTTTATTAGAAAGTGTTTTAGGTTCAAAATAACTTGTAACTCGCATGAATCACATACAATAACTGCAATCTAGTACCTACTTCGTCGAATTAGGACAAGCGGAGAGCGGAGACGTAAATTGCTGTATACTCTGTCACAAAACTTGGTTATTTTCTTGATTCTTATTCAATATATTGCACCAAAACTATCACCAAGGAGTTTATTCATATCTGTCTCACAAAGATGTAAACTTTTGTAAACTGTCGATGACCTCACAACGCAAAACACATGTTGATCGATCTAACAATATAACAGAAACTTACCTTTTTCTGCGTAGAAAGAAATTAGAATTTTGCACTAGCAAGGTTAAATTTTGTATCAAAATGCTTTTTAACAAAATCTTAAGTCAAATTATTAATTAAAAACAATTTTTTTAAGAACTTAGCACCTGATACCGCTTACTTTCCGTTCATTAAAAATTGACAATGACATGACAATTGACATCTTGACAACTTACTGTTTTGACAGCTATTCAATGTTGCCTGCTTAATAAAAAAAATACTGGCATAAAACGAAAACAACAAACCGAGAAATGGAATTAGAAGAATTCTAGATAATTATCTCGTTAATTAACACTTGCTACTATATACACTTCATGCGAAAAAACATCATGAGCTACCACCAACCAGACGACACGGTTGGTACAGTGGCTGAGCTATCGACTGCTACGCTGCGTGTCAAACGACATCCGCGATTCCCGCACGGAACAAATATTTGTGTCCGGGTCTGGCTGTTCAAATGTGCGATGGGGTTTTCTAAGAGTTGCATTAGCTACTGTTAACTACTACCACCCACTTAGTGTTATTGCTCGGGGATCTCAACCAATCTTACCGAATTACCCATTGGATCCCGGTAAAGGCAATGTGTTGGGACTTGGGAGAGTCCGAATGAAGACAAGCACGAATTAGGTTGGTTAAACGGAAATAAAGAATTTGAGCGCGGTCTACACATGCGTGCAGCTGTGAGATGGGTCGAATCGATTCTATTCAGGTTAGGAAACGTCCTGATTCCTGCCATATTAGGGATCGCGAGGCAATATTATTTTGACCTTACGTGGGTTATTCTTTTTTAAAATATAACGAGTTAAAGTACATCCATACTAATATTATAAATGCGAAAGTAACTTTGTCTGTTAGGCTTTCCCGCTTAAACCCTTCAACCGGTTTTTGATGAAAGGCACAAATAATCTTTAGACCCTGAGAAAGGATATAGGCTACCTTTTATTGAAAAATTTGATATCCCCAGGGAAATCTACAAAGCGCGATATAACCGAATACCACGCGGGCGCAAAGCTAGTATTTCATATATCCTATCCATACTAATATTATAAATGCGAAAGTAACTTTGTCTGTCCGTCTGTCTGTCTGTCTGTTACGCTTTCCCGCTTAAACCTCTCAACCGATTTTGATGAAATTTGGCACAGATAATCTTTAGACCACGAGAAAGAACATAGGCTACCTTTTATCCCGGAAAAACTTGATGTTCCTGAGGGAAATCTAAAATGCGCGATATAACCGAACTCCACGCGGGCAAAGCCGCGGGCGGAAAGCTAGTTCACTGAATAAATAATATCATTATAACCATTTAAGAAAAAAATAATAGACAAAAACAGTTGGCATAGTAAAAACTTTTTTCCTTTAATGTTATCGTTATGCAATAAAGTATGTAAGTACACATTTGCAATTGCACATAGAAATCTGACAGTTTGTAGTAGCTTGATGTGCAACATGTATTTGTAAGAAAGTGTGCGAAAATTTTGATGGACCGTTATCATACATTCATACTGCAACAACACTAACACTACGCCTGTAATCTACGAAGACCATATGCCCAATCGGCAAGCCTACCGCCTCTAACAGTACTCAAATTCAGCTGCCACTGACTTTACCTGCCTTGTCGGTAGCTGGTAAAGAGAGCAGTGGTTGCCGAGTGCCGTACCTCACGAGTTCTACGTCGTAGGTTCGAATCCGGATTGACATGAATTATTATATGTAAATTATTTCATCGCCACTGCTATTAAAGCGGCTAAGGAAAACAACGTGAACAACAGACAGATTCCAGAACCAAACAAAACCAAAGACATCCACCAGCCCGCACTGGGCCCGGGTGGTACACACGGACTACTTGTTTGCAAGAGGGAGTAAGTAGGTCCTACCCTACCACTTCTCACAGACAAAAAGCCAGTGTTCCAGCTATCAGCAGTGGTAACATAATAAGACTGATTATGTAAATAATAAATAGTTAAATAAAAAACTAAAATACATCAAAGATTTTAATAGAATAAAGAATAACAGTCAGTTTTGAAGTACAGATAATAAAATTGATACATTCAGGACCGTATTACAGAACGTCACTCAAAACTCAAGCTCTACTTAAGTCTCGTTTCAAGCCATTTGATTGGTTGAAACTAGTTTTAAGTCATGTTTAAACCAAGATCAATGCTTGAGTTTCCTTCTGGAATACGGACCTAAGTCACATTGCAACTGTTGCACATTGAGCTAGGAGTACAACTTTTACCTACTTCAATACCCTTCCATTTACAGTCTAGTGCACATGCGAGTTACAAAAAGATTCAGAATTTGTAAAATTGTCTTTACGTGTCTTTTACTATAGTTTGTTAGTCCAAAATGATAAGTAAAAGATTCACAATTTTTCTTACCCGAAAGGTGGAGAAATCTTTAATTTCAAGATATAAAAAAATCATTAAAAAAAAAAGATGGTTAAGGTCCGTATTACAGAACGTCACTCAAAACTCAAGCTCTACTTAAGTCTCGTTTCAAGCCATTTGATTGGTTGAAACTAGTTTTAAGTAATGCTTAAACAGAGATCAATGCTTGAGTTTCCTTCTGGAATACGGACCGAAGTCAATATCAGAGTGATTAGCATTTTTTTTTTATTGTAAGTAGCTTAAACATTAAATAACTGAAGCTTCTTCTACTTTCCAGTACAATAACACCACAGTCTACTGTCCAGTACAATTACACCAGTCTACTGTCCAGTACAATTACACCAGTCTACTGTCCAGTACAATTACCACACAGTCTACTGTCCAGGACAATTAGACCATTGTCTACTGTCCAGTACAATTACACCACTCTACTGTCCAGTACAATTACACCAGTCTACTGTCCAGTACAATTACACCCGTCTACTGTCCAGTACAATTACACCACAGTCTACTGTCCAGTACAATTACACCAGTCTACTGTCCAGTACAATTACACCACAGTCTACTGTCCAGTACAATTACCACACAGTCTACTGTCCAGTACAATTACACCAGTCTACTGTCCAGTACAATTACACCACAGTCTACTGTCCAGTACAATTACCACACAGTCCACTGTCCAGGACAATTAGACCACTGTCTACTGTCCAGTACAATTACACCCGTCTACTGTCCAGTACAATTACACCAGTCTACTGTCCAGTACAATTACACCAGTCTACTGTCCGGTACAATTAAACCACAATCTACTGTTCAGTTTACATGGTGGTAGGCCACAACATCAGCCGCCGGCGTAAGTTGCCACCCACCAGACAAAGACATGCCGCCAAGCGATTCGTCGTGTTCCGATTCCGACATGATGTCTGGTGAAGCCGTTCGGAGGACGGGTCTGAGCAGTTGTGTTGCAGTGTGTGCCGGGTGCGATGCGCCAGATGGTGTTGTGTCGGGAGTTTGTTCGTGGAGGGTAGCGGGATCCGAAGCACGGTTCTCCGCTGGCCGACCGCAGGTAGTTGGGGCCCAAGTAGTGTGCCAGCCACATACGAAAGGCTGCCCCGCCAACTGCGAAAAATCCCAGGGTGGCCCCATCGTGCCGGTTGGCGACCGGACGAGAGGACCCGATGGCGATCCCTGGGGGGGTTCGGGCGTCCCCGCAGTCTCCAGAACAATCTCCCTCTGGCCCAGCATCGTTGGTCGTATTGTTGGGTTTATCATTGCATCACCTCACTCAACTGCCCTCTTCCTTCCTATTCACTCAGTATATAAACTTATGAAAAGTTACAAAAGGAAAAGTAGGTGTGCACAGCGGGCGCACGTCCTCTCGTTCATAATGCACCTCTCAAACATCCGAGGTTTGCACTCCAATATCGATGCAGTCCATCACCACCTTGAGACTGAAAAGCCCCACCTACTTTTCTTGACGGAGACCCAGATCAGGTGTCCGACTGATGCGGCATACCTCGGCTACCCGGGATACTCTTTGGAGCATCATTTCCTGCAGCGTGCCGGGATCTGTGTGTATGTCCGCAATGACATCTGTTGCCGGCGCCTCCGTCACCTCGAAGACCCTCACTTCTCGTCCCTATGGCTGTTGGTTGACACTGGTGTGGACAAAATTGTTTACACCTGTGTCTACCGATCGCACAGCGGTGATCAGGAGACAACTCGATTATTTGACCACCTCAGTGAGGCTGCTGACAATGCGCTCATCGGCACCCTGACGCTCAGTTCGTCGCTCTGGGGGACTTCAACGCCTGCCACCAGGACTGGCTCTTCCCATACCAGAGGACCGACCACGCTGGGAGAGAAGCGCGAAACTTCGCGCTTTCTATGGGCCTTTCCCAGCTGGTAGAGCAAGCGACTAGGGTGCCTGATGTAGTTGGCCATACTGCTAACTGTTTGGACCTTCTGCTGACCACTGATCCGGGCAGATGTGTTGTAACAGTTTCCTCACCGTTGGGAACTTCAGACCACTGTCTGGTGAAGTCTGTATCGTCCTTCTCAACACCAGATCACGACTCTCGTGGTGAACGGCGAATGTGGCGATACAGGTCAGCGGATTGGGATGAGATGCGCCACTTCTCTGCGTCTTATCCTTGGCAGCAGGTCTGTTTCTCTTCTGACAATCCGTCGAGCTGTGCGGACGCTATAACCGATGTGGTGCGTCAAGCTATGGAGTATTTTATCCCATTCAATGACGTGCCCGTCGGTGGCTCGGCTCGCCCATGGTTCAATGCCGATTGTGTCCAAGCTGAACAGCGTAAGCACACGGCATTTCTCGCCTGGGTTGACGCTCGTGACCGCGGAGCTCCGGATCTAAGCTCAAAGAAGAGAGCCTTTAACCGTGCTGCCAAGTCCTACAAGAAGGCGCTCAAGATGGCCCGCTTCGACCGCATTACCCATATTGGCAACAAGTTATCTGCGCAGCCATCCGGTAGCAGATCTTTTTGGTCCCTTGCCAAATCGGTTGAGGCGAACTTCTGTTGGCCCTCACTGCTTCCGCTGGTTAGGCCTGATGGAACACTGGCTCATACGGGGAGAGAGAAAGCAGGTCTCTTTGCCCATAATTCGCGTCTTGATACTGGCAGTGCTACTCCACCTAATTTACCTCATTGCGGAGCTTCAATGCCTGAGGTTCGCATTAGAAACAAGGAGGTTCTGAGAGTACTGTGTCGTCTGGACGTGAATAAGGCTAGTGGTCCGGATGGTATACCAGCGATTGTTCTTAAAGCATGTGCACCCGAGTTGTCTCCTGTATTGACGCGCTTGTATCGCCTCTCATTTAAGACTGGTATAGTGCCCAAGTCCTGGAAGCTTGCTAACGTGCAGCCCGTGCCCAAGAAGGGTAGTCGTGCCGATACTGCCAACTATCGGCCGATTTCGATCACCTCCATACTTTGCAAAATTATGGAGCGTGTATTGAACTCGCGCCTCTTGGCATACCTGGAAGGTAACGATCTCCTCAGTGACCGACAGTACGGGTTTCGCCGCAATCGGTCAACTGGGGACCTACTAGTGTATGCCACTCACTTGTGGGGCGAGGCCCTCGAGAAGAATGGGGAAGCGATTGCTGTCTCCCTTGATGTCTCGAAGGCCTTCGACCGGGTATGGCACGCTGGCCTTTTGAGTAAGCTTCCAGCGTACGGCATTTCCCCTAGCCTGACTGGCTGGGTAAAAGACTTCCTGACTGAACGGTCCCTCCGAGTTGTTGTCGACGGATGCTCTTCTGAGCCCATGTCAACTAATGCCGGTGTTCCTCAGGGGTCTGTTCTCTCTGCAACTCTGTTCCTGCTGCATATTAACGATCTGCTGATGCCCGGTATCTATGGGTATGCAGATGACAGCACAGTTGTAGAGAGATACCTGCCGGATGCTCGGGCTAGTAGGGAATCAATCCGGTCCGAAAGAGAGGCCATGGTTGAGCGAACGAGTGTTGCACTGCAGGCAGTCTCCGAATGGGACAATGCCAATCTTGTAGCATTCAATGCCGCCAAAACACAGGCGTGTCTTTTCACCGCCAAAAGGAGCCCGTTCACCTTGGCTCCTACTTTTCGAAATGTGTCCCTGGAGTGTTCCGACTGCCTTTAGCTTTTGGGAGTTGAGATTTCCCCGAACCTTAAGTTTGGGCGGTTCATTGAGTCCAAGGCCAAGGTGGCTGCCAGAAAACTTGGCGTTATCGCAAAGGTCCGGCAGTACTTCACACATGGGCAGCTTCTAATGTTATACAAAGCACAGGTCCGTTCGTGTGTGGAGTACTGCAGCCACATTTGGATTCAGTGGAGAGACGTGCAAAGAGGCTGATTGGTGACCCTGATCTAACTCGAGTTGGTCTCCAAAGCCTAGAGCACAGGCGTAGAGTAGCCAGCCTTTCGGTGTTCTATAGGATGCATTTCGGGGAGTGTGCGAGGGAATTGCATGATTTAATTCCCCCATCTCCGTTCCACCAGCGGACGACCCGTCGTACGGCTGGTTTCCACCCTTACGTTGTTAACACCACTACGATCCGGACGAAGCGTTTCGCCTCCTCCTTTATACCGCGTACATCGAGGGACTGGAACAATTTGCCAGCGGCGGTGTTTCCGTCGAACTACAATTTGAGTGTCTTCAAGGCTAGAGTGAATAGGCTCTTAATAAACTAGTGCGCTTTACCATCAACGATTGCGTCACTGCTTACCATCAGGCAGGATTGCGGTCAAGCGCTGGTTTATAATATGTAAAAAAAAAAGTACAATTACACCACAGTCTACTGTCCAGTACAATTAGACCACTGTCTACTGTCCAGTACAATTACACCCGTCTACTGTCCAGTACAATTACACCAGTCTACTGTCCGGTACAATTAAACCACAATCTACTGTTCAGTACAATTACACCACAGTCTACTGTCCAGTAAAGTTACCCCACAGTCTACTTTCCAGGACAATTAGACCACTGTCTACTGTCCAGTACAATTACACCAGTCTACTGTCCAGTACAATTACACCAGTCTACTGTCCAGTACAATTACACCAGTCTACTGGTCAGTACAGTTACCCTACAGTCTACTGTGCAGTACAATTACACCAGTCTACTGTCCAGTACAATTACACCATAGTCTACTGGCCAGTACAATTACACCACTGTCTACTGTCCAGTACAATTACACCACAGTCTACTGTCCAGTACAATTACACCACAGTCTACTGTCCAGTACAATTACACCCGTCTACTGTCCAGTACAATTACACCACAGTCTACTTTCCAGTACAATTACACCACAGTCTACTGTCCAGTACAATTACACCACAGTCTACTGTCCAGTACAATTACACCAGTCTACTGTCCAGTACAATTACACCACAGTCTACTGTCCAGTACAATTACACCAGTCTACTGTCCAGTACAATTACACCACAGTCTACTGTCCAGTACAATTACACCACAGTCTACTGTCCAGTACAATTACACCACAGTCTACTGTCCAGTACAATTACACCAGTCTACTGTCCAGTACAATTACACCACAGTCTACTGTCCAGTACAATTACACCACAGTCTACTGTCCAGTACAATTACACCACAGTCTACTGTCCAGTACAATTACACCAGTCTACTGTCCAGTACAATTACACCATAGTCTACTGTCCAGTGCAATTACACCACAGTCTACTGTTCAATGCAATTAGGTCGAATAGATATTTAAGTTTGGAATATTTTCGTCATTCTGATGTCTACCTAGAAATCATTGGGATTACACAAAAAGCACACTTATTAAAAAATTTCCTGTATTTAGAAGAAGTTACAATCTAACATAGCTTGGCAGATCTATTTTATACATACAAAATTATATTATCACTAACACGGATAGTATCCGATAGTCTACAACATTAAAAGCAATAATTATTGGCTCAATGGCTGACAATAACCCGTAAAATGATCTTCAAGCCCACATTTCACATCACATTTAACAAAATATTATAACCAGAGTGTTCTGTAAACATCTCACCCTGGCTACTTCGGTGAAGTGAGATGTGTCGGGTAACATAGCTCCGTTCTAAAGGATGAGCTGAATGATTCCATGCGTCATGTTGGTGAAGTGAGATGTGTTGGGTAACATAGCTCCGTTCTAAAGGATGAGCTGAATGATTCCATGCGTCATGTTGGTGAACGGGTGCCGTCGTGTCTTAATACAATATTATTTTGATCTAAGACAGTGTCGGTGGAATTTTTAAGGGTCATAGCACACTTAAACGATCTGCTCCCGCCCGTCAAAAAGAATATTATTCAAATATGGGCTTTAAATATATTTCACATTGGTATTATAGGTCAGCAGACAGCGCGCCGTTGCCGCTGGTCAACCCAAAATCTTCGTCTATTATTTTTTACGCTTCTCTCTTCATCCTCAAGTGCAATAGCATAATTGTTAGTTCGCGCGTTGAAAATCGGGACATTCTAAAAAAGACGAGTTGCTTCAATAGAAACCGATCGCGAACTGTGTCAATCTCGAAAAGCTAGAGCGGGCGACGGGTGGCGTCTGCTAGTAGTCTCCACGTGGACTACTGGGCGTCTGGTAGCGGTCGCCGCGCGAACTGCCAGCAGTCGTCTTATTTTAGGGCGGCGTTGGAGGCGAGTCGTTAAAGTCAAAGTGTGCTATGACTTTTAGCCGTTCTTGAAACTGCGGTTCGGAGTGTGCAATGGTAAGGAGTGACAGTATAGACACTACACATTTTCACGATGAGACTTTTACAGAACAACCTGACAGAACTTAACTAAATTACAAATATTAACAATCACATTAGAGTTTCACATTAAACTCGGGCAACACAAAAGCGAATCCTGCGTCTGTGTCGATTGTTCTAATGATTAAGTCACATGCCTTTATGCGCCCGTTTGAACACATCCATACAAGGTGATATACACAATGAGGGTGAGCGAATTTCGTTCAGGATCCCTCTGATTCACCTCAGTTTGGTCAAACTTCACAACACACAACAACTCAATCTTTATAAATTATAAAATTTAAATCAGTCCTACCATTTCACAATAAGTTCAGGAATAGAGAAGCCAGTGCGAGCATGGGCGAATTCAAACGATGGGCGTACCTTTAAAAATCCTTAGTCTACATTCCGATAGGGACGCTAAAATAAAGCTATCGTTCCATGGAATAGCGCACACATCTAAAGCTGGCTCGCTGGACGGTACTGACATTGACCTAGCGCCATCCAACCCGTGGAGGTGCAACGCTGAGTCTGACTCCGAATGCGCAGCCACCCAAGTAGTGTTAGGGGTCTTACAGAACGTCGATTTGGCCATAACCGAAGCCCGCGCCGAGCCATTGATCACACAATCCACCACAATATCAGCCCCACCTTCAACAGTCGGTGTAAATGAGCAAACAACCAACTTGGAAGGATCGGTCCCCTTTGGCCGCATGGTGACTAAAGCTTTCTGAAGTTCGTGATCGTAACCTAACCCCAGACACGGACCGGAAACCGGGAACGCTTTTGGATGACACTCAAACGTCTTTGATTCCCATAACCAGCAGGAGTTCAGCTGGGAAGATATAGGGCCGTATTCTGTTGACCAGACGGAGACGACTGGCGACCTGTCGCCTGAGCTTGTGTAGGTGCGTAAACACGTCGAGAGGTTTCGCAAGTCGTACTGGTAGGTCGTCCCGACGCCACCGAGGTAGAACTCTTGCGGCTTTTGGATATCCCAAGCACATGACCACAAAGGTACTCCTGCGTTTACAGACATTTTTGGGATGCCTCTCTCTGAAATCTTCGCAATGCCCTCTAATCCTACAGATAGAAGCATATCATTGGGTTGAGAATAACAAATACCCCTGATTGGTTTAGAATGCAGATGTACGAATTGTCCGAGAGTATAGTCCACACAGCTGACCTTCCTGATACCGTAACCAGGAAACAGGTTGTTGGCACTTTTCTGCGACGCATAGATCTCGTATGTCCTGCAGTTATAGGCAAGGACTCGACATCCTCCTTCTTTGGTAATTTCCATGTTTTTCTCGAGAGAGATCCGCCAGGATAGTTTGTGCTTATTGCCTTGGGACATTGCTATTGATTTCTTTAGATTCTCTAGCTGCTCTGCTAATGCGCGCTGAGCTATCCTAGCTGACTGTAAATTTAATTCCGATCGGCACTTGTCGGCCTGTAGTATATCCACAAGTTTTTGTAACCTGGTTATCTCAGAGTTGTCTGCAGCCGTGATCCTTCTCGCATAGATGCACCTTATGTCTTTGAGTGCCGCTTTAGTTTTGCATGTAGGACACGATCTGTCTCTGGCTGGTTGTGCCTTCAGCCACCGTTCAACGCATTCAGCACCGAATAAGTGGCCGCATTTTAGAGCTACAAGTCTGTGTTTACCGGCGTTACCCCAAACATCGAGACAAATGGGACAGGTCTCACCATCCAAGTCTTCGTCAGAGGCGGTGACTTTCCTGATCTTAGCGGGACGTTCTTCCTCTTCGATGACGTCGAACTTTACCTTCACATTGCTCTCCGGTAACGACTCATTAGAGTCCTCACTTGCTGAAGAAATCATATTGTTATTATTATTACTGTTGCTATCCTCACTGTAGAACAAAGGATCATTTTCTATTGCTTCCGTAATTCGACTCTCTGCTGTCTGAATCCTGCCTAAACGCAGATACGTGTCATCAATAGCAGAAGCAAGCCGCCGACGATGTTCCCGAAGGCGTTCGATGTCGCTGTAATGTATTCGAAAAGTTCGGTACGTATTAATTTCTTCGTCACTATCGTTTGGCTGCTGTGGCATAGGTTCGGGGATCTCGGCGTTGCTGTTGACTTGGCTGATCCTGTCAGTTCTGTCCAGGCCAAGGGGGCTGCCCTGACGAACGGGACTGCCCTGGTTATTATGGCTGTCCTGGAGAAAGGGACTGCCCTGGCGAACAGGACTGCCCTGGAGAATGGGACTGCCCTGGCGAACAGGACTGCCCTGGCCAACAAGACTGCCCTGGTCATTGGGACTGCCTTGGCCTTGGACAAAGGGACTGCCGCGATCAGCTGAAGAGCTACTCATCGCGAGTCATGTGGGATCTGCAAGGAAAAGCTGGGTTGAAATTAGAGTGAATAATACCACTTACACTAAACGCGCGTACGAGCGCATTATTAACGCACTTTGTTACGATTTTAAGTATGTCAAAACGTGAAATCCATAGCTGTGCGACAGTTGCCACTTCCTACATTTTATGTTTATACCATCTTTTTGTAGTTTTATTTGTTGTTTTGATTGTTGTTTTTTATTTATATCTAATCGTATGCTGCATTGATTGAAGTCATCACCAGCATAATGCTACCTATATGAGGCGCTGTATTATTATTTTTGAGCGATTGTGAGGTATTTGTTCCACTAACTCGTTCTTTTTTGTGTTTGTACATCGGAGATAGCGCAAGAAATCTGCCTCGTTAGTTCGCAGGTCATATGTGAGCTCATTCTTCAAAGAATGGACAGTTTTTTGCGTGTACAATAAGGATATATCTAACGATTAAAATCTTTGGGCAGCAGGGAGTAAAACACACTATGGTCGTCAGGAAAACACACCAGTTTAAATTATAAATCGATGCTATGCGGGCATCATAATCTCGCTAGTCTTCTCCCAACTACATATGTTGGGATCAGTTTCCTGTATAACCAGATTCAGCTGAATACCAGTTCTTTACATGGAGCAGCTGCCTATCTCATCTCCACAACGCATGTACTCAGGTACTCGGTAATACGATACTCCTTGGTAAAACTGGTGGTCTTCTTCTTCGGCCTATAGAGGTCTACTGCTGGACAAAGGCCTCTTCCGAGACTTTCCACGATGACCGGTCTTGTGCAGCCCGCATCCATCGGTTTCCCGCGACCTTCACCAAATCATTGGTCCATCATTTTGGGGGCCTCCCTACGCTGCGTCTTCCGGTACATGGCCGCCACTCCAAACTGGTAGTCAGAGTTTCGGAATTGTGACGACCCATAATGACTGTCAAAGATAACCATATGACAGCCAGGATCAATGGAAATTAAACAAAATTGGGGATGACAATCTGCCCTGCCTTCCTCCACATTGTACTTCATAAAGATCCAACAGGCTGCTTGCCTACTTTACATAATAGACCTGCTTCCTTTAGGATATCAATTGTCTCACCAAGTAAATTCATATCCTTAAGCAATCCAAGAGTTTGTAATAAGAAATAAGGTGAAAAGCTTTAGAGAGGTCTAAATAACAAGCATAAACGGCCATTTCCCTACTCATGTAATACTCAAAAAGTCAAAAGTGTGCCTTAGGCTCAATATTGCACTCTCTGTAGAAAATCCAGTGTGAAAACCAACTGTATTAAACATCATTTAGGTGTACAATCTCTTTTAAGTGAGCCTCAAGCACTCTCCCCTTTATTCATAAACGTTGCTTAAACTTAACTTGTGATTAGTGAATGTTTAACCATACATTTTGATGTTTGCACATCACTTAACTTTTAATATTCGTTTATGAATAAAGACCATACTGTCTAAGGGGTTAATTAATTAAAAATGATTTAAGGTAAGTGACATGCAAACGTCAAAAATGTATAGTTAAACATTCGCTAATGACTTTTCAGTAATATTTATGAATAACCCCTTTATTCATAAACTGTCTTCATCTGTCTAGAACTGTTGCAATAATGGTGATCAGTAGGCCTAGTATGACTTTTCATTACGAAACTCGATCATCGATATCGAGCGAGTTTTGCGCATCGATTGGCCCTCTTCAAGGCTGTAAGAATTCTCAACCAATGAGAGCACCAAATGCGCTCGATTTTTTTTTTTTTTCATATTATAAACTAGCGCTTGACCGCAATCCTACCTGATGGTAAGCAGTGACGCAATCGTTGATGAAAGCGCACTAGTTTATTAAGAGCCTATTCACTCTAGCCTTGAAGACACTCAAATTGTAGTCCGACGGAAACACCGCCGCTGGCAAATTGTTCCAGTCCCTCGATGTACGCGGTATAAGGAGGAGGAGGCGAAACGCTTCGTCCGGATCGTAGTGGTGTTAACAACGTAAGGGTGGAAACCAGCCGTACGACGGGTCGTCCGCTGGTGGAACGGAGATGGGGAATTAAATCATGCAATTCCATCGCACACTCCCCGAAATGCATCCTATAGAACACCGAAAGGCTGGCTACTCTACGCCTGTGCTCTAGGCTTTGGAGACCGACTCGAGTTAGATCAGGGTCACCAATCAGCCTCTTTGCGCGTCTCTCCACTGAATCCAAAGTGGCCAGGTGACACTTGGCAGCACCAGCCCAAATGTGGCTGCAGTACTCCACACACGAACGGACCTGTGCTTTGTATAACATTAGAAGCTGCCCAGGTGTGAAGTACTGCCGGACCTTTGCGATAACGCCAAGTTTTCTGGCAGCCACCTTGGCCTTGGACTCAATGAACCGCCCAAACTTAAGGTTCGGGGAAATCTCAACTCCCAAAAGCTAAAGGCAGTCGGAACACTCCAGGGACACATTCCGAAAAGTAGGAGCCAAGGTGAACGGGCTCCTTTTGGCGGTGAAAAGACACGCCTGTGTTTTGGCGGCATTGAATGCTACAAGATTGGCATTGCCCCATTCGGAGACTGCCTGCAGTGCAACACTCGTTCGCTCAACCATGGCCTCTCTTTCGGACCGGATTGATTCCCTACTAGCCCGAGCATCCGGCAGCTATCTCTCCACAACTGTGCTGTCATCTGCATACCCATAGATACCGGGCATCAGCAGATCGTTAATATGCAGCAGGAACAGAGTTGCAGAAAGAACAGACCCCTGAGGAACACCGGCATTAGTTGATATGGGCTCAGAAGAGCATCCGTCGACAACAACTCGGAGGGACCGTTCAGTCAGGAAGTCTTTTACCCAGCCAGTCAGGCTAGGGCAAATGCGATCGCTGGAAGCTTACTCAAAAGCCAAGCGTGCCATACCCGGTCGAAGGCCTTCGAGACATCAAGGGAGACAGCAATCGCTTCCCCATTCTTCTCGAGGGCCTCGCCCCACAAGTGAGTGGCATACACTAGTAGGTCCCCAGTTGACCGATTGCGGCGAAACCCGTACTGTCGGTCACTGAGGAGATCGTTACCTTCCAGGTATGGCAAGAGGCGCGAGTTCAATACACGCACCATAATTTTGCAAAGTATGGAGGTGATCGAAATCGGCCGACAGTTAGCAGGATCGGCACGACTACCCTTCTTGGGCACGGGCTGCACGTTAGCAAGCTTCCAGGACTTGGGAACTATACAAGTCCTAAATGAGAGGCGATACAAGCGCGTCAATACAGGAGACAACTCGGGCGCACATGCTTTAAGAACAATCGCTGGTATACCATCCGGACCACTAGCCTTATTCACGTCCAGACGACACAGTACTCTCAGAACCTCCTTGTTTCTAATGCGAACCTCAGGCATTGAAGCTCCGCAATGAGGTAAATTAGGTGGAGTAGCACTGGCAGTATCCAGACGCGAATTATGGGCAAAGAGAGAAGCAAAGAGACCTGCTTTCTCTCTCGCCGTATGAGCGAGTGTTCCATCAGGCCTAACCAGCGGAGGCAGTGAGGGCCGACAGAAGTTCGCCTCAACTGATTTGGCAAGGGACCAAAAAGATCTGCTACCGGATGGCTGCGCAGATAACTTGTTGCCAATATGGGTAATGCGGTCGAAGCGAGCCTTCTTGAGCGCCTTCTTGTAGGACTTGGCAGCACGGTTAAAGGCTCTCTTCTTTGAGCTTAGATCCGGAGCTCCGCAGTCACGAGCGTCAACCCAGGCGAGAAATGCCGTGTGCTTACGCTGTTCAGCTTTTACACAATCGGCATTGAACCATGGGCGAGCCGAGCGACCGACGGGCACGTCATTGAATGGGATAAAATACTCCATAGCTTGACGCACCACATCGGTTATAGCGTCCGCACAGCTCGACGGATTGTCAGAAGAGAAGCAGACCTGCTGTCAAGGATAAGACGCAAAGAAGTGGCGCATCTCATCCCAATCCGCTGACCTGTATCGCCACATTCACCGTTCACCACGAGAGTCATGATCTGGTGGGGAGAAAGACGATACAGACTTCACCAGACAGTGGTCTGAAGTTCCCAACGGTGAGGAAACTGTTACAACACATCAGTCCGGATCAGTGGTCAGCAGAAGGTCCAAACAGTTGGCAGTATGGCCAACTACATCAGGCACCCTAGTCGCTTGCTCTACCAGCTGGGAAAGGCCCATAGAAAGCGCGAAGTTTCGCGCTTTTCTCCCAGCGTGGTCGGTCCTCTGGTATGAGAAGAGCCAGTCCTGGTGGCAGGCGTTGAAGTCCCCCAGAGCGACGAACTGAGCGTCAGGGTGCCGATGCAGCGCATTGTCAGCAGCCTCACTGAGATGGTCAAATAATCGAGTCGTCTCCTGATCACCGCTGTGCGATCGGTAGACACAGGTGTAAACAATTTTGTCCACACCAGTGTCAACCAACAGCCATAGAGACGAGAAGTGAGGGTCTTCGAGGTGACGGAGGCGCCGGCAACAGATGTCATTGCGGACATACACACAGACCCCGGCACGCTACAGGAAATGATGCTCCAAAGAGTATCCCGGGTAGCCGAGGTATGCCGCATCAGACGGTCATCTGATCTGGGTCTCCGTCAAGAAAAGTAGATGTGGCTTTTCAGTCTCAAGGTGGTGATGTACTGCAATGAGATTGGAGTGCAGACCTCGAACATTTGAGAGGTGCACTTGGAATGAGAGGACGTGCGCCCGCTGTACACATCTACTTTTCTTTATTAACCTTTTCATAAAAGAAAAAATTGAGTATATAGGAAGGAAGACGGCAGTTGAGTGAGGTGATGCAATGATAAACCAAACAATGCGACCAACGATGCTGGGCCAGAGGGAGATTGATCTGGAGACTGCGGGGACGCCCGAACCCCCCCAGGGCTCGCCATCGGGTGCTCTCGTCCGGTCGCCAACCGGCACGATGGGGCCACCCTGGGATTTTTCGCAGTTGGCGGGGCAGCCTTTCGTATGTGGCTGGCACACTACTTGGGGCCCCAACTACTTGCGGTCGGCCAGCGGAGAACCGTGCTTCGGATCCCGCTACCCTCCACGAACAAACTCCCGACACAACACCATCTGGCGCATCGCACCCGGCATACATCGCAACACAACTGCTCAGACCCGTCCTCCGAACGGCTTCACCAGACATCATGCCGGAACATTTGACGAATTGCTTGGCGGCATGTCTTTGTCTGGTGGGTGGTAACTTACGCCGGCGGTCGATGTTGTGGCCTACCACCGAGAAATCGATATCGACTATCGAGTCTCGTAATGAAAACTCATACTAGGCATACTGAGATATTAGCCTTTTTGACCGAGTTACCTCCCATCTGTAGATTTATGGTTAAAAATAAGCGGCAGTCACAATGTTCTCAGGCATGGCCTGTCAACAAGTACTAAGCTTGATAAAATAAAAAATGGTCTACAGTACTGAAGTCCTCACAATCGCAAAATATAGAATAAAATTATAAAATCTAGTGTCATGATTGTTGTTGAATGCCATTAACGAGGTGCCAGGGAAGCCACATATGCAGAAGGAATAATTGACAAACTACCTTGTCTACAGCTACATTCATTGTTTATACACCAAGTTTTTGAATGAAAATGTGGCCAAAGTGGTCTGTAAATAACATAGAAGGTGGATTTCTATAATTCTACCGACCTCACATGCGAAGAATGAGTGAGTGTAGCATAACATTACAGCAACTGCACTAAACTACTATCTTGAAGTTGCCTTTATATTTTACCTGTGCATAATTTTGGCAAAAATCGAATAATTAACACAACAGTTGCACCTTAACATGTTCTTTGAAAATTGATGATGTTTTCGATTAATTATTATATGAACGGTGATTTATTTCAGTAATTAACATAGTTATCAGCTGTTTGTGTGGGTAAGTCGCAGATTGCGCGCCTTTAGGTGTTTGTACAAGGAAATCTAACATGTGTGAAAATTATAACCTATTTTAACTTCTTAAAAAATTAACAATCATTTAACTAATAAAAGTTTACAAACATAACGTTACTTACCTGGACAAGAGAAAAGTCTATGAAGTGTTGAAAACCTTGCAATTCTGTTCTGTTTATTTCAAAACTGTCAAATTCACACAACACTGAAAACACTTACATAAAATGCTAGATCATTAGTTTCAATAAATCCGGCCGTTATTTGAAATCAAACACTTAGTTTTAATAAGCTTTTGGTCGACAGAAATGTTGAAAATATCGATCAGCTACAATCAATCGAGAAATATTTAATAAATATGATTTAAAAGATAAGCCATCTATTGACATTGACACTTCTATCAGACAGTATAACATACTCAGATAGTTCGGATACACATCTGAAAAAAATATTATCCAACAACATTTTTATGATAGATGAACGAAAGATGTTTTTATGGAACTTTTCAATTTGAATTTGAAAATAATTGATTTAATTATATTGAACAACAAGTGAACACTTAAATAATTTTACAGTATTTTTCCTTCCTAGCGGTCGCACTGTTTCATTATGAAAGATTTATCATTAAGTGCAGTGCTAATTCAAACCTAATTCGACCACGACTACTAACTGCTGGTAACTCGCAAGTTAGGGGCCGTTGAATTAGGCACACGCACACCTTTTTTGTTAACTTATAAAACTTATTTGAATTTGATGTATCCGAACACAGCAGAGAGCTTTCGAAACGCATTATAATATCATGGCGGAAAGATATGTGAGTGCACAAATTCTTATTTCTGATTGGTTTAAACTTAATTGTGTCAAAGTTTAGGCCAATCGTAATCGTATAAAGTATATTACCCAATGGCGTTGCGTAAAGTACAGTTGGTAATGTGATGTATTTATTTATGTTCGGGTTCCTGTCAGTTGGTAGTAGTGATAAAATTGCAGTGGAACGGGTGGTTTAGCGGATTGCGCCTGATCCCATTTTTAACATTTTTCACATACGACGAGCTTGATCCGTGACTTATTTGTGTAAAATAATTATAAGTCGATAGTGATAAGTGTTTCGAGTGCGCGGTACAACGCAATGGACGCCGTATGAGCCGTGTAAAAGTGCTTATCAAGTTGTTCGTCGGTGTTGATAATGGCGTCCAGGACCGAATAAAATCAAAATGTTTGTGTGAAAACGTGAAATAATCGGAGAAAGCTGCTGTGATGTGTTTAGTTGCTGGTTAGTACATTGTGCATTTATTTTAAATTCCGTATTTCGTGCGTAAATATATCGATTATTGTATTTTTTGATTAAGACAAAACTTAGATCCTGATAGTATAAAAAAATGGGTCGTGAATATGTTTTTGATTGAGATCACGGAGTTGTAAAAGTAGGATGTAAGTCGTAAAGCGCGAGTGTTAGTCAACATCTGCGGTAGTTCGCTCAGGGCGAGCTATGTTGACATTTTACAGAATCATGTCGCAAGGCAAGAGTGTATCTGGGTCAGGCAGTTTGGGGTCAATTGCGCGCGCACGGAGTCAGTGACGTCAGGCCTCCCCTTGCCACCCCCGAGCACATTTCACTTTCTGTATACACGAAAATATTAAATATGTGCAAGCTAGGTCATGCAAGAAAGGAGGCTGAATAGGACCCTGTGTCAGGTATTTTTAATCTGTATTTGTTTATGGTTGATATTTTTAGTGCAATGGGTCATTGGCCCCGTTTTTAAAAAATATTTTTAAGGTGTACATAGTTTATTTATTCAATATTATCTTGCCATTGAGGGTTATTGGTCCTTTTTTGTTTCTTTAGACTCCTCACTGTTATAATGGATTAATGATCAATTGTAATTTCAGTAATTCAAAGATAATTAAGCATTTCTTTAATAGAACAATAATATCTGCCACGTCTCGTCGCAAAGTCTAGGTTTTAGACTACCTATGTTATCTTTAGACTAGTCTGTAAGAGGAGTTCCCTTACAAAGTCTAGGTTTTAGACTACCTATGTTATCTTTAGACTAGTCTGTAAGAGGAGTTCCCTTACAAAGTCTAGGTTTTAGACTACCTATGTTATCTTTAGACTAGTCTGTAAGGGGAGTTCCCTTACAATAATGTTTTCTTCAGATCAGAAGGTGAATTCCCATTATTAATATTATTAATATGTTCAAAATGCATTCAAAAAAGCCTTAAAAATTTGTTTGTAAATCAGTGGTATTATTAACCAATAACTGAGATCAGTTTGTGCCCCCTAGGCTAATTAAACCATCAATCCACTTAATGGATTAGGAAACCAACTGCTATAGAAATGGCGTTCCATAAACAAAACTGATAGCTTTGATTAAATTGGTTGTCAATTTGGTATTAAGAACTTTGTCTAAATACAAATAAAGTTTAAAATACAAACTTGGGCCCAAAAGTTTAGGCTAGAACTATAGTTATATTTTTTAAATATAAACCTTAACAGATTATGAAGGTACAGTGCTCTTTAAGATTTTAAAATAATTATCTACTTATGGAACAATAAACTGCTTACTTAAATATAATAAATAATAATAATAATTTTTTATTTATTCGAGTATCAGTGATATATTTTTTTTTACAGTTTACAGAGTGTAAATTTCGTTGCAACCAAAAACTTATAAGAATCTTTTAATAATGGTTCTTATGAGTATTGGTGTTGGAATGGGAAATATCTTAGACTTCGTTCGCATGGAGTTAGTTATTTGAACATTTTATATTAACCCCAAAAGAGTCGATTTCTATAGATTTTTACACTTCTAGATTATAATATACAGCATACGTTTTAAATTTTTAATGTACTCTTCTCTTATTGGTTGCAGCGTGATGGTATATGTATAGCCTAAAGCCTTCCTGGATTAATGGGCTATCTAATGCAAAAAGAATTTACCAAATGGGACCAGTAGCTCAGTAGATTAGCATGTTGAAACTAACAAACTCTTCAGCTTTATATATTAGTTAGATTATGAACTCAGCCATTACCATAATAATTTGTAGTAAGAATACTATTTTTTTTTTAATAATTTTTCTTAATAACTGTTGCATGACTGATCTCATCTGATGGTAAGCATTAATGCTTTCATTTATTGTAAAGCACTCTAATTTATTATAAGCCTATTCACTCTAGCCTTGTATACATTTAAATGAATGAATGGAAAGTCAAGTAAGTATAAGTAAAATTAAATCAAACATAGAATTTGTTCAAATTAGGCTGAGATATCTTGACTTGAGTATATCTTGGACACCAATGACTGAAGGTGAAGGAAAACATCTTGAGGAAACCTTGATTTTAAGTCTGAAATTGCCAACCCGCATTGAGCAAGCATGGTGATTGCGCTCAATCCTTCTCTGTATGAGAGGAGACCTGTGCCCAGCAGTGGGACGATAAAAGGTTGATGAAGAAGAAGAAGAAGAGGCTGAGAAATAAGCACTTTTTGAATGTCAATATCGACGCTGGAAAGCGATTTTGTCGTATCTCGAAAAAAGGCAATTTTTGTGCAAAAAAGTTTAGAAAAAGCTAATGTCTTATCATAAAAAAGAAACATCATAGGAATACGTAAATCAGACCGTCCGACGTAGTATTTTTTTCTGAATTCAATTATGCAATAAAACAAAATTGCCTTTTTTCGAGATACGACAAAATCGCTTTCCAGCTTCGATATTACATAAGACAGCCCCCAAAACGACCGCGCTTTGCCACTCCCTAGTGCTTTCGCTGGGAAGAAGAAGTTGTAGAACAAACTCCTCAGCAGCACAGCTGTCTGTTCATTTAAAATATTGAGCAGACAGCCATGCTGCTGGACAGTTGTGCTTCTTAGCGGAAAAAAAAACATATTTTATTTACTGATGCATCAAGTAAATGATAACAGATAGGGTATCGTTAACAATCTGTGTTATTGCTGATAACACAAAGTATTAGAGCACTGTACACTTTTCCCTGAACAAAAACAGTTTTCTCAAGGGCTCTTTTTTGTCAGTATGTCATGACTTCCTTCATACTTTATCTATAATAAATATTAAGTAACTAGCTTTACGCCCGCGGCTTCGCCCGCGTGGGGTTCGGTTATATCGCGCTTTTTAGATTTCCCTCGGGAACATATGTCCTTTCTCAGGGTCTAAAGATTGTCTGTGCCAAATTTCATCAAAATCGGTTGTGAGGTTTAAGCGGGAAAGCGTAACAGACAGACAGAGTTACTTTCGCATTTATAATATTAGTATGGATTATGGATGAGGCATCATTTTAAAGCATATCTGGACTGCTACATCAGATAAATATACAAATTACACACATATCAATGGTTTTTTGAAAATTTAAGTTTTTTTTTTTTAAATCGCTATCTTGTGCTTGACCACAATCCACCTGATGGTAAGCAGTGATGCAATCGTTGATGGTAAAGCGCGCTAGTTTTAAGGGAGATTGATCTAGAGACCCTCTACAACCAAACTCTCGACACAACAACATTTGGCGCATCGTACCTGGCACACATGGCAACACAACTGCTCAGACCCGTCCTCCATACGGCTTCACCAGACATCATGCCGGAACACGACGAGTCGCTTGGCGGCAAGACTGTCTGGTGGGTGGTAACTTCTGCCGGCAGCCGATGATGTGCACATAAGTCCATTACTTAAGTTAATAAATATGTTTTTATTTTTAATGTCATTCTCACACACAATGGGATCTCAGCCCTTTGTAAAGCGTACTGAAGCCAACTAGTAGAGGCTCCTTAGACAATTTTAAATGATGAAGAGAAGACACCAACCTATGGTTATCCTGTATGCTCTATGTTGGTGCACTCAAAGACAACTCTTGGTTGATGCAGGACTATTGCAAAAATGCAAACCATAAAAGATTATTGGGTCATGTGCTTGGCGACCAATAGGAGCGAAGCATATCGAAACCTACGCGGGTGAAACGCGCGACGCAGATAGTAATTTATAAAAAAAAGACATGCTTTTCAATTCAAGTAACGTTAAAAGTCGGGGTGGCCTAGTGGTTACAACACCAGCCTCTCAAGTATGAGTGCGCGGGTTCGATTCCATGTCAGGCAAGTATAGATCGCGCCAAACATCTAGTCCGCTCTGAAGTTGCTTCGCGCAATTGTATTGCAGGTGTATTTATACATATACATATATATATTTAAATAGTATGCGTGATTGTACAAATGCGCGAAGCAACTTCAGAGCGGACTAGATGTTTGGCGCGATCTATACCAATGTTACTTTTCTAAAGTTATATGTACTTTCTAAGTATATCTTGGACACCTATGACTGAAGGTGTGAGTTTATAATGTTTGTAAACGTACCCACGATACACGAGAAATTCGTAGTGTGGGAAAAGGCTTTTAATTAAAAAAAAAAAAAAATTGCGACCGCCAGCGACTTCATTCGCGTGGAGTTAGTTATACTCCGCTCCTATTGGTCGCAGCGTGATGTTATATTGCCTAAAGACTTCCTGGATTAATGGGCTATCCAACGCATTATAGTATAGATAATGTTTCTAAATTAAAGATTAGAAGTCGTGGTGACCTAGTGGTTAAAACACAAGCCTCTCAAGTATGAGTGTGCGGGTTCGATTCCAGGTCAGGCAAGTACCAATGTAACTTTTATAAGTTACTAGCTTTTCGCCCGCGGCTTCGCCCGCATGGAGTTCGGTTATATCGCGTTTTTTATATTTCCCTCGGGAACATCAAATATTTCCGGGATAAAAGGTAGCCTATGTTCTTTCTCAGGGTCTAGAGATTATCTGTGCCAAATTTCATCAAAATCGGTTGAGAGGTTTAAGCGGGAAAGCGTAACAGACAGACAGAGTACTTTCGCATTTATAATACTAGCTTTCCGCCCGCGGCTTCGCCCGCGTGGAGTTCGGTTATATCGCGCTTTTTAGGTTTCCCTCGGGAACATCAATTTTTCCGGGATAAAAGGTAGCCTATGTTCTTTCTCATGGTCTAAAGATTGTCTGTGCCAAATTTCATCAAAATCGGTTGAGAGGTTTAAGCGGGAAAGCGTAACAGACAGACAGACAGACAGACAGAGTTACTTTCGCATTTATAATATTAGTATGGATTAGTATGGATATGTACTTTCTAAGTATATCTTGGACACCAATGACTGATTACAAGGTGAAGGAAAACATCTTGAGGAAACCTGGACTTTAAGTCTGAAATCGCCAACTCACATTGAGCAACCGTGGTGATTACGCTCAATCCTTCTCTGTATGAGAGGACACCTGTGTCCAGCAGTGGGACGATAAAAAGGTTGATGATGAAATTAAAGATTACTACTATGAAGTGTAATGACAATTGAAGTGGCTGGTATTACGTTTAGCCGGATAACTAAGTCACGTGTTTTTTTTATTGCCTTTAGTTACTAACCTATACCTAGCGGTATAACACTCATGTACCAATTATAATTATCTGCAAAAATATTGTATTTCTTTGTGTTATTTTTCGTCCATTCTATTTATTTGACCCAGATTCTCGAGGACACGCTTATTATCACCAGACATCGATAATAGGTAAATAATTTTGTCGTATTATGCTGAGATATCAATCAAATTGTCTCCTTCACTTTTACATGTATAACAAAAAAAAAAAATAATCGGTCAAGTGCGACCCGGACTCGAGCACGAAGGTTTCATATTTATAAAAAAAAAAAACAAAACTGTTTTAGTAAGTAATTGTTGTACCCATAGTGCGTAATACACTATTACTTACTTGGATACTATTGTTACGGGCTAGGGGTACTTAAACGCCGGTTAAGGGTTACGAAGTTTATTGGCAACGAAGGTACAGTCGATTGTAGGCAATGACAAGTAGAATATCGCTGACGTTGCACCGAAGTCTTCCCTTTTGTCCACGAAGTTCGTGTTGTAAACACACAATAACACTACAGGTGTTACTTCACGTAGTACTCGAAGTTCTCGTTATAATTGTCGCAGTAGGTCTTCTTTAAGCTCGCTTCTTAACTGTCGCTTGTTCTCGTATCGCTAGTCGAATGCAGACTGACTGCCTACTGGCGTCACGGGCCTTTATATAGATCAGCTGATCGAACATTCCAGATTCCTCTAGATGTAATAATAATAGCGCATAACTTCGAGGAAGTATCTACGGTAATTCCCGGAAACGGGGTTCTGGAAATTTCGATGTCGACACTTTGTTGACAAAATTGTTGAGACCTGTACCATTCGATAGGCCGTCCTAAGTCTAGCAATGCGTTTTCATATTGTACCTAGAAAATGTCTAGATCTTGGGATATAGGGCTTAAAAGTGACACACTGCATGTCACGCGATATTGAACCTTATGTCATCGACATAAGGTCCATTCGTAACACTATCAATTGGAATAATTTTGAAGCATATTGCTAGTCCATTGCTCCATAAGTTCGAAACTGTGTCTGCTCAACAACCTTAATACCGCAATGAATGTTGTTTAAATGTCAAAATGAAACCCATTGCTACTGATAGTATGTTTCACAATTACCATGCTGGTCTGAGCAGTTGTGTTGCGATGTGTGCCGGGTACGATGCGCTAAATGTTGTTGTGTCGGGAGTTTGGTCGTGGAGGGTCTCAGATCAATCTCCCTCTAGCGCAGCATCGTTGGTCGTGTTGTTGGGTAACATTGCATCACCTCGCTGAACTGCCGTCTTTCTTCCTATTCACTCAGTTTATTTCTTTGAGTGGATAGGTTCTTAATAAACTAGCTCGGTTTACCGCCAACTATTGTATCACTTACCATAAGGCGGGATTGCAGTCACGCACTAGTTTATAATTATAAAAAAATACGCTAAGAAGAAATATTAGTACTTAATATTAAGAATGTGAAAGATGCTGCTGAACGGATTTTGATGAAATATCAAAATAACATATATGATACTTTTTTCTCGATTTTCCCACATGACGGGCCAAGGATCATCATCACCTCAGCATTGATCCCAGTCGCATCCAAAGCTTTTTCAGCTTTGGAGTGTGGGGTTCCCTATACTAGTCTAATTGTTGATTTTGGCTAAACTACGATATTTTTATTTTTTGGGTCAAGGATATGGGTAACAATGCGGGAATGCTAATTTTCTATATTTAGGGTTCCGTACCTAAAAACTAAAAACGGATCCATTATTAGATCACTGTTATCCGTCTGTCAAGATCCCCGATGATTTTTCTCAGTAACGCGTGTGGAGTTAACAAATGGAAATTAATATGGAATACTAAACACTGCAATCCATTCATACAGTTAAACTTTAAACTTCTAAGTTAACGCAAAACCCCAGATGGTGGCCACACTTGTATTTGAGGTAGCGACCGAGTTTCCTTTTTTTTAAAACAAAAAGAAACCCCGCTATAGGAATTGCTCCTGAGTCCTGTGTCGTTAGTACGTTTACAAAAAATTTAAGTACTTACACAAACAGCCCGACACGGAACTACTACCTGTAGGCCACACACGTATTTATTATGTGCGGGAATCGAACCCACGATTCGCAGCCCAGCAATTTCAAAAAGTTTCAATATCATCATTTCATCCGAAAGACGTCCACTGCTGGACATAGGCATCCCCCAAGGATCCCCACGACGACCGGTCCTGCGCTTCCCGCATTCAGCGGTGTCCCGCGACCTTCACCAGGTTGTCGGTTCACCTTGTCTGGGGCCTACCCGCGCTGCGTCTTTCGGTACGTGGTCGCCACTCGAGAACCCGTGAGACCCATCGGGCATCGGAACGAGAATAATCGACATAACCCGAAGAAGCAATATGGGCCGGGTACATTGCCCGTAGGACCAAAAAGTTTACTCGCCAAATATTATAATATCGATCATATAGCGGCGGTCAATACGGTCAGCATTAACAGTCGCCTAATGTGTCAAAACCCGGTCATTTATGTAATTTAGCCTGAGGACACTTTTCGAACGTTTAGATTACAAAAAGCCAGTCCCCAAAACGCCCAACCATGAAATGTGGTGGCAGTGCACAAGCGTCATGTTTATTTATGGAATTGACTAGGTACCTCAAAATACATAAAATCATACCTTTTCCTTATTCTGTTTTTGGGGCGCTGTCAAAAAATACAGAACAAAATTATCGTAATAATTTTTTTCTGTAAGCATATTTTTTTTTTATAAATTGTAAACTAGTGCTTGACTGCAATCCCGCCTGATGGTAAGCAGTGATGCAATCATTGATGGTAAAGCGCGCTAGTTTATTAAGAGCCTGCACTCTAGCCTTGAAGACACTTAAATTGTAGTCCGACGGAAACACCGCCGCTGGCAAATTGTTCCAGTCCCTCGATGTATGCGGTACAAAAGAAGAGGCGAAACGCTTCGTTCGGATCGTTTGGGTGTCAATATCGTAATGGTGGAAACTCGCAGTACGACGGTGAGTATCGTTTGGATCATTTTTTAGTTGGGATCGTTTAAACCGAACGGACCAATTGGCGGTCCAAACGATCCCAAGTGATCCCAACTAGTCGCAACCATTTGACAAAAATGTGTTCGCTGATTAGGGGGCTGGCTGCGGGAGCTGCATTACGTCGACGCGCAAGTCTTCGCTACTCAAGCGATGTATCTTGTATCATACATTACAACTTAGTGGTACCAGCGTGTCTACGCTTATTACATGTACGTATCTATGCATACGCATCCGGTCTGCTCGAGCCTTTATCATGTTAATTGTAGTAAGCGCCAACACATGCCAAATTAAAAACATTTCTTACTACCTAGTACCTTTTTTTTTTTTTCGGCTTGGAAATCCTCATAGGATGTCCGCCGCCCTAGGGTGGGCGACGGGGTCTGTCAGACTTTTACTGACTAAAACCACCCCGGTGTCTCTTCTATCACGAGCGCGCGTGGGACCGCGGGAGTCTAAATTCTTCCGCAGCCCCACACTCTCGTGCTGGTCCGGTCTGTCCGGGCCTCGTCTCCTGCACGGGGTAGTGGGGTGTTAAGCTACCCCGTGCATCGCCTCAGAGGCGCGCGCTGACACTCGCGCGCGCCTCCGCCTCGGGGTCCATCAATAGGGGGCGGGGACTTCCCCATGTCCCTCGCCCCTGGACCCATTCATGGGGGGCGGAAGAGGGCGTTATCCGCCCTTCTTCGGCGCCCGGTGCGTCTTCTGCGGCCCGGGAAGGGAGTTAAGATCTCCCTCTCCCGTTCCGCGGCTTCCTTCTGCGACATCACGTCCTCGCAGAAGGACACTACCGCGTCCCACGACTCTGCGCTGCCGGCCATCCTCCGCACTACTGCCGGCAGCGTCAGGTCGCCTCCTACTTCATTTGTGAGGACACGGCGCTGCTCCTCCCAAGCTACACACTCGGAGAGCGTGTGCTGCGCCGTGTCCTCCCCGCATTGGACGCAGTGGTGGCACCGAGCGTCCGGTTCCCTGCCTAGGCGACACAGGTACTTGCCGAAGCAACCGTGCCCCGATAGCACCTGCGTCACCCTGAACGACAGGGAGCCGTGCCTTCTCCCGAGCCAGTCGGCGAGTTCTGGCCGGATCGCCTCGACGGTAGCGAGGCCGGCGGCAGGGCTCATAAGCCTCTACCGCCAGTCCGCCACCAGGACCTGACGGAGCTCCCCTCGGCGCAGCTCAATCTGCCGCTGCGCCGGACTGGAGCCCCGTGTCCGCTCTTCCTCGCGCCATCGGTACAATGACGCGAGTACTTTCGCCTCTAGGTCCCAGGGCGGGGATCCGGCCAGGACGCAAGCCGCCTCGTAGGAAATCGTGCGATACCCGCGGACGACCCTGACGGCCATCGCCCTCTGCGGCTTGCGCAGAATGGCGAGTGTTCCGGCCGTCAGGTCCATCGCCCACACAGGGGTCCCATACAGGGCCATGGACCGCACGATTCCCACGTATAGCCGCCTACAGGCGGCGCTCGGGCCCCCCATGTTGGGAAGCAACGTTGACAGCGCGCCTGCTGCACCCATCAGCTTGGGCGCCAGCCGCCGGAAGTGGGGTCCGAATTCCCATCGGCTGTCGAGCACCAATCCCAGATACTTCATGGTGGACTCGACAGCTATCCGGGCACCACTGACCACGATATGTGATCCCGGCGCCGGCGCACGCCGGGGGCCATGGAAAACCATGGCCTCCGACTTGTCAAGGGCCACCTCCAGGCCCAGGCGCCGGATGCGGGTCACCACCTGTGACACCGCAGCCGTGGCTATCAACGTCGCCTCCCTGTGCGAGCTCCCCCGGGCAGTGACAAGCGTGTCGTCCGCATAACACGTCAAGTCGGCGCCCGACGGGAGCTCGCCTCTCAGCACCCAGTCGTAGCCGATGTTCCACAGGAGCGGTCCCAAGACCGATCCCTGTGGAACACCGCACGACATTTGGTGCCGACCGGCACCGTCACGTCCCCGATAGATGACGCATCTATCCTCCAGATAAGCCCCTACTATGCGGCGGAGGTAGGGAGGCACCCGATGGTATTTCAGGGCCTCCCTAATACAGCTCCAGGGTAGGGTGTTGAAGGCGTTGGAAATGTCTAAAGACACCGCCAACACCACCCCACCCCGGGATACCGTATCCTCCGCCAGGGCTCTCACGCGCATGATTGCGTCTATGGTGGAGCGCCCCCGACGAAAACCGAACTGGTTGTCGTCCAGGTTCGGCCCGTCTCCTCACAAGTGGCCGACGAGGCGATCTGCGATTATACGCTCAAAAAGTTTGCCCGCCTCGTCGAGCAGCACTATGGGCCGATACGCGGACGGCGAGTCCGCGGGGCGCTCCTCCTTTCTGAGCAGGACCAGCCTCCCCTCCTTCCACAGACTGGGAAACTGACCCTGCCCGAAACATGCCGTGAAGAGCCCCCTCAGCTGGGGCTCTAGCTCCTTCAGGGCCAGGACGAGAGCTCGGCCAGGAACTCCGTCGGGTCCGGGCGCTTTATTCTTGGCCCGGAGCCGCGACACGGCCGCTCCCGTCTCTGCTTGCGTCACCTCGGGGACATCGGTGCCCTCCTCTTCTGGAGAGTCTGTGGCTGAGGGTGAGACCATCGCCGGGGGAACATGTCCCGCCCGCTCAGGGAAGAGGGTGGATACCACTACTACCTAGTACCTAGCTCAACCAAATTAAATAAAATTATAAATATACTAGCTGACCCGGCGAACTTCGTTCCGCCTTAAAGGCAATATCACATGACTACTTTTTAAATTAGGATAATTTTAAATAAATGAATATTATTATTCAATGATTCTTTATTTGGGAGCACAATCCTGGCGATTCTCCGGAAATCTTTAATGTGCTACAATACTCGCATACAACATCCATTGGCCATTGCGCTATATTATATGCGTATTGAAACGCTGCCCGATTCAAATCAGTATTTGATGAATTTCTTCTTGTGTTTCGTAAATTATCTAGCGCTTGATCTCTGAGGTTTGCTCGACGATGTCGCATTGCCAACCGAGCCATTTCACGGGCTGCCTCCCTTTGCTCTGGTGAGTGAGAAGCACGAAGTCGAGCCATACTAAGGCTGCGCCTTCAAATGCAATTTCTTGCTCTTCTTCAGTTTTTTTTTTTTTTTGTTGTGGATGGGAAATCATCAAGTGACCTCTCCCGCTCTGGGCGGAGCGGAAGGGCGTATCAGACTTTTATTAAGTAAAATCCACCCGTGTTCCTTCACTTGCTTGTGCAACGGTCAGTGCCATGGTTTCTTTTTTAATCAACCCGTAACCCTGTGGACCAGTCCTCGTGGACACCATCAAGGTGTGCTGACATCTCTTTGAGGCACGTGTGAAACACAATGGGCCGTCAACCCGGGCCTGGTTCTTACAAGGAGGCGAGCTGCCTATCCCTCGCCGCCCGCAAGCCCGCGCCTACGGCGATTGGGAGTCCGATGTTGCCTCCCGACCAGGGCGCTTCCTGCGGCGGTTTGAGCCGTGAGTGTAGTGGGATTTCCGCTCCCTCACCCGCTCCGCCTCCTCCTTTGCCAGCATCACTGCTTCACAGAGGGAGGTGAAAGCTTGCCATGCACTCTTGCTCCGGACTATGGCCCGGACCAGGGTCGGACGCGAGAGATCGCCGCCGATCGCCGCCACGAGAACACGGCTGTGCTCTATCCAAGCCGGGCAGACCTCCACCTTATGCTCCACCGTGTCCTCTGGGCGATGCACACAGTGGTCACCCTGGCGTTTCCTCCCGCCTTATACAGAACAGTAACCTCCCGAAACAGCCGTGTCCGGTGAGGACCTACGTCAGTCGGAAGGTGAGGACGCCGTGGCGCCTCTCTAGCTACTCCTCAAAGAGAGGACTTACCGCCGCTATTGCGGTGTGCTCAGTGCTGGATTGCGACAATCACACTTTCCATGTCGCCATGAGACCCCGCCGGAGCTCTGTCCGCTGTACTGCGATTTTTCGCGGCAACAGAGTTATGCCTCCTCTCATCACTCCCACATGTGGGCGAGGGATAGTGTTTCTCCACAATTTAATGGATGTTATTATACATATAAACGTTTCTTTTTAATTACTCTATCTATTAAAAGAAACCTCATCAAAATCTATTTCGCAGTTTTAAAGATTTAATCATACCTACAAAGGAACATAGGGAAAGAGAAAGTAACTTTGTTTTATAGTATGTAGTGAAGTGGTAAATGGCACAGCAATACAATATTAGAAATATTGAAGTTGAAGTTTGCTTTGGGGCTTTTATTAAAAAAATTAAACCGTCAGAGAGCATTTATATTCCTTGCTTTAAATAAATGCATCAACATTCAACCGGTAAGACTTTTTTTTAATATGCTGAGTAGTGTAGGAGTGTTTGTACCATTTTTAACAAATGAACCGCTAACTTATATTTTGACTGAGTTGTTTTGTTATTCCATGTCAGTTGCGTTTTGTTAAACCATGTCTTGTCACGTCACACGGGAACGAAAGGAACGGCGGGAACGGGATAAAAAGTATCCTATGTGATATGTCCTTCTCCCAGTTCTTATCTACCTCCCTACCAATTTTGAGCCATACTGGTTAAGCGGTTCTTGAGTTATAAATATAGTAACTAACACGACTTTCATTTATAGTATACATAGACTTCATTCAAATCGGACCAGCCTAGGAGGAATTCAGTGACGTACACACGTACCTACAGCAGATTTAGGATGGAAAGAAGAAACCCATGGAAAGCATTGTCATCTACATTTGTAACAAAGATATCATACCTCTCTCTACCCATTTCTATTTATTTTTTTCTCTTTTAGTTCATAAGTACAAATTTAGTTAAATAAAAAAAAATATCTTTTTTATTTTTTCGCCTTTTAGTTCTTATATACAATTATATTTTTAAGTAATTAAAAAAATAAAAAAAAAAACTATAAAGTTGTCTAAAAACAAAAAAAAAAGTTGTGATTGACCGGGTTTGAACCGAGGAACACCAGCCATCGCGAGTAGACCATACCAATATCGACTACGCTACGGCCGCTATGTCAAACCGCGCGAAATTAGCGCCCATATTATGCGTGAAATATTGCGAAAGAGAAAACTCGAAAATATGCGCTTCCCCAGACATAAGACTGAGCTAGATCGATTTTTCGTCCCCGAAAACCACCACATATTAATTTTCAGCGAAATCGTTAGGGCCGTTTCCGAGATCACATGCTTCTTCAAGCGAGTAGCGCCATCTGCCGGGTTGATTTGTGAATCTAAACGATCCAGGTCGCCACTCAAACGCATACAGAAAAAATCATTAAAATCGGTCAAGCCGTTTAGGAGGAGTTCAATGACATACACACGTACAGCAGAATTATATATATAAAGATTATGTTCATCTTCTATCAAGCCTTTTTAATAATTATTATTATTTATTTCGGACAATATCCATATTAAGTACTACTTTCTTTTGCTTCTTTTAACTTTAAGTAGGTACTACTTGCTTTGTAAGAATTTATTTTTAAAGCGTACAACGAGGGATTGGAACAATTTGCCAGCGGCGGTGTTTCCTTCGGACTGTAATTTAAGCGTATTCAAGGCTAGAGGGAAAAGGCTCTTAATAAACTAGTGCGCTTTACCACCAACGATTGCATCACTGCTTACCATCAGGCGGGATTGCGGGCAAGCACAAGTTTATAATTTATAAAAAAGTAGCTGTGTTTGCGATGCTAACGGTTAATGGATGACATGATGAAAATGATGTACTTATACGCAGCCAACTGGTCAAATTATCCGTTTAATAAACTACCTGGCCTTTGGAAACTTGCCTCGCTTATCTCTATCGGGACGCACGCGTATATGATCACGGTTCAAAACCACACAAACAAATTAGGCTGCTACAAAATAATTACCCTGGAAGCTCGAAGGGAGGTCTTGGATTTGAGATTCGCATATAAACTGCTCAATAACGCCATTGACTGACGTAGACTACCTCGTAAACCCATAACACCATTGGCTCCTGCTCTCAACCTCTTCGCCACACAGTGTCTGGTGCTAATTCAACTGTACCTCGCATGTGGAAACTGGTAAACGAACGCAGCGACCTGATTGACGTCCACGCTGACTCAATATCGACATTAGTCAGACGTCATTAGTGTATTAACTATTTCGAATTCAGTCTAGTCAGAATATAAGCATACATTGAGAAAACTACAAAGATCACTTAGCATGTGTAGTTTGCCTGTAATTGGCTGTGCAGTTAGATTTAAGACACAGTATTTTGTCATCATCATCATCTCAGCCACATGAAGCCCACTGCTGGACATAGACCTCCCTCAAGGATTTCCAAAGAGAACGGTAGGACGCGGCCTGCATCCAGCGCTTTCCTGCGATTTTGGTCAGATCATCCGACCACCTATTCGGTGGGCGTCCGACGCTGCGCTTGCCGGTACGTGGTCGCCATTCAATAGCCCTGTAATTGGGTGTGCAGTTAGATTTAAGACACAATAATTTGTCATCATCATCATCATCTCAGCCACATGAAGTCCACTGCTGGACATAGGCCTCCTTCAAGGATTTCCAAAGAAACGGTTGGACGCGGCCTGCATCCAGCGCTTCCCTGCGATTTTGGTCAGATCATCCGACGTACGTGGTACCGCCATTCAAGAGCCTTTCTGCTCCATCGGCCATCGGCTCTACGAGCTATGTGCCCCGCCCACTGCCACTTCAGAAAGCTAATCCGCTGGGCTATGTCGGCGACTTTAGTTCTTCTACGGATCTCCTCTTTCCTAATTCGTATATAATAATTTGTATGTATTGGTAATATGTAAAATATCTGTAGGAACTGTTGGTGAACCTTAATTAAATAAATAAACTAACCATCTGACTTAGGCACAGCGCCCAAATCGGTTAAAAGATTAAATCAGCTGACATCGACATACTTGTACAATTAACAATACGGATGATGTTATATCTTTTTCACGTTTTCATCTATTGGGTTTTCTCTCTTCATTTGGAACTCAGTTAGTCGATCGTAGACTCGTAAATCTAACTTTGTGTAAGTTAGATTTACGAGTTACTACTAATGTCTAATCATTAGACGTTATATTTTAACATAAATGTTAGAATCTAATGTTTATGTTTAAATATAATGTTTCATGTCTGCCCTGAAATCATTCCGTCATGTCCGAAAATAAAGCTATTGAAGTTCTGTAGATAAACAGTATAAAAAAACGAAAAATAAGAATACTGTTACTGGCTGGGAGTATTAAAATGCCGGTTAAGGGTCACGAAGTTAAGGTCGTTGCCAACGAAGGTATAGTCAGTAGTAGGCAATGACAAGAAGAACGTAGCTGACCCACATCCCCAGATGGCCTACAACAGTTTATGTCCGCTTTTCATCAAGCCTGCCGTAAGTACGGCTTAAAAATCAGCGTCAACAAGACGGAGGTGATGTCCCTAGACATTCACGGTCACGAGACACTGAATATAAAGCTTGGTGAGGATGTGTTGAAGCAAGTAGAAAGTTTCGTCATCTGGGGAACACTAGTAAGTTATAAGTGTGACCTTGATGCTGAGATCAACAGCAGAGTCGGGGCTGCAGCTGCAGCGTTTGGCAAGTTGTGTTCCAAGGTCTTCTGCTCACATGACCTTAAGCTAGCTACGAAAATATCCGTATATATGGCAATTGTGCTGCCAAACCTTCTATATTCCGCTGAGACATGGTGTGTGTACCGCCACTACATACGTACTCCAGATCGTTTTCACCTTAAATGTCTCCGATCCATTATGAAGATCAAATGGTCTGACAGAGTGCGAGATACCGAAGTCCTGCGACGAGCCAATGTTGGTGGCATTGAGGCTTATTTAATGCGTCGACAGCTTCGGTGGTGTGAACACGTATCCCGTATGGCGGACGAAAGAGTGGCGAAGCGCATCTTCTTCTCTGAGCTGGAGGAGGGCAAGCGAAAGCATGGCGGACAACACCTCCGGTTCAAGGATGTTTTAAAACGACACATGAAAAGATGTAATATGGAACCCTATGAATGGGAGCGTTTGGCTGCAAAACGGTCAGAATGGCGCAGAATGGTGTACGGACAAGTACGCGAGTTTGAGGAGCAGCGCAAAGTTGACCTCGATGCCAAACGCGACCAATTAAAGGCCCGCCCACCTGCTGCCATCACATACAACTACGTCGACGGCGTGCTTACGTGCCCTCAGTGTGCACGAAGTTTCGCCGCCAAGATAGGCTACATACGCCATCTTTGGGCGCATGAGCGCCAAATCATCGGCTAGGAGTCGAAGTGGTCGCCGTGACCGAAATCGGTCGGGAACATCATCATCTCAAATATCGCTTCTTACTCGTCCCTCGTTTCGCTTCGATAGTCTGTTGCAGACTGACTGCGCGCTGGCGTCACTGCGCTTTATATAGATCAGCTGATCGAACATTCTAGCACCCTGATTGCGTAACGCACTATTACTATCAATTGGAATCATTTTGAATGATATTGCTAATCCATTGCTCTATGTGTATGATAAAAACTTTTTTACAAAAAAATAACCGACTTCCAAAAACCACTACAAAGTGAAAAATAACTAATTTCGGAAGTCGGTGTCTTGGGTTTTGTATATTCCTTTTTTGACACCGACTTCCGAAATTAGTTATTTTTCACTTTGTAGTGGTTTTTAGAAGTCGGTTATTTTTTTGTAAAAAAGTTTTTATTTTACACTTTTTAGTTGTTAAAAATACTATGTATTCAGTTGCATCCGTCAGACTGGAAGCTGGCGCCAATATAGTTGGGAAACGACGTAATTTTGTTTACTTTAATTTTTACCCGTAAGTATCCCCTCAACTGCCTACGGTCTTCATCATCAAATTTACTGCAGACCATTATTTTAACCCAATGGGTGCACAGGTCTCATCAATATAAATGAATGAAGTCCAACCACAAAGTAGCTACTGTAAACCGTTGAGGAGTTCCCGGAACTGGCCTTTGTCTTCATCATCAGAGCTCTTATGACAGTCACAACTCATCTAGGTGTAAAGTTCTTATCAATACAAATTAATCGAGCCCAAACACAAGGTAGCTGCTGTGAATTGTTGAGGAGTTCCTTCGACTGTCTCCCGGCTCCATCTTCAGATCTACTCCGGACCTTTATTAAATTGTAGTGCTTTAAAATACTTAATGAAATGCTAAGAAATGAACTTGTCGCCCCTGCAATTTTTTAAAGTTCCCCTTGTTTTCTCTGGTCTTCCACTATCAAACCCTGATATCCTTATCATGGGACCACCTTGGGAACGTCTTCTTTCCAACAGAAAAAGAATTATCAAAATCGGTTCATAAACGACGAAGTTATGCGCGAACAAACATAAAAAAAAAGCATATATACGGTCGACTTGAGTAACCTCCTCCTTTTTGAAGTCGGTTAAAAAATGTATCTACTCAGCAACTTAAATCATGCAATGAATGTTGTTGAACTGTCAAAATGAAACCCATTGCTACTAATAGTATGTTACCCTGCAGATCTATCTAGAATTAATAATAATAGCGTATGATTTTGAGTACGTTCAGCAGGTACCTGCAGGTACTTCACAGGAGACGAGTTTCTAGAAACTTCGATGTCGACACTTCGAGAACAAGATTGATGAAACCTGCACCATTCGATAGGCCATCCTAGGTCTAGCAATGCGTTTTTATATCGTACCTCTACAATTCAGAGATGTCTCTGTGATCAACAGGTTTAAAACCGGAAGTGATCACCGATTAGTTCGAGGCACTCTGAATATCAACTTGAAGCTTGAACGTCTCCGTCTGATGAGGTCCACGCTCCAACCCAACCTGAACCAAACCATTGCTCGATCTGAAGCGTTCCAGCTAAAACTGGCGAACCGATTCGCAGCCTTGGAAACCACAGTCGACGTTGACATTGACCGGGACCTCGATCGGGTAGTTGGAATCTTGCGAGAAGAAGGCACCAATTTCAGCGGAATGAAACGAACTGGCAGAGGGTTTAAACTTTCGCAAGAGACTCTCCGTCTTATGAAGGATCGACGAGAAAACCCACCATCAACCTCGTCAGAACTCAGGGCCCTCAATAAGAACATCTCAAAAGCGGTAAGGCGAGACCTCCGGAGCTTCAACACACGCTCCATAGAGGAAGCGATAGAGCTAAACCGGGGGTCGAAAGTCTTCGTACAAAAGCTTGGGAGGAGCCATCTGACGAAGCTGACGACATCGGAAGGGAGAGTCGTTACTTTGAAGCTGGAGGTACTTGCGGAGGTTGAAACCTTCTATAGTCAGCTGTATACCTCGCAAGCGCCTAAACCAGTTCCCCGCACTGAAGATTCCAGAGCCACTCTCACACGGCACTACACCGAAGACCTCCCTGAGATCAGCCTAGCCGAGATCGTGGTAGCTCTTGGACAGCTTAAAAATGGGAAGGCCCCGGGAGAAGACGGGATTACCTCGAAGCTCTTGATAGCTGCAGGTACGCCTGTGCTAAAAGAGCTTCAGCGTATATTTATTCTGCTCTCTTTTCGGGGAGAACTCCTAAGGCATGGAACAAAAGCGTAGTGGTTCTGTTTTTCAAGAAAGGTGATACAACCTTACTGAAGAACTATAGACCCATTTCGCTTTTGAGCCATGTCTACAAGCTGTTTTCGAGAGTGATCACGAACGGACTAGCGCGTAGACTCGACGAATTCCAGCCGCCTGAGCAGGTCGGGTTTCGAGGAGGATTTAGTACCAAAGACCACATACACACAGTGAGGCAGATTATACAGAAGACCGAAGAGTATAATCAGCCCCTGTGTCTAGCATTTCTGGACTATGAGAAGGCCTTTGACTCCATCGAGACCTGGTCTGTTCTTGAATCTTTGCAGCGATACCAAGTCGATTGGCAATATATCCAAGTGATGAGGTGTCGCTACGCCGCCACAATGTCCGTCCAAGTCCAGAACCAGCAGACTAGACATATCCCTCTTAAGCGAGGAATGAGACAAGGGGACGTTATTTCCCCCAAATTGTTCTCCAATGCCCTCGAGGATATGTTTAAGACGCTGGATTGGCAGGATCGGGGCATTAACATCAATGGCGAGTACATCTCACACTTGCGATTTGCGGACAATATCGTCATCATGGCGGAAACGTAGCAAGAGCTGGAACAAATGCTGGCCAACTTAGCTGGCTTCTCCCAACGCCCGATGCGTTGGGAGGAGCCAGCTCCCGGATGAACTTAGATAAGACCAAAATTATGTTCAATGAACGGGTCACTCCGGGACCGGTTGCCGTAAACGGAATGTCGCTCGAAGTTGTTTCAGAATATGTGTACCTCGGGCAAACGTTGCAATTAGGTAAAAACAACTTCGACAAGGAGGCAAATAGAAGGATCCAGCTGGGATGGGCAGCATTTGGTAAACTTCGTCGGGTATTTTCGTCGCCCATACCCCAATGTTTGAAGACAAAAATGTTCAATCAGTGCGTCCTACCCGTCATGACTTACGGAGCCGAGACATGGAGACTAACGGTCAGACTAGTCCATAAGTTTAAAGTCGCTCAGCGTGCTATGGAGCGGGCTATGTTGGGCGTCTCTCTGAAGGACCGCATCAGAAATGAGGTGATCCGACAGAGGACCAGAGTCACCGGCATAGCTGAGAGGATTAGCAAGCTGAAGTAGCAATGGGCTGGTCACATATGCCGCAGAACCGACAACCGTTGGGGTAAACGAGTCCTCGAGCGGAGACCGCGTCTCGGCAATCGTAGCGTGCCCTTGGGCGAGATGGAGCGACGACATCAAAAAGGTGGCTGGTAGTGGCTGGCGGAGAACTGCTCGGGATCCAGCTTGTTGGCGTGCCATGAAGGAGGCCTATGTCCAGCAGTGAACGAGTAGGGGCTGATTATGATGATGATGACCTCTACAATGCCTAGGTCTCAAGATACAGGGCTTAAAAGTTAGGTCTCGCATGTCACGCAATATTAAACCTTATACCACTGGCGTAAGTTGCATTCGTAACATAAATACACTGTGAAGCTTCAGGCCGCTTTTAAAAATTTGCCTATTTCTCGAGTTTCATAAATGCCACAATCGTATAGAAATTAATTTCCACAAACTCCTATATGTTTACGTTTTTTAAGAATGTGTCACAAATGCATTACTTGGTGTTGTTCCAGGCGGTGCAGGCGCTTGCATAGCGCGGTGATGGCGGTGGCGGGCGCCCCATGAGCCGGCTGCTGTGCTGTCTGTGTGAGCGCCGAGCCGACATGGGCGCCGCGCTCTCGCATCCTCAGGTAACACACGCTCATCGAAACTCCAAGCCGGGAGATTCAACCGGTTCCGTACCTCTCATCAAACAGGTTCCTACGGCTTTCCTCCTTGTGGTAGGTCTACCGACGCTGGGCGTAGGACATGGGGAAGTCCTCGCCCCCCCTATTCTATGGACCCGAGGCGGAGGCGCAGGCGAGTGTCGGCGCGCGCCTAAGAGGCGATGCATGGGGTAGTTTAATACCTCACTACCCCGTGCAGGACACGAGGCCTGCTCAGCACGAGAGTGTGGGGCCGTAAAAGAATATAGACTCCCGCGGCCGCGCGCGCACGTGACAGACAAGACACCGAGGTGGTTTTTAGTCAGTAAGAGTCTGATAGACCCCGGCGCCCACCCCATGGCGACCGACCTCCATGAGGATATTTCACCAGGGAAAAAAAGTTCGTCTTCCAACGCTGTCTTCAGGTACCCAGTCGCCAATCCAGAACCTTTCGGCCCTGCACTTACTACCAACCAATGATGGTGCTTTACAGTGAAACTCTTGTCAAGGGAGAGTGATTGGCCATTGGTTGTAGTGGAGTGTAGAGCTGACTGTGGAAAAGATTAGGGTGGTTGTCGTACCACTTGTGAAGCCGCCTCGTCGATAGAACTCCCACAATGTATCCCGAAACCTGGCAATTTTTGCGGGAATCCACTGGAAACTGAAGAAAAGGAACCGGCTATGGCGGTGATCCTTGTAGGAGTCCTATCTAGCAGTGAACGTCTTAGAGGAACACCTGTGGATTCCCTTATACCCTGCCCATTAGGTGAATCGTTTTTCAGCTTTATCGCTAAAGTATTAAGGTTCAAAGTTGATTTAAAATATTTCGTAGTTTCGGATAAGTTGACCTGCTGTCGTCTTTACATAAACCCCTCGATTCATAAACGTTGCTAAAAGTTAACTAGTGATTAGTTGACGTTTGCACGCCACATAACTTTAATCATCGTTTATGAAATAAACCCTTTAAACACTACGGTGTTCATTCATAATCAATTTATGGTTTATGAATAAAGGCGAAAAACTTTAAAATGCGTGTGCGTTTCCGCCCGCGGCTTCGCCCGCGTGGAATTCGGTTATATCGCGCTTTTTAGATTTCCCTCGGGAATATCAAATTTTTCAATAAAAGGTATCCTATGTCCTTTCTCAGGGTCTAAAGATTGTCTGTGCCCATCAAAATCGATTGAGAGGTTTAAGCGGGAAAGCGTAACAGACAAACAGACAGAGTTACTTTCGCATTTATAATACTAGTATGGATAAACTAGTGCTAGACCGCAATCCCGCCTGATCAGCATTCAGTGTCAACGTCTGAGCAGTGATGCAATCGTTGATGGTAAAGCGCGCTAGTTTATTAAAAGCCTATTCACTGAAAAATAACTTGAGGGAATAGAAAGGAAGACGGCTGTTGAGCGAGGTGATCCGACGATTGCTGAAGCAGTTTGAATATGTAAAGTTGTTTCGCTCTAATAATATTGAGTTGTTGTTGTTGTTGACAGGAGGGCGAGGCGTGCGACGGCGCCGGCGTGGCGGCCGCGCCTCCCACCATGGCAGATGTCATACGGTGAGTTGATAACCCCCTGGACCCACAGAAAGATATTAAAAAACGCCTTAATCTAAGAGTTACAAAAGTAAGTTTCTTGGCGCGGCGGGACGTGTTGTTCGATTCCCAACGCTCGACTCTACATCGAGAGCTGAAAGTACAGCAAACCGTGTCAAAAATATACTATATGCAACATTATTTTTATCTGGTCCAGTATTTTTAAGTAAAGAATCTTATGTACAAAAAATCAAAAAGATGTCATGAAAAACCCCAAAGTTATGAGCTTGTTATCCTACTTGACTGTCCCAACAAAAATATGGTCCACGCTCCGATTAGGCGGCACGCGCGGGGCGTTGACTTCTGGCGTCAGCTGTTGCGCCGGCGTGCGCAATACTATGATCTACCGTGCGCGCTTGATAACCACGGTGCAACAATCACTAAATGTATTTAGGAAAAAATATAACATGGTGTAAAAATGATTGGAATCGATTCAGTTGCTTATTTTGAACAAACTATATTCAGGTTTCGTTGTATATTTTTAAAAAATCACAAGAATTTGGCCTCATGTGTTATCGTAAGGTAAAACTTGGATAAAATCTAGCGCAGAGCTGGTCTTTTTTTATGCAATTTTCTTGTCATTACTTGTATGTAATTCTTCAAGTAATTAACATGCTGATGATTTGTGTTGCTCTGTTGCAGAGAAAGGAAGAAGAAGGCGGCTGGCTCCGGGCTCGGCACATTGCGGCGCCGCATCGCGCTCGTGCGGCGCCCGCGGGAGAACCGACCCGACAGAGGTACCTGCTCTTTTTACCCGACTACGGCAAAGCAAAAGGAGGGTTATGATTTTGACAGGCTATGTATGTATGTATGTATGTATGTATGTATGTTCATCTGTTCCCTCGTAACTTCTAAACTACTTATCAGAATTCGACAAATGAAATATCATTAGAAGCGTCTTAATTGTCCGCTGGTTATAGGCTATATGGGGTTTCACAAAATCTACTGTGGCGCCCTCTAGCGGACAAAACATACAGAGTAAAAAAATAAAGTTAAGATAAATATGCCGTCTTTGGTATCATTTGAAAGCGCTTTATTTGTACATTTTGAATATATATATATATTGCTAGCATTTGCGTGTGACTTTACCTGTATTCATGGGCTGGTTGCATATAATTCACATCTTTTCGTTCATAGCTTCTTTACTACTTATCAGAATAAGACCACTGCAGTACCATTAGAAGGGCCTTGATATTCTGTTAGTTATGAGCTATAAAGCTTGTCACAAAAAGTGTGACAAAAAGTTCTATGTTAATATAAAATTAAAATAAATATACCGTGTTTGGTATCACGTGAAAGACCTTCACGAGTGCTTCATGCTTGTACATAATTACAAGAATGCTTTAATGATGTTAAATATGAGCGATAAGAGTAAAGCGCGGATCACGGGAACTGTGAATCGCTTTATGCAATGTAGAGCAGTGTGAACATTATTAGAATATGTAATGCACTAATGAAAACGACATAAGCTGGGAGTAACTCCACGCGGTGAAGGCGGAAACAGTTTGATAACTGGCTAAATCTCCCATAAAAAGGCCTCTGCACTATATGCCTTCGGGCTTATGTTGTTATATGTGCGTGTAGATGTTATATGTCAAGTACCTAGTTTTTAGTTCATCAGTTTAACTTTTGTTAATATTATGCGCCACAAATACACTTTAACACCAAAATAGTACAAATAAAAAAAAGTTAAAAAACTAAAACCCAACTACGACAAAAAACGACGCTGAAAAAGTATAAAACAAGATTTTCAGAATACTGAACTGAACAAAGTTGCTAATGTAGTTGCAAGTAAATGGACACAGTAGTAATGTCATACAATACTATTCTGAAGTATGCAATATTCACTATGTAGAGATAAATTTTCATGTTTGGAAAGGCGTAGTCACACGTTGTCAAGGTGCTACGGTAGGTAGGTATATGTAACGTGTGACTACGCCTTTAGGGTGCTCTGGGGTCCCTCCACCATCTTTGGGACCCAAGTCAACCCCACCTGCCAGACGGTGCACCTGCTGACTAACGAACGGGGCGCTGACGCCGGCTTTCCAGCGAAAGGACGTTGTTCTGGAGCCAGCTCGAAGGATTGCTTCGCGGGATCCCGTTATCCCAGGGAGTCGTTCTGGGTGGTGATTTGAACGGTCATGTGGGAGAGAAGTGTGACGGGTTTGAGCGTGTTCACGGTGGCTATGGGTACGGTAGCCGCAACGCGGAAGGGGACAACATTCTCCGAACGTGTGCGGCCGCTGACCTTGCAATCGTGAACACCTACTTCAAAAAGAAACCGGAGCACCTTGTCACCTACCGGAGCGGACGAAGTGCTACCCAGATCGACTTTCTACTAACTAGGAGGCACCACATCGGCAAAGTAGCCAACTGCAAAGTCATACCCGGTGAGAGTCTCACTGCACAACACTGTCTCCTTGTCATGGATCTCTGCGTAAAGGCTCAACGGAGACGTGTTGAGCACTGCCCGCGCCAGATCCGGTGGTGGCTGCTGGATGAAAACAGGTCCCAGGATTTCGCGTCGGTTATTGGTGACAAGTGCGCCGGTACCGATGGGGAGCCTGTTCAAGAACACTGGAACAGGATCCAGGCAGCTATTGCTGGGGCGGCGCGGGTAGTGCTCGGCGTCTCCAAGGGCGGCCGCAAACGTGACAAGGAGACCTGGTGGTGGAACGACACAGTCCAGAGGGAGACTAAGGTGAAGAAAGCCCTCTTCAAAACGTGGCAAGCGACCGGATCCCCTGAAGATCGCGACGCATACAAAGTTGCCAAGCGTGCCACTAAGAGAGCTGTAGCCAGAGCCAGACGAGACCACTTGCAACCGCTCTACAAGAAGTTGGAATCGTCTGAGGGGCAAAAGCTCATTTACAAGTTGGCACGTTCTAGGGTCAAAGCGGCACAGGATATATCCAAGTGCCGCTGTGTAAAAGACCCTGCTGGCAACCTGCTAAGCGAAGACCTCGCGGTGAAGGAGAGATGGCGCTCGTACTTCCACGAGCTGCTGAATAAGCAGCACCAAGAGGTGCAGACTCCGGAACTCCCTCCAAATCTTGGATTAGTGCCCCCGATAACGCCTGAGGAAGTCCATACGGCTCTTCGTCGCATGGCGAATCGGAAAGCCGTCGGAGCTGATGGAGTCCCCATTGAGGCCTGGAAGGCGATGGGTCCTCGCGGTGTGGGCATGCTAACTAGCTTTCTGAACCGCGTGCTCCTGACCGGCAAAATCCCGAGCCAATGGAGGCTGAGTATTATTACTCCAGTCTTCAAAGGCAAGGGCTCGGTTCAGGAGTGTGGCAACTATCGCGGTATAAAGGTCATGTCCCACACCATGAAGATCTTTGAGAGGATTATAGACTCCCGGATCCGACAGGAGTGTGCTGTCTCGGAGTGTCAATATGGGTTTCGTCCAGGGTACGGAACCATGGATCCTATCTTTGCACTAAGGATCGCCATGGAGAGATACAGATCGAAGAACACGCCTCTGCATATGCTGTTTCTTGATATGCAGAAGGCCTTCGACTGTGTCCCTCGAGGGGTGATCTGGTGGGCACTGAGGTCCAAAGGGGTACCAGAAGCCTATGTTGACATAATTCGAGATATGTACCTCAATTCCGATTCCGTTATTAGGACCGCTGTTGGTGACACTAAACCCTTCCCCGTCACCGTCGGAGTCCACCAAGGTTCCGTCCTTAGTCCGTTTCTGTTCAGCGTGATATTGGACGTTTTGTCGGATAGCATCAGGGATTCACATGAGCAACCTCCTTGGTTGCTTATGTATGCTGACGATATCGCGCTGGCGGACGCGGACAGGAATCGGCTGGTGCGGCGTGTGAATATGTGGAAGGACTCGCTCGAGAACGGAGGTCTGAAACTCAATGTGGCGAAGACCGTGTATATGGCTAGCAACACGACAGACCCCATGTCTGTGCGCATAGGCGGTGACAAGGTCGAGTGCACAGACCAGTTTAAATACTTGGGGTCTGTACTTCACGCGTCCGGCGACATTGATTGCGACGTCAGGGCACGTATTTCCGCAGCTTGGGCAAAATGGCGTGAGGTGACGGGTGTCATTTGTGACCCCAAAATGCCGGTTAAGCTTAAGGGGCAGGTCTATAAGACCATCATTAGACCTGTTCTCCTGTATGGCAGTGAGGCGTGGCCTGTGCTTGAGCGACACAAGCAGGAGCTGCGTGTCACGGAAATGAATATGCTGCGGTGGATGTGTGGAGTTACGCGGAAGGACTGCATCAGGAACTCCCGCATCCGTGGCAGTCTTCATGTCCGTGACATAGCGGACAAACTGCAGGAGGGTCGCCTACGTTGGTACGGTCACGTCTTACGAAAACCGGTATGTTACGTGGGTCACAAATGTCTTGCCATGGCGCCTCCGCCGGGCCGGAGCAAGCGGGGTAGACCAAAGAAGTGTTGGCTTGACGTTGTAAGAGATGACATGCGTGCCAACAATCTCACACCACAGGATGCTAAAGATCGTGCGAAATGGAGGAAATTAAGTAAGAAAGCGGACCCCGGGCTCCAACGCGAAAGCCGCGGATGCAACCGGGATAAACGCTGAGATGATGATGATGGAGTGTTATTAGAAACTGTGAATGAGGTTCGCGATCTTGGTATCACTATGGATAGTAAACTCAACTTCATAAGCCATATTGATAACATTGTTACGAAATCGGCACGGCTACTAGGATTTCTTAAGAGAAGCACTAAGGGATTTAGGCTGGTAAGAACAAAAATTGTGTTATATAACGCATTAGTCCGTAGTCACCTTGAATTTGCCAGCGTAGTGTGGAACCCGCACTACGCAGTACACTCACAAAGAATAGAAAGCATCCAAAGGGCCTTCACTAAACACCTAGCATATACCTTCGGTGGTGTATCACCCCGGTGTCCATACGAGCAACGTATTCAACACTACGCAATGACAACACTGCGCGACCGGCGACTTGTACAAGATATTATGTTTTTTTACAAATTAGTTAACAATAAATTAGATTGTATTAACTTGATTAATCAAATTGGAATAAAAGTCCCCAATAGAATACCCAGATATCCCATTACCCATTTATTCCATACTAAAGCTTCCAACACAAATATAGGAGAAAATTCACCTCTCAATAGGCTCAGCAAAGAGATAAATTGCTTGATAAAATCAAACCCAGATGTTGACATAAACCACAACACTATGAAAACCTTCAAGCGTTTTATTCTAAGTCAAAAAGCTCTTAAATAATAGTTTTGTCTGTTTGTTCCTATACATTTGTAATCTTTTTCTTGTATAATTTAAGTTATTCTGTGTATTTAATTTTGTAAGTTTCTTAGTTTAAGTTTTTTAAGTTTTATTCTAATTTTTGATCTCATATTTAATTTTTTATTAGTGTTTACATTTATCTAGTTTAAGTTATCACTCATGTTGGTGAATGTTGATTCACCTGTCATTGGCAACTGTATAAGCCTTTTACTCATATCTACTCTATTTGTTAATTTTTATACAGAAGCTGTTGGTGTACCTTTATTAATAAATAAAAATAAAAATAAAAACAAAGTGTCGACATCGAAATTTCTAGAAACCCGTTTCCGGGAATTATCGTAGGTACTTACTTGGCCGGTGACCTCGAAGTTATGCAGTATTATTATTACGTCTAGAGGATTCTGGAATGTTCGATCAGCTGGCCTATATATAGCGCCGTGACGCCGGCGCACAGTCAGTCTACATTCGACTAGCGATAAGAAAACAGCGACAGTTAAGAAGCGATCTTAAAGAAGAGCTACTGCGACAATTATAACGAGAACTTCGAGTACTACGTGAAGTAACATCTGTAGCGTTATTGTGTGTTTACAACACGGACTTCGTGGACATAAGGGAAGACTTCGGTACAACATCAGCTACGTTCTACTTGTCATTGCCTACGATCGACTGTACCTTCGTTGCCAATAAACTTCGTAACCCTTAACCGGCGTTTAAGTACCCCCAGCCCGTAACAGTATGAAAGACAGAGTTTAAAGTTCAGGATCTTTCGACTAGGTGGCTGTTGTGTCTGGCGGGCAACCGCCCAACAATTGATGTTGGGAAGTTGTATATATGCTAATTGCGCGGTGAACTGCGCGTGACGTCGGTACTAATATATGTTTATGCAAGTGTCAATATAATATGAAGATTATGTCAAATAAGTATGTTTTTTTTTAATTTATTTTTTTTTTTTTTTTACAAATTATAAACCAGCGCTTGACCGCAATCCTGCCTGATGGTAAGCAGTGACGCAATCGTTGATGGTAAAGCGCACTAGTTTATTAAGCCTATTCACTTAAAAAACTTAGGAATAGGAAGGATGACGGCAGTTAAGCGAGGTGATGCAATGTTAAACCTAAGACCAACACGACCAAACGATGCTGCGCCAGAGGGAGATTGATCTGGAGACTCTCCACGACCAAAGTCCCGACACTACAACATTTGGCGCATCGAACCCGCCACACATAGCAACACAACTGCTCAGACCCGTCCTCCGTACGGCTTCACCAGACATCATCCGGAACACGACGAATCGCTTGGCGGCAAGACTTTGTCTGGTGGGTGGTAACTTCTGCCGGCAGCCGATGTTATGGCCTTCCACCGAGAAAACGTCTGTTATAAAACACCGTATGTAGTAAAACATCGTGTCTTGAGAGCAGTTTACATCGTTATGCCGTTGTTTTGTTGAACTGTCAAAATGTGCGATGTCTCTCTCTCGGTGGTAGCCATAACATCGGCTGCTGGCCGAAGATATCACCCACCAGACAAAGTCTTGCCGCCAAGCGATTCGTCTTGTTCCGGCATGATGTCTGGTGAAGCCGTACGGAGGACGGGTCTGAGCAGTTGTGTTGCGATGTGTGCCGGGTACGATACGCCAAGTGTTGTTGTGTCGGGAGTTTGGTCGTGGAGGGTCTCCACATCAATCTCCCTTAATAAACTAGCGCGCTTTACCATCAACGATTGCATCACTGCTTACCATCAGGCAGATTGCGGTCAAGCATAAGGTTGTGATTTAAAAAAAAAAGAGTCGTAAATTTTCAAAAAAACACTGATTTGTGTGTAATTTGTATATTTATCTGGTGTAGCAGTCCAGATATGCTTTAAAATGATGCCTCATTTATCCATACATTATTATAAATGCGTAAGTGTCTCTATCTGTCCGGCTTTCACGCCATAACTACTGAACCGATTGTAATGAAATCTGGTACACAGATAGTCTAGAGTCTGAGAAAGGATATAGGCTATATAACATCCCGCTGTGACCAATAGGAGCAGAGCAGTAACAAAACATGTTGTGAAAACAGATCAATCTCCCTCTGGCGCAACATCGTTGGTCCTGTTGTTCAGCCTCCGTAGCGTAGCGGTGGCGAACGCGGCCGCTGCGCAATGAGGCGCGGGTTCGATCCTCGTGCAGTGCAAATATTTGTATGTATGAATATGAATACTTACACTGGTCTGATCGTGCCTCGGAAATCACGTTAAGCCGTCGGTCCCGGTTGCCATATGAACATCTAATGGCAGTCGTTACGGGTTGCTGGAGCCCTCAAAAGTCCAACAATTGGTCTAACTGCAATGCTTCGATGTTGCCTTCAGGTTGTGGAGGTCAGACGGCAGTAGCTTCACGGAAAATATCGAAGTTTAGCCAAAACTAGCAGTTCGGTAAAGCGGACTCCAGACTCCAAAGCTGAAAATAGCTTCGGATACGACTGCGATTAACGCTGAGATGATAATGATGATTTTTGACCCTGGCTTTGACATCAGGACAACAATGTTTATAATTTTTCGTGTTTGAGTCCGAGGCTTTTGAGTGTATTATTTACAATTTTTCTTTGAATAAGTGAGAAGGACTGAGAGCAAATCCTAGGTGCTATTTTAGCCACAATCTCTTCAGTTCACGACACAGAAACCTTTATATGATTCCTCTCTCGATCTTCGTGATTGTGAACTGACTTTATTCCCTCTCCGCAGGTTGCGAGCACGCCCGCTTCATCCGCTCGGTGGTAAGCTCGTGGCGTCTCGCTGAAGTGTTCCTGTTGTGTGAGGAGCTGGAAGCCGCAGCCGCCCTCCGCGACCTGGTGACGCAGGCGGAGCTGGCGCGGGAGCCCGCGGGTGCGCTGCACGCGGACCTGGCGCAGGCCTACAAAGACAGGTGCGGCAAGAGGGGAACTCACTTGTTTTTAGTATAAGCTGATTAATCTGTTATCATGGTGGCCTAGTGGTTAAAATACCAGCCGCTGAAGTATGTAGATTCAGGTTTGATTCCAGATCAGGCAGGTACCAATGTAACTTTTCTAAGTTATATATATGTACTTTCTGAGTATATCTTGGACACCAATGACTGATTACAAGGTGGAGGAAAACATCTTGAGGAAACCTGGACTTTAAGTCTGAAATCGCCAACCGGCATTGAGCAAGCGTGGTGATTACGCTCAATCCTTCTCTGTATGAGAGGAGACCTGTGCACAGCGGTGGGACGATAAAACAAAAGGTTGAAGATAATGATGATTCTGTTATCTTGAGACATTTCTACCATTTTTATCAATCAAAATATGTTAAACCCTCGGGCTTCGTGAGGGTTTAGGAATTAGGGGTCGTTCACGTTGCGAGCTGGTAGAATGAAGTGCTGATGATGTAGGTCATGCGAATCCTCGGCCTTGGTGAGTGTCACATGACAGTACCAGTCCCTACGCTTCAAGCTCTGATATGAAAAATGAAACATAGGGTTCTAAATTCAATGTTTATTCTACCATCCCTGAATACATAAAAATGTACTAAATTGAACCTTATTTTCTTAAACTATGTATTATTGTCGGAGAATCTTGACACCAACTTCGAATTCAAAAAGTGCCATCTATCTCTCCCTTTTTTTTTTTTTTTTTTCGGGGTGGAAATCCTCATAGGATGTCCGCCGCCCTAGGTGGGCGACGGGGTCTGTCAGACTTTTACTGACTAAAACCACCCCGGTGTCTCTTCTGTCACGAGCGCGCGTAGGGCCGCGGGAGTCTAAATTCTTCCGCAGCCCCACACTCTCGTGCTGGCCCGGTCTGCCCGGGCCTCGTCTCCGGCACGGGGTAGTGGGGTGTTAAGCTACCCCGTGCATCGCCTCAGAGGCGCGCGCTGACACTCTTGCGCGCCTCCGCCTCGGGGTCCATCGAATAGGGGGCGGGGACTTCCCCATGTCCCTCGCCCCTGGACCCATTCATGGGGGGCGGAAGAGGGCGTTATCCGCCCTTCTTCGGCGCCCGGTGCGTCTTCTGCGGCCCGGGAAGGGAGTTGAGATCTCCCTCTCCCGTTCCGCAGCTTCCTTCTGCGACATCACGTCCTCGCAGAAGGACACCACCGCGTCCCACGACTCTGCGCTGCCGGCCATCCTCCGCACTACTGCCGGCAGCGTCAGGTCGCCTCCTACTTCATTTGTGAGGACACGGCGCTGCTCCTCCCAAGCTACACACTCGGAGAGCGTGTGCTGCGCCGTGTCCTCCCCGCATTGGACGCAGTGGTGGCACCGAGCGTCCGGCTCCCTGCCTAGGCGACACAGGTACTTGCCGAAGCAGCCGTGCCCCGACAGCACCTGAGTCACCCTGAACGACAGGGAGCCGTGCCTTCTCCCGAGCCAGTCGTCGAGTACTGGCCGGATCGCCTCGACGGTAGCGAGGCCGGCGGTAGGGCGCATAAGCCTCTGCCGCCAGTCCGCCACCAGGACCTGACGGAGCTCCCCTCGGCGCAGCTCGATCTGCCGCTGCGCCGGACTGGAGCCCCGTGTCCGCTCTTCCTCGCGCCATCGGTACAATGACGCGAGTACTTTCGCCTCTAGGTCCCAGGGCGGGGATCCGGCCAGGACGCAAGCCGCCTCGTAGGAAATCGTGCGATACCCGCGGACGACCCTGACGGCCATCGCCCTCTGCGGCTTGCGCAGAATGGCGAGTGTTCCGGCCGTCAGGTCCATCGCCCACACAGGGGCCCCATACAGGGCCATGGACCGCACGATTCCCACGTATAACCGCCTACAGGCGGCGCTCGGGCCCCCCATGTTGGGAAGCAACGTTGACAGCGCGCCCGCTGCACCCATCAGCTTGGGCGCCAGCCGCCGGAAGTGGGGTCCGAATTCCCATCGGCTGTCGAGCACCAATCCCAGATACTTCATGGTGGACTCGACAGCTATCCGGGCACCACTCACCACGATATGTGATCCCGGCGCCGGCGCACGCCGGGGGCCATGGAATACCATGGCCTCCGACTTGTCAAGGGCCACCTCCAGGCCCAGGCGCCGGATGCGGGTCACCACCTGTGACACCGCAGCCGTGGCTATCAACGTCGCTTCCCTGTGCGAGCTCCCTCGGGCAGTGACAAGCGTGTCGTCCGCATAACACGTCAAGTCGGCGCCCGACGGAAGCTCGCCTCTCAGCACCCAGTCGTAGCCGATGTTCCACAGGAGCGGTCCCAAGACCGATCCCTGTGGAACACCGCACGACATTTGGTGCCGACTGGCACCGTCACGTCCCCGATAGATGACGCATCTATCCTCAAGATAAGCCCCTACTATGCGGCGGAGGTAGGGAGGCACCCGATGGTATTACAGGGCCTCCCTAATACAGCTCCAGGGTAGGGTGTTGAAGGCGTTGGAAATGTCTAAAGACACCGCCAACACCACCCCACCCCGGGATACCGTATCCTCCGCCAGGGCTCTCACGCGCATGATTGCGTCTATGGTGGAGCGCCCCCGACGAAAACCGAACTGGTTGTCGTCCAGGTTCGGCCCGTCTCCGCACAAGTGGCCGACGAGGCGATCTGCGATTATACGCTCATCTATCTCTCCCTAAGATAACTAAAATTAGATTATGTTGTAAAACCTCTTGATACTGGACTATTTGGTACTAAGTAGTTTTTAATTTTTCTTGTAATGTCAATGAAAAAAAGCAAACTTATTTTGAATATAGCAACCATTGTATGCTGGTTTCACTATTTTTTATTATTTTCAACATTATTCCACAATATCAGAAATTACACAGATTCCAACCAGCCGTCCCTTGCTGTCCTCTCCAGCGACGCCCTAAGCCGAGGTTCGTACCCCACAGGGGGTGCCCTTAGCGTGTAATCGCCTTAATTTTAATTTAGTTTTAAGTGCCCCTGGCTGGAGGGTTTAAATTCACTTAATTCAGCCACAGGATAGTCCGGTTAAGTAGTCCCGACCTCTCAAGGTCAACTACGAGACGCCATATCAAAAAAAAAAAAAGATTCCAACAGATTCATGTTCAAAATAAGTTTGTTGCGACATTGACCTGGCTGATAGATGGCTGTACGCGTATAAATGGTGTTGGTAAGGGTGTGGTTCCCCTCAGATGGTGGTGCGACGTGGAGCTGGTGGGTGGCGGCTGGTCGCTGGCGGCACACCGCGCCATCCTGTGTGCGCGCTGCAGCTACTTCCGCGACCTGCTGCAGCGGTACCCGCCGTGAGTACCACCTGCAACTAGTGCCTACTGTACCAACACTGCCGTTTTTGTGTATCTGAACATCTATAACTTATAATACGTGTATCACGTAGGTAAATAATTTTATCATATCTGTAGTAGTAACGAGTGCGTTTTTCCTCTTCCTTCTATTTTCCTCCAACAATGCTCTTAATTCCATGGGTTCGTACGATTCCGGTCTTAAACTATATTCTCGCCAAGGGTTATCACAACTCACGTTTTACTGTTATATGATTATCGTTTGTTTAGGAATAGTTAATAAATAGTTAACATGTAAAAGTTTACATGCTAATTATTTATTAACTATTCCTATTGCAGCTTATTTCATTAGAATCACTAAAATAACATGCATATTCGTAGTATTTCGAAAAACCATTAAAAAGTCGACATTAATTTTACGTGATAGCCCTATAAAAAAAGAAAGATGGATGAAATCCAGGTATTAAACACATTTTGTGGAATTTAACCAATGAATAAACTTGAGGCATTTGTCAATACTATTTTTACCCGACTACGGCAAAGCAAAAGGAGGGTTATGATTTTGACAGGCTATGTATGTATGTATGTATGTATGTATGTTCATCTGTTCCCTCGTAACTTCTAAACTACTGATCAGAATTCGACAAATGATATATCATTTGAAGCGTCTTAATTGTCCGCTGGTTATAGGCTATATGGGTTTTCACAAAATCTACTGTGGCGCCCTCTAGCGAACAAAACATACAGAGTAAAAAAAAAAAGTTAAGATAAATATGCCATGTTTGGTATCATTTGAAAGCGCTGTACTTGTACATTTTGAATATATATATATATATTGCTAGCATTTGTGTGTGACTTTACCTGTATTCATGGGCTGGTTGCATAAAGATAAAGATAAAGATAAATTTATTTGCATAAACATGTGTGTACATACAAGAATATAAATGCATGCAGGATAACATAATAAAATCAATAAGATCAGACATGTTTGCCACCGAATATGGGGTGCAAATATTATGAATAATATGGAATTAAATTATAAATTTCATGACAAAAAAAAAAAAAAATATAAATATAATGGCATTACAAAACAAAAATAAATGTCAGCACGAGGAAAAATAAAAACAATGAATCAAAATCTATGTCAATATAGCTGCTTCTGTCAAAAATTCGTTAATATTATAGTATGCTTTGTCAAATAAATATGACTTTAGTCGACATTTCAAGTGTACATTATCTAGCTCCCTCCAACTTTTAGGTAACTTGTTATAAACAATCGGAGCCATGCAAAAAACACTCTTGCGCATAAACGCTGTCCTGCTCCCATGCAGACACAGCTGACTTTGATCACGCCTGTTTCTGGGAAACTTATCTGCCATTCGTGAAAATAAATTAAAATTATTTCTAACAAACATTACTGTTTCTAGAATATAAAGTGATGTCAGTGTCAAAATTTTGTATCGAATAAAATAGGGCTTACAACTATCGGTAATTTTCAATTTAAACATGGCTCTAAGACATCTCTTTTGTGCTTTAAATGCAACTTCTTTATCAGTCGAGTTACCCCAAAAGATAACACCGTATCTGAGAATCGATTCAGTCAGACCGTAGTAAGCAGTTAGTAATGCATCTATGTTAACAGTGCGTGACAAAATATACAAAGCGTACGCACTACTGCTAACCCTTTTAGTTAGGCCTTCTATATGCGCCTTCCAAGTTAAACTTTGATCTATTGTAAGTCCTAAAAACTTAGTTGTTTCAACTCTGTCAATAATAATGTCATTGTATGTTATGTCAAAATTAGAAAAGGTCAACGCGCGCTGGCGAAAATGCATAATTACAGTTTTATTTAAATTTATTTTTAAATTATTATTGTCTAACCATTCTATGGTTTCTTTTAACGTATTATTTATGTCATCCTTATAAAAATTTCTTTGGTCACACGGTATCGTTATAGTACTATCATCTGCGAATAATGTCATTTTATGTTTGATTGCCTTTGGAAAGTCATTAATATAAAGTGTAAAAAGCCGTGGTCCTAGTATACTTCCTTGTGGAACTCCATAGATAACTTTACGTTCATTTGAGAGAAAGTTTTCTTCTCTTTTGGTATGTATATTAATTCTTTTTATTTCCGTTACTTGTTGTCTGTCGCTTAAATAAGATATTAAGAGCTCAAGGACATTTCCTCTTATGCCATAAGCATCAAGCTTTTTTAGTAAAATATTATGTTGCACGCAATCGAACGCCTGAGTCATGTCACAAAATATGGCACACACTGGAGTGTTTTTGTCCATATTAATCATAACCGTATATAAGAATTCATAAATAGCCATGTTAATTGTCTTATTTTTTCTGAATCCTTTTTGTTCATTGCAAAGAATATTATTAACTTCTAAATATAAATTGAGTTCTTTATAAATATAGTTTTCAATTATTTTTGAGAATATTGGTATCAATGAAATTGGCCTGTAGCATTCCATTAACTCCCTATCTTGTTTTTTAAATAATGGCTTTATTACCGACTTTTTCAGAGCATCCGGAAAAATACCTTCTGTTATACATAAATTTATTATGTAACTTAAAGGGGAACATATTTCCTTGGCTACTGCTTTAACTATTTTTGTACAAATGCCATCATAACCTACACTATTTGTGTTGTTAAGGGCCAACGTTATTTTAAGTACGTGGTTTGGCAAACTTGAAGCCATAAACATCGAATCCTTCCGGTTTAAAATATATTTTGTGACTCTGTCTCCGGAATTAACTACAGGCTGGATTTTATCAATAAAATAATTATTAAATACATTGGAAATAGATTTTGGATCGGAGATAACTTCATCGTTATTAATTCTAAGTTTGTTAACATTATTCTTTGGCATATTTAACTTTGAATTATTTATAATTTGCCATGTTGTTTTAGATTTATTCTTTGATGTCTTTATTTTATAGATATTTTGAGCTCGCTGAGTTAAATTAATAATCTTTTTAAATATTTTATTGTAATTTTTAAATAGCACCCTGTTTTGCTGAGTAGGTTTTAATCGATACTGCCACAGCAATTGTCGTTTCCTCTTGCTGCATTTTTTGATGCCACGGGATACCCATTTTTGTTTTTTGTAGGTATTGATGGAAACTATGGTTTCGGGGAAGCACTGTCTATATAGCAACAAAAATATGTCAAAAAATGCGTTAAATGCTACGTTAGGGTCATTTGTTTCATAAACATCAGAAAATGTCAGACTCTGCAGATAAGTTTTAAATTTATCAATGTTATTGGCATTATAGTCACGTTTTCTCCTACTCCACCGATCAAAAGTACATACTGTGCTAATTGGGCATTTCAGTAACTGTGCTGTGTGATCTGATAATGCTAATTCTAATACTGAAGCCTTACAGGACCCACTAAAATTATGCGCAAAATTGTCAATGCATGTTTTGCTCTGAAGACGAGTTGGTTGATAAAGCGCCAGTTTCAAGTTAAAGCTTAATAACAAATTTTCGAATTCTATTGATTGATAAGATCTCTTGAGTACATCTATATTGAAATCGCCAGCCAAAACAATATATTTACGATCTTTTTTCATTAATATATGTAATATTCGTTCTAATTTACCAATACACTCATAGAAGTTATTGGCATTTGGCACTCTATAAATGCAAACACAAATGATTCCATGAGTTATTAGTTCAATAGCGCAACATTCAAAGACACCACTTGTTGATATTTTTGCTATTTGCGTCAGCTCTCTCCACTGATGACCTGACCTCACTATTATGCATGCCCCACCTCTTTTGCTTTCTTTACGACCAAAACAGGTGGCTAAACAGTAATTGTTCAAATTAAAGTGTTTTTCATATGTTTCCATCATAAAGTGCTCCGTAATGCACAAGACATCTACGTCTATGTTTCTTTCAATTAATTCATTAAGGCAGACAGCAAGAGTATCACATTTTGCTAGCAAACCAGCGATGTTTTGATGCATGATGTATAGATGTTTAGTCAAGAAAAAGCTGGTCTTCTGTTTTATGTATATCCTTCACATTGTCAATGTCAACATTTTGCATAATGTCAGTAACTAAGTCCAGTAAATCCGTAAATATAGTACGTAGTCCAAGGTTATTTATATTGCCAGAGTATTTATTAAACATGCTGCAGTCATATTCTAGATTCAAATTACTGTCTAAAAGGAACGCGTGTTCATGGGTCAGTATATCCAAATATAAAAGATTATTAAATGTCTCTACACGACAGTTGAATAAGCTAGTGTCAAACGGATACTTATATGTTGGCATACAAATAATTATGTTAGTGTGCTGCACTGCTTGAAGTACCTCTCGTATATGGAAAATAATTTCATAATAATCATTAGTTCTCTTGAAGTCTTCTTCCCCAAGGAATATAATACAGAAGTCATTCATGGTGTAATTTTTTAGCTTTGTTTCCAGACCGCTTAGAAGCTGTTTTGTGTTTCCATGTGGTTTTAAATAATGACATTGACTGTAGTTGTTTTGGAATTTGTTTCATATAATTCACATCTTTTCGTTCATAGCTTCTTTACTACTTATCAGAATAAGACCACTGCAGTACCATTAGAAGGGCCTTGATATTCTGTTAGTTATGAGCTATAAAGCTTGTCACCAAATTTAGTATTGCGCCCTCTAGCGGACAAAAAGTTATATGTTAATATAAAATTAAAATAAATATACCGTGTTTGGTATCACGTGAAAGAGCTTCACGAGTGCTTTATGCTTGTACATAATTACAAGAATGCTTTAATGATGTTAAATATGAGCGATAAGAGTAAAGCGCGGATCACGGGAACTGTGAATCGCTTTATGCAATGTAGAGCAGTGTGAACATTATTAGAATATGTAATGCACTAATGAAAACGACATAAGCTGGAAGAAACAGTTTGATAACTGGCTAAATCTCCCATAAAAAGGCTTATGTTGTTATATGTGCGTGTAGATGTAATATGTCAAGTACCTAGTTTTTAGTTCATCAGTTTAACTTTTGTTAATAATATGCGCCACAAATACACTTTAACACCAAAATAGTACAAATAAAAAAAAGTTAAAAAACTAAAACCCAACTACGACAAAAAACGACGCTGAAAAAGTATAAAACAAGATTTTCAGAACACTGAACTGAACAAAGTTCCTAATGTAGTTGCAAGTAAATGGACACAGTAGTAATGTCATACAATACTATTCTGAAGTATGCAATATTCACTATGTAGAGATAAATTTTCATGTTTGGAAAGGCGTAGTCACACGTTGTCAAAGTGCTACGGTAGGTAGGTATATGTAACGTATGACTACGCCTTCTAAACATGAAAATTTATCTCTACATAGTGAATATTGCATACTTCAGAATAGTATTGTATGACATTACTACTGTGTCCATTTACTTGCAACTACATTAGGAACTTTGTTCAGTTCAGTATTCTGAAAATCTTGTTTTATACTTTTTCAGCGTCGTTTTTTGTCGTAGTTGGGTTTTAGTTTTTTAACTTTTTTTGGGTATTTTAATTACCTTCAAATCAATTGCTCACATGCATTGTAATACTTTCAAGTATGGACTAAGTATAATATATGTATCAAAAAATTTAACCTATTAGAAAATTAGCTTACATGTGTGTCTTATTTCATTCAAATCAGTTAAGTGTTCTATGCAAATCATAAATATCCACAAATAAACTATTTACATTAGTAGGAAGTAGAATTATTACTTTTATAAAAATCATCTATGTAGAAAAGGTTGTTAACATCTGTCTTTTAGGCGTAAACTACTCGTTGCCTAGCAACGGTTTGTTTACCTCTATTCTTTATCGAATTTGGCCGACCGCGACATTGTAAGTTTTTTGTCTTTACAGTTTCTGTGCTTTTGAAACCACTCACAACTTCTCTATCTTAAAGCAGCTTCACCATAAGCTTGTACAAGCAATCGATGGGGTTCAGCAGCTGATTTCTTCAAATTAATGAAGTAACAAAAATTCCCTCAAATGAAGATTGTTTTGCACAAAAATAAATATGTGGTACTGTTACAGAGCCACTAATACTCTAAGGTCCGTATAACAGAACGTCACTCAAAACTCAAGTCTTACTTAAGTCTTGTTTCAAGCCATTTGATTGATTGAAACTAGTTTTAAGTAATGTTTAAACAGAGATCAATGCTTGAGTTTCCTTCTGGAATACGGACCTAAGTGTATGTTATTACCAGATGTCCGAAGTTACGATATAACATTTTACATCTGACAATTTCAATGTAACCTTTTAGTGAGAACATCCTTAAAAGGCGGAAACTTACTTGTATACCTAATATTTGTCATGTATCAAATAGTATATATTGTTATTATTAATTCAGTTTATATTTGCATGTTTATACATTTGTGAACTCGAAGATTATCGAAATGTTTACCTTCCCTGGCACGTGCTATACTCGTCATGGTGATTATTTATTAGAAAAGAGGGAGAGCCAGTGGCCAATTTTAGATGGAAGTCACAAAACTTTTCGCAGGTGACAATCTAATAAAAGAAAAAGACGTGAGGCACTCAGGGACTGGCGCGGTAAAGCTACTGCATGGTATTTTTTATCAACGGGTAATAACCTAACACCCCCCACTCCTTAAAAACAAAGGAAAAAATATACTGCATAAATAAAATCATCATCATCATCATCTCTGCGTTTATCCCAGTCGCATCCGAAGCTTTTTCAGCTTTGGAGTCGGAGGTCCGCTGAGGACCAACGGCTTAACGTGCTTTCCGAGGCACGACCAGACCAGTACAAATATTCATATTCATGCATACAAATACTTGTACTGTGCGGGGATCGAACCCGCGCCGCATTGCGCAGCGGCCGCCTCCGCTACCGCTACGCCACGGAGGCTGTCATAACTACATAATACTAATAAAATAAATAATTATAATTGCATAGGTTGATAAAAAAAATGCTATGCAATAGCTTTACCGCGGCACTCCCCGAGTGCCACACGTCTTTTTTGGATATTTGCTATGTTCTTACGCATTTATGAGGACCTTCATTCTGTTAGATGAAAATACAATCTCATGATAATATTCACCACACCACTTTGGCATTTACTTGACTTTGGCCAGCATTAGAGCTGGAGTTCCTGCGTCACGTGCTAAGAGTGCCTGTGTCACGCTGCAGGTCGATGGTGCGCGTGCCCCTGGAGGGCGCGGCCGCGGGGCTGGCGCGTGACGAGCTGGAGGCGTGCGTGCTGGCGCTGTACGCCGGTTCCAACGTGTGTTCCCGCGGCACGCTCTGCGCCGTCTGTGCCAGTGAGTCTCATCTATCTATACACTTGGTTGGCGCATGACGAGCTGGAGGCGTGAAACATCGCAATTGAAAGTTGCCAAGTGTTGACATAGTGTTGCTTGTGACTATCGTGATATATCTTCGTATTCAAGCCCAAAATAATCCATCTGCCTGTCTTTTCCAAACTATTTTGAGGTCGATTTCCAGTCTAGCAAGATATAACTGGGTACTTACCAGGAGCCACTGCCGAAATAACATCAACATCCCAGTGATTGGGTAACACGGTACGGTACCCTTTGGGTAAGACTGGTAAAACTTTAGGTCTTCTGACAATCTTTATGTGTTTTCCGAGGCACAGTGAATCTTGGTATGTTAAAATAGTCACCGTGGCAAGCGTATCTTACCTGGTCGATCGACTCGCACGACTGATCTTTCTTACCCACCGGCGTCTCCCAGTATGTAATACTAACAATGATATCTTATCCGTTACAGAGTGGGACCGCGGTGTGAACGCAGACGGAGACCTGGACATCATCAATGTTGACAATAATAGCAGTAAGTTTATTCATATTAAGTACGACATCTGCCCGTCACCTTATACAACGTTATTTTTTATATATCCGAAACCTGCAACACGTGTTTTTCAAAAAGATATCATGAAAAATCACAAAGTTATGAGCTTGCTATTCTACTTGGTTGCCCCAATGAAAAAAGGGAAAAGCCTGCTTGCGGGCGAGCGCGGTACATTGACCTTTGGCGTCAGCTATAGCACGCGCGCAAGTACTATGATCTATCGTAACCGCTCGGTAACCACTCTGCAACAATTTCGGAAAAAAAATATATCAAGGTGTAAGAATTATTGGAATGGATTCAGTTGCTTATTCTGAACAAACTGTATTCAGGTTTCGCATAAACAAAAAGTAACATTGTATAAATATCGTAGCTTTTTTTTTTAATAGTTGTAAACTAGCGCTTGACTGCAATCTCGCCTGATGGTAAGCAGTGATGCAATCGTTGATGGTAAAGCGCACTAGCTTATTAAGCCTATTCACTCAAAAAAACTGAGTGAATAGGAAGGAAGACAGCAGTTGAGCGAGGTGATGCAATGTTTAACCCAACAACACGACCAACGATGCTGCGCCAGAGGATGATCTAGAGACCCTCCACGACCAAACTCCCGACACAACAACATTAGGCACATCGTACCCGGCACACATCGCAACACAACTGCTCAGACCCGTCCACAGTTTAGCCAAAATCAGCAGTTAGACTACTTAGCGGACCCCAGACTCAAAATCTAAGAAAGTTTCAAAAAGCGACTGGGATTAGCGCTGAGATGATGATGATGATGCTCTGCCTGTGACCTTGTCTCCCTGAAATGTCATGTTCTACCAACCACGACGAGGTGGTCGTGACTCATCTCCTGCCAGCGGTAATACAGTCTTCTTCTCGCTCGACTTCTAAAGGCGTAATGACAAACAGTGAGACTGCTGGGTCGTTTTATTTTTCTCTGTTCTGTTAATTTTTGGCCAGGGTCGGGCAGTTTGAGTTATTTAAGTGGCCTATTTAAATGTCCTGTCTTTGTTTGTCCTTTCTTGAGTTGAGTTGCACTATTTCTGCCAAATCCGTGAATTGACTGGACAGGGCCTTTTAATCTATGTGGTTCTTTGCCCAAAAGACCATCTCAAACATCGTTCTATATGGTCTTTGTATAACTTGAAAGTGTGTGCCTGGATTTAAGAAAAGACTGTGATCTCTGAGTTTCTCTCGGCCTTTTTTCCCAGAGAAGTCAGATAAGAAACGCCGGAAATTTTTGTTGCATTACCATGTAAATACAGTTCACAGGGGCTTCAGCCAACATACCTAATGCACTGTAGTTCTGGGGCAACCATATAGTAATGAACCCAAAAACCTGACTTAAGTTCCTTTGTCCCCTAGATTGGGCAGAGGGCTTCGCGTTTTATTTCGCTCCAGGTCTTCCCTGTGTTCTTTGATTCTGCGATGACCAGTCGCCGTTAGTTCTGCTTATGGCGGCCACGTTTACGCTTTCCTTGGGGATTTCAGTCTAGGACTTGCCTTGGTGTAAGTCCCTTCGGAGCGTGTGGCCGTTCCAGTTCCATTTGCGGCGTTTGATCTGCTGGTCGATCGAAGTTTGTGCGGATGAGCAATGGCGAAGAGCTCGTCGCCCTGCGTTTTAGTCTCGTCTCCTTTGCCTCTCGTGGTTGTCTATGTTATGGATTGCATATCCTCGTGTGTGACTCAGCAGGCATAAGTCATCGGCGTAATCCAGATCTTTAATGAGGTCCTAGTTTTTCTGTGATATCCAGTCCTCGTGTATACAGTAATACCCCGACTTACGCCACCTCGACTTATGCGAATTCGGAGTTACGCGATTTAATTTTCTCGTCTATTCTTTTTTTTGTTTGAAAGAAGAAGCCCTCATTCGATTGAAAAAGGGTTAACAATTTTGGAAAGCATAGATAGGCTCCAATGGAGAGCGTATTTTTGTTACAAAACATGGAATAAAAAATTACTAGGATGCTACGAGGAGATATTACGGGGGAAGAAATAGTTATTTGTTATACAAGAGTGCAAAGTTGCTTTTTAACCGCGTGTTCAATTTTGATGACCGAGCAAGCGAAGGATTCTAAAATTGAATCACGAGCGCAGCGAGTGATTCAAAATTAGAATCCTGAGCGTTAGCGAGGGAATCAAAAGGACACGAGGTGAAAAATCTTTGCACTCGAGTGCAACACGTAACTTTTCATTCCACCTCAGCGAGGAAATGACTAAATGCAATAAAAAAATGTTTACAATCACAAGATAGGTACACTTTTATTTCAGTTTAGGTATTAATTACTACATTATGACAGGTAAGTATTACAGAATAATCTTTAAATTATAATAAAATAATACTAAAGTATAATTAAGAAAATTTTAAAGTAACGTTGCAACAGTTATTTAAATTGAGTGTAATATTTTTGTTTGGTACTGTAATATTGGTGTTAGTCACTTGTGTACTGTTTTTCGGTAAACTGTCTGTCATACTTAATAGTTGTACTGATTCATCGGATTCCCTTGGCGTGAATGTTGGAGAGAGAGGGAGATGGTTAGGTGTTTCATAACGGCTTATTTTTGATGTAGAAGGGCCAGTCCAAGTTTCCGATTGAGGCTCTTTCAGTGTAATGGCTCCTACGATGCCTTCACATATTTTAGACTTATTTTGGATGGAATCCTCTACGTATCCCTCTACAACTGCATTGGTCTTCCAGCCTCCGTGGCGCTTAAGGGACAGGAGATCAGCTCCGGAATCAGCCAAAAGTGTGGCTGAAGTTCGTCGGAAACAATGACCCGTGTACAACAGGGGTTCTGGAAGTTCAAGAAATGTTGCTATTTCTCGTGGGATACTGCCAATTTTATTAGTACCCATAGGCTGTCTGACACACTTTCCATTGCGATACTGTAGAAAAAAACGATTGATTGGAGTGTTAGGCGGCCGTAAGGCTTGATATTTCTCAACAATCGTTACGTATTCCTTGCGAATGACAAAGTTGCGGTCTCTTTTTGTCTTTGTATTAGGTAAATTAATAGTAAGTCATCTGAATGTTTCTCAATGTTTTTGACATTAAGTTGTGTTAGTTCATTAGTTCGACATGCTCCGTTTATTCCAATAATAAGAACAACCTGCAATGTAAAGAGTGTTGTAGTAGATAAATGAATAAAATTTATATGAACGCATAATTATGCCTATCAACATTTCCTAAGTATACTATTTAATTGAGATTAATATATGTACTTAAGTAGATACTGAATGTGTTGTGTCTTGTTCTCGGATAATTCTATAAAATATGCCAGCAAAACGTTTTCTGAGAAGTTTTGGCTCCTTTTGCTAGTCGCCACGTGTTGAACATATCGTACTGTTTTAAATACTTCTCGCGTGATTGTTGAGGTAGAAAGCTCATTTGCGCATTATTAACAGTTTCAGTCAATTCTGTTGGCGTCAAACAAACTTCCTCGTCGCTAGAATCACTCATTTTAGTTTTTCACTTGTTTTCAAGTTTCTTTTTTTAATATAAGGTTTAACAATGACGTGAAAAAATGCCGCGTAAAGAACCGCGTACAAAGAAAATTGAAAAAAAGAACACCAAGAAGGTTCCGAGTCTGAGTTTTTAACAAATTAAAAAAAAGTTGTATGATATATTCGGCACCATAGAGGTAACAGTAAATAGGTTTAATGTTTTTTTTTAATTTACAAACTTTGTGCACACGATGTTCTAAATTCAATTTACTTTATCCTCTAGAGAATAAAAACGGCTTTTCCAGTCAGATATTGAAGATTAAAAATACTCTTTCCGAGATGGTGGGATGAAAAAATCATTGACTCGTCAGACGACTTTGTTACAATTTATGAAACCTACATCAAAACAACTTCGGATTGTGTTTATACACTCTATTAATATAGTTTGTCATATTATCTAGAATTAGATACTAATTATTTCTTAAATTATTGTTTTATTTAGTCTCTAGTTCCAATTAAACATACTTTGTATGTTTTTATATGCAATTGTACCCCGACTTAGGCGAATTCGACTTACGCGGATAGCGCTCAGTCCCACCCATCGCGTAAGTCCGAGGTATTACTGTATTTATTTATTTTATGTCCAACAACGAAATAGCTGGTCTCCAAGAAGGTCATTTTGATGCGATTCCAATTTGCGTCGACGGAAGTAGAGTCCGTCCCGAAGGTGGAGAAGCGATTTTGCAGTTCCAATACAACTACAAATATTTATTGGGACATTTTTTTTTTTTTCATTTCTGTGTACATTAATACTGCATTACAATAGGAATATCCCTGTTCCCTAAACTAGGCTAGGCTTGTATCTTAGGAGGCAGTGCTCGGCTATAGGCTATGCTATATGCTATATAGTATGAAGGCTTTGCCAGCATCGTGATGGTGGCCTTAGTTGGTTGAGCAACGGCTTTGAGCAGCACTGCTGCTACGACAGGTCTAGGATCACTATCGATATCGACGCCATGACGGTTGCGGACGTCGAGAAATGAAGAACTTTGTTTGATGCTGATGGCATTGTGGTCGATTTGGTTTTTAGTGACACCATCTGGTGAGTGTCTGGTGTCTTTGTTGTGTTCACCATGAATAAATACAGTGTGAGGTGAGGTCGTAATCCTGCCAGTCCTACTCCTAAAAATCTCCCCATTTTCGTTCCGGATTCCCATGCCTGCCCATATGCCTTTGACAGCTGTCATTATCTGAGTCAACCTTTGCATTCAGATCTCCAATGACGTTGACTATGTCTTGCTTTCCGATGTTCTATTAAGTCATGTTGAGTGCACTATAAGAATCGTCCTTGTCTTCTGATGCCAAATTTGTAGCCACAAACTGCAAGTGTAAAAATAAGTTCAACATTTAAAACCTGTTGTGATAATAAAACGTTCAATAGTTCCGTAACTAGAAGGTTCCCAGGTCCGGATCTGAGAAGTCTCTGGTTGTTGTGTTGTTGTTAAGCTTGTGTTTCTGTTGTGCAGCTTGCCGCAGCAGCTCGGTGTGCGTGTGTGGTCGTTCTCGAGTGGACGTGGCCACCCTGCGGCGACTGGGCGCGCTGCTGGGCTTCTCGCTGGACTCGCTGCACCACGACATGCGCTACCTGCTAGACTCTGGTGAGTACTACCACACTGTCTCCTGTAGCACTTCTGGTACTACCCACTCGTGGGACCTCGCGGGCCCATTGTGGGTTGGTAGATGTCACATGTCTTCGAAGTTTTGTACCACGTCTCGCTGGACTCGCTGCACCACGACATGCGCTACCTGCTAGACTCTGGTGAGTACTACCACACTGTCTCCTGTAGCACTTCTGGTACTACCCACTCGTGGGACCTCGCGGGCCCATTGTGGGTTGGTAGATGTCACATGTCTTCGAAGTTTTGTACCACGTCTCGCTGGACTCGCTGCACCACGACATGCGCTACCTGCTAGACTCTGGTGAGTACTACCACACTGTCTCCTGTAGCACTTCTGGTACTACCCACTCGTGGGACCTCGCGGGCCCATTGTGGGTTGGTAGATGTCACATGTCTTCGAAGTTTTGTACCACGTCTCGCTGGACTCGCTGCACCACGACATGCGCTACCTGCTAGACTCTGGTGAGTACTACCACACTGTCTCCTGTAGCACTTCTGGTACTACCCACTCGTGGGAGCTCGCGGGCCCATTGTGGGTTGGTAGATGTCACATGTCTTCGAAGTTTTGTACCACGTCTCGCTGGACTCGCTGCACCACGACATGCGCTACCTGCTAGACTCTGGTGAGTACTACCACACTGTCTCCTGTAGCACTTCTGGTACTACCCACTCGTGGGACCTCGCGGGCCCATTGTGGGTTGGTAGATGTCACATGTCTTCGAAGTTTTGTACCACGTCTCGCTGGACTCGCTGCACCACGACATGCGCTACCTGCTAGACTCTGGTGAGTACTACCACACTGTCTCCTGTAGCACTTCTGGTACTACCCACTCGTGGGACCTCGCGGGCCCATTGTGGGTTGGTAGATGTCACATGTCTTCGAAGTTTTGTACCACGTCTCGCTGGACTCGCTGCACCACGACATGCGCTACCTGCTAGACTCTGGTGAGTACTACCACACTGTCTCCTGTAGCACTTCTGGTACTACCCACTCGTGGGACCTCGCGGGCCCATTGTGGGTTGGTAGATGTCACATGTCTTCGAAGTTTTGTACCACGTCTCGCTGGACTCGCTGCACCACGACATGCGCTACCTGCTAGACTCTGGTGAGTACTACCACACTGTCTCCTGTAGCACTTCTGGTACTACCCACTCGTGGGACCTCGCGGGCCCATTGTGGGTTGGTAGATGTCACATGTCTTCGAAGTTTTGTACCACGTCTCGCTGGACTCGCTGCACCACGACATGCGCTACCTGCTAGACTCTGGTGAGTACTACCACACTGTCTCCTGTAGCACTTCTGGTACTACCCACTCGTGGGACCTCGCGGGCCCATTGTGGGTTGGTAGATGTCACATGTCTTCGAAGTTTTGCGTAAATACACATATCCAGTAATGTCGAAAAAGGGCTAAAATGAAAATATTTTTCGTTTACCTCATTTACATGTGAAGAGGGAAAGATGATTTTTTCTCGCGTCTACTCATTAGATAGATCTTTGACGATATTTTGACTTCCGTAAGTGCGAAATGTTCAACTTTAAAGTGCATGTTTTATTAATAAGACAGCCGACTCGAAGTCAACAAAATAAGTCATGATCGTTGTCCATATGATGAACTTCGTAAGCAAACTATAACTGCTTTGATAGGTTTGTTAGTTTGTGAGTTAATGTGGCCTTTACCGTTTGGACCCTAGAAAATTGACAATGATATTTATGACAAAGTAAAGTTGTGTAGCCGCCATCATGGATTTTCTGATTTAACTTCTTTGCTTTACATGGATTCACCAATATGATGAGAGGCTACAGATATCTAGCTGCGAGATGTTCGGAAGCTATTCGTCGTGTTTCGGCATGATGTCTGATGAAGCCGTATGGAGGACGGGTCTGACCTAATTCAATAAGGAAAGGGCGGAAGATAACATTTAAGTTTAATCCTGTCAAATTGAGATACTCCATAGATAGTGTTACGAATGGACCTTATGTCGATGGCATAAGGTTCAATATCGCGTGACATGCAGTGTGTCATTTTTAAGCCCTATTTCCCCAGATCTAAACATTTTCTAGGTACAATAATAAAACGCATTGCTAGACTTAGGACGGCCTATCGAATGGTACAGGTCTCAACAGTTTTGTCAACAAAGTGTCGACATCGAAATTTCTAGAAACCCGTTTCCGGGAATTACCGTAGGTACTTCCGAGTGATCTCGAAGTTATGTGCTATTATTATTACGTCTAGAGGAATCTGGAATGTTCGATCAGCTGGTCTATATATGTATAGCGCCGCGACGCCGGCGCAGGGTCAGTCTACACTCGACTAGCGATACGAAAACAGCGACAGTTAAGAAGCGATCTTTGAGAATACCTACTGCGACAACTGTAACGAGAAGTGTGAGTACTACGTGAAGTAACATCTGTAGCGTTATTATGTGTTTACAACACGGACTTCGTGGACATAAGGGAAGACTTCGGTGCAACGTCAGCGACATTCTACTTGTCATTGCCTACAATCATCTGTACCTTCGTTGCCAATAAACTTCGTAACCCTTAACCGGCGTTTTAGTACCCCTAGCCCGTAACAATAGTTTAGACGCGATTATAAACATGGCGACTTAAAATATCCCAGTTTACGTCAGGAGCGCACTAATTTGACAGGTCTAAACTGACATTTTATCTTCTGTCATTTTCTGATGATATGAATATAAAGAAAAATATGCACTTAACTTAAGGGAGTTGGCGCCATTGTGTACTTATTTTTTTTTTCCCTAATAAATTATTAAAATTATTATTATACTAGGTTCAACGTTCAAAAAGTGTTGGTTCTCAGCCTTAGAATACTGAAGTTTGGATGTGTTTCCAGGTGAGATGGCCGACGCCCGGCTGGTGTTCCGGCTGGAGGGTGGGTGTGGTCTGGCGTACGGGTTCCGCACGGCGCTGGAGCTGCCCTGTCACCGGCTGGTGCTGGCCGCACGGTCGAGGTTCTTCAGGTCAGAGGAACACCTACAGGCGGTAGACCTGCCATATCGTATTTCAGTCTTAGTTTGTGTGTAATGCTCCTCCTTGGGAGGTACAAATTCACTTTTGTTATATGCTCTTAACCCTGACGGAGTAAACAATGCTGAACTGAGGCCCTTTTGGCATTATAATCTAATAGCTTTCCGCCCGCGGCTTCGGTAGCGTGGAATTTGGTTAAATCGCGCTTTTTAGATATCCCTCAGGAATATAATTTTTTTGTAGCCTATATCCATTCTCATGGTCTAAAAATTGTCTGTGCCAAATTTCATCAAAATCAGTTGAGAGGTTTAAGCGGGAAAGCGTAACAGACAGACAGAGTTACTTTCGCATTTATAAGTATGGATTTTTTATAACAGTTACGATTCGATCAGGTTAAGCTATTGCTAAGAATGCTGAAAGTTTAATATTGCGTGACATGTCTTACGTAACTTATAAGCCCTATATCTTCAGACCTAGGCATTGTAGAGGTGCGATATTGACAACGAAAGGTCGACATCAAAATTATTAGAAACTCGTCTCCTGTGAAGTACCTGTAACTATCTACTGGATTGTAGACATGAATGTACTGGAAATCTAGCGTTATTATTATTACTTCGAGATAGATCTTGAACATTCTGTCAGCTTGCATATACAGAGTGGTGCTGACAATACGACAATAAATGAAAACATAGACTATGCTGGTTCATCTATACTAATATATAAAGCTGAAGAGTTTGTTTGTTTGTTTGTATGTTTGTTTGTTTGTTTGTTCGCGCTAATCTCGGGAACTACTGGTCCGCTTTGAAAAATTCTTTTTGCGTTGGATAGTCCATTAATCCAGGAAGGCTTTAGGCTATATAACATCACGCTGCGACCAATGGCAGCGGAGAATAACTAACTCGACGCGAACGAAGTCGCTGGCGGCATCTAGTAGGAAATAATCCTAAACCATAGAAAAAAACCTAGCACCAAAAATAAAAAAAAATAAAGTGTGAAATAAACTAAATCGCATAAAATTGCAAACGGAATAGAACATCCTTTAAAATATTGGTTCAATGACCTCCGATCGGCGATTGCGCGATCGTGTATCGAATTGCTTTTTTCGCGCAATTATTATTAAAGTTTGGTACCGCAGGATGCGGCGGTCTTGAACCTCTAAGCGCTTTCTTATCAACATGTACATTATGTAGAAAATGTGAAAAATGAAAAATGATTTCCTGTGGGTAAGCTAATGAATATATTTATATAATTTGTTTATGGGTAGACTGAGAATGTGTTGAGGTACACGATGTTTAATTTATTGTCGTATTGTCAGCACCACTTTGTATAAAGCGGCGTGAATGAGCGCGGCAGTCAGTCTGCATTTGACTATCTCCGCGAAACAAGTGAAAAATACGAAGGAATAATCGAGAACATCTACAGCGACAATTGCAACGAGCCATTACTAATTTTTTATTACATGGTATAAAATAATGCTATTTAATTGTAACTAGTTAAGATAGGAATCTGACCCAATATAGTTGGCAAAAGGAAGCCAGATGATGATGGTGTTGTTCTGCTAACGCTCTCCCGGTCCACAGAAGCGTGATGTCCCGTCGCGGGTCCCCCGGGGGTGCGGGTGGTGGTGGTGGGGGCGCGGGTGTCGCGGCGGGCGCGTGGTGTGTGGACGAGAAGGTGCTCCCGAGGAGGTTCGCACGAGCCCTACTACATGCTGCCTACACCGACGTGGTGAGTCTCACTCTTTGTCTACAGCAGCTTGGTGACTACTGACCACGACATTACTTTTGCCATCGAAGCCCTCGAAAACCTTCCTCTTTTATACCGCGTACATCGAGGGACTGGAATAATTTGCCAGCGGCGGTGTTTCCGTCGGACTACAATAGTCTTCAAGGCTAGAGTGAATAAGCTCTTAATAAACTAGTGCGCTTTACCATCAACGATTGCGTCACTGCTTACCATCAGGCGGGATTGCAGTCAAGCACTAGTTTATAATTTATATAAAAAAATGTAACTACACTCAGTCTGTCATCGTATGTTTTTATATCAACTTCAGTAGCTATTAATATCATCACAATATACAACATTATTCATTGTTTTCATTCAAACACGTGTCCAGTATTTTTTGTAAAGAATCTTATTTATGTACAAAATTTCAAAAAGGTATCACGAAAATCCACAAAGTTATGAGCTTGTTATCCTACTTGGTTGTCCTAACAAAAATATGGTCAACACTCTGCTCGGGCGCGCAGTGCGTTGAGCTCTGGCGTCAGCTGTTGCGCGGCCATGCATCTGCCGTAAGCTGTGTGGCGCGCTCGGTAACCACACTGCAACAATTTCTAAATACAGTATGTTAAATAACAGAGGGCGTTCCCTTAAACTCGTTAATATATATCATTAATAGATTAAAATAAAAATATCAGCATAGAAAAATAAGCATAAAAAAATCCGAATAAAAAAAAAAATCTAATTGTAAATAAATTTGAAACCTCCTGTTTTAAATCAAAATAGTAGTCGTCATGTATAAATAAATTGCGACGTTGCCGTCTTTCATGTTCGCGTGTACAGTGTGTTTCTTTTACATGTCAATTTAAAATTTTTATTGAATATTTTCTTATTAGAAAAAGTTTTAAAACATTTTGTTTTCGAATGGAAATATTTTTTTTAGCATGTATGTATGCTATACTATTTCGGGTTAACGGGAACGCCCTCTGTTAGTTAACATACTGTATATTTGCGAAAAAATAGGACATGCTATAAATATATTCGAATCGATTCAGTTGCTTATTCTGAACAAACTGTATTCAGGTATCGTATAACATAAAAATAACGTTGTATAGCAGTTGATCGTGACGTGGTACGACAGCGGCTGCCACGGCATTCTCTCTGTCTTCAGAAGACAGCCGCCATCCAACCGATGATGCAACACGCTGCTAGAGTGACTCTCACCAGCCAACTTGCTCGACGCGACAGTTCGTTTAGCCACTTGAAGCGGTACCTACAACCGCCACAAATAAACAACGCGTCATATTGACGTCACACGAATTCTACATCTCGCAAGCAAAGTTTACCGTGCAACTAGCATCCCAAAATCAACTATTGAGCAAATGCCCGCCAGACATAACACCTGCCTGGTCGGAGAATCCTCCCTTTTATATGGAGGATCAGTGAACTTTTGAACTTTACTCCCTGTTTCTCAGCCTCTGAACCACCTCACCCAGCTCCAGCACTAGGAAGTGGGAAAGAACGGGCGAGCCGGGGGACTGTCTTCTGTATTTCTGACCATCAAAAAGAGCTGATTCTTAACCGAATTAGATAGTAAAGCTTTAGTAAACCGTAAACACATGACCAAATCAAATATGAAATTTTACATAATCATCATAGTAACAATAGTAATGGATTTTGAAAAGTGACCATACCGTTTTTGACGGCGTTGTTATGAGCGAATAGCGTTACGAACGCGTGTCGCGTGATCTGCCCCCCTTCGCCCGCGCACGTATTGCCTACCGCAATTATAAATAATTATTTATAGTTTTAGGTTTTTTTTTTAACTTTAGCTCGGCTTTGGAAGCAATAGTAGAATCAGTTATCGTTACCTAAAAATGCCTTCACGGATCGGACAGGGTTTTCTTTACATATTGTATAGTTTTACAAAATGATACATCATTGTTTGTTCCACAGGTGGACTTGAGTCTGATCGGTCGCAACTCGACATCGCCTTCCTCTACCACCAGTTCCAGTAGTGGGTCCAATGTAAGTGCTATTAGTATGCTTTTATACTCATCACTAGCGACCCGCCCCGGCTTCGCACGAGTGCAATGCTGATATCTAAATACATAACAGAAAAACTGTGAACGTTGTATAAAAAACCGCTGTGAACGCCGCACTGTGTACCGCCGCAAACGCGACACCCCGCAATTTTTAAATCGGTAATATCTTCGAAAATATTCATTTAAATCATATGCTGTAAAGGGCGATGTAGATCTATATTAAATGAACAATGTATTTAAGGCATTAAATGGGATAAGAATTGATGCTGTATTGGTTAAAATCGCTTCGAAAGTATGCTGGTATTTGTCGTAAAAAGTAAATGACAAAAAAGAAAATTGTGGGATATCCATAAGAGATAGAAATATATCGTCGCGGACTTATCAGTAGACTTTGTCGAATGTGTTCTAAAGATTTAATCATACAAAGGGACATAGGGAAAGAGAAAGTGACTTTGTTTTATACTGTCTAGTGATATTTAATATTGTATTGTTCAGGCGTGGTCGGGGGTGACTCGCAGCGGCTCTCGTCCCGTCACCGCCGCCATGTTGGACGACGCCTTCCAGCTGTACGAGATAGCCAGGTACCTGTACCACACACGCATATACATTACATATTATACATATACATTATACAAAAGGTTTTTTTTTTTTGATATACTGCTTTGGAAGAGCGGAGTCTCCTAACACAGGCCCTGACGCCGCCTCTCTTGTTCACAAACTAAACTATATTCTCGCCAAGCTCCATAAAGAATAGAGGTAAACAAACCAATTTAGGGTTATCACAACACACGTTTTACAAATCTCCTGCTATTTACATGATCATCGGCTTTTACATGCTAACTATTTATTAGCAATTCTTATTGCAGCATATTTCAATATAATCACTAAAATAACATGCATAATAACTTGGTATTTCGAAAAACCATTAAAAAGTCGACATTGATTTTACGTGATAGCCCTACAAAAAAAGAAAGATGGATGAAGTCCAGGTATTAAACACATTTTGTGGAATTCAACCAATGAATAAAGTTGAGGCATTTGTCACTACAATTTTGTGTATTTTAAAACTACATACTTACTACTAATTTTAAATTAACTGCACATGTATTGTAATACTTTCAAGTATGAACTAGGTGTAATATATATGTATCAAAAATTTAACCTATTAGGAAATTAGCTTACATATGTGTCATATTTCATTCAAATCGGTAAAGCGTTCTATGCAAATCATAACTATCTAAACAAATAAACTACATATACAACTACTACTACTATACATTGGTAGGAAGTAAAATTATTACTTTTATGAAAATGATCTATTTATAAAAGGTTGTGAACATCTGCCTTTTAGGCGTAAACTACTCGTTCCCTAGCAACGGTTTGTTTACCTCAATAATTAATATTTTCCTACGACCATTTGATAATTTGCTTAATACACAAGTAAAATACATAAGTCATATAATCTCAATAGTACTCATTCCTGCCAAGTCGTGTTGTCATTGTAATGACCATTTCCACACGGGTAAACCGTATTACAATGAAACTTTTTAATTTTTTTTATGGCTATGGCATTAAAAATAAACATGATTAAGCCAAAAAGCGCGCGTATTTGCGTCATGGCTAAACATCGCATGTTATTAGGCTGTATAGAATGGCCTTTGCCTTTCATTTGTGGGATTATAACAAATCGCGCCATTGTTAACTTTTATTTGCATTTATAAATAAAATTGTTTTGAAAATGAGTGATATCAGTGATAATAGCAAAATGGACAATATCATAATGCCTCCTGAATTAGAGAAATAACTATGGAGATCATAAAAGAATTGCTACCACATAAATCAAGGAAAAAATATGAAAAGTGTTACCAATTCTTTCAGGGTGGTATAATAGTACATTACGATATTAGTGCGTAATGATAGTTATAACATGCGAGGCGGAATTTCAGCCCGAGCCGAAGGCGAGGGTGTAATTGAGCCGAGCATGTTATAACCAATACGCACGTATATCGTACGACATTTTTAACACACTTGCGAGGAAACAGAAAAAAGATATTCAGAATACAAGTACAAAGAAAAGAAAATTTGAGAAAAATGGCGCGAGGTTTATTTTCTGCCGTAGCTGCGTGAAAATGTTGGCAAAGATGCTAGAGCATGCAGTCAAGTTTTTAAATTACCGAATAAACTTTTTTTTTTTACAAATACTCATTTAAATACAAACAAATACAAATTTGTTTATTTCAAATAGGACATTGCAGTTATTTTAAATAAACTCAATCTGTGAATGCTCACTGTTGCTTTCCCGCCACTAATATTATTATTTGGCATTTCAAATATGGAACAGCGCGCTGCTCACTGGCTAGAGCCACGCGGCGGCGATCAGTTTCATAATTATTTGAAATGACAAATAATGCTGTTATGGAATTTGTATGGACTATAACTTAACTATTTGCTTTGATAACACACGCGTTTGTTATGGCCCGCTTTACATATTTATAACCGGTGGGATTACATCAGCTTTACGAGCAAGGGTGTTAAAAACAGTTTTATCTACTCTCATCTCAAAAAATTAAAAATATAAAACCAAAGAGGAGTTTATATTGACGTACTTTACCAATAGTATATCGAAAGGAAATTAAAAAATTAAATTGTAACATTATTTCTCTAACAAAATAATGTTATAATAATTTTTTTTTTCATTACGGTACAAACCATAGACAACCATTGATATAATATTAAACTAAGGTAGATAAGTCACTAGCGCATTGAACTTGAAGCGTACAAAATATCATATCTGTTTAATATTATATCAATGTACACAGTACTATTTCATTTTTTATCTGTGGCTGCGCGCGCTTTGCCGCATGCGCTGTGATGCACGGTGCAGAAGTGTTAACATTTTGTATATTACAATTATGAAACGGAATAAATAGAATTGTGTTGCGTTGGCGTTAGACGCACTGAGATTAGATAAAGTAGTGTATAAAACTGTACGTAATTAGGTATTATGTAGCAGTATCATAAACTACTATTGTATGCCACTGCCGCAGACAGCTATTGTAATACTCGTGCTGATCTGTTGTGTATCACAAACTATCACTCATATTATAATAGTTATCATTACTTGACAATGGCATAAATAACTAATGTATGTCTTGTATTTGTTTGTTTTCTTGTGACATGGTGGACACCATGTCACAAGAAAACAACTCATCTTCACTCACCTTCCATACAAACTTCACTTGTTTATGCGGAACCCGAAACACGTGTCCAGTATTTTTAAGTAAAGAATCTATGTACAAAATTTTAAAAAGATATGATTTTGAAACCACAAAGTTATAAGCATGCTATTCTACTTGGTTGTTGCAACAAAACTTTTCTACGCTCCGCTCGGTGCGTTGCGCTGTGGCTGTTGCACGCCAAGTACCTACTATGATCTATCGTAAACTGTGTTGCGCGTTCGGTGACCACACTGCAACATTTACTAAATATATTTGGGAAAAAATATAACATGGTGTAAAAGTGTAAAAATGATTGGAATCGATTTAGTTACTTATTCTGAACAAAGTATTCAGATTAACAAAAAATAACGTGTACAATATGTAAAGCAAACCCCGTCCGACCTATAAGGATAATAAAGGTTAGGTAAACACATTTTTGACGGTATTATTATGAGCCAATAGCGATGTGACGGCGTGCCGTTTGCACTGCCCCCTTTGCCTACCGCACATGTATTAAGTTACTTCGTTTTGAGAAATAATATTTATTTTTTTAGAGAGATTTGATTTTTAAGTTTAGACCGGCTTTGTATTCATTAGTAGAATCCGTTATTGATATCTAACAGTACCTTCACGGGTCGGACAGGGTTTTCTCTTAACTCTGCTTACGCGATGTGGGATTTTGCGTAACGTCAGTGTGATGCGTAATTGACTTGTGGATAATCGAATCTGCTTTAATATCCTGCCCCCTCCCCCAGGTTCCTGGAGATGCCGATAGTGGTGCAGGGTTGTGAGGACGCCATCGTGGAGGCGTTGTGTCCCGACAGTCTGCCGCACGTACTGCGGTGGTCCGCTCAGGCACACGCCTCGCAGTGGGTGCAGAGGTAACACAACTATATGTACACGTGGCTTTGGCATGTATTATAAAGTGCAAAAGATTTGAAAATAGAAAAAAAAAGTACAGTATATCATGAATTTAGAATGTTACCCTCAATTACCGATGCAACTGTGTCGTGTGAAAAACAAAACGTATTATGAGCTAAGCTAATGACGCGTAGTCTAGCTTGATCTACGCCGTAGCGTGATATGAGTTATCGCGTAGCCTACTGTAAGCTACGCCGTAGCATAGTTGTAGTTACAGCGTAGTATAGGGGAAGCTACGCCGTAGCGGGAAACGAATTAAGTCGCAGCGCAGTATGAGCTAAGCTAATGACGCGTAGTCTAGCTTGATCTACGCCGTAGCGTGATATGAGTTATCGCGTAGCCTACTGTAAGCTACGCCGTAGCATAGTTGTAGTTACAGCGTAGTATAGGGGAAGCTACGCCGTAGCGGGATACGAATTAAGTCGCAGCGCAGTATGAGCTAAGCTAATGACGCGTAGTCTAGCTTGATCTACGCCGTAGCGTGATATGAGTTATCGCGTAGCCTACTGTAAGCTACGCCGTAGCATAGTTGTAGTTACAGCGTAGTATAGGGGAAGCTACGCCGTAGCGAGATACGAATTAAGTCGCAGCGTAGTATGAGCTAAGCTAATGACGCGTAGTCTAGCTTGATCTACGCCGTAGCGTGATATGAGTTATCGCGTAGCCTACTGTAAGCTACGCCGTAGCATAGTTGTAGTTACAGCGTAGTATAGGGGAAGCTACGCCGTAGCGGGATACGAATTAAGTCGCAGCGCAGTATGAGCTAAGCTAATGACGCGTAGTCTAGCTTGATCTATGCCGTAGCGTGATATGAGTTATCGCGTAGCCTACTGTAAGCTACGCCGTAGCATAGTTGTAGTTACAGCGTAGTATAGGGGAAGCTACGCCGTAGCGAGATACGAATTAAGTCGCAGCGTAGTATGAGCTAAGCTAATGACGCGTAGTCTAGCTTGATCTACGCCGTAGCGTGATATGAGTTATCGCGTAGCCTACTGTAAGCTACGCCGTAGCATAGTTGTAGTTACAGCGTAGTATAGAGGAAGCTACGCGGTAGCGAGATACGAATTAAGTCGCAGCGTAGTACGAGCTAAGCTAAAGACCAGTATAACTGACATAGCGTAACTTTACCTACGCTGTAGCATGGTATGAGTACCCACGTAGCTTATTGTACCGCGCCGTAGCATAGTAGGAGTTACAGCGTAGCATAGGGGAAGAATACTACGCGGTAGCGAGATGCGAGTAAGTCGCAGGGTAGTCTGAGTTACGGCGTAGCACAGTGATCTACGGGCGTAGTAAAATGTTGTAACCCCTCCCGCTCTCCGCAGACAGGCGATGCGCTACCTCCGCGACGAGTTCCCGAGCATCATGTCGTCGTCCAGCTGCGGCCGGATCCCTGCCCACGCCCTGGCGGAGGCGCTGGCGTCGCCCTTCTTGCAGGCCAGCGAGCCGCAGGCCCTGAGGGCCCTGCTCCGGTGGGCCGCCGCCGCGAGGGCCGACCTGCCGCAGCGAGGTCTGTATACCTTGTGGTTGTATACCTTCCTGCAGGCCCTGTGTTCTGTAGATCTCAATGTGTTGAGTGTCCCCAGACTCCAGCCTGGTGTGGTCCCGTGCCCAGTCAGTGGGTCGGCGCGGCTGTCGTCGTCGCGAGGCGGGTGACGCGGCACTACGCGATACGTTAGCTCCGCTCGCTCCGCTCCTCCGACTGGAGCACATGCCGCCCGACCACGAACTGCTCACGCAGGTCAGTTCACCAGCATCGGGCTTCATTCTATACATTTTATTATTTTTCTATAAGTTTTGTAACTAGATGAGTTTGGCGTTTCTTATTTGACAACACTGAGAAGAAAAGTCTAAAGACACTCAAAGGTCACAACTCTTTTATAGTCCAAAATTAATCGTGGTCAGATAATATAAAGACCATAGTCTCCAATGATCAATGTTGACACGATTATAGCCGTGGTTGAGCGATCGGCCGCTGCGCCGCGTGTCGCAGGTTCTAATATCTTGTAGCGGTGCCTACAACGCTACATGCGAACAACGCGTCATACTAACGTAATGCGAATCCTGCATCTCGCAAGCAGAGTTTTCTGTGCAACTAGCACGCATACAAGTTCACGACATCAACCGGAAGGCAAAGTGGCACTCCAGACAACCAGTCTGGTCGAAAGATCCTCCCTTTGCTATGGAGGATGAGTTAACTTTACGCGCTACTCCTCATACCTCCACACTGGTGACCCCAACGTAATCCCTAATACCTACAAGTAGTTGTTCACGATACAGGAGGAATTCCTAGTATGTGGCAAAGCTATAAAAAAAATTGATGTCTGAGATGGTCTTTTGAGGAAAAAACCACACAGGGAAACAAAAATCATGCAACTCAACTCAAAACTTAGAGAGTTAAACGATTGCATGGACCACATAAATTACTCAAACTGCCAAAAACTAACATAACAGAACAAAAAAAAAAAAAAAAAAATGAAACAATCTACAATAATCTTCGCATTCACGATAAATTTTAAAAAATACTTTACGAAGCGAGTCCTACAAGTATATGGCAAGGTTTTTGATTGTTGCCCACTCTTTGGTATAAGTTTATGACAGTAGTGAAGCTCATGATCCACTGCTGGCTGCTTAGTGGCTTGAATTAAATGAATAAATAAATAAAATAAGTATTTATAGAATTCCACACACAAAAACTCTTTCCACTCTTAGATTCTGGTTCACAGCTGTCTCTACACACACATTTTGCCCAAGGTTCAGACACATTGGCCCCGATACAAAATAAAATGTTAGCTTAGACTTGTGAAATTAGTCCGCGCCTGACGTAAATTGATGTATTTTTGGTCGCCATCTTTATAATTAAGCTAAAATGTTATCTTCTATCCTTTTCTTAACGAAATGGAAAGAAAAAGATGCACTTAACTTAAAGTTAGTTAAGTTTCACTTTTGTCTAAAGCTTTTAAGTGTGATTTCCTTTAGCCTTGTTCCAACTATATTGGGGTGTCAGTCTGACCCGATAAGATTGATTGATTTTTGACGTGACAACGTCTTTCAATTCAAAGGCGCCTCGCTGCACGCACGAAAAAATATGACTAATGCGGCGTTACCTCGCTCTGGGGCGTTCCATTTAAGGCTTGAAGTGCAAGCGAGAGCGCGGAACAAGCGACAAAGAGGCACAATCGGCCTCCGCGTTCGGCAGCGTTCGGCATCTTTCTCTCTCCTACTTGAGTGAGCGATGGGTCCGCGTGGACAGCCGCATACAATAATACATTTACATGTTCTCATCAAGTATGAAGTGCAGTGAAAAGTGAATGTGGTGTCAATTGTTTATAGCAACGATAATTGCGGCGATAAAGGTTTGAAAAATACAACCATTCCACCAATATTTTCTTATGACGTTGTCGCGTTCAACTATCGTCAGTGAACTGACTTTACAGACAACCGATTTTTGACCGTTTTTGGTCATGGCGACTACTATAACACCTGGTTAGGTCGTCGGTCATGTGCGCGAAGGTGGCTTATATAGACAATCTTCGCTGAGAATGCTAACCCCTCAAATGTTAGGCCCCTATTGCGCAACTCCGCGGGTATGTCATAGTGCGCCCGGCCGAAATCGTGCAATTTCTCCGCGTTCACTAAAACTACGATAGCTCTGAAATTAAAGAGCGCAGCTCGACACAGCCTATGTCACTGAAATCGTTATGAAATAAGCTATCTGATTTTCTATAGTTTGTACAGTTTTATCGTGGAATCTATTGTCGATTCGAAATTGAAAATAGGGTTAGCTACTTTTTCCCAGTTTTTGGTACAAAAGTCGTCATTTTAATAAAATAAATGCATTTTTTTCCAAAGTTATTGTTTTATTTACATAATAACACATTATCGTACAATAATCAATTAAAATAACATACATTTCTATACATATTTTGCATCTACAAGCTAAACAAAAACACAGGTCAGGTAGTCAACCCGTAAACCGAACAAAAAAAAAGGGTATGTTTACACATCTATTCTGGGAACTCTGTAAGCCAAGTGACTGTTTATTATAATTTATTACATAGCTTGGTACACAATCTTATCGCAGACAAAGTGCTAGCTGTCAGAATTGTTTAACTTACGAACTATGAGTCTCAATGCAAACACTTGAAAAAAAGGTCTAAAAAAGACCCTTTAATACTTTTGATCACAGATCAAGTACTATTGCATTTATTTAAATTCTGTTTTTACAATCAACATGGGGACAATATTTACTAATGGAAAAACACAACACAAGGGCATGTTGCTTAGTAAAAACATTAACAAAATCAACATCAATCACCAGTAATTTCAGTACAAAAATTCCAAAGACACAGTACAGATACAACCAGTAGGTCACATCTGAACAACAGAATAAAAAAAATATGAAAATGAAGCAATTTTCAGACAGGTTTCGGATTATTTTTTTTAATATGAAAATATAGTTTATTAAACAACATTAAAAAAATGTAAAAAAAAAAAAAATGTTCTACGCACATCACATTATTAGAAGAACATCCTACAATTCGCCAATGAAACGAACAAAGGTCCCGTACAAAAATATATACAATATATAGATAGATACAAAGAAATAAATATAGTTATAAATAAATAAATTATTGATGAAGGATATGGAAACAGCGGTTCATGCACACAGGCTTGTTGCAACCAACACAGTATGTATGCACCAGTTTACGGCAACTCACGTTGGTGCACTTCCGCCGCAGGCGTTGGTGTTTTGACTGAGCTCCAAATGGATACTCAGCCAAGTAGTGGGAGAAGATGTCGTAGATTACCGTACCCTGGTGCATACTCGGTGTGGTTGCAGACTGCAAAGTGGGAATATATGGGGTATGTTTAGAAAGAAGGGCTTTTACTAGACAGATACGGAAATTTCGATGACTTAAAGAAGTAGAACGAGTAGAAGAAGTAGAAGGAGCAGAAGTAGATGAAACTGAACGACAGTGTATAATAAAAGAATTCAGAACGGAGACGTTTAATAGTCTCCGGAACAGTTTTTTGTACCAGACCCTTGTTCGTTTCCGCTCGATAGGGTACATGGCCAACATCTGATCTTTTTTGTCCACCCCACCCATCATGATATTGTAATCATTTATCAAGATGGGTTTGGTGGATAAATTCCGAGCTTGAGAGACGCTGTTGCCATGGTATGTCGAGATCATAGCGACCCTATTGTTGTCCCTCCATACCATGATATCAACGTCTCCCGAGGTGAGACCAGTGATCTGATTTTTGACCATGTTCCCCTTGGTCAGACTGTGCAGGGCCTCCGGAACAAACTTACGATTGGTCCGCAGGGTTCCTACGCAGTCAAAGCCCAACACCTTCAGGCGTCGAGCAAGGCATGGCGAATTGTAAAAATTATCCATCCACAATGTGTGACCCTTGCCCTCAAGACCTTTTGTAAGCTTTAGGACAATTGCCGGCGTGGATGCTTTCATTGGGTCTTCAAACTGCTGCGATGGACACCTTTGAGACTTACCGATAGCGTGAACCTCAAACCGCCATAGGTAGCCAGTTTGAGATTCACAAATCTCGTAAGTCTTGATGCCCATCCTAGCAGCTTTATTGGGAATCAATTGGCTGATGTCCAACCAACTCAACAACAGTGGAAAGACTGCAGAAGACTTTCGTCCAAGGCAATATTTTGCCCCAGACGATAGAGTGATTGAAATCTGTTGTTCAGATGTGACAATAATGGCTGCACCTTAAAAAGTTTTGCCTCGGAGCCTCCCAGATTTTGCTCACACATGTCATGGTTGTTTACGAAATGTAAACACTTGGACAGCAACATAAAACGATGACCAGACATGTGTGCGCTAAATCCGGGTGTACAGAATACGTCAGGAGATGAATTCCAGTATTCGTCGATGCGTGACTTAACCACAACCCCCATCGCAATAACCACACCGAAGTAGACGTAAAGCTCGTCAGCAGACGTATTACGCCACATTCGTATGCGGCTATTGGGAAGGAGGGTGCCCTCATCGACCATACGGGATTTCAACTGCTGAGCGTATCTATTGGTCTCCGTGGCAATGTACTCCATAAATTGCCGATCCCATATGCTAACGAAAATCTCATATGGGTCGACACATGGAGCTGTCGGACCTACATCATTGTGCGAAAACATTTCCCGTCTCGATTCAGGTGGAATCGGAACATTCGGAAACGGTTTCCAATCAAATTCATACAAACCCCAAGGCTGGTCCGTCGCGGTTGGGGGAACGATATTGACATCCATGGAGCTGGTTGCAGGCTGGAGGAGTTCGGCTGCAGGCTGGAGGAGTTCGGCTGCAGGCTGGTCGTCGGCATCATCAATGTCCAAGGGCGTCTCCCAAAAGGTCCTCTGCACCCTTGGAATGAGTGACGGAAATACTTCATCTTCGTCGCTCGCATCAGAGTCTGGTTCGCTTCCTGTGTAACAATAGGCAGGTAAAACATCTGGTGGGAACTGGAAGTTTGCCCCTAACCCTCTCCCGAGCTAAAATCAACAGTACTTACCATAAAAGAGCTGATCATATATTTCGTCATCTCGCAGACTCTGGCGAGGACGAAGCATTGATGATGCCGATTCACACTCCAAAAACCTGAAAAAATGTTGCATGTGAGGCATGGTGTTTAAAATAAATACAAATAAAAAAAGGTTAATTTAAAAGTCTAAGATACTTACAACGCCGGCGAAGGTATCGAAGAAACCTCCTCCATCTGGCATGGTGGTGTACTGGGTAGAGGGACTTCCTCTACCCTAACCTCAGCCATTTGAGGTGGTGGTGGGCTGGATGGAGGGACCTCCTCCGACACAACCTGAGCCGCCATCGGGTCGATTGGTGCAGGAGCCGCTCTGAAAACAGCAATTATTTAAAATTATTCTTGCTAATGGTAAATAATCAAGATACAATTTAGGACTACATACGGTGGCCACCGGCGCTTCCTGTTAGGGTGCAAAGCAACCTCTAGAGGCCGACCCACCGGCAGCTCCTCAATATTGTACCTAATTAATCTGAAAAACAAAATTCAATTTTAATACTAACAAAAATAGGAATACAAATTTAATTTACTAAAAAAAGGCTTTACTCTTCGATGGTGCTTGGCCCAGGTCTGTCGGAGCCTGCCACGGCTCGGCCGCGTCCTCCCCGCCCCCCTCTACCACGTCCTCCTCGCCCACGTCCTCCTCTCCCACGTCCCGTGCCTACCGCCCTCGAGCCACCACGCACACGCACTTGACGGGGCTCGTTATTCTCTTGCATGCTTGAACAATAAAATATAACACTGTCTAAAAGCAAAAGCAGTTTAAAAGTAACGATGACATGCAAAACCAACTCACCAAACAAATAAAAAAAATATCAATAAACCACCAACCATCAACGATCGCATCACTGCTGATTGCGGCCAAGCGCTGTTTATAAATTATAAATAATAAAAAAAAAAAAAAAATTAAACCTCTTTTTTTTCAAGTCGGTCATAACATTGCTCTACTGAACATATCCTGAACTGTGTACGAAACACAAAAAAATGGCGGCTTGGGTGTCATTAAACGTCAAATGTCCTGTCTGATAAGAAGACTCCAAGAGACGATTATTCGATTACGGTTTTTAATTTCAATATTTACACATTATTTTTTTTAATTTAACTAATAAAATGCCTAATACATACGTAGCAACGTATCTAAATCATGTTTCTAACAACATTTTGTCGTCTCTAGTGTATTTTCTACTCACAACAAGTAGAAATGTGCCGGCATGGCGCGCGAATTTCGATACAATGTTTGGTGAAATAACAAATTCTGTCCCAAATTTTAAACAAATACACAATGCAGCAATTAAAAACTGTTTAGTACTTACTTGTTCACCGTAAATTCAGCACTTCACTGTAATTAACTTTTACGAACACACTGTCCGACACTCAATTTACCAGTGAAATAAAACCGCCGCACCCGTTGACATAAGCGTTTTTTTTTTTTTTTTAAATTCGATAACAAACATTGTTGAATGTTTAGCATGTGATGTTTTATACCTTTCTTATTCTTTCACCTATAGTCTGTGTAAGTTAGAGTAAGAAAGGTATACTCTAGACAGGCAATATTTGTCATTTACGACAATACAATCCACGACAACTCCAGGAGTTGAGTAACGGACGCGAGAGTTTTGACAGAACGCTCTTAGAGTTGAGTTAGCTACATACAGAAGTTGTTGAAGTGAATATTATTTCATCTTAGAATTATTATTTCATCCCAGTGTGAATGTGGCGTCTCTGATGAGATCCTGCTCCATTTGCTGGTGTTCTAGGTGTTCGTTTATCTGGACTTTTGATAGCTTGATGAACGCCAGTGTTGCTGTGGCCACCTCCTGGGCGCAAACAATATACAACATCGAAGAACCAGTATAATTTACCAAAAGTTGTGTGTAGCGGTACCTACAAACGCCACAAATAAACAACGCGTTATACTGATGTCACACGAATTCTACATCTCGCAAGCAGAGTTTATCTTGCAATTAGCATACTGTTACAGATGCATCTTATGTCGATGACATAAGGTTCAATATTGCGTGACATGCAGAACGTAACTTTTAAACCCTATATCTCCAGATCTAGGCATTGTAGAGGTACAATATAAAACGCATTGGTAGATCTAGAATGGTCTAACGGATGGTACAAGTTTCATCAATATTTTCAATGAAGTGTCGACATCGAAATTTCTAGAAACTGGTATCTGGTGAAGTAGCTGTAGGTACCTACCGAACGTACTCGAAACTATGCGCTATTATTATTACGTCTAGACAAATCTGGAATGTTCGATCAGCCGACCTATATAAAGCGTCGTGACGCCAGCAGTCAGTCAGTCACAACATTCGTCTGGTCGGAGGAGGCCTTTTCTATGGAGGATGAGTGAACTTTACCCTCTGTTTCTGATACCTTCACATGTGTATAAAAGATCGCATCATAGCAATAAGACAGCCCACTGTGTCACCTTGTGTAAAAACTTGAATCTGTGTAAATGTGTAATTTTTATTATGAACATATTAAAGAGTATTCTAGTCTATTTACAATCAACAAAAAGACAAGAAGTAACTGCCAATCTGACATTGCTACAGCCTAGTTATTATACCTATTGGAAAGATTGATTGTCAGACTTTGGCGCTTTAGACGATCCATAACGACTTTCGAAAGGTATACGAAAGACAGCCGGGATTGAGGGCTGATCGTGGTTTGTGTGGTGTTACAGCATGAGTTGTGGTATTGTCGCAGGTGGTGCGGCGCGGTCTGGTGGGGGGCGCCGGGGGGGAGGGGGCGGGCGCGGCGCCGGCCTGGCTGGGGCGCGGCTCCTACCGCCCGCCAAGGTGCTTCCTGCCATACCTCGACGAGATCAAGGTAAGGAGACACACTCTGGTGGGGGGAGGGGGTAGGCGCGGCGCCGGCCTGGCTGTGGCGCGGCTCCTACCGCCCGCCGAGGGGCTTCCTGCCATACCTCGATGAGATCAAGGTAAGGAGACACACTCTAGAGGGGGGGAGGGGGCGGGCGCGGCGCCGGCCTGGCTGGGGCGCGGCTCCTACCGCCCCCGAGGCGCTTCCTGCCATACCTCGACGAGATCAAGGTAACGAGACACACTCTGGTAGGGGGAGGGGCGGGCGCGGCGCTGGCCTGGCTGGGGAGTGGCTCCTACCGCCCGCCGAGGTGCTTCCTGCCATACCTTGAGGAGATCAAGGTAAGGAGACACACTCTGGTGGGGGGAGGGGGCGGTCGCGGCGCCGGCCTGGCTGGGGCGCGACTCCTACCGCCCGCCGAAGTGCTTCCTGCCATACCTCGACGAGATCAAGGTAAGGAGACACACTCTGGTGGGGGGAGGGGGCGGGCGGGGCGCCTGCCTGGCTGGGGCGCGGCTCCTACCGCCCGCCGAGGTGCTTCCTGCCATGCCTCGACGAGATCTAAGTAGACACAATCATTTAAAATGTTCAATTCTCATCGTCATTTCAAAATTTTATCTTAATAACTAAACTTTACCAAGATGTAGGGAAATTAGAAGTATTATGAGCATTTTCCCTTAGATCTTTCACTAAATAAATAGAACTTTTGGCGTACTACAATTGTTAACACGATTTACGTAGATTTGACGACACGGTTGGTGGAGTGGCTGAGCGATCAACTGCTGCGCTGCGTGTTGCGGGTTCATTCCCGCACAGAACTAATATTTGTATGAGCTACAAGTAGTTGTTCCTGGTCTGGCTGTTTATGAATATGAGTTTTAAAATGTTTGTAAACGCACTCACGATACAGGAGAAATTCATTGTGGGGCAACGCACTTAACACAAGCACGTTGTTGATGTCCAACACATGTTGATGGTTGTATAACGTGTGGCGGTGTCTGTAGGCGCTCCTGGAGGAGCAGGTGGTGCCGGAGGCGGAGCTGGCGCGAGCGCGGAGGGAGAGGTACCTCCACAGGATACCAGACACCCTCTACATGGTGAGTCACCACAGATATCTCAATGCTTTCTACATCTAACAGGTCTGCCTTCAAAACCAAGGGGGAATATTCAAAATGTAGTCACAGTGTCATGATCAGACAGCTGTGCTGCTGGGGAGTTGGTTCCGCCACTTTTTCTTCCCAGCGAAAGCACTAGGAAGTGTCGATGGGTGGGCATTTTGGGGGACTGTCTTGTGTAATATTGAGCCTAATTTAAATAAATGAGTTTTGATTGTGATCACGGTATTCTGCTGTGGAGCAAAGCCACTGACATACAAAATAAATTTGTACTCCAAAAACGAACGAGCAATTTACCACATCGGTGTCTCAGTTTCTTTAAAGATATTGGTATTCTCACGGTTACTTCGCAATTTATACTATATATTTTACAACTAAGAGCTCAATTTACGTAGTTGTACTTGTAATCTAATTTATTCTTTAACTAGCGACCCGCCCCGGCTTCGCACGGGTGCACTAAATTCACTATACAAAAACTGTGACTGTTGTATAAAAAACATAGCAGCCCGCCGCCCCGCCGGTCGGTACCGCAAAAAACGCGACGATAACTGATTCTACTAATGCCTACAAAGGCGGGCAAAACTGATAATTTAAAGTAAAAGTGATTTTTATTTCACAAAAATAGGCAAACAGGTGCATGGCGGCGGTACCCTTTGACTAGAGATGTGCAAGTACTCAAAATATCATTGATGGATCGATCGATACGATTTACCCGTTACTATTTTTGGTATCGTTTTACTATTACAGAATTTCATTCTCATTCTCGATTCAACATCGCAAATCGCAATGGAATTGTTTAGAACTTTCAGAAAACTCAAATTATGTTCACAACTGTAAATGAAGATCTTGCTTTGCTGCAAAGCAATAACATGCCAAAGTATAAATTTCAGTTTCTGTCTCAATGTCGATGATATTGACCGTTAAAAAGTTTTACATTGTTTGTAATACTTTACTAAAATTGTATTAAGACATTTCGTTAGTACGGGCTCTGGGATCCCGCTCGAAAAAATCCATAATTTGGTCTTCGATTTCGACTGCATCATGGTTTGCCAGACCCATGTGCGTGGCTCGGGGTCCGAAACTGTCCATGGTCGAACAACCATTGGGTGGCTGCTGAAATAGTCCTTGCATTGGGGACAGTGTGGTTTACAATTGCTTGAGCTCGTGTCTTAGGTATGCTCTCCGCCGCGTAGAGTCTACAAGCTGCCCGTAAATGTTCATCACATTGTAAGTACATTCGCACCATTTTGAACAACTCGCGGTTCGTGTAGTCTGACATTGTGACCGATGAGTTTTTATGGATAGATGCACAATTCGTAAACAGAGCCCGTCACCGGCCGCCTCTACCGTCTCTTGCAGCCCCTTCAGCCTTGTCAGTCCGTGCCGGTACTGGCAGGCCCATACCTGGCACTAGGTAGCCGGGGAGAAGAAAAAAGCAGGTGCAGGCGGCAGCGGTGGAAGGAGCGCAGCGTTGCGGCTACGCTTCGTGCCCTAAATTCGCAGCTGTAGTGATAACACTACAGCCGGAAGCGGAAAGGAGAGCCACGTCCTACCGTGACGTGCTCCATAAGGCGATGGAGCCGATGAACCTCCAGGAGCTTGGCGTTGCTGAGGGCATCCGGATGAGGCTCACTGCGACTGTTGCCCGGATGATAGAGGTGTGGGACCTGTGTAAAGTCAGCGGTCGCGCTATCCGTCACCCGGCCAGCGTCATACGACCGGTCGGCCCACACTGAGCATGGTACGGCGCGGCACCTCGAGCAAAAGAATGCGGCGCGCGCTACACGACTCACTTGCAGCAAAACTGATCGGAGACTGTTGACTGCACGGGAGCACCTCACGAATTCATAGTCGGCGCACTGTGAACACCAGCCCCTGTAGCCAATGGCGGGAACGATAGACCACGCGACGCGATAAATCACGTGGCCAATCGTTCCCGCCATTAGCTGGTTTGATATTCGATTTCGCTTCGCTATGAAGCGATGTTACATTGGCTACAGGTCCAGAAGACCGAACTTCACATCCGATTGGCTGATCCATTTTGAGTTTGTCCTCAACCACCACTACTCCGACTATCTATTTTGTAAATAACAGTAGCTAGGATTTAGACAATAAACAGTTCCATTTCAATCTCCATCGTTTGTTTCTATTTTACCCACAAGTTCCAAAAACAAATCGTGGGATGTACCCCACAGAGGTTTCCGGTGCAGCTAGCGGTCCCAATACCGACGCTCTGGCTGAAAAGCTAAGAGCGTCCTTAGATGCGGTCGAGGCCAAAGTGTCCAGGCCCACCAAATGCGCTGAGTTGCGTATCTTGGGTCTGGACGATACGGTCATGAAAGAAACGGTGGTGGCCGCCATCGTCAGGGTTGGGGAGTGCTCTGTCGAACAAGTTAGGGTGCGCACCCTCCGTCTTGACTACACTGGGTTGTAAACCGCTACGGAAGGCTTCTGGTGGGCTGAGTTCCAGCGCGGGTGAAACTTCTGAAACCCAGACCCCTGAGGTGCTACCGCTGCCATGTGGACCACCACGTGGGACTGAAATACACCTCGGAGGTGGACCGCAGCGGTCTCTGCTTCCGCTTCGATCAGCCCGGTCACTAGGCTGACTCGTGCAATGCCGCTCCGCACTGCTCATTATGTACGGCAGCTAGTGAGCCGGCTGAGCAGGAGGAGCAAGACCTGCCCCCGACCCGCCAGAGGTAAAGCCAAGGGCTTGGTTAAGCCCTCCGCCACCACCGCCATCGTCGCCGTAGTCGCAGCCACTGCTGCTGCCGCCTCCAACAACGCCGTTGTCGCCGCCAAATCACTGCGGCTGGGCCCTCACAAGGGTCTCAGGAGGAGGCTGTTATAGGAGTGCCAATAAATGGCCTCATTACGCCTCCTCCAGGCGAACATCAACCACTGCGCTTCTACTCAGGTCCATTAAAATCGCTGTGGTCGCTAAGCCGGGCTTTGTCCTGCCTAGGGATGACCTAAACTGCTCAGTGGCCCTACTCCCTTGCGGAGCTAAGAGTCGTCGTCGTAGAATTACGGTCCTTTCCCGTGCTCGTTCTCGGGGACTTTAATGCCAAAAATGTGGCTTCGGGTTCCCAGCTTACGGACACACAAGGTAGGATGGTGGAGGACTGGGCTCTGGGGACAGGCCTGGTCATCTTAAACCGAGTTTCGGTGCCAACATGTGTGTGAATACAGGTGATTCAGTGGTGGACATCTCGTTCTCCAGACAGAAAGCTGGAACCTTCGTTCGTGCAGGCGACTACAACGAGGCGGAGTGGTTCCGGGAGGCCATGTCCGAGATATGTGACGTGGCAATGCTCGGCGTCAGGTGTACTGGTGGTCGCCGAAGCCGACGTCGTTGCGTAAGGCGTGCGTGGTTGCGCGATACCGGTACACAAGGCATCGCAGGCTCCGCATTCGTCCACCGGATACGGAGGCCATACAGACGGAGCTATATAGAAAGGGTACAGAGTGGCGGAAACCGCCCTCCGATCGAAAATCCAGCGGGCCAAAGGGCTGGCCTATGAGGACTTGCTGGGGACGCTGAACAGAGACCCGTGGGAGTGCCCCTACATAATGACGCGGGACAAACTCCGCCCATGGTCTCCCCCGCTGACGCAGTCTATGGTCGCAGCTCACGGAGGACGTGGTGAGCGCTCTGTTTCCCTCGCGAGGGGAACATATACCTCCGCCCATGGCTGGCCTCTTACGGTGCCTGATGCGGACTACGCCAACGACGACGATGCTCCAGAGGTGACCGAGGTAGAGCTGAGAGTGGCGGTACCTAGGCTGAAAGCCAAAAATACCGCCCCAGGACCCGACGGCTTACCTGGAAAAGCTTGGGTTTTAGTCTTAGAGGCTCTCGGGCCTCGACTAAGGGGGCTACTAAGCGCATGTATGGAAAGGGGCCAGTTCCCACTTCGCTGGAAGACGGGGAAACTCTAGGTCCTTTCTTTATCCGGTAGGTGAAATCCTTTATCCCATTGTCCCATTTGGTTTGAAACTTTGGACTCTATCCTTTTCTCCTAATGGAATTATGTAACCATACTAAAGTTCCCTCTTCAAATCCGGGCACGTTAGCTTTGCGGTCGTATCGGATCTTCATTTTCTGGCTGGTTTTTAGACCGCTCTCTCTCACTAGCTCATTTATTCCAATTAGTTTACGCCGCAGGTTGGCCACATAGTCGACGGCTAGGATAGGGGGTATCGGGAGGTGTGCCGGTTAGTGCATCTATGGGAAGTCTAATTTCTCGGCCGAAGTTGACTTTCGCCGGTGTACAATTTGTGCTATCATGTGTTGCAGAGCGGTATGACATCAAGAAGAGTGGATTGCATTGGTCCCAATCCCTCTGGTGTTCTTCCACTACTTTTGCCAAATGATTCTCTAGCGTCTGGTTGAATCTTTCGACTATTCCACCTGACCGAGGGTGATATAGTGTTGTACGAGTCTTATGAATCCCGAGTAGTTGGCAAACCTCTTGAAACAGTGAAGACTCGTTTCTACCCTGACCAGAGTGTACCTCTAAAGGAATGCTAAATCGACAGAACACTTCGGAATTAGCCTTTTGGCGACACGCTTGGCAGGGGGGTTAGGGATCGCAGTAACTTTCGTGATCTAATAAATATGACGACGTCAGTGACTGCAGAGTAATAGCGTCATCACCGTCTTGGTGTGGTGGTAAGGGCTACATTTCGTAGGAAAAGTTTTTGAATTAAAGCTCGGAAGTGTAAATATCTCCTCCAATCTTGACAATAGCAATTTAAATAGGCATACCGACAGTATCGCCCCGGAGTAGTGCCCTGGTCCTGGTCCCCCACTTTCCAAACCGCCTCTGCACGTGCCGCTATTACAAAATAACGTCTCACCGTTTGTCCCACTACTACATAAATCAAATGAGCAACTATATTAAAATGATGTCGTTATTCACGACAAATATAAAAATTTCGAAATTGTTTTGATGCATTATTTTGATTTGACATGACAAGATCAGGGAGCATCGTAAATCCGTTGTATCAAGTTAATTTCTTACAATTACGTTTTTGTACATATTTACTTCCAGTACGCATAATCATCAGTGCAAATCAATAAAAATCGTCACAGACATCTTAAAATATCTAGATAAAAGTTCATAGCAATGTTATTATTTGAGGTTTTTGTCCTTTTGTCATAGGAGTTTCGCGATATTATTTTCAGTATTGTGCAGATATGAATAGTTCCTGCATTTTTTATTTACAACATACTAATTTATAGCTATTCAGGATTATATATTGCTAGGAATCATGTTTATACATGCGTTTTCATTGCAGGGGCTCTTCCATACTTCAATTTAGCCATGTCCTTTGAATCGGAATTTGTCTGAAACACTACTGTATTATAGAAGTACGTTGTATAATAGAGTACAGTGTTTTGGCGAGGTGTATAAACCGAGGGCCCCACAGGTGGCGGCGGCCCGGGCGGGCGCGCGCTCCCCGCGGTCATCGTCCCCGCCGGGCGCGGCGGGGGCGGCCCGAGCGTGTGTGTCGCCGCGCGTGCTGGGCGGGCTGCGAGCGCGAGCGCGACACCTGCGGCACGCACCACCCGCGCGCCGCGCCGCCGCGCTTCACGACAGCGACACGCTCGCCGTCAACAAACAGGTACGTGTGTTGTGTGTTGTCTCACTGTGTTGCGCCCAGCACGCGCGTGCTATGAATTGAAGTGCCCTAGTTCACGCCTCAAAGCGAAGTTACCGTTCGACAATCGCCACTTTCCAAAACGAATCCTTCCACGTGCCGCCATTACAAAATAACGTCACAGCGTTTGCCCCACTACTGCATAAGTCAAATGTGCAACTTCCATCAAATTGACATCGCCATCCACGACATATATTAAGATTATATTGGTGTTCACAGATCGCGCTGCGGGCAGTTCGCGAGATGTCGCTACCTGACGCGTGTGCTGACCTACTGATCGCAGAGATGGAAGACGACAGGTGAGTTGATAACGTTTATGCATTCCCACAATGTATAACAGAAACTCTTTTGATGTCCTCAAGCTTCTCTTGATAAAATTACAAAGAGCACTTGCATGTGGTGTTTGCCTGTAATTACTTGTGTAGTCTCACTAAGACACAATGATTTGTAATGTGTAAAATATCTGTAACAACTATTGGTGAAAGCTATATGATGAGAAAAAAAATCCAGTATGTGCGATATTTTGTGACATGACGCAGGCACTCGATTGTGTGCAACATAATATTTTACTAAAAAAAGCTTGACGCTTATGGCATAAGAGGTACTTGAGCTCTTAAAATCTTATTTAAGCGACAGAAAACAAGTAACGGAAATAAGCAGAATTAATGTAGGTACACATCAAAATAGAAGAAAACTTTCTCTCAAATGAACGTAATGTTATCTAAGGAGTTTCACAAGGAAGTGTATTAGGACCACCGCTTTTTACACTTTATGTTAATGACTTTCCAGAGGCGATCAAACATAAAATGACATTATTCGCGGTTGATAGTACTATAACGATACCGTGTAACCAAAGATATTTTTATAAGGATGACATAAATTTAAATATATATATATATATAATATAATACATTAAAAGAAAATAAAGAATGGTTCCTTCCTCAGCCTATAGATGTCCACTGCTGGACAAAGGCCTCCCCCAAGGCTTTCCACGATGACCGGTCTTGTGCTGCCCGCATCCATCGGCTTCCCGCGACCTTCACCAGGTCATCGGTCCACCTTGTTGGGGGTCTCCCTACGCTGCGTCTTCCAGTACGTGGCCGCCACTCCAGAACCTTGCTGCCCCATCGGCCATCGGTTCTACGAGCAATGTGCCCTGCCCACTGCCACTTGAGTTTAGCGACTCGCAGAGCTATGTCGGTGACTTTGGTTCTTCTGCGGATCTCCTCATTTCTGATTCGATCACGCAGAGAAACTCCTAGCATAGCTCTTTCCATTGCCCTTTGTGTGACTCTGAGCCTTCGTATGAGGCCCATTGTGAGCGACCACGTTTCAGTTCCGTAAGTCATCACTGGCAACACACACTGGTCAAAGACTTTCGTCTTGAGACACTGTGGTATCTTGGACGACGAGAAGATGTAGCGTAGCTTCCCGAACGCTGCCCAACCGAGCTGGATTCGCCGAGACACCTCTTTCTCGAAGTTGGACCTACCTAGTTGGACTTTCTGTCCCAGGTATATATACTCGTCAACAACTTCGAGTGCAGAGCAACCAACTACAATTGGAGAAATTGACCATCGATACATTGAGGTGATAAAGTGTTTGTACAAAAACGCCACCATGTCAGTCCGTCTCCAGGATCAGGACTCGAAACCGATCCAACTGCAGCGTGGAGTGAGACAAGGAGATGTCATATCTCCTAAATTGTTCACTGCTGCGTTGGAAGATGTCTTCAAGCTCCTGGACTGGAAAGGACTTGGCATCAACATCAACGGCGAGTACATCACTAATCTCCGTTTCGCAGATGATATCGTGGTCATGGCTGAGACCCTGGAAGACTTGGGCAAAATGCTCAATGACCTCAGCAGAGCTTCCCAACAAGTGGGTCTAAAAATGAACATGGATAAGACGAAGATCATGTCGAACTCTCATGTCGCACTCACTCCAAGAATGGTTAGACAATAATAATTTTAAAACGAATTTAAATAAAACTGTAAGTATGCATTTTACCCAGCGCGCGTAGACCTTTTCTAATCTTGACATAACATACAATGACATTATTATTGACACAGTTGAAACAACTAAGTTTACAATATGTTATACGCTGTGAATTAGGCTAATGGTCCCGATGGTATACCAGCGATTGTTCTTAAGGCATGTGCGCCCGAGTTGTCTCCTGTGTTGACGCGCTTGTATCGCCTCTCATTTAGAACTGGTATAGCGCCCAAGTCCTGGAAGCATGCCAACGTGCAGCCCGTGTCCAAAAAGGGTAGTCGTGCCGATCCTACCAACTATCGACTGATTTCAATAATCTCCATACTCTGCAAGATTATGGAGCGTGTGTTGAATTCGCGCCTCTTGGCTTACCTGGAAGGCAACGATCTCCTTAGTGACCGACACTACGGGTTTCGCCGCAATCGGTCAACTGGGGACCTACTAGTGTATGCCACTCAGTTGTGGGACGAGGGCCCTCGAGAAAAAAGGGGACGCGATTGCCCTTAATGTCTCGAAAGCCTTCGACCGGGTATGGCACGCTGGCCTTTTGAGGAAGCTTCCAGCGTACGGCATTTCCCCTGGCCTGACTGGCTGTATAAAAGACTTCCTGACTGAACTGTCCCTCCGAGTTATTGTCGACTTATGCTCATCGGAGCCCATGCCGACTAATGTGTTCCTCAGGGGTCTGTTCTCTCTGTAATTCTGTTCCTGCTGCATATTAACGATCCGCTGATGCCCGGTATCTATGGGTATGCGGATGACAGCACAGTTGTAGAGAGATACCTGCCGGAAACTGGCTAGTAAGAAATCAATCCAGTCCGAAATAGAGGCTATGGTAGATCGTACGAGTGCTGCACTACAGGCAGTCTCCGAATGGGGCAGAGCCTATCTTGTAGCATTCGTCATCATCATCTCAGTGGTAATCCCAGTCGCATCCGAAGCTTTTCAGCTTTGGAGTTTGGGATCCGCTTTACCAGTCTGCTGATTTTTGGCTAAAATTCGATATTTTCCGTGAAGCGACTGTGATCTGACCTCCACAACCCGAAGGCGATATCGAAGCATTGCAGTTAGACTGATTGTTAGACTTTTGAGGGCTCCAACAAACAACCCGTACCGACTCCCATTAGATGTTCGTATGGCAACCGGGACCAACGGCTTAACGTGCTTTCCGAGGCACGACCACGCAAATATTCATATTCATACATACTGTTACGAATGGACCTTATGTCGATGCCATAAGGTTCAATATCGCGTGACATGCAGTGTGTCACTTTTAAGCCCTATTTCCCCAGATCTAGACATTTTCTAGGTACAATAATAAAACGCATTGCTAGACTTAAGACGGCCTATCGAATGGTACAGGTCTCAACAGTTTTATCAACAAAGCGTCGACTGTACGGAATTACCGTAGGTACTTCCGAGTGACCTCGAAGTTATGTGCTATTATTATTACTTCTAGAGGAACCTGGAATGTTCGATCAGCTGACCTATATATAGCGCCGTGACGCCAGCGCACAGTCAGTAGCCGGATTGTCACGCGCGCATCTATTGTTTACGCTCACGTCGCTAAAATTATTACCGAACACCTACACACTATTAAAAAAAAAAAAGTGAAAGTGCATCATCAGTGCAGTGAAGTGGGAAGCAGTCGCACGGACCCTCTCACCTGCACCCGGCGTTCCTAACGCCAGGGTCGCGACAACCGCGCGTTCCCAGCGGGATGCCCCAGCCGGGGATTCCGCCCAAACCCCCTCCCCGTGAACAACACCATAGCGGGGGGGAAGAAAACGCCAGAACCAGGAGAACCACGGTGGCACACCTGGCCTCACCCGCGTCGCCGTCACCCAAGACGCCAGCGACCAAGCTCCGGTCATCGGGAGCACCGCAGACCACAGCCCAGATTACAAAGTACCCGACGCCATTAAGTGCGGGTACTTCGAAAAATGCAGCCCATCCGCAGAGTGGGCCTGTGAAGCGGACGCCACCGCCCTCACCGAGGTCCTACGCATCCCCCCTCGCCCCTCGGAGTTCAGCGCCAGCGTCGCCGTCGTCGAGATCGCTGGTCTCGCCCGGGACGAGCGAGTCAGAGGCGTCGTCGGACGGTAGCAGCGACGACGACGAAAACGACACCACATACCGAGAGGTAATAAAAACTATCATTCCCCGGACAACCCGAGCAAGCCTCGAACGCCGAGCACCCAGCGCGTCGCTACCGGACCTGTCCACGGCCGGAAGCATAGAGGTAAGCACTTTATTACCTAAAGTCGCCCCCCCTGCCCGCGCAGCTCAACGAGCAGCTCAACGCCGACAGCGCAGCCCGGACGAGCAAGAAGAAGCGCCGAAGCGACGTTGCAAAGGTGAGTCGCCCCCCAAGACCTTCTCGGAAGCGACGCGCAACCCTGTAGGAGCAACAGGCGCCGCAGCCCCCCCTCCCTCAGCCCCTCCTGGCCGAGCGGAGGAAAAAAATAATCCGACGGTAGACGCAAAATCTACCGACGGAACGGATAAGACAGCGACGAAAAAAAAGTTGCGCTACCCTCCACTGGTGGTGGAGAAACTCCCACAGTGGGCGCACCACTTCCGCGTCCTTAAGGGAAAACTGGGGCGTGCCCCAAGTGCCAGACCGTTCGGGGAGGGGGTGAAGTTCACCCCCCAAACGGACACCGAGTACCGTCTGATACAAAAGTATCTGACGGTACTCGAAAAAGAGGAAAACATCCCCTGGTTTTCCTACTCCCTACCAGCGGAGCGGAGCCACAAGGTGGCCATAAGGGGGCTGCCTGCGGACACGGCGCCGGCAGATATAGAGGAGGACCTACGCGCGCTGGGGTTCCAGCCGGAGTATGTTCGCGTCATCAAGGCGCGACAAGGACGACCCGGCTGTATATTCCACGCCGTGCTGAAGAAGACTCCGAATCTTCTGCCGGGCATCTATGAGGTAAGGGAGATCCTCTGCATGCCCGGTGTTAGGATCGAGGCGTGGCGTGGCAAGAGGGGGCCTGCACAATGCCACAGATGTCAGCAGTTCAGGCACTCCTCTGAACAGTGCCACAGACCGCTCGCTTGCGTCAGGTGCGGCGGGAGTCACGTGGCCAGAGAGTGCCCGCGGCCAAGGGAGGAGCCCGCCACCTGCATCAACTGCGGGGGGGCGCACCCCGCAAACCACACCAAATGCCCCGTAATGCGCAAGGAGGTGCGCAACAAGCGAGCGGGCACGGTCGCCATCACCGGTAACACGCGCCGGTCAAACACGGCCACAGAGAGGCCGTTACAGCCGACGCCGCTAGGGGAAACCCAGTCGGCGACCCTGATGGCGGCCGCCAACGACCCACCAGCGCGCAACGCGGCCACCACCTCCTCAGGACGGAGGAGGAAAGGACGCGGCGGCAAGAGGGGAAAGGTCAACACGACCAACGCCGCTGCCAACCCCGCCACTGTCAATGTGACAGTGAACGTACCACCACAGAAGGGGGCGGGGCCTAAACAGGCTAGAATCGACGACCTCTCCCACCCGCCGACCAAAAACACCTCGCAAAACACGGTGAGTCGGATGGTCCGCGGCCCCGCGCCGAGCAGCTCCGCTCAGGAGAGGCGTAGTCGGCCGCCGCCACCAAAACAACAAACCGCCATGTCGGCGGGCGCACCCGGGGAAAGACACCCCGGGTCCACAATAATAGAGGCCGCTCTCCGGGTCCTCCAGGACATCCTGCTGGCGCTCAGCAGGGGTCAGGACCCGGTGCCAGTTGTTCTCACCGGCATAACAGACCTGATCATGTTGAACAGACATGTCTAAGCCGGTGAGAATACTCCACTGGAATGCCCGCGGCCTCAGGGAGAAGGTCGTGCTCCTCCGTCCTCTCCTACAGGAACAGGACATCGACGTGGCGCTCATCAGCGAGACGCTCCTGAGACCTGGGGACACGGTCAAGTTCCCAGGTTATCACGTCTACCAAAAGGATGGGCAATACAATGAAACCAATAGCCAGCGACACCGGATCTCCCAAGGCCTGGTGGTGCTGGTGAAGCGAAGAGTCGTCCACCAGGAGCTACCGCCCCCAACACTCAGCAGCATCTCAGCGCTGGGTGTGCAGCTGCATGTCGCCGGTAGGCACGTGTGTATGTACGCGGCATACAAGCAGCCTCAGAAACCACTCAACACTAGCGACATACACACGCTGCTAGCCTCACCACATCCCACCATCATCGCCGGCGACCTAAATTGTAAGCACCCGGCGTGGAACAGCGGATCCACCAACCAGGGGGGCCGACGACTCTTCGCCGACGCGGAGGCCAAAGGGTACGACGTGTCCGGACCGGAGACGCCGACCCGCTACCCAGACAACATAGCACACTCACCCGACGTGCTGGACATCGTCGTGCACAAGGGCCTCACCTGCCAGATCGCGCAGGAGGTGCTGGACGACGAGCTGAAGTCCGACCACCAGCCAGTGCTCGTCCGCCTGACTGACCACACCACCAGAGTTGCCCATCCGGCGCCACGTCGACACACGGATTGGGACAAATTCAGGAAGGTAATGGAGGCCACCACGCCCCCTCGGCCCGTCGCCGACGCCTTGGACGTGAACGAGTTGGCTGAGGGACTCACCGCCTGCATCAAGAGCGCCTTGGAAGCGGCGACATGCACATCCACCGCGTCACAGGGGCGCTACCAGAAGCTCCCCGCTCACATCGCCAACATGATCGCCGACAAGAGGCGTCTGCGCAGGCGGTGGCAACAAACAAGATGCCCCACCATCAAGAACCAGCTCAACCGTGTCACGGACAAGGTTAAGGCCGAGCTACACGCGCACGCATCGGAGAGCTGGGAGTACATTATAGACTCGGCAGACGGCGACTGGGCGTCGGTACACCGGCTGTGCCGACGCCTAAAGAATACCCCAGCCCCGGTGCGCCCGCTACGCAACAGCGACGGGGCGCTACGCTACACGGCGGCCGACCGGGCCGAAATATTCGCCGAGCACCTGGAGCGTCAGTTCACGCCGAACCCGACAGACGCCCTGGACCATGTCGCAGCAGTGGAGCAACACCTTGGAGAGTACTTCAAGACGCCGGTAGCTCCAGACGAAGACCCCGTAGTTTTCTCCCCGGGCCAAGTACTGGGGGCAATAAGGAACACCAAGCCCAGAAAGGCACCCGGTGCGGACGGAATTACAAACACCGCCCTCCGACACCTGCCACCGAAATCGGTGGCGGCAATAGCGCGCCTATATAACGGAATACTCCGCACCGGAACCTTCCCCAGCTGCTGGAAGCAGGGGAAGGTGATCATGTTGCCCAAGCCCGGGAAGAACGTCTCAAAGCCGGAAAGCTACCGGCCGATCACGCTCCTCCCCACAACCTCCAAGGTGTTTGAGGCACTGCTGCTGCAACACCTGCTGCCGCACACCACGCCCCGCCCGGAACAATTTGGCTTCCGGGCGGAACACAGTACGACGCTCCAGTTGTCGAGGGTACTGCACACACTCACCGCGGCCATGAATAAGAGGGAGTACGCCGCTGCAGTATTCCTCGACATGGAAAAGGCTTTCGACCGGGTCTGGCACGCCGGCCTTATTTACAAGCTGACCAAGTCCACCGCGCCTCGTCGCTTGATACAGGTGGTCTCCTCCTTCCTGAAAGACAGGACTTTCAAGGTTTCGGTGGAGAACGTGACATCGAGCGCGCGCCCCATTGGAGCGGGCGTGCCGCAGGGAAGCTGCGTCTCGCCTGCGTTGTACTCGGTATACACCGACGACATCCCCGCCACGCACACTGCAACCCTCGCGCTGTACGCAGATGACGCCGCGTACATCACCACGTCGCTGTCGGCTGACCACGCGGCCATCAAAATGCAGCGCGTTCTGGACGACCTCCCCGACTGGCTCAGCAAGTGGAGACTGTCGGTGAACGCAGGTAAGACGCAGGCTATAATCGTCACGGCACGAGGCGGACGTCATCCACCGAACCTTCGGCTCATGGGGACCGAGGTCGAGTGGACCAAGACCGCCAAATACCTGGGGGTCACACTCGACAGCCGGCTCACCATGGGCCCGCACGTCTGCGACACCGTCGCGCGGGTTAAGGTAAGCCGAAACCTATTACGCCCGGTGCTCTCGTCACGCCTCTCCACGCGAGTCAAGCTGGGGATCTACAAAACCTACGTGCGGCCGCAGCTCACTTACGCTGCCCCGGCTTGGCTCGCCCTCACGGCCGAGACGCACAGGAAGAAGCTCCGGACGCAGCAGAACATCACGCTGCGTCAAATCGTCAAAGCTCCCCGGTACGTGAGGAACTCTGTAATCAGCAGGGACCTGCGTGTCGAGAGCATCGATGACTTCGTCGTCCGCCTGGCGAAGGGGATGTTCTCGCGTGCCAGCACCTCCGAGTTCCACCACATTAAAGACATTGCGCCCTGGCACGCGAGGCCTCCCGACAAAAAGAGATTCCCGCGCGACCTCATAGCAGACGTCGCGCTACCGGATTTGACACCCGGGTAGGTCACAAACACAAATACACGTGACCTACTCAGACAAGGATAGACACTATTCATTCGCAATACGACGCCGCCGTGCGTATTTGCGGACTGTATTTATATAGGCGCTATGCGCACGACGAACACACATGCACTACTCCACATGCAGGTACACACTCAGAATACCACACGAGCGGTGAATACACACCTACAAACCGCTCGTAACACACACTACCCCCCGTACCCTCGCAGCCTACCGTACATAGCTGGTTGAGCTGTTAGGGGGCGGGGTAATCACCCGCTGTAGCAGAGCGCCAACCAAAGCCGACGCCCGGTCGCTGATCGACTCTTGCTGGGCCTTCACGGGGGCAACCCGTGATCCAACCTGGTAGGGGTCTGATCGCACGGGCGTCGTGAAACACTTCAGGCGCTCCTACAGCCACACACAACAAAGCACACCGTCCACCGCCGGAGGGAAGGCACACCCTCGCGGCGTCGACTTAGGTGTGCGAAGAGTGAAGAGTAGCACCCCTAGGGTGCACCCCAAGGACGGGTCTCCATTTTTGGAGGCCGAGAGACCGAACCCACGGTCATGGGGCCACCAAGGAGCCCCCAAACCGTCTCCTCGCGCCCCCAACTCGGGGTCGCAGAGAGGACCCGAGCAGCCGCAGAGTCAGTCTACACTCGACTAGCGATACGAAAACAGCGACAGTTAAGAAGCGACCTTTGAGAATACCTACTGCGACAACTGTAACGAGAACTGTGAGTACTACGTGAAGTAACATCTGTAGTGTTATCGTGTGTTTACGATACGGACTTCGTGGACGTAAGAAGAAGACTTCGGTGCAACGTCAGCGACATTCTACTTGTCATTGCCTACGGTCGTCTGTACCGTCGTTGCTAATAAACTTCGTAACCCTTAACCGGCGTTTTTAGTACCCCTAGCCCGTAACAATGCAAATATTTTTCTCGGTGGTAGGTCACAACATCAACCGCCGGCATAAGTTACCACCCACCAGACAAAGACATGCCGCCAAGCGATTCGTCGTGTTCCGGCATGATGTCTGGTGAAGCCGTTCGGAGGACGGGTCTGAGCAGTTGTGTTGCGATGTGTGCCGGGTGCGATGCGCCAGATGGTGTTGTGTCGGGAGTTTGTTCGTGGAGGGTAGCGGGATCCGAAGCACGGTTCTCCGCTGGCCGACCGCAGGTAGTTGGGGGCCCAAGTAGTGTGCCAGCCACATACGAAAGGCTGCCCCGCCAACTGCGAAAAATCCCAGGGTGGCCCCATCGTGCCGGTTGGCGACCGGACGAGAGGACCCGATGGCGATCCCTGGGGGGGTTCGGGCGTCCCCGCAGTCTCCAGAACAATCTCCCTCTGGCCCAGCATCGTTGGTCGTATTGTTGGGTTTATCATTGCATCACCTCACTCAACTGCCGTCTTCCTTCCTATTCACTCAGTATATAAACTTATATGAAAAGTTACAAAAGGAAAAGTAGGTGTGCACAGCGGGCGCACGTCCTCTCGTTCATAGTGCACCTCTCAAACATCCGAGGTTTGCACTCCAATATCGATGCAGTCCATTACCACCTTGAGACTGAAAAGCCCCACCTACTTTTCTTGACGGAGACCCAGATCAGATGTCCGACTGACGCGGCGTACCTCGGCTACCCGGGATACTCTTTGGAGCATCATTTCCTGCAGCGTGCCGGGGTCTGTGTGTATGTCCGCAATGACATCTGTTGCCGGCGCCTCCGTCACCTCGAAGACCCTCGCTTCTCGTCCCTATGGCTGTTGGTTGACACTGGTGTGGACAAAATTGTTTACACCTGTGTCTACCGATCGCACAGCGGTGATCAGGAGACAACTCGTTTATTTGACCACCTCAGTGAGGCTGCTGACAATGCGCTGCATCGGCACCCTGACGCTCAGTTCGTCGCTCTGGGGGACTTCAACGCCTGCCACCAGGACTGGCTCTTCCCATACCAGAGGACCGACCACGCTGGGAGAGAAGCGCGAAACTTCGCGCTTACTATGGGCCTTTCCTAGCTGGTAGAGCAAGCGACTAGGGTCCCTGATGTAGTTGGGCATACTGCCAACTGTTTGGACCTTTGCTAACCACTGATCCGGACAGATGTGTTGTAACAGTTTCCTCACCGTTGGGAACTTCAGACCACTGTCTGGTGAAGTCTGTAACGTCCTTCTCCCCACCAGATCACGACTCTCGTGGTGAACGGCGAATGTGGCGATACAGGTCAGCGGATTGGGATGAGATGCGCCACTTCTTTGCGTCTTATCCTTGGCAGCAGGTCTGCTTCTCCTCTGACAATCCTTCGAGCTGTGCGGACGCTATAACCGATGTGGTGCGTCAAGCTATGGAGTATTTTATCCCATTCAATGACGTGCCCGTCGGTGGCTCGGCTCGCCCATGGTTCAATGCCGATTGTGTCCAAGCTGAACAGCGTAAGCACACGGCATTTCTTGCCTGGGTTGACGCTCGTGACCGCGGAGCTCCGGATCTAAGCTCAAAGAAGAGAGCCTTTAACCGTGCTGCCAAGTCCTACAAGAAGGCGCTCAAGAAGGCTCGCTTCGACCTGTTAAAAGATCAGCAGTGGTGTTTATTAAAAGAAACCAACCGAGAGGTAGATGTTACAATATTCGTGTATTATCCATTTAAGTTACAACCAGAATTTATTAATTTAGATAGGAACAGAATAACAATCACTGAGTACACAATAAAATGTCAAACTATAGCCATCAGCTATTAATTAATATGGAAAATATAGGTCTCACAGAGTTCGCACGACGTTACCGCTCCGAGTGATGCTTGTCGAACAACTGCCAGAGTGCGGGTATACCGCGCCTTTTATAGTAAACTTGAGGTGGGGTACCGGTCTTCGCTAACAGGCGGCCATTCTGCCCTGGGGATGTCCTCATCCCCAACACCGATCGGCCATTCGTTCTTGCTGTATGTCCTCATACAGGTGGACTATGACAGCAAATATACCTATTAACATAAAAAAATATTACACACAGAATATTATACAATAGATAATTCAAGAACTCAATAATGAACTTTTCACTACAAAAAAAAATACTAGCAATCAAAGTTAATCGATATCAATCACACTTTAACTTAAAGCAAAGTACATTTGGTTCTGTAACCTCTCTTACTGAATTAAAAAAATACGGCTAAACATTGCTAAAATTGAATTGAAATTGTTTATTAGTTTAATTACTTGAATATATATATATATATATATTTCTTTAATTCAGGTAAATGTTTCAATACTGATAGAATAATTGCTTGTGAATAGAATACATTACCACACAAGGGGCAAATACTTATCTTTCTTCTTTAGCCACACTAGGGGCTTATTATGTTCAAACCACACTTGGGGCTTATTATGTTTAAACCACACTTGGGGCTTATTATGTTCAAACCACACTTGGGGCTTATTATGTTTAAACCACACTTGGGGCTTATTATATTCGAACCACACTTGGGGCTTATTATGTTCAAACCACACTAGGGGCTTATTATATTCGAACCACACTTGGGGCTCATTACGTTGGAACCACACTTGGGGCTCATTACGTTGGAACCACACTTGGGGCGTTGGAACCACACTTGGGGCTCATTACGTTGGAACCACACTTGGGGCTCATTACGTTGGAACCACACTTGGGGCTCATTACGTTGGAACCACACTTGGGGCTCATTACGTTGGAACCACACTTGGGGCTCATTACGTTGGAACCACACTTGGGGCTCATTATATTCAAACCACACTTGGGGTTGAATAAATATTACCTATAATGTTTTTCATAAATTAGCACACGACCACACCATTAGGGAGTTATTATGCATATCCACACTAGGGGATAGTTATTATATTTGTATATTTATGCATATCCACACTAGGGGATAATTATTTTAGGGAGTTATTATGCATATCCACACTAGGGGATAATTATTATATTTGCATATTTATGCATATCCACACTAGGGGATAATTATTTTAGGGAGTTATTATGCATATCCACACTAGGGGATAATTATTATATTTGTATATTTATGCATATCCACACTAGGGGATAATTATTTTAGGGAGTTATTATGCATATCCACACTATGGGATAATTATTATATTTGTATATTTATGCATATCCACACTAGGGGATAATTATTATATTTGTATATTTATGCATATCCACACTAGGGGATAATTATTTTAGGGAGTTATTATGCATATCCACACTAGGGGATAATTATTATATTTGTATATTTATGCATATCCACACTAGGGGATAATTATTTTAGGGAGTTATTATGCATATCCACGCTAGGGGATAATTATTTTAGGGAGTTATTATGCATATCCACACTAGGGGATAATTATTATATTTGTATATTACAATAATATAAAATCCTAAGTTGAGTGCAGACTTAATTATAGGTTGCCACAGCATGCATCATTTTGTGGTCGGATTTTTATTTATATAGACGATATTAAAAGAAAACAAGAATGTAGATTATAAACAGAATTAAACAATAGGGCTCAATCATTGTTAGGGTTGAGCATAATGATTAACTGTCTACTCTAGGAGACTCGATTTTATTTCACCACACTTGGGGTTGATGTCATAATACTATTACTCTATTTTAATATTATTGTCTTTTTATAGTTTATTTCCACTCAATATTAGTACTAGCATTTATTTAGTTTAACTTACCACTTATGTTCGTGAATGTTGGTTCACCCGGTATTGGCAACTGTATAAGCCTTTTACTCATAACAACTGTATTTGTTAATTTATATACAGAAGCAGTTGGTGTACTTTTGTTAATAAATAAATAAAATTACTCACTGCACGCCGAAGCTGAAGTTATTACTCTTATAAAATTGTTGCATACCGTCCTCGCTAGGGGAATATCCGCAATAGTTTTCAATGAGTATCTCTTCAACCTAAACTGGCGGCGTCTAAGCTGTAAGTTGACATGTAGGTTAATGTATGTGATTATTGATAATTATAATTAAGTAGGTACCATGTAATTGTTTTAGTCAAACGGAACCATCGCTACTAGAACTGGTATCCTGTTGTCCTTCTTTTGAATGAAGACGTTCAGATATTCTTCGACGACTCATTTCGCGAAGGGCTTCCCGGTTAGGGCTACAACCTTCAAAGGCCACTCACACACTAAGGTACGAATAAGTGGTGTCACAACATCAATACCCATCAATAGGTTTGGTGCTAAATACTGAGCCGTTCTGTGTTTTGAGATATTTAGAATCAACTGCGGTTTCCACATAACACTCGGCCACTTTTCCTGACGATGGTTGCACTCCATACGCCCACAGAAAGAATTTAGAGAACGCATCTAAATTATAAAAACATGACACCTAATGAATCTACTAGCAAATGCACAAAAGTGGGCAGCAGTTTGTAAATTGAATCACTAATGAAATATTTCTGGACCTCAATCATTACTGAAACAACAACATCATCTGGCAACCACTATCGGGGTTACAGATAATCATAATGTCGAGGCATTTAAAATAAAAGTTCCACAATGTATGGCCAAACAAGTATCCCAATATCGGTGCACAGTAATAATGGTATCAGTGCTACAATATGGGGGCACGAACACCACTAAATCGGGGTGTTAAAATAACTCGCCACTTATTGAAGTGGTTTGGAGAATCCTTGTTGCGCTTTAAATTCTGCGGAAAGGCTAATTCAGTCAAGGCCTTCACTTATCCACAACTCGGCCTATCCATTACTCGGCCTAATTTTCAGTCATATTTCTTTCATAAAAACAATTAATTGGCTTACGCGAATCAGAGAAATAATTTACAGTCAGCGACGAAATCAAAGATACATTAAGTGCACCGCCATCTATAAGGATGTCAACCGGTATGCCCGGAATTTCAGCTGATCGATTGATTAATGACCTTTGTAAATTACAGCAGTACTAACGTAATTATTATTCGTGGAAATTTCCTTGGAAGTAGTAATATCCATATTTTAACATATATTTTAAGATTAAAAGCTATGCTATCAATATCGTTTACGTTAAGTCACAAAATAAATACCTACCTACAGAGATTTCATTCTGTGACTGCAAATTAGCAAATTTAAGCCTAATAACAACGCGCTAATGTTCATCATACCTTACACGGCACGTGACCTTAATCAGCCTACCGAAGCTAGGCGTACTCGTAACGGATCAAAATGTACCTTACGTCCGTGCTAGTAGAGCTTGTATTACAATACCCGGAACAAGTCTTTGAACTGATCGGTCCTATTGTTGTACTGGGTTGGGAGTAGTGAGGAAAAATATGTGTAACTGTTTCATTTTAAGTTTTGTATTTTATAAGTACTGGGCAGTACTGGTAACATTTAAATTCTTGGTTATGTGTCCAGCAATCATTGCATTCTTCAGTCAAAAAGAGAAAACCGACAAATTTGTCTGTTGGCGAGAGGGGCATAAATACTAAACGTATTTAAGAATATTAGAAATATGTAGTGTAATTAAGAGTATTAAAAATGACCTGAGAACGAATACCGCGCGAACTCAGCTATGATCAAAACGACTTCCGAGTTTACTGGTATATCTACAAGATCCATATATGGAATGTTGAGGAAATATAATTATGTACATAAAGATACCCATAAATTAACGCCAAAAGAGACTACGAAAAGTTAGTTAGTTACTATTCTATCAATGAGTTTTTAGATGATAATAGTTTAAAGTAAAGAAATGTTCAATTGTTAATTTAAATGACTAATATTGTTCTTAAATAATCTGTACGCCTTACAAGGCAAAACATAGATGTATGTACCATATTACCTCTGTTTCACAAATAAAATACTTTGACTTTAGACTTTTTGACTTTGAAAAGTAAAATATCCATTTTTCAAAACTGGATAGCTTCGGTAAGATGAAATGGAAAGGTGATATAATAGACAATATTCTCCAGTTGTTGCCTAACTTCAGCAAAACTTCTTTATGGCACGTTCGTCACCATTCGAAGTCACCATTTCAAATTTAAGTTTAATTTTTTCCAGACTCATTGTCGTCCAAGGGAACACAAAAGAACACTTATTATTAAAAGTAAAGCAAGCAAAACAAAAATAAAGAATATGTGTTCCCAACTAGACTGGATAATCGACAAAACATACCTTTCCTATAAATATTTATCGTTAACGAGAATAAAAACCACCGATCATAATATTGGATTTTAAATTTAGTTTTAAAGATTAATAAAGGTTTGTAATCCATTCCTTGTTAAATGAGCTGTCGTGCGAGGTCGCTTTTTATCATGATACACTTGTTACCTACTTTATGCCAAATATATCTGAGATTTAGTCTAACTCTTTTACCGTGTGTTATTTTAGTAGTGCTTGACGCGCATACTTCGTGTAAGATAGAAATTTATCTGACGTAGTGTTCATGAGCTCATGAAGTATTTGAGCTTAGTTAATCTTTTGTGGACACAATGACTTAAATTCTTTCTTGAAGTTACTCCACGATCGGTCATTGGTTACCCATTCATCATGGCTTAACCACGATCGAGCGTCACCTTTCAAGCAATTACCAATACGCGACAAGCACTCATAATTACTTTAATTGATTGTTGAGAACTTTAGCGCAACCGATCTCTGCACACCAATCATCAATATTATGTAAGGTAGGATCAAAGTTCGAAATATAAAAATGTTGAGATCTAACCGCGGTATCTTTCCACAACACGGTCCGTTACCGTTGCTTATTCTGTATTTGAATAATAATTTTAGTCCCTAACCAAGCGGTCAGACTTATGCAACGAAATTTGCTCAAATACACGTTTCGATACTCGTAAAGTACACAGCCGCCGCTGTGTACTAGAACATGAGCGCGAATAACGACGGTAGTTATGTCTGAGAGTCGGTGACATATGTTCAAATTCAGTCAACTAGGCAAAAGTGAAACTAAACGGCGGCGACGTCCCGCACGCTACACGATTCACTTATTTACGTACACTATTAGACACTTAACTGTCTATTGTGATGATAACTATAATCACGATGTAAGCTTACCGCGACTGTCGTAACGACTGTTACAACGACCACGTTTGCTGTCTAAACAACAAACTAAACAACAAACCCACTGAATGTGAAGCTATTAAAAGTGTCTAAGTACAAGTGATCTCACTCTCACAAGTACCCACACAAGTACAAAAATAATGGCTGTAAGTGACTGTTATTCTGTTCCTTGATTTATAACGAAAAAATGTGAGCAGTGTAGTTCTTTATCACACTTCTGATTGTTAAAGGATCAGCAGTGGTGTTTATTAAAAGAAACCAACCGAGAGGTAGATGTTACAATATTCGTGTATTATCCATTTAAGTTACAACCAGAATTTATTAATTTAGATAGGAACAGAATAACAATCACTGAGTACACAATAAAATGTCAAACTATAGCCATCAGCTATTAATTAATATGGAAAATATAGGTCTCACAGAGTTCGCACGACGTTACCGCTCCGAGTGATGCTTGTCGAACAACTGCCAGAGTGCGGGTATACCGCGCCTTTTATAGTAAACTTGAGGTGGGGTACCGGTCTTCGCTAACAGACCGCATTACCCATATTGGCAACAAGTTATCTGCGCAGCCATCCGGTAGCAGATCTTTTTGGTCCCTTGCCAAATCGGTTGAGGCGAACTTCTGTCGGCCCTCACTGCCCCCGCTGGTTAGGCCTGATGGAACACTGGCTCATACGGCGAGAGAGAAAGCAGGTCTCTTTGCATCTCTCTTTGCCCATAATTCGCGTCTTGATACTGGCAGTGCTACTCCACCTAATTTACCTCATTGCGGAGCTTCAATGCCTGAGGTTCGCATTAGAAACAAGGAGGTTCTGAGAGTACTGTGTCGTCTGGACGTGAATAAGGCTAGTGGTCCGGATGGTATACCAGCGATTGTTCTTAAAGCATGTGCGCCCGAGTTGTCTCCTGTATTGACGCGCTTGTATCGCCTCTCATTTAGGACTGGTATAGTGCCCAAGTCCTGGAAGCTTGCTAACGTGCAGCCTGTGCCCAAGAAGGGTAGTCGTGCCGATCCTGCCAACTATCGGCCGATTTCGATCACCTCCATACTTTGCAAAATTATGGAGCGTGTATTGAACTCGCGCCTCTTGGCATACCTGGAAGGTAACGATCTCCTCAGTGACCGACAGTACGGGTTTCGCCGCAATCGGTCAGCTGGGGACCTACTAGTGTATGCCACTCACTTGTGGGGCGAGGCCCTCGAGAAGAATGGGGAAGCGATTGCTGTCTCCCTTGATGTCTCGAAGGCCTTCGACCGAGTTTGGCACGCTGGCCTTTTGAGTAAGCTTCCAGCGTACGGCATTTCCTCTAGCCTGACTGGCTGGGTAAAAGACTTCCTGACTGAACGGTCCCTCCGAGTTGTTGTCGACGGATGCTCTTCTGAGCCCATGTCAACTAATGCCGGTGTTCCCCAGGGGTCTGTTCTCTCTGCAACTCTGTTTCTGCTGCATATTAACGATCTGCTGATGCCTGGTATCTATGGGTATGCAGATGACAGCACAGTTGTAGAGAGATACCTGCCGGATGCCAGGGCTAGTAGGGAATCAATCCGGTCCGAAAGAGAGGCCATGGTTGAGCGAACGAGTGTTGCACTGCAGGCAGTCTCCGAATGGGGCAATGCCAATCTTGTAGCATTCAATGCCGCCAAAAAACACAGGCGTGTCTTTTCACCGCCAAAAGGAGCCCGTTCACCTTGGCCCCTACTTTTCGGAATGTGTCCTTGGAGTGTTCCGACCGCCTTCAGCTTTTGGGAGTTGAGATTTCCTCGAACCTTAACTTTGGGCGGTTCATTGAGTCAAAGGCCAAGGTGGCTGCCAGGAAACTTGGCGTTATCGCAAAGGTCCGGCAGTACTTCACACCTGGGCAGCTTCTAATGTTATACAAAGCACAGGTCCGTTCGTGTGTGGAGTACTGCAGCTACATTTGGGCTGGTGCTGCCAAGTGTCACCTGGTCACTTTGGATTCAGTGGAGAGACGTGCAAAGAGGCTGATTGGTGACCCTGATCTAACTCGAGTTGGTCTCCAAAGCCTAGAGCACAGGCGTAGAGTAGCCAACCTTTCGGTGTTCTATAGGATGCATTTCGGGGAGTGTGCGAGGGAATTGCATGATTTAATTCCCCATCTCCGTTCCACCAGCGGACGACCCGTCGTACGGCTGGTTTCCACCCTTACGTTGTTAACACCATTACGATCCGGACGAAGCGCTTCGCCTCCTCCTTTATACCGCGTACATCGAGGGACTGGAACAATTTGCCCGCGGCGGTGTTTCCGTCGGACTACAATTTGAGAGTCTTCAAGGCTAGAGTGAATAGGCTCTTAATAAACTAGTGCGCTTTACCATCAACGATTGCGTCACTGCTTACCATCAGGCAGGATTGCGGTCAAGCGCTGGTTCATAAATTGTAAAAAAAAAAAAAAAAAATTTGAACTGTGCGGGGAAAGAAACCGCGCCTCCTTGCGCAGCGGCCGCGTTCGCTACCTCTACACTACGGAGGCTATCAATCTTGTGGCATTGAATATCGCCAAAATACAGGCGTGTCTTTTCACCGCCAAAAGAAGCCCGTTCACCTTGGCTCCTACTTTTCGAAATGTATTCTTGGGATGCACCGACCGCTTTTAGCTTTTGGGAGTTGAGATTTCCTCGAACCTAAACTTTGGGCGGTTCATTGAGTCCAAGGCCAGGGTGGTTGCCAGGAAACTTGGCGTTATCGCAAAGGTCCGGCGCTACTTCACACCAGGGCAGCTTCTAATGTTGTACAAAGCACAGGTCCGCTCGTGTGTGGAGTACTGCACCCACATTTGGGCTGGTGCTGCGAAATGTCACCTGGCTGGTTTGGACTCAGTGGAGAGTGAGAAGAGGCTGGTTGGCGACCCGGTTTTAACTCAAAACGGTCTTCAAAGCCTGGAGCACAGGCGTAGAGTAGCCAGCTTTTCGGTGTTCTGTAGGATGCATTTTGGTGAGTGTGCAAGGGAAATACATGACTGGAACAATTTGCCAGCGGTGGTGTTTCCATCTGACTACAATTTGAGTGTCTTCAAGGCTAGAGTGAATAGGTTCTTAATAAACTAGTGCGCTTTACCATAAACGATTGCATCACTGCTTACCATCAGGAGGAATTGCGGTCAAGAACTAGTTTAAAATTTATATAAAAAAAGATGTTCGCTTCTGAACTGTTGCTTGTTTCACTTCGATAGTCAAATGCAGACTGACTGCACGTTCGTGGACTTCTCTGCGACCCCGAGTTGGGGGCGCGAGGAGACGGTTTGGGGGCTCCTTTTTGGCCCCATGACCGTGGAAGTGGTCTCTCAGTCCCCAGAATTGGGAACCCGTCGTTGGGTTGCACCCTAAGGGTGCCGTCTTCGCACGCCTAAGTCGACGCCGTAGGGGTGTGCCTTTCCTCCAGCGGTCGTCGGTGTGCTTTGTTGTGTGTGACTGTAGGAGCGCCCGAAGTGCTTCTCGACGCCCGTGCGAACAGGCCCCTGCCGATTTGGATCTCTGGTTGCCCCAGAGAAGGCCCAGCAAGGGTCGTCAAGCGACAGGGCGCCGGTTTTGGTTGGCGCTCCGCTACAGTGAGTGCTTACCCCGTCCCCTAACAGCTCAACCAGGTTTGTACGGCTGGCTGCGGGGGTGCGGGGGGTGGTAGTGAGTAACGAGCGGTTTGTAGATGTGTGTTCTGCGCTCGTGTGGTATATATACTATGTGTGTGCCTGCATGTGGAGTTGCGCATGTGTGTTTGTCGCGCGCATAGCGCCTATATAAACTTAGTCCATAATGCGCACGACGGTGTCGTGTTGCGAATGTTTAGTTAATATTTATGTCTGGGTAGGTCGCGTGTGAACGTGTATGCGACCTACCCGGGCGTCAAGTCCGGTGGCGCGACGTCTGCGATGAGGTCGCGCGGGAATCTCTTCTTATCGGTGCCAGGGCGCAATTTGTTTGATTTGGTGGAGGTCGGAGCTACTGGCACGCGAGAATATCCCCTTCGCCAGACGGACGACGAAGTCATCGATGCTCTCGACACGCAGGTCCCTGTGAATTACTGAATTCCTCACGTACCGGGGGCCTTGACGATTTGACGCAGCGTGATGTTCTGCTGCGTCCGGAGCTTCTTCTTGTGTGTCTCGGCCGTGAGGGCGAGCCAAGCCGGCTGACTGACTGACTGACTGCACGGTGCTTTATATAGGTCAGCTGATCGAACATTTCAGATCTGTCTAGAAGTAATAATAGTCCAAATTTCGAGTACGTTCAGCAGGTACTTACAGGTACTTACAGGTACTTTACAGGAGACGAATTTCTAGTAATTTCGATGTCGACACTTCGTTGACAGTATTGATGAAACCTGTACCATTCGATAGGCCATCCTAGGTCTAGCAATGCGTTTTTATTTCGTACCTCTACAATGCCTAGGTCTCAAGATATTGGGTTTGAGTGTTATGTAAGACATGTCACGCAATATTGAACCTTATGCCATTGACATAAGGCGCATTCGTAACAATGTCATCTAAAGAAGCCGTGATCTTGGTATGTGTGTATATCTCGTAGCCATAGTTTCAAAAGCTCTTAAAACTTATTGTCAAAATGTTGTGTGCGTGATTGTAATGTGGTTACTGTTTGTTTGCGTTCGCAGAGATCGCGACGCCGAGCAGTGGGAGTGCGGCGCCGACAGGTCGCACGACGACGTGCGCGTGTGGTGCGTCGACGACCAGCATCACGACTGCTGCAGGTCACAACTCACACACATTATTGTACACACGGGCCAGTCTCTCTCCCCTCAACATCCAGTGTCAAACACCCGAGGACTAAGTGTTCTATACGGAGTGTGTTATGACGCATATGAAGAACGCTATATGTATACTAGCTATGCCCTATGGTTTTCAACAGTATAAGTTTCCCTCTAGTGAAAATATTGGGGTATAAAGTATTTTATGTTAATAATGGTGTATGCGCTGCTGAATAATTCGCACACACCTTGGTTTATTAACTTCAATAATAGTCGAGGATAGCCAAATATGATGATTTATTGAATATTTAACTAACTCGTAACTAACATAGCTATGAATGTGTAAATGAGTACAGTCTTTGAAGGCTGATCGTGTACTGTCGCCTTACGCTATAATTCGAGCAAGGCGACGGAATAGTGCTGATCTATGTATGTAGCTAATATGCGCGTGTCATGTACGATGGCTGACTGGTACAAATGGTGTTTAGCTATATGTGTGGCTAAACTTGAAGTATGGAAGAAACCCCGCAATTAAATTGCAAGTATACACATGATTCCTAGCAATATATAATGCTCAATAGCTGAAAATTAGTATCTTGTAATTAAAAAGTTGTAGGAACTCTTCATATCTGCACAATACTCAAAATAATACGTAACTCCTACGACAAAGGTACAAAAACTTCAAACTATAACATTGCTATGAACTTTTATTTAGGCGTTTTAAGGTCTCTGCGACGATTTTTATACACTATGATCTACCGCTAGCTGTTTTATGCTCTTGGTAACCACACTGCAACAATTTCTAAATGTATTTGGGAAAAAATATAACATGGTGTAAAAATGATTGGAATCGATTCAGTTGTTGATATGTTTTAGAGAATATTTGTCATGTCTAATTTTATTTTTATAAAATTTTGTCCCATTTTAGTTTGTGATTTATCGTACCGTTTATGATGTTATAAGTTGTTATATTGACAGGTAGCTAATAGGTAAGTTGTTTGTGTGTTCAGGTCTGGGGGCAGCGCGGGGTCACTGCGGTGCGCGGGGGGAGGGGGGGCGCGGCCGCATCTACCGGGTGAGTCACTACCACATACACCTGACTAGGGATGTGACGATACCATAGAGGTATCGATACTTTTGCTCGATACTGTGTCGGACGTCAAGTATCGATACATACTCGGTATCGATTGAAAAGTATCACTACCTACTCGATATCGATTGAAAAGTATCGATACTTACTCGTAATAATAGTAATCCAACTCGGCTGGGCTGCCAGCTTTCGGGAAGCTAGGTAGAAACTTCTCGTCCGATATACCGCAGTGTCTCAAGACAAAAGTCTTCTACCAGTGTGTGTTGCCAGTGATGACTTATGGAATTGAGACGTTGTCGCTAACAATGGGCCTTATTAGAAGGCTGAAGGTCACTGGAAAGGGCAACGGAGAGGGCTATGCTTGGGGTTTCACTGCGCGATCGAATCGGGGATGAGGAGATCCGCTGAAGAACGAGAGTAACCGACATAGCCCAGGGAGGCGCAGGACCGGTCGGCGTGGAAATCCTTGGGGAAGGTCTATGTCCAGCCTTGGACGTGTCTTTCGAGTGAAATGATGATCAATAAAAATGTTGACTGCTGGCAGAACTTGTTTAGTAAGTATGTGTAGTGTTGGAGTCACCAACAAGACCCGCTTTAATTAGATCTAAATGAAAAGTTTACCAGCGGTATAAAAAAAAATGTTATCTTCATCACACGTACCTTTTCTTTATATCATCATATTAACTGGTGCCTGACCGCAATCCCGCCTGATGGTGAGCAGTGCAGTTAATGGTAAAGCGCGCTAGTTTATTAAGAATTGTTACTCTACTGTAACTTAAAACAAGCAAGGCAAAAGTAAAGTCCTTTTCTTGATGAAGTTGAGAGTAACAGATCACGGTGCTGATATTTAGTTTATGAACGTGTTAGGATAGCAGAGTGGTGGATAATTAAATAAGATTCAAGCAAACATAGGAGAATCATTATGTATATATTTACTTATAACATTACACACTGGACATATTTAGAATCATCAGCAATATAAATTACATAAGACCAGGCACATAAGAATTATGTATAACAAATATCAAGGATATTTAACTGGTAGTGTACTCGGTCCGACGGCTCGATGAAGACTGACCCCTACCTAGTGCGGGTTTCCGTATTTATAGACAAAAACAATATTAGAGTACCCTTCATCGAGCCGTTATTTCGGTCTATACAATCGAATCACCTTCGGAACCAACTAAACTTAAACAATCCACATTACAATACTTTTCTTAGAATTATGACTCGTTATAGATATAACAAACGCGACCCTCGGCCCCATTTTGTTTATTAATGTTATCTAACAATGTTTCCAGACACCTCTCGTCCGGGCACGTGTCGGAGGGAGACAGGCTCGCGGTCGGCGGACGCGGCACAACACAGGTACTACTTTGTTTTTTTTTCTTTGGCTTCGCATGGTTTGTGCATTTAGCTATTGTCACGTAATGAATTTTCATTATGTCGAAAAAGACGGCCCCGTGAACCGTCTACGAGGGAGGCTTGAGTCTTGAGGCAGTCATGATGAGGCCACTATGCTGCGATATCTCTGGATTTTGATTGTTTTTATTTTTCAACAAGTAAATAATTAATTAGTTTAGTTTTGTTACCTTCCCTCAAATGAATTGAGTAGTAATAAGGTCAATACCAACATTACATTACATCATCATCATCATCCCAGCGTTAATCCCAGTCGCATCCGAAGCCTTTTTCAGCTTTGGAGTCTGGGGTTCGCTTTACCAGTCCAACTGCTGATATGGCTAAACTTCGACATTTTCCGTGAAGCGACTGCCGTCTGACCTCCACAACCCGAAGGCGACATCGAAGCATTGCAGTTAGACCAATTGTTGGATTTTTGAGGGCTCCAACAGCCCGTAACGACTGCCACTAGATGTTCGTATGGCAACCGGGACCAACGGCTTAACGTGCTTTCCGAGGCACGACCAGACCAGTACAAATATTCATATTCATGCATACAAATACTTGTACTGTGCGGGGATCGAACCCGCGCCACCTTGCGCAGCGGCCGCGTCCGCTACTGCTACGCCACGGAGGCTGTCCCAACCAACATTACATTACATTCCATAAAAATGGCTTGTCTACGTTATTCTTTCTGTGAACATTTATGATACAAGTACCAAAAATCACTCTACCTATTCCGATCACTGATCATAACACACATATTCATAACACATTCATATTTTCTCCGCATCCATACAGTCATACTTTCATCACCATTATGTTCTGGTCACTAAGAACCAGAGATATAACACCGCTACATACATTATTTTTTCTATATACATTTTAATGTAAAGTTTTCGCAGTACCCGTCCTATTTGATTTAGTAGTATTGAATGCGATCCAAGTGAAAGCTATTTTAGGTCCTGCCCCCTAATCGGCGAGCACATTTTTGTCAAATGATTGCGACTAGTTGGCATCAGTTGGGATCGTTCGGGCCGTCCATTGGGCAGGATTAGGGGGCTGGGTATACTGCTCACGCAGTCTTGAACACGTTCTCAATATAATTCCTCATCTATCTACATGTCTCTAATGGGGGTCAAGTCTGGTGAGTGAGGAGGCCATGACTGCGGCTTGAAACTTCCGACTTCAAAAAAAGAAATGTGTTGTCTGTAACTGATTGACTTGATTTGACGACCTCCGTGGCGCAGCGGTCAACACGCCTGCCTGCGACGTGGAGGCCCCGGGTTCGATCCCCGGCCAGGTCATGGTGGAAAACGAACTTTTCTTGATTGGCCTGGGTCTTGGATGTTTATCTATATATGTATCTATTATAAATATAGTATCGTTGAGTTAGTATCCCATAACACAAGTCTCGAACTTACTTTGGGGCTAGCTCAATCTGTGTGATTTGTCCGTATATATATAAAAAAAAAAAAACTTGACTGACGATAGTAGAACGTGATGACGTCATAAGATTCCAACCTTTATCGCCGCAATTGTCGTTACTAACAATTGACACCAAATTCACTTTTCACTGCACATCATATACATGTCTTTGCACCCTTTTTTATGAAGGTTTCGTATTAAGAAAAAATGACGTTGTGTAATAATTTTGACGTGACGCTCGCAGAATGCTTATTCGTTATGTGACGTTTCGTTTCCGTTGAGCTAATTATTAAATTTGCCGCCTTTCTCAGTCCGTGTTTAATTATTTTCATGTACATCTGTAGTCTATGACAGCTCTATACAATAAATTGTACTCTATGATTCCGTGGTACAACGAGTGTGGTTTTAAATTAATACAATTCCTTTATATAATTATAAAGTCATCAGTTTCAATACTATAGAATATTATTGGGGGAAGTTAATTTAGAATATTGATTGTTTTACTGTTTCTATAAGAATTGTAATATTTGTCTACAGACAGTCCCTGTCGTCGTGCTCCAGCCGCACGTCGGGTCCGGGCGGGTCGGGCGGGTCGGGTGCTGCCGGTCCGGGCGCGGCGGGGGCCCGGCTGTCGGCCGCGGTGCCCGACGTGGCGATGGCCCCCAACGCCAACACCCACCTGCTGACGGCGCGGGACTACTTCCGACACGCGCCACACAGAGGTAACACCGCAACACGTGCTCGGTTTGGTTAATCAACATCTACAACGCGCGCGAGTTAACTGTGCACCTCGCTCTGTGACGTCATTCAGACGGTACCGACTGTAAAAATTTAAAAAAATATAAATATTTTAATAAGATGTTGCGTTACGTTCCAGAGTACAGCGGCGGCGGGGTGCTCCAGTTGGACCTGGGTGACGGCGCCACACATACTCCAAGACCAGGTTCGTTTATTTATTATTAAGCACGCTTTCTTCAACTTTCATCTGTTACTAATATTTCTGATGATTTCACGAAACTTCAGGGTCCCCTAGTCTGCTCTTTTTATAAATTTATAATAATAATTATTTATCTTTTTTATAATGGAAAACCTATAACCACTTGCTAAACGTGTCTTCAATAATTAATTAACCGACTTCAGTACCGAACGGTTTATTACAAAACTTTTGAGAGCTGCTATTCCATCACATCGCTTTTTTGTTGACCTTACTATCTATCACTAGCAAGCAGCAGACGCCATTTTAGATTCGTTTCTTTATTGGCGCGCCTTATATCATAATGACTTAATAAGTTCGTATAGCTTTTCGGCCAATTCCCTTAAAATACCTATCGATTCCGATAAGAACGAAGGAGCTTTTTAGTACACTGCGATTGGTATAAATTAGTGAACTTACCTTAGCTCGCTCACTCGTAATCAAATAGGTTTGGAAGTGGCCACCATCAGCTCGCTCGCAGATCTGAGCGCGGCGAAGGGTTCCAGAATGGACATGGGGCATGGCTCACCTATGTCTCTAATGGGGTCAAGTCTGGTGATCGAGGAGCCCATGACTGCGGCTCGAATCTTCCAACATCCAAAAAATTTGGTGAAGCAGCATCTGAATCTTAAATAAAGATTACAGTAAGAATCACATGTGGGGGAGCGCCGTCTTGATGAAACCACGTCACCTAACTCTGAGCTAGAGGCAACTTGTTGATTATATTCGAGGGGGTTGTACACAAGAACTCGTTATAACGAGCCTCGTTTGATCGCTCTGGAAGAAACATGGGTTCAACAACGAGATCTTTGAAAATGGCGACCCAAACAATCGACCATCGAGTTTGTAAATTGTCTCAAACATGCTAAATGGGATTAAGATCCGGGCTGCGTGCTGGCCAATTCATTGTACGTATCCCAACCTCTTCGCAATATTGTCGAACTTTGCGGCCGGGCATTATCCTGTATTAAAGTAAAAATTTCGCCTATGAATCCTATGTAAGGCACCAGTGCACCACGTGATCTTCTAAGATCTCTCTTATGTAGCGATGTACAGTCGAACCCCCTCTATTACCGTTTTGACGGACCATGTCTATGAACACAAGTTCTGTTCGCCCGTTCATCGATATGCCACCCCAGACCATACACGAACAGCCTCCAAAAGGAACACGCTCCTCAATTCAACTTTCGAGTATATCGCTCCCCACGTCGACGATAGACTCTTCTGCGACCATCTGCACCACATAAACATGTCCTACACTCGTCCGTAAACAATACGGAGGCCAATTGTTCTTCTGTCCAATTTAGGTGATCACGCGCAAATATTAAGCCGAGCTTGTGTGTGAGCTACAGCCAACTTTGAACCATTTGCTGGTCTATAAGGGGTGATATGCGTTTCCTATAACTTTCTTCTTATTGTTCTTGCGCTCACATTTACTCCACGCACTTCATTAAGCTCTGTTTTGATGTTATAACTCGCGCAGATAAAGAAAACATCTGTAAATGGCGTCCTCTCGCATGCGTTCTCACTCACTCTCTATCGCTGTTTATACTCACACAGTGAAGTAAGCTCTGCAAAAAAAAATCATCGATCGAGAATTCAGGATTCGCTTTCCAAGCTACTTTGATGCACTCCGAGTTATCGTTAATTTCGTTCCGCGAAAGTCTCTGTTATTTTGTTGTTTTTGTTGAGTTTGAATAATCAGACTCAAGAAAAACAACAATAAAAACAAACACAACAACAAACAAGTAAATTGTTAAATTTACGTTGTAAATAACAATATTTACAACGTAAATTTGACATTTTACTATCTTAGCTTTTGGTTTGTGATTGAACAATGGCATGTTTTGTCAACCGTACCTTATGGTACAGTAAAATGGCGGCGGATACTTATGTATCCGCCGCCATTTTCAGATCTTTTTTTTCTTTTTGAGGAAACGATTTCGTAGGGAAGTTGTAATAATAAATCCGTCATCACGACCGGTGCACGGTGGTTGCTCGAGTCCTGCCTGTACCACCGCTCCATTTGTAAGAACCTGTCTCCACAAACCTTCTGTATATTCTAGAAACCGTAAACTGGTTTAAATTTAAATTTCTACCAATCGTTCGTTGATCCAAGCCCTCCCGCACCAGTTCTACAATTTGAGCCGCTTGTTCGGACGAAGTCTCCATATTATAGTTCAAAAACTCCCGATGAGTTAAAAAACTAACTTAGCAGTTCTACTGGTAACAATTGACAAAAGATTAAAATTCAATGCGAATCAATTTAAAACTTTACTTTAAATAACACACAAATCTGATACTACAAGTAAAAGTAAAAGTTTTCTTTTCCCGGCAATATTCATTTGTCTTACTGCAGTTCTATTTTTAAATTTTGCTTTTTTTTAAGATTAAGAGACAGTCTCTCCACATTTATATACTTTAATGTAAAAAGTTTTCATACTTATTAAAAAAAAACATTTCAAAGTAATCCTGAACTTGAATGCAGTTCATGAGTCCGTCAGTGTATTACAGATAGAAATACTTGAATGTGTGTGTGCTCCCCGAATGGTCTGTAGACATCCTTCTCCACGAAGGAAGTTCAGCCCCCAAACACAGCGATTACTAGACGCGTCCGTAAGCGCCATCTTTCTTTATCTATTTTGCGTCGCCCCAGTGCGAACGCCCGCGCTCGTTTCGGTCTACAACTAAATTATACAACTAATGCGTCCGTACACATACACGATGGCTATCTGCCAGGTTTTTTTTTCTATTTCTGCCTCGTCCGAGCGAGACGCGCGTCCGTACGCGATGATAACTTTTCCGGTCTGAGCTGACGCTTGACTTATGCGACGCCAGCTTCCGTCAACATCTGTGTTGCCAGGGAGGCCGGCCATTTTATACCAAACCGGCCTTTTATTCTAAACAGACAAAAATTAATTGTAATCTGATTTATTTACACAGTATTACAGCTTATATACTACTTTTATTCAACACACAAATGTACAAACATCGTAGTATTCCATGATATTTGAAGTAGGCCGGGCGTCAGATGTCGGATTGCTAAATCAATACAAAGGTAGCATTGCCCGTAGCAGCTAAGTACTGTCCTAAACTTTTATATCCTCATAATTTAAAATCAGTGTATTATTCCCTCAATTTTTCGCAAAAACTCAAGATTTACAAAGCGGCAATCAATTGGTGCAGTGCGCGAAGAATTATCAAGCGTTATAAACACGATTAACTTATTATCGTAATACTGTTTAAAAGTGCCATATCATAGTGTCTGTTCAACAAGTGCAATTAATTCTCGAGATTATTGGTGCGGCATAAAGAACAAAGTCCCACGCGCGCTCTCCCCGCTGGACTGTCAGTGCTACCAACATTCTAACACCGCACTTGGCGCATGCGTTCCGTTCCAGGTAACGAACACGGTACGGCTCAGTTACATTATTTAATCGCCTGGATTGTGACTGGTGGCGCTACCCCAACCACATTACCATTGAAATAATTTTAAAACACGACGCCGCTGCCTATACGCCCTGCTAGTAATTATGCCACGGACGGCTCGCACTCCTCCAAAGAAGTCAGATGCTGAAGATACAGCGTATATTCAGTCTGAGCCGGATGTGCCCACAGAAACCCCTAGCACCGCTACTGTAAACCCTCGACAGCAAAAACGACCGCGTATAGACAGCCCACCTTCAAAAGAGCACGTAAGCTCCTCTGATTTTATGCTGGACACTATTCGTCAGGAAATAAGAACAGCAGTGACAGCCGAAATATCGGCATCCCTAAAAGCGTGTATTACGACGGAATTGAGCGACTTAAAAGAAGCCTTGGCACTTATAAAAAAACTCGAAATATCGGTTCAATTTATGAGCAACAAGTTCGACCAAATGAAAATCGAACTTGACCACTGCAGTGCCACGAACGTGGAACTAAAGAAGGAAAACATTTCCCTCAAGAAGTCTGTGTCGGATCTATCTCTAAGAGTAAATTTAATCGAGCAAAGCTCACGCCAACAAAATGTAGAAGTCAACGGAATACCGGAGAATAAATCTGAGAACCTGGTCAAAACTGTGATGCAACTTGGAAAGGCGGTCTCAAGCATCATCAAGGTCACAGATATTGTATCGGCTGTGCGTGTTCGAAAATTGGATTCTCAGAACAATAATCCCAGAACCGTGATTGTCAAGCTGAGCAGCATTTCTGCAAGAGATGAAATGTTAACGTCTGTTATGAATTTTAATAAAGAGCACCCTGAAGAAAAGCTAAACTCGAGTCTGTTAGACTATGGTGGCCCAAAGAAGCCAGTATTCGTATCCGAGCACTTGTCTCCTCTTAACAAAGAAATTCATGCAGCAACCAGGAAAATAGCACGAGAAAAAGGCTACAAATACGTATGGGTGCGCGGTGGACGTATCCTCATTCGGAAAGCCGATGGGATGCCAGCCAAGCAAATACGCAGTCTGGAAGCAGTTGGGCTGCTTTAAGTGAAATAACGGAACCGCCTACATAACACCCTGCATTAAACTATCGCATTCAATATTTGCTACCAAAATTTTAGAGGAATGAAAACCAAATTGAGGAACATTATGATAAACGCACAAAACAATATCTACGACATTATTATATATACAGAAACATGGTTAGATGACAGTATTCACTATGGGGAAATATTCGACTGTAGGTACAATATCTACCGCATAGACATAAGAAACTTGCATCAATTTAACAAACATAACAGCCAAAAAAAAATATATGTCACAGGAATGCTGACCCTTAAAGCACAACGTCTTTACTACCTTGCTAGAAGCTATGCTAAGGATAATAGCTACAAGTTTTGCTGGACATCGTTCGGGAGAGTTTTTCTAAGGAAAACGGAAGGCGATAAGCAAATAATGATTAAGAACGAATCTGACATCAACAACCTTTGCTTAGAGAAAGGACTATCGAATAGCTCAAGTTTTCCCAATGGTAGTGTTTGTGGGGTTTCTTGCTGTGTATTGATGTTGCTCATTGTGCTGTTAGTTAATTATAGTATTTCATCTGCAGAACTTAAACTCACACATACTCAGTGCCCACTACAACATAGTTACACATTTCACAGCCAGACACATAATCTCGTATATCAAATATTACCTCATACAATTCTAATTGCAAATAGCATACCAAGTGGCAGGAGCATTTCTAAGCAATTTCAAGCTACCCTTCATTACAAATATTTGTTTCATAAATCTCTGATTAAATATCTGTACATTGTATATTTGTTAATAGTCATTTATAATCATTTAAAATTATATTCTTTTAATAATTATTTTTATTTAAAACTATCTTATATGTTCATATTGCTAGAAATAAGGTATATCTGTTTTTCTTTTTGTTATTGTCCAACCAATCACATCCACCACACATCAAAACACAACACTCTCACAGTATTTTTACTGAATCGTAAGTCGCCTACAAGCCTCTTAATGTGTGCCTTAAATACACCTAATGTTGCAGCTTGTGATGTTCAGGCAATTTGTCTCTGCTATGTCATTGCTACTAGTTCTGTTTCTACTTACAAAGAAAATGGTTGATATACAAGGTATCGCAAATGACATTGACGATGTCGTCAATGTCGGCGATGTTATAGCTATTGACGTGCCGGAACACTGCAAGGCTGCCATATATACAGGTGCAAAAGCGTTTTCTGTTCTCAATCAAAATATCAGAAGTCTAAACCGTAACTACGAAGGGCTTGCGGTTCTTCTCAAGAGACTAGACATCGATTATGATCTTATTATGCTTACTGAATCTTGGCTATCCGAAAATTCGATCTTACCTGAAATGAAAAATTACACATCTCACAGTACTAAATCGTACCTTAATCAAAATGACGGTATCGTACTATATATAAAAGACAGTATACTTGCAAATGTCTACGAACCAAACTGTTGTCTGGAAGTTAATTGCCTTGTGACAACAATTAAGAACGATCTAGCTATTGTATCGTTATACAGACCCCCAGCCTTCAAAAACCTAGATCCTTTTTTGAAGTCGTTGAATGAAATCTTGTCCAGTATAAACCATTATAAAAATATAATTTTAATGGGCGATTTAAATGTTAATATTAATCTTGAGCAACTTAATTCTAAGCACACAGAATATCTGAACCTTCTTGCGACCAATGGCCTTCTTGCCACACACACTTTACCTACTAGAGAGTCAAATTGTCTTGATCACTGCTTCGTCAAAACAAAACTCCACCCTTTAACTATAGTTTGTAATTCGACTTTAACTGACCACTCAAGTGTTATGATATCACTTCTAACGGAAGTAAAAAAAAATAGACACAAGAAAAATACCGGTTATACTAAAACTGACCACGATGCTGCTATTAGGGACTTAAAACAGATTAACTGGGAAGAAAGGTTCTACAATGATGACCCAAATGCAATGACGAACATCTTCATAAATACCATTAGAGGTATTCTATCGAGCCACACACATACTGTCAAGCAGGCCAGACGACATATAATCATTAAGCCTTGGATTACACCAGGTCTATGTAGATGTATGAAAAATCGCGATCAACTACACCAAAAACTAAGAAAGGACCCAGAAAATTTAACCCTTACTATAACGTACAAGCGCTATCGTAATACATGTAATAATCTGCTAAAAAGCCTTAAAAACAAATATTTTAAAATGGAATTTGTTAAGTATAGTTATAATATTAAAAAACAATGGGGATTGGTAAAAGACATGTGCAATTTAAACAGCCCTCCAAAAGTGCCCTTGAGCTTCTTTCCACTAATTCAACAACACAGGATGCGTTAAATAACATAAATAGTTACTTTGTCAATGTCGGTAGTCATTTAGCAAACTCCATCTTGTCCAGGACCCTCACAAATGAGATAGATCTGAGCAAACGGTGTACACCAAAGGCGAATGGCGGACCTCTAAACTCTTTTATGCTTCTCCCAACAGACCATTGTGAAATTAAGGAAATAATTGCTAACTTAAAAATTAAAAATTCTTCAGGATGGGACGGTATCTCCACGTCGTTTATTAAGAGAGCAGCGGATTCCATTATTGCACCACTAGCGCACATATGTAATGCTTGCTTATCAAAAGGAGTCTTTCCAGATGCGTTTAAAAAGTCTGTCACTGTTCCTATACATAAAGCAGGAGACAAAACCTTAGTTTCGAATTATAGACCAATCTCTCTACTTCCTAGCTTTTCGAAAATTTTTGAAAAATTGGTAAATAAGAGGCTAAAACACTATCTAGATGTTCATAAACTTCTGTCGAGTAATCAGTTTGGGTTTAGAGAAAAAATATCAACCGCAGACGCCCTCCACAAACTAACTTCATATGTAGTCGAAAACATTGATAAGGGGCAGAAGACTCTAGGAATATTTCTAGACCTTGCAAAGGCCTTCGACACCGTCTCTATACCCATCCTCTTAACCAAACTTGAGAGCTTAGGAATTCGAGGTTTGTCTCTCCAATTTTTCAAGAACTACTTGACAAACCGACAGCAGGTTATAAAAATTGACAATAGCGTGAGCCACGAGGACAATATTACTTTCGGAGTACCCCAGGGCAGTGTATTGGGCCCTACGTTGTTTTTGATATATATCAATGACCTCTGCAATTTGCCTTTACAAAATGGTCAAATAATAACTTTTGCAGATGACACCGTATTATTGTTTAGTTCCAACACATGGAAAGACGTCGCCAAATCAGCAAATGAAGGTTTTGCTTTAGTAACCTCATGGCTCGATAATCATTTGTTGACACTAAATTTAGACAAAACCAAATTTATTACATTTACAATTAATAGCAGAACCCAACCTTCTCCCAACTCGATAATTATTCAAGCTCACAATTGCAACAACCCAAGTACTTGTCATTGTAACCCAATCACCAAAACTCATTCCATTAAATATCTTGGAGTAATGGTAGACCAAAACTTAAAAAAGGAAAGAACACGTCATGAAAGTATGTAATCGAGTAAGGAAAATGCTCTATATTTTTAAAACTATTAGAAATGCATGTGACATAAACCTACTAATAAAAATCTACTTGGCTCTTTGTCAATCTATATTGGTGTATGGCTTGAATGTATGGGGAGGAACTTCAAAAATGACCGTGTTGTTTGTGGAAAGAGCCCAACGTATGATACTGAAAGTTATTTCTCGTAAAAAGTACACTTATCCGACACACCTGCTTTACAAAGAACTGGGAGTCCTCACGGTCAGAAAATTATTCATTAAACTTGAGATCATGGCACAACACAAAGTAAAACCGCATTTCACAGAGAGACGGCGTTTGGATATTGTTTATAACATACCCAAATATAGTACATCTTTTGCACACAAATTCCATAATTATCTTGGTCCGAGCCTTTATAACAGAGTAAGCAAAGAACTAAAATTAAAGAATCTTGATAGGCAAACATGCAAAACGACTATAGATAAATTTTTGAAAACACTAGACTACAATAGCACTGAAATGTTACTACAAAAACTGATATAAAAAAAAGGCACATAAATCATACATCATACATATATACACAATGCACACATACAGAAATATACATAAAATATACAACACACATGAACATATAACATATGCAAAAGATGATTTATGGACTATATAAATGTACCTATACCCATATCCAAAAATTCCTCAACTATTTCAATTAATTTAATTCAACTCAATTTTAATCTAATTTTAATTTATCATTTAAGGAATGTAAATGTAATGTGTTATGGTTTAATAGTATTAATATATGTAATATCGTAATATGTTATACCCTGTAATCATGACTATATAACTTTTAACTTGTGGGTATCTGTTGTTTTTTGGTTGAGGAATACTATCCGCTCGTGATACAGTTATATACTAGTACGAGTGGATAGGGCGACTCAGTTGGAAGACAACCAGAACAATTTCACAATCTATAACAATTTTACAATGTATGACTTCACATTATGTAACCTCATATATGTTTTATTTTTTATTATTATTTATATGGTTGTCTCTTAATATTAATACTGAATTAAGTTTATTATTATTATTATTGTACACAGACCTTTGTCGGTACGGTTGAACGTCGCAAGCGCGTGCCGCCGCGCGTGTGTCATTCGTGTATGAGTCGTTGACCCCTGAACTGAACTGTAGTAAATCAGCTGATCGAATTGTTTTTTGGAGTATTGTTCACATTGCGCTTTATTGGGTAATTAGCGAATTCGTTTAAAATATTTTTGGGGTATAAATGAATAACGATTTTGAATGATCTAAAGTGAAAAAAAAAATGCATTTTTACAGATTATGAAATGTTTATTAGAGGATTTATCTGAAATGGCTTTAATAATGTTTGTCTCCTGCAGGCTCTCGTGCTCAACGGGCGGGCGGCGCCCACAGCACGCGCCACCACCGCGACCACACGCCAGTGAGTTGCTACACTTACTAACTGTAACACTTGATCACCTGATCAATATACGCTCGACACTTGCGGGCGAGCGGGGCGTTGACCTCTGGCATCAGCTGTTGCGCGGGCGCGGAGTACTATGATCTATCGTAAGCTGCGTGATGCGCTCGGTAACCACCCTGCAACAATTTCTAAATGTATTTGGGAAAAAATATAACATGGTGTAAAAATGATTGGAATAGATTCAGTTACTTATTCTGAAATATTTAACACAGGGTGACACAGTGGATGGCCTTATCTCTAAGAGCGATCTTTCTCTACTTGTTCTGTAGAAAGTCAAACTACAGTCGGTCAGAGCTGGTGTGTAAGTAAAGCTAATGGGTTGTATATATTGGTGTTGCAGGCCATGTCCTGTCTGCGGAGCCGTGCTGACGAGGACGAGCTGCGAGCTGCCATCGAACTGTCCGTCATTAGAGGTGAGGGTACCAACGAAATATTCTAAATAATCTTATTAAGATTCTTAATACAGTCCACTTGAATCTCCAAGTGGACTGTATTTATGATAGCAATATATTAGAAATCATCAATAAATATGTGATAGAATGATGCCTTCGGAGTATATCTCTCTGATTAAAGTGCTAAAAGCAATAAACCACTTACTTACCTCCAACGTTTGTGGACCACCAGACCAGATCACGAGGAGGCGCACGTCGACACAAGTCACTGGCAGACTAACTTTATTAATTAATTTATGAGTAGAATTATGAGGCCTAAATCCTTGTGGGTTACTTTAAATACGTATAGTATACTAATCACATTTTTTATGCCCTTAAAATATCGTGGCTATGACTCGCTAGCTTGCCAGTTCGTAAGGAAGTGCGTTCGTCACGCCATGCGGCGGTTAGCGGTGCGGTAGGACATGCACTACTATGGTCACGTTCTGTTTACTTTAAGTTTTCGGCACCGTTCACCGCCGATAAACACAAAAACCAGACGAGATATTCAACAACCAGTTCAAAGAATTTAAGTGCATCTTTTTCTATTTATTTCATTAAGAAAAGGACAAAAGATAAACTAGTTTGGTCCTGTCTTAATCATGTTGTCAAGTCAAAAAAGCGTGTTGAACACGGTATGATCAGTGATTCTTGTTGAATGGATATGTAGTAACATGCCCGTTCTCCCCCGCAGCCTACTCATCGTCCCGCCCCCCCGCGGGCGTGGCCCCCCGCGCGGCCCCCCCGGCCCCGGGCCCCGCGTCCACCGCGGGCTCGGCCCCCCCGGCGCCTAGCCCGGCCCCCCGGCCCGCCGCGACCCTCCCCCACGCGGCGCGTGTGCACAGTCAGCACGCTCCCACACATCAGCCCAGCTGTGAGTACACTACTACTAACTTGTCACTCCATGTAATGCTTCAATCTGTCAATAATCACGCTGTCATGACACTGGTCTATTTTATATAGGGTGTATCTGATATCGTCACGCACACTTCGCCAAAAGCCTTGACCGCATGTCACTAATAAAATTATTATAGTCATTTATGTCGTTAATGAATGGTTACAAAAATCACAGTGTTTAAAAAAAAGTATCGGCTCGTCCTTTGAAAGTTGCAAGCGTGCCGCCGTGCGTGTTTGTAGGTATGACGTTGACCCCTGAAGTGAACTCTAGTTCGTGAATCAGCTGATAGGATAGTTTTTCGAGTTTTGTTCACATTGCGCTTTTTTGTGTAATTATCAAACCAATTATTTTTTACTTTAAAATCTTATTGGGTTATAAACGTATGGAAGGGCAAAGGTCTAAAGTGTAAAAAACTGTATATGTTTTTTTTTTAAATCAGGAAAATGTCGAGGAGTAATTCCACCACTAGGGGGTTCAGAATCATGTACTTGGGTCCATAGTATTCGTTTGTGCGTCGATGTCAAATACACCCTTTATAAACATTATTATGTTATTATAACAACAGTACTCTACACAAAGCTACTATGTATCTGACAATACGGTTAATTAAGAACCCTTAGTACTATCTTGTATAATAAATGACTTGTTAATAACCTGTCCCCCCGTACTGTGTTGTACAGCGGCCCGTCGCACGTCGGGCAGCTCCCCGCAGCGCGTCCCCGAGCTCCACTCGGGCGCGCCGCACCATCTCGCACGTGAGACACATTATAACTACTATAACTGCTCTAACACATACTGAAAGCTGATTCTCTAAACACAAACTAATTTTAAGTTCTATCTGTTTCTATTTTATTAAGAAACTAGCGACCCGCCCTGGGTTCGCACGGGTGCAATGCTGATACTAATACACTACAGAAAACTGTGAACGTTGGGTAAAAAACATAGCGGCCCGCCGCGTGCCGCGCTAGAAGCGACGCCCCGCGATTTCTACTTCTATTTAATTGGATAAAGATTAATGCTGTATTGGTGAAAATCACTTCGAAAATTCGCCAATATTTGTCGTAAAAAGTAAATGACATAAAATGTTATTTTGGGATAAGAGATAGATATTATATAACATCGCGGCCTTTTTTGTAGACCCTTTTCATTGTGTGCCTGCGTTTCACTGCAAACGCGGGAAAAATGTAATTATATACAACGTCACATTAGAAACCTCAAAAATAATAGTATTTTTCCACAATTTAATGGATGTTATTATACATATAAACCTTCCTCTTTAATCATTTTATTTATTAAAAAGACCGCATCAAAATCCGTTGCGGAGTTTTAAAGATTTAATCATACAAAGACAGGGAAAGAGAAAGTGACTGAGTTTTATAATATGTAGTAATTTTGTACTTAATAAAACACAATAGATTAAATGTAATTGAGAAGTGTTGAACTGTATTCCAGTGAGCCGGCTGGGCAGCGGGTCCCGCAGCCCGAGCCCCGCCAGCCCCGCCAGCCCCCACCCCCACGAGCTGCTCTACCGCCACCACCAGCACTACAGGTACACTACACCACCCACTTGGAACTGTTGAACTGTATTCCAGTGAGCCGGCTGGGCAGCGGGTCCCGCAGCCCGAGCCCCGCCAGCCCCGCCAGCCCCCACCCCCACGAGCTGCTCTACCGCCACCACCAGCACTACAGGTACACCACACCACCCACTTGGAAGTGTTGAACTGTATTCCAGTGAGCCGGCTGGGCAGCGGGTCCCGCAGCCCGAGCCCCGCCAGCCCCGCCAGCCCCCACCCCCACGAGCTGCTCTACCGCCACCACCAGCACTACAGGTACACTACACCACCCACTTGGAACTGTTGAACTGTATTCCAGTGAGCCGGCTGGGCAGCGGGTCCCGCAGCCCGAGCCCCGCCAGCCCCGCCAGCCCCCACCCCCACGAGCTGCTCTACCGCCACCACCAGCACTACAGGTACACCACACCACCCACTTGGAAGTGTTGAACTGTATTCCAGTGAGCCGGCTGGGCAGCGGGTCCCGCAGCCCGAGCCCAGCTAGCCCCCACCCCCACGAGCTGCTCTACCGCCACCACCAGCTCAACCACCAGCGCTATAGGTACAGCATCCACTTGGATGCTCTAACTTAGTTACTGAGAAGAGACGCTCGATTGTTAGAACAAGCATACCTCGTTAGAAGCTTGCTTATGCTTATTTTAGAGAATCAATCAAACATTTCGTGTGTGTGTGCTGCCTCGTTATCATGTGAACCTCGCGAGCCATGGAGCTCACTCAGCCCCATCATATGTATCCTTTACATACCATAGCTCGTAGCGCCGATGACCGACGGGGCAGAAAGATACTTGAATGGCGACCACGTACCGGTAAGCGCAGCGTCGGACACCCACTGACTGGTGGTCGGATGATCTGACCAATATTGCAGGGAATTGGTGGATGCAGGTTGCGTCCAACTGGTCTTTTTGCAAATCCTTGGGGGAGACCTGTGTCCAGCAGTGGACTTCATGTGGCTGAGAGGATGATGATGACATACCATCGGGGAAATATGAATGTATACACGTAACTGGACCGAACCAATGATAATGTGAAAAATTATATTTTTTCTGAAATGATATATTTTAACTTGCAACCATTCTGTTACTGTTAACCTGCATTATCCCACCGCTGGGCAAAGGCCTCCTCCCCATGTCATCCCGGACTACTGGTCGACATATCACTCTAAAGTGCTCCGTTTGTTCCAGACTGGAGCCCCCGTACTCGGGCTCGGGCTCCGGCAGCCGACACACGTTCGCGTGAGGCTCCGCCCCGCCGCAGGTCTGACCCCAAACTACATACATTATTATTGTTGATTCGTTTTGTTATATTTTTGTACAGTTGTACTATACCTATTAAATATTATTTATGTTTTAAATTGACTTTATTAATTTGAAATAATAACGTTATTTTAATGGGAAATAAAATTCATATTTGTTTATTTCTTTTTTGGCAAATACAGATTATTTCCACTGTGCACCGCGTTTTTGCCCTAGTGATTGCTAGCGCTACTGCTAAACTTAAAAACGTGGGTTCGAGTCCCAGGTAAGCTCACCGCGAGCTCTTGTAGCACGGCCGAAGTTGAATTATTGAATTGTGTGTGTAGTAAAGGTACCTCTACCCGACCCCTTGAGGATGACGCATACATGCGTAATGTTATGTAATGTACTAAACTGTATCCCCCTATAAACACTGCTATTTATTTATAAACGATGATTAAAGTTAAGTGACGTGCAAACGTCATAAATGTATGGTAAAAGAATCGCTAATGACTTTAAACATTGTTTAGGTCATAAACTAAAGGAAAACATTACCGAGTGAGTTAGTTAACTATAATGTAGCGGTACCTACAAAATGCCACAAACAAACAACGCGTCATACTGACCAATTCTACATCTCGCAATGAGAGTTTACCGTGCAATTAGTATACATACAACTTCCACAATCAACATCAACCGTTAGACATACCACTCGTCTGGTCGGAGGATCCTCCCTTTTATATGGCGCATGAGAGAACTTGACTCCCTGTTCCTCATGCCTCCCACTAACTAAATATACTCTTCAATTTATCGACTTTGTACACTACATTATTTAACTAAAGAATCTATGTACAAAAAGTCAAAAAGGTATCATGAAACACCACAAAGTTTTAGCTTGCTACTTGGTTTTCCCAATAACAATATGGTCAAAGCTCCGCTACAAAATATTCCAACGGGAACCACACTCCCAATTTTAAAATTATTTACTTGGGAAATATAACATACATAGTGTAAAAATGATTGTAATCGATTCAGTTGCTTATTCTGAACAAACTATATTCAGGATTCGTATAAACAAAAAATAACGTTGTATAAAATAGTTGAGTTGAAGACTACATCTGTGAAGTCAATGGTATTATGTATAGTTGGTGAACTAAGTCACAGGATTTCATTGTCTTTCTAAGTTTATTACCTTAATAAATGGAGTACAATTATTTAGTTAGTAATGTTGAATGATTTTGTTTCCAGTCGGAACACGACTCGCGCTACGACTGCTAGCGACGGCAACAGTCGCGCCACAGTCGCCGGCAACAGTCGCCGCTGCAGCGCTATAAAGACTATTGGTTCATCAGTTGATAATGAATGTTCCCGACCTTGTCCCCTCTCTCTCTCTCACTCACTGTGACGTCACACCCGCCGGCTCCAGGGGCCACATCAGTGATATACTTGGAACGAAAAAACGAGATCCATATTGGCACTACGTGTTTCTACATTGACATGCTGGAACATGTCATTACATTCTCGTTCAAAGAGAGAGAGAGCCAGCGCTCCCCCCCTTTCCTCCTTCCTGCCCAGTCCTTTGATCTCATCATCTAAGTATATATACTGTCTGTATAATATAGTACATTGTCAGTAAATAAGTTTATTATAAATATTGATATGTTGCTGATGATACTCTGTGGATGATGACTGTACTGAACTGAAAGTGTTGCTGTCCCGCTCTAGCAAGTGTGGTTAGAAAGAGTTGAATGTAGTGACCATTGGAAAGTGTTTGCTTAGGGAAGTCATCATCATATCACTCGAGCACTGCACGTGTCCACCAAATTATTTAAAAGAATTGATCAGAACTGATATGAAATTATCTAACAGAATTGAAAATTTTATATCAGTGTTTTTCAACTTGTGGGTTCTGATCCTTTAGGCGGTTGCCAAGCCTCATTGAGGGACAGACACCTGACACACAGGAAAGTGAAGGAGCACCTGTATCATCAGAAAAAGTCTGACACGCCCTTACCCTTCGCTCAGAGTGGGAGAGGTCATTTGATGAAAAAGAGTCATCGTTTCTTTAAAATTATACAAAGTTCTAAATTAAGTCAAATACTTTACAATTTCTGTGGCTGACTGACAGAATTTTGTTTAAATAAAAGATATATAGATCTTCAAAGTGACAATACAATTCTAAGTTAGAGGCAGCGGAGGGATTGGTGTCGAGAAATAGGTTGGTTAAAAAAGAAACCGTGGTCCTGCCGCACAGGCAAGTCAAGGAACACGGGTGGGTTTTAGTCAGTAAAAGTCTGACAGAGTGGGAGAGGTCATATGATGATTTCCTATCCAGAAAAAAAAGGGCCCGAGCCTTGAAAAAGAGTGAAAAACACTTTGATATGCATAATTATGGATATTATTTGGAGGTTAAGACCGTAAAAAGTACAAAAACAGTCATTTTTATGTAGTTACATCACCACTACTCTCAAAACTGTGAAGGAAAATTTCATGAGGAAACCAGCAGCTCTTAGAGACAAAAATATCGATGACATGTGACATGTACCAACCCGCCCTCGACCCGCGTGCTCTACGATTGACTACCTCTCACAGAGACGAGGTTTGTGACCCGCGCGAACAATATTAAACGCTGATTATGATGATGACCAAATAAAAAAACACACCGAACTGTAATTTTATACCTTTAATAAGTTAATCAGAGTTAGTTGAAAAGAGAGTTGGAATCATGGGTGTACGCAGCTTCTGGCTTGGGGGGAGGGCAAGATTTTTAGGGTCGGATCATCCCCGCCTATTTTGTCTTACAGCCTACACGAGCACAACTAGATTACACGTTAGGTATTTGTAGTGTAGTGTGCGGCAAACAGACGCAAATGATCCTGTATAAGTCCCCAAACAGACGCAAATGATCCTGTATAAGTCCCCATTTATACTCGGATTAGTAATTGTGGGAGTTCATACATGTTCCGTGGTGGCCTAGTGGTTAAAACACCAGCCTCTCAAGTTTAAGTGCGCGGGTTCGATTCTAGGTCAGGCAAGTACCAATGTAACTTTTCTAAAAGTTATATGTACTTTGTAAGTATGTCTTGGACACCAATGACTGATTAAAAGGCGAAGAAAAACATCTTGAGGAAACCTGGACGTTAAGTTCTGAAATCGCCAACCCGTATTGAGCAAGCGTGGTGATTACGCTAAATCCTTCTCTGTATGAGAGGAGAACTGTGCCCAGCAGTGGGACGATAAAAAAAAGGTTGATGATGACTAATACATGTTCTGCAAGATTTCGGGCAGGCGGGCAGCTCCCCCCCCCCCCCCCTGGGTACACCCGTGGTAGGAACCGTAGTTTGACCACACTTGCTAGTTCGACGATCGAGCATCAGATATTATTTAGTCATTGTTTAGTGCAGTTCAGTGAACAAATTGTTATAATCACGCTGATATTTGGACATGAGCGCAGTGGTTCACATATTGGTTTCAGCGCTACAAGTCACAAGTTCAAACCTAGAGAATATCAGCGTGAATATAGTGTACACACTGCCAGCCTACAAGGTCGACTTAAATTAGCTAGCGGGACTCCGCAGACGGGATATTAAATAGCACTCAAATATATGAACGGCGTTAATGACGCCGTGGGTAATACTAGTCTAGTGCTGTCCCACAGCTGGGCAAAGTTTTTTTCTAACACTATACTATTGTATTAAGTAAACTTGTGATCATAATAGGCATGGTGACTAAAAAAAAGTAATTAGGCCGTCTTTTAGATTAGCTAAAAATATTTGACACGTATTTTTTCTTTTCTCCCAGAAACAAATAACAACGAAGATACGGCACGTCAAAATTTTATGTGACGTCACTTCTGGGTACAAATTTTATTCAAACGTGACGTCATAAGCTCCCGCTCCTGAACTTTAATGCGTTATATCTCATTCAATTCTTATTATTTTGTTAAAACAAAAAATACGTGTCCATTATTTTATGCTTATCTAAAAGACGGACTAATTAGAATCACTATTTTTTAACCCTGTCATCATGCTTATTCCCCCTTATTCATAAACGTTGCTTAAAGTTAACTAGTGATTTCCGATTGTTTAACCATACGTTATAGACGTTTGCACGTCACTTAACTTCAATCATAAATCATCCATTGTTTATGAGTAAACCCCTTAAACATAAACACTGTGGTGTTTATTCATAAACGATGATTAAAGTTAAGTGACGTTGTGCGTCAATTAGCGAGATTTAAATAAAAGGCAGCAGGCACTCGTAACGTTTATGAGATTTTTTTTACTGTGAGAATGACATATGAGTGTAGTAGGTACACAATAAAAATATCATAATAGTTAACTAGGACGGAACACTTAAAGCTACGAGTAATTGAACAGGTGGTTCAACAGACGTTAAGAGGTCAAAAATGTATGGTTAAAGAATCGCTAATCACTAGTTAACCTTAAGCAACGTTTATGAATAAGGGATTATTGTGTTTTTAAAAATGAATAAAGCATGTTAAAGCTTGAGACTGCAGTGGTTGCAGAACTATTTGATATGTAGTACAGTTTCAATCACGACCAGAGAGATTTGAAGGTTATTTGTAATGCATTGCTTCACAGTTGTAACAAAAGTCGTTCTCAACGATGTAAATAAGTCGATGGACCTGGTTGAACTGTCGAAATTGACATCTTATGTATGTAACGCAACTACCCCTTGTCCGCGCCATGTTTTTCCTTTAAATTAAGATTTGATGTACCGATATCCGCGAAGTTTTGCTAGTTTATTTAAAGAGACTTTGTATTGTAAAAATAACTGTATAATATAGATTTATGTCGACAATACAGTATCCATCAGACACGTGTGTTCAGGTTCACACGTGTGCTCAGACCGTCGCACTGAATAACTAACTTTACGTTGAAGCCGTAATTCAACTAATATAGGATATATACAACATCATTTTTTCTTTATGCGGAACCCGAAACACGTGTCCAGTATTTTTAAGTAAAGAATCTATGTACAAAATTTTAAAAGATATCATGAAAAACCACAAAGTTATGGAGCTTATTATTCTACTTGGTTGTCCCAACAAAAAATATTCTCAAAGCTCCGATCTGGCAGGCGAGCGCGGGGCGTTGACCGCTGGTGTCAGCTGTTATATACTATGCAATACTATGATGTACCGTGCGCGCTCGGTAACCACACTGCAATGATTTCTAAATGTATTTGGGAAAAACTATAACATGGTGTAAAACTGATTGTAATCGATTCAGTTGCTTATTCTGAACAAACTATCTCCAGGTTTCGCATAAACAAAAAATAACTTTGCATAAGCACAGAGATTTCGGTAGTGTATCTATGCATACCCTACCCGAAATCTCTGTACACGCCCCTGCTTGATGGTAAGCAGTGATGCAATCGTTGATGGTAAAGCGCGCTAGTTTATTAAACCTATTTATTTAACTCACAGGGCACAGCTAGTCTGAAATATTCAACTTTCCCATACATATGGTTCGAGTATTCGTGATACCCTTTCCATCCATATACTACTTTTGTACTTTGATCTTGGTTTTTGACGTGAAGGTACCTATAGGCTTGTGGAAGTAGGAGCTGAACAGGGTGTAAAGTTCACTCATCCTCCATATAAAAGGGAGGATCCTCCGACCAGACGGGTGTTATGTCTGGCGAGCACTTGCCCGACGGTTGAAGTTGTATGTATGCTAATTGCACGGTAAATTTTGCTTGCGAGATGGGCAGATTTTTTTTTATACATTTTAACACTAATTATGGGCACAATTACTAATGTTTCATCAATGATCGATAGGTTTTTTCAATACCTAACAATTGAAACAAAAAGGTACTTCGTAACTTCTCCGAGCCAAAAGACACATAAAAATCTCAAACCCCAACACAAAGAATTAAACAAATGACCTCCAGACGGGGTCATTTCCCCCTTCCCCCTGCGCGATTATGACCGTCGTTACAGAGCAGAATCAAAAATAAAAGTGGAGACAGTTGTTTAGTTCGAGGTTCTGTGCCACATCCATGAATATGAGCACGTCTCCGATGGATTCTGTATATATTTAAATTTAAGAGCCCCTGGTTTTACACCCACTGTCGAGTCCTGTGACAAATTTGATATAAGACTAGAGAAAGACCAAAGAAACTATGTGTGACAGATGATTTGGCTAGAGAGGGGCTGATTTCCGAGATGTCTGATAGAAAAATGATATGCTGCTAGATTGTGATGGGGTCAGGAGACTCGGCAGCGGGTCTAAACTGTGGCTCAATGTATAAATATAGTTTGTAAGACTGTATGAACTGTTGAGTTGTATTGTATCCGAGGTATGTTCATGTAGTTTTGTTGCTTCTGGTCCTGTCTACTCCTGGCGTTGGCCTCAAAGATAATGTTGAGTTTTCCATCAGGTATTTCTCAGTCCATGGGCGTACCCGTGGGGGGGACGACAGGTGGGGGCAGCTGCTTTACCCTGGAAATCTAGAAATAAGACCAGAAGCTGGGTACGCCCATCGTAGGCATGTCTCAGTAACAACCCGGAGGAACGTTCCCGATTAATTGCAATAGGCTCGTCCCTTGTACTGTTGGTACTTGGTGAAATGTGGTAGAACTAGTCTGGGATTCTTTCAGGGAGTACATAAGGAGGCAAATATAGTAATTTAAAAATCGTTCATAGTTTGATCTCAGTGAGACAGATCAAATGTGAAAGTTTTTATTCTTACTACCTGCCAAAAATACCTATCGATAAATTAACTTACATGTTTGCCGTCCCGATTGTTTTGTTCACGAACTAAATTAAAATTAAGTTCAGTGCCTCTTGCTGTTTCTATTTCATTAAGAAGAGGACAGAAGATAAAATGATAGTCTAGAACTTAGTCCACTCCTGAGGTAAATCGACGTATTTTTGTTCGCCATGTTTATAATCGCGTCTAAACTGTATCTTAATTTTAAAACTGCAGTATCTTAATTTGAAAGGATTAAACTAAAATGTTATCTTCTATCCTTTCCTTAATGAAATATAAATAAAATGATGCACTTCACTTAACATTAGTTGTTTGTCAATAAAATGATCTGCGGAGCACGTCCACACGTCGGACGATGAACACAGGACTGCAAGCATTGTTACACATGACGCTGAGGCAGAAGTAACTCAACAACAATAAATAAATACATAATATATCTATATAACTGTTAATAACATGTAAATAGTAATATAATATACTGAATTATATATTCACAGACTGTCTGACTGTATGTCACATCGTTTTGACTAAAATTCATTCCGTTTTGAAGACTTGAATGTACAATAATCACTGTTTATGTAACTAGTCATGCCTCAAGCTGAGAATCAGCAATTTTTACCCATCACCACTTCACGCCTGCACGCATATATAGTTTGGGAAGGTCAGATAAAGGCTTAGACAAATAAAAACTTGTTTCTTATATCTATGGTCAGAGGTTCAAGGTCAATGTAATAGAGCCCTGTGCGGACACGTCGGAAGGGATCCGAAGAAAGACCTGTACATAGTGACCTAATTGACAAATCAAAATATTTATTTGCCAGAAACTATGTTGTTCGACAAGGGAAGCTCTCAAAGCCCAGAGGTTACTTGTATTCTGCCTGCAAGCAGGCGTGCAAATTACAATTGAGGTTTAAACTTCGATTTAGATTTAAACGTTCAGAATATAGTCGCAGTATCATTTCGGCGACAAAAAAATGTCAGAAACTTGCGAAAATGTGAGGAAATTAGACAGATCAGAAATGAGGAGATCCGCAGAAGAACGAGAGTAACCGACATAGCCCGAAGAATTGCAACACATAAGTGGCAGTGGGCCGGGCACATTGCCCGTAGGACCGATGCCCGATGGGGCCGATGGGTTCTCGAACACCGCACCGGAAGACGCAGCGTGGGTAGACCCCCAGGTGGACCGACGACCTGGTGAAGCTCACGGGAAACCGCTCCACAGACAGAGTGTGAACACTTTGTCCCTATGATGTCTGGTCTCAATCTGTCAAAAACAGCTCTAATTTAACAACTTATTGACATGTTTGTCGCCGAAGTGACAGTGCGGTTAGATTTTGGAAGTTTTAAATAGCCTTCTGTTGTATGAAGCAAAGGGAAGAATCCTGTAGTGTTGCCTCTTGGGAGTAGGCATATCCGGCTCGAAGGACCAAACTGTGCGAGCCTCGCGTAGCCCACAGAAGATAATGTCAGGGGAGAGTGTTTCTCAATAATATACGTCCGTAGGAGCTGAATGCCTTTAATGCACTGTCACGACATGCGCTAATACATATAACAATTAGGTCGGATTTGTAAACCGACTTAACAACGACACAAAAATGCTTAATATTAAATTAATTAAACAATGGCTTGCACAGCGTGAGGGTGTGTGAACAGGGCGAGCGTGGCGCTAGTTACACAAACAGTATTTATTTATATAAAACTGTGTGACGGTCACAGGTTCACAACACAATGTTGAATAAAGTTATATCGTTCTGTTATTGTATTGTAAATGTTTTGTTTTATTCATAACATTCTCCATTAACTTTATGTGGCATCTCTCGTGCCGCCACGACGTCCGGGATCAAATGAATTTCGTCGAAACTCCAACAGACGCGATGGGTGATGAACTTCACACGATAACATAATATTAAAATGAAAGTTTCGTGTTCTTTTTCTTGTGGTTGTAATATGAGTTGTCTTTTTTTGTTTACGAGTATAATAAACAAGTAAAATTGCAGACTCCCTTGTTCACAAACTAAATACATGTTCAGTGCATGTTTTTCTGTTTCTTAACCAAAAAAGTCTTCTTCTTCGTATTTACGGTGAGTTTCATCCACAACTCTTGACAATAGCCTCGGTGGAATAGATACCACAATTTTGCTAATAACACGTGTAACAAATTATAGAAATTCTTTGAAAATTTTATTTCACAATAATGGCGGATATCGCCAATGACAGCAGAAAAAGACTGGCGCGTGAACGGTCTATGAGGAAGGTTTGAGGCAAAGTCATGATGCGGCCACTGCAGCGATATTTCAATGTTCTTTATGAATTATTTACTATATAAATTTCGCGCTTTTAGTTACTAAACGACATAATAAATAATTTTAAAAGTCCAATGAAAAATGCGCGTGACACTCAGCTTTCCTGTCAAAAAACGTCACATTTGTTATCGGTTGACGTAAATTGACGTATTCTTAGGGCGGGTTGTTTCACGTTCACTTAACGCATGCGTAAAAGTTAAAAATGGTGCTAACCATCGTCAAGTCAAAAAATGAGTTGTTTCACAATACGTAAGCGTTAACGCACGCAAAAAAAGATACGATTACGATAACTGACGGGTTGTTTCACGTTCACTTAACGCATGCGTAAAAGTTAAAAATGGTGCTAACCATCGTCAAGTCAAAAAATGAGTTGTTTCACAATACGTAAACGTCAACGCACGCAAAAAAATACGATTACTTTATCCGATGCTCTGAGCACTGGTTAACGTAACTTATGTCAAGTTGTGTTTAGTCCGCCGTGGTGTCAATTAGTGAAAACAACATAAACTCCCTTTTGTATTCGCGAGTTTGGTCTTTAATTGACGATAGTATGTCACGTGTTTTGTTAGATTGCACTTATTAAGGCCTTAAACATAGTAACTATGTTTAAGTGTATGTAGTAGTACGAGTGAGTGTAGTAATTTACTTACTTTGGTGTGTATGGTGGGGGTTATATAAATAAATATATACGGACAAATCACACAGATTGAGCTAGTCCCAAAGTAAGATTGAGACTTGTGTTATGGGATACTAACTCAACGATACTATATTTATAATAGATACATACATATACATTAAGTAGTAAGGAACGAATGCATAAGAACAAGAACAAAAGTCACAGATATTCTTACCCGGATAGACGCCCAAAAATGGAGATGGGCTGGACATATGCTACGCCACCCCATTGACAAATGGAGCAAGCAAGTCACCCTATGGCAACCAAGAGTCGGCAAAAGAAGTAGGGGTCGTCAAGTCAGGAGATGGGAAGATGACTTGAAACAGACAGCGGGACCATTCTGGTTGAGAGTAGCAAGGGACAGAACCCACTGGAAGGAATTGGAGGAGGCCTATGCCAAAAGGCACACCGAACTTAGGGACCTATTGTAACCCTATGTTATGGAATAAAAGGCTATTATTATTATTATATACAATATGTTAAGAAAACCCTGTCCGACCCGTAAGGATTGTAAAGGTTAGGTAAACACATGACCAAATAGCATATGAAATTTTACATAATCATCATAGTAACAATACTATACTCCATTTATTATAGCATTAGACAGAAGTTAAAAAAGGCTCTTTTAAGTGCACAGTTTGCAAAAAAATACAATAAACACTATTACAGTCAAGATTGATGTAGAGTTAAATATTATCAATTTAAATAGCAACTGTCACACCTAATTTGTACTTATTTAAGCCATCTACGTTCTTAAATTACATGTCCTTCATTTAATATTATTTATTTTTTAAATAAAATAATGTCGTGTCAATGCTTAAAATCTAAAAGAAGCAGAGGCAGACAACGCCCGAAACGTTTTTTCATGTAACTATAACTCAACCAAATCTAAAATGTTACCTATTCCCTTCCTAAGTTGTGGCAGCACGTGTTTTTTAATTTTGTTGGTTTATAATATCATCTATCTGCAATTGTCAATATTGACATACCGTTATTCGCTTGTGGATACTTGTGAATGCTACGCCTTCTCTCGTTGTTATTGTTGAATATTCGTGGTTTAGTTGTCATTTGTTACTGTTTTTCTGTTTGTTATTGTTTTGTTATTGTTATTAGTGTTAGTTTTGTGTTGTACATACAAAACAGTACGTTTTGTTGAATTATGAACACGGACTATCTCGGTGCAGGTCCAAGTGGCTTGCAAGCACAACATGTACGTTCTGAAACTGCTGGTAAAGCTGAGCAACGTCAACAGCGAAAAAAACGTGGCCCCAACGTTGATCATGAGGTTAAAATATTGTCTCCCAAGAAAAAGCGATCAAAGCAAAGACCTCTTTGTTCTGCAGAAAAAACAACAGTTATAAATATTCATAAAGACGTCAAGGGATCCATGCCAGAAGGTACCCCTGCTTATAAGACGCAGTTAATTAATAAAACTGCAGAAATTGCAGGTAAAGATCATATCCAATGCAGAAATTGCAGGAATTTAAGGATTTTACTATAAAAAATAAATATATTTGAAAATAGCATGCTTTGTGAGGTACTAATATACACTATTAATCATTTTATAGGCATATCTCGTGCAACGGTCTATAATATCCTCAAAGAGTACAATATAAAAGGTCGCCTGCAATCACCCCCTCCTCGCCAACGGAAATACTCAAAATCTGATGAATATGATGATATAACATTAAGTGGAATACGAAGAAAAATTCATTCTTTTTTCTTTGATAATGAATTACCAACATTGGATAAGATTCTGGAAGCCGTAAATAGTGATGAGTCTCTACCCGATTTTAAAAGAAGCACTTTATATAATTTAATTAAGAACAAATTAAAATTTACATATATTAAAAGAAGTAGAAAAAGTGCCCTTATCGACAAACAAGAGATTGTGTTATGGAGGGTGAAATATCTTCATGAAATTAAGAAATTAAGGAATGAAGGAAAAAAAATATATTATTTAGATGAGACTTGGCTAAATGAAGGTACAGTGCTGCTAATATTTATGAAGTCTGGAAGAAGGGGGCTTTACATAACTCGGTAAATAGCTTATCAAGTTATGTAAAACCTCCTTTATGCAAAACAATACAGTGAAGTATTATTAGTTCAACATAAGTTGAATTAATATTGCATTTACATCTACAACTTTAATTATACAAACAGGACACACAAAAAGCAAGGTATGGCAAGACACCACTATTAAGTCTTCAAAGGAAGCACACCGAGCAGGCTTATCAACTGGTTTAAAGAACCCAACTGGAAAAGGGAAACGTCTTATCATTGGCCATATTGGTAAAACTTTTATTTTATTTTTAATTCATTAACAATTGTCACATTACCAAAACATTAATAAAATGACCACTGCATTTTCGGTCACTAAAACTGGTTAAGTCTTAATACTTTCCCTCGGAGAAAGATGTTTATGGTTTTAGAATCATCTGTTCAAGGACATTAATGATGCAATTAATTTCGGTTGCTATTTAAAGGTTAAAATCTATTTCCAGCAATCAAGTATTCTATGCCACCGGTACACAATTATTGATTTGTTTTTATTTCATTTCACAGGATCAACAGATGGGTTTTTAATGGATGGTGAACTAATATTTGAAGCCAAAAAGTGTGATGGAGACTACCATTCTGAAATGGATGCACACAATTTTGAAAAGTGGTTCAAACTAATATTATCTAAAATCGAGAGTGGTTCAGTTATTGTTATGGATAATGCGCCATATCATTCAAGAAAAGTGGAGAAGCTGCCAACTACAGCCACACGAAAGGCAGATATTCAGGAGTGGCTGAAAAACAAAAGTATTCCTTTTGAGGAAAAAGACCTTAGGGCCACTTTATTAGAGAAAGTGAAACAAGTAAAACATTTGTACCAAAAGTTTGTAGTAGATGAGATGGCTAAAGAAAAAAATGTGTTAGTGTTGCGCCTCCCACCTTACCACTGCGAGCTCAACCCAATCGAATTAGTATGGGCTCAAGTGAAGGGATATGTAGCACAAAACAATAAATGTTTTAAATTAGAGGAAGTGAAGCAGTTGCTCCCTCAAGCACTCACAAATATAACTGCAGAGAAATGGCAATCTTGCATTGCTCATACGATTAAAGAAGAGGAAAGATTTTGCCAACTTGATGGTATAATGGATAATGTTGTAGAAAGATTCATTATTAACGTTGGTGAATCTTCTTCATCATCATCAGAGGATGATGAATAAAGAATTCACATATCTATCACATCCATTAATTATATCATTAAGGTGGCAAAACCTTTTCCCTTATTTAATAGCCTTAAATAATAGTTTTTAATAAACTGATTGTTACTATTTTTTTTCATTTCATGTATCTATTCCAAGCATCGTCATGAGTAGATACATAGAATACGCTTTGCCATACATAGAAGTCATACACTTACATTAAAATCACATACATTATTTGTTAAAATTGTTCGAACTTGACTTCAAAATAAAAGGTTTTGTACTCCTGCTTCTGCGAGCCTCTTTTTTCTAATGTTATAATAAATGGAGTATAGTGAATTTTGAAATTATCTTTTTTTCCCGCGAATTAATTCCAACTTCCCCAAAATGTGGTAATTTTTAAAAAGTGACAACATTATTTTTGACGGTATAATTCTGAGCGATTGCGACCGCGTGCCGCGTGCCCCGCCCCTCTTCGCCCGCCTCGCCGCGTCGCCTGTATGGCCTACCGCACATGTTTTAAGTTACCTCTTTTTGCGAAATAATATTAATTTTTTTAGGGGGATTTTTTTTAGGTTTAGTCCCGCTTTGTAGGCATTAGTAGAATCAGTTATCGATACCTAACAATACCTTCACGGATCGGACAGGGTTTTCTTTACATATTGTATAGATAAACATCCAAGGCCCAGGCCAATCAGGAAATGATCGTTTTCCATCATGACCTTCCCGGGGTTCGAACCCGGGGCCTCCACGTCGCAAGCAGGCGTGTTGACCGCTGCGCCACGGAGGACGACAATGTTTATGTTTGGTTACTATGTATTATACCTTAGCCGGCTATTAATATTGTAACATATAATTGTTTTTTGTCCCAAATATATAAAATAAAAATAAAATGTATCCATTTTTCGTCAAAGTATAGCTTTTCTATAGGTACACAGTTTTCTAGTATAAACGGACTTAATTTATAAAATGGCACGAAGTTATTTCCCACAACAATAAACAATAATACCAAGAAAGTTAGATAAACTACAGCACATGACAGTCGCCTAGATAAAATTTGCTGGGGCGATGTATGTGGCCGGGTACATCGTTGCAACGCAATGTATTCGTGCGCAGACGATGTAGCATCGGGGCGCTGTCGGTAAAATGGCGCGCTTCAAAGGACTTGTCGCGACAATATTCGCTGGAGTAGTCACACCTACGTCACTTCAGTGTCGTCCAGACTTTGAAGTAGGACTGACGTTCTTTTTGCATATTTTTTACATTGTTTTTGTTGTGTAAACATGTAATAAATAATAATTTATTGACATATAATGCAAAGCCACTGCTTCCTCCATCGTCTCGGCCGCACAACTAAACAACGAATATTCGCCGTAGGCCGATTTCTGAATCTTCGCCCGCCAATGAGACGAACATCGTGTATGTCTGACAAGGACAACAGATATTTTGCGCGCCAACGCGACCCGAATCTTCGCCTGCTAATGTAGCCCCGGCATTTAACGAACGTTAAACATCATCAAAGTTACGTTAACGGACGTAACTTTTTGACGTACGTATGTTACGATAACCAACCGTTTGAAACAACCCGCCCTTAGTTGCCATGTTTTTATTATATAATCAAAAGTTGTTCACGGAACATCCTTAATGTGACAGAACTAACTACGTACTAGCATTGATGAAGCCGTACGGAGGACGGGTCTGAGCAGTGGTGTTGCGATGTGTACCGGGTACGATGCGCCAAATGTTGTTGTGTCGGGAGTTTGGTCGTGGAGGGTCTCCAGAACAATCTCCCTCTGGCGCAGCATCGTTGGTCGTGTTGTTGGGTTTAACATTGTATCATCTCGCTCAACTGCCGTCTTCCTTCCTATTCACTGAGCTTTTTAAGTGAATAGGCTCTTAAAAAACTAGCGCGCTTTACCATCAACGATTGCATCACTGCTTACCAACAGGCGGGATTGCAGTCAAGCACTAGTTTACAAATATATAAAAAATGTTAACTTATATCCTTTTGTTAATGAAATATAAAGTTTGTCGCACACTTACAATTAGTTAAGTTTGTAAACATCACCATCTGCGCCATTGACACCCATCACATCAGAGTTTCAGAGAATATAGATAATAGAGACACAATACAAATATAGTTGCAAACTTCGGCTCTTACTGTTAGCCCGACACGAGTGGCTCAGTATCAGTCTGGAGGACGTTTGTGATGTGGTACCCTCGCGAGACACGAGCTACTGATCCTGATTTCTCTCCCGTCGTGTCGGATGATTGACATGCACCAACACGCTTCACTGGGGTCACAGTGCACCTCTGCTGTGTATCTGCGTGCACCTGGAGTTGTCTGCAAGCTGTGGATGACTGTTCGTGTCATGTAAAGCTTTACACTATCTTTTTTTTTTTTTGATATGGCATCTCGTAGGTGGCCATTAGAGGCCGTAACTACTTAACCGGACTTTAACTGTCATTTATGTAGTGTGTTCACATCCTTAATATGAGACGAAGCGACTGTAGCTCTCGTGTTGTGACCACTTCGAGATGGCCTGTCAAGAACTTATAATCGTTTCCATTTTGCGCTCCTGAAGATATTATTAGACACTCTAAATAAAATTATTGTGTCTCATTTTGGGAAACTTTTATATTAACCGCTCGTTTCGCGCGTTTGGTCGCCGTTCTAATTTAACGTAACTCATTTGGTCGGGCAGCAACAAGTAACTGACGCACACAAGCATTTCTATACAGGAACTATTTACTAGAGTTGCCACGAATATTCGGCTACTATTCGGTATTCGACCACTCTTTTTGGAATTCGGTATTCGGCCGAATACCGAATATTAATCATGGACAAAAAAGACACATCATATTACTCTAGAATTGTATTTATTACCAAATAACAAAATTTTTAACACCGAAACAAATTAAAAATAACTAACAAACGAACTTTTCTACAAAATTGTAGGTGATGTTTTATTTTTTATAATGATCTGACAAAGCGTCCCGTGACGTGTCTACTCGTAATAGAAACAAACGACGAAATCAGGGTCTTTTCACTTAGTACATTCGTAACTTAGATGAAGAAAACGACGCGGGCATTAGTTTATTCCTTGCTCAACAGATGGCGTTTGTACAAATATTTTACACTTATTTAATTTTACAAAAAATCATAACGATGTTTTTTTATTAAATGAATGTTTTATCTTTAAAATTAAACTTTAAAGAAAATAAAGTAACATAGTTTTAATTATACTTAGTGGTAACACTGTAAGAAATTATTGGTAACACTGTAAGAAATAATTGGCGCGTCCGTTTCTTTTCACGTTATTTCGAAATAATTTCAATCTATTTATTTCTTATTTTACTTCCATTTTTTTCATTATTTTTTATTAATATCATGTTTTTTACTTTTTTTGATTTTATTTCTACTTTGCTGCTTTGTAAATTCAAATACATATAGATAAAATATTAATGCTAATCTATGAACCAAGAATTGAAATGAAACGTCACTGGTAATACGGCCATGTTGTTTGTTTTTGGCGATTTGTCATTATTGTTGTTTTGTTGATTTGATAATAATATTATTTAAACTACAGAAAAACTGTGAACGTTGTGTATAAAAAACTGTGAACGTTGTGTGTATAAAAGCGGTGGCCCGCGCGCGCCAAAAGTGACGCCACGCAATTTTTAATTTTGTAATATCTTCGAAAATATTAATTTAAATCTGAAAAATGTACCTAAGGTATTATATTGGATAAGGATTAATGCTGTATTGGTTAAAATTGTTTCGAAAATTAACCGGTATTTGTCATAAATAGTAAATGACAAAAAAATGTTATTGTGTGATATCCGAGATAGATATATAACATCGCCGACTTTTCTAGAGACCTTTTCAATGTGTACAGTATTTAGTACATTATTTTGATAAATCTCCTAGGGTTCAGCCTGCGTTTCACTGCAAACGCGGAAAAAATGAAATTATTTACGACTTCACATCAGAAACCTCAAAAATAATAGTACCTATTTCACCACAATTTTATGGATGTTATTATACATAAATAAACCTTCCTCTTTAATCGCGTCAAAATCCGTTTTGTAGTTTTATAGATTTAATCATACAAAGGGACATAGGGGAGGACAAAGTGACTTTGTTTTTAATTAGAGTGACAAACATGTTTGACCATAATATTATCTTATCTTGTATGCACTTTTTATGTATGTACACACGAATGTTTAAGCAAATAAAAATCTTGTCTTATCAATAAATTTGGGTTTTATTTATCGAAGCCACCAAAAAAATATAAAAAATAAAGTGAAATAAACCCCTACAAGCATGAATGCTCTACTTGTAATAATTTTGTCGTTAGCCACCAGATGGCGCGGAAGGAAGGCTCGGCTGATGACTCTATACCCTATATATTTAATGTACTCTGTGGACGAAATGGCCGCACGCCGCACGCCCGCCCGCGCACCTGTGAGACGGGGCACAACACCATTTGTCGTATTATTATTTTTACGCAATCGACAAGCATGTACTTAGTGCCCAATATTCGGCACTTCGGCCGATAGTGTTGCAGAATATTCGGTATTCGGCCAAATCACTATTCGTGGCAACCCTACTATTTACATTAACAAGTGGAAGTCTGTACTATTTTTTTTTATAAATTATAAACTAGTGCTTGACCGCAATTCCGTCTGATCATAAGCAGTGATGTAATCATTGAAGGTTAAGCGCGCTAGTTTATTAAGAGCCTATTCACTCTAGCTTTGAAGACACTTAAATTGCAGTCCGACGGAAACACCACCGCTGGAAAATTATTCTAGTCTCTGTGCACGCGGTATAAAAGAACACGAAAAATATAAGATTTGATGACTGATTGTTATAATCTATCGCGTCACTCCTGTAGAGTTTCGCCAACTAATTTACTTTGACCCTGTATATCTTAGGATATTGTGAGGTGATGATCGAAGTCTTTGATGGCGATGGCAAATGCCGAGAATTAAGTGATATAACAGTTAGGAGGCAGTGTTTAATATAATGTATAATATATCGCACGTGTTCTGTTATAAATGTATAATAATGTTGTATAAAGTTATAATATACCTGTAGATGACGGCAGTTGCGTGTTTTTATAAAACTTGAACATTGAGCCGTTTGTGTGTTCATGAAGAGGCGTGCGTGTGTGTGTGTTGGAGCTCGAGCCGGCTGTTGTTACGACAGATCATTATTATTATGTATACATTAAATATTTATTCACAACTTCTGACTTTTATTTACCTCATGCCACGGCGGACGCACTCTGTCCACTAGGATAACAGTTTTCTAGCAGATGGTTGTATTGATTGCAGCAACCTAATATTGTTCAACATTGTAAAGGCGCCGATTATTCACAATATGAAATCCATTCCAATTTTTTATCACTTCTATACTGTCTATGGGTATCGATAAACAGTATGTTTTTATTTACTTCTTTCTTCTTTGGCTTCATACGGTTTGTGCATTTAGCTAATGTCACGTGTTGGGGTTTTTTGAAAAGCCTATTAGTAAAACAAATTTATTCATGTCGAAAAAGAGGACCGCGTGAATCGTCTACGAGGGAGGTTTGAGGCCAAGTCGTGATGAGACCACTATGCTGCGATATCTCAATGTTCTTAATGAATTATTTACTGAATGCACTTTTTACTACATAAATCTTGCAATTTTATTTAGTAAACAAAACTATAATATAAAAGTCCAATGAAGAATGAGCGTGACACTTTCCCGCCAAAACTCCACAATATGAAATACATTCCAATTTCTTATCACTTCTATACTGTATAAGAAGTATCCATATAACAGCATAAAGTGGTTTAAAACGGCGCCTAGTTTGTCTATGGCCTTGACATATACTAATGGACATGCCTTCGAGATTTGAATTATGGCACTCCCAAAGAAAGAGAGGAAACGAAGTTTCGTCTATCTGTCTCTCTCAAAAGGAAGGAAAGAGATAGTGCTAGACCTAAAGCATAGGCCATCTCTCTCTCACTCTTTTCAAACCAACAAAAAATACTGCAGATTATACGCGTACGGCATGTCCATTAGTATATGTCGATAATCTTTTTTTTTGGGACAAAACCCGCCACACATTTCCCACCCACTGCAACTCCTGAAAGCCAGAATCAACAGTGGAGACCGCCAGAAAAACGCCGAGCAATGAAGCTCGACGAGTCAACGAAATTAATCAGAAAAGAATAGCGGAGGAGTAAGATAAAACATATTTTTTCCACTTCCCTCCATAACAAGCAGGAGACAGAACAGAACTAGGCCAATCGGCACAAAGGGACATTATTGAGACTGGGAGAAGCCCAGATTGCCTAGCATCACGGAAGAAAATTTGTTTAAGTTAATGGGTCCTAAGTAGGTATGTGCTGTTACAATTGATTCCAATAATAGGTATGGCAAAAGCGCCTGAACGCATGGAAATTGGTTTTAGCTTCTACAAGGTCCGTATAATAAACGACTTCGGATGTAACTTGTACACTATCCAACATAATATTGCGTTCATTCTGCCAAAGAATACACTCCCACAAGATGTGATGTGCGGACTGTTCAAATTCACAGTTCGATGTAGAACACTGACACAAAGGCGAAGGAACAAGTTTAAAAGAATACAGTCTAAATTTGTCGGTATCTTTATTTGTTCTTTTTTTTTTTACCGATTACTCTAAGACCTGGACCAATTTGCGATTCTTTATTTGTTTGATAGGGTATACTTCCCAAGTGGTCCCATAGTCATCAGGTCAGGATCTGATGACTTTGAGAAAATGCGGGAATCCTTTCTACGGCTATTTTTAGGTACATATATGCACCTGGTAATCCACATTTATTAAGTAGCTATTTTAAAGCATTAGAATTTAAGAAAGGTTTGCAGTAGATCTGATGTTAGAGCCGAGAGACAGTCGAGGGAACTCCTCAACGATTGATAACTGTCACCCTGTGTTTGTGCTTGATTTATTTGTATTGATAAGAACTTTAAACATAGATGAGTTGTGACTGTCATTAAGGGACTGATGATGAAGACAAAGGACAGTTTAGGGAACTCCTTAACGCTCTTCCAGCAGACCATGGAAGTCGCATGGGTTCAGATATTCCTCAGCGGAAGCGTGTGTACTTCCTGGTAGAATATCGATATTGATATCTCCAGTTAAAATGATATTTTTGTAGGATGATAGGTTCTGCAAAGTGGCGTTTAGTGAGTCAGTGGAATTGTTTATATTTCTGAAAGACAGAGATGTATATACCTACAGCTACTAACTAAACTCGTTCAATTTTGATTGACAATCTGTTACAGTCGAGCATGTTGCACTCCACAACAGACACATTGAGACGGTTTCTTGCACAAACAACCCACTGTAGCAAATGAGCGTGCGTGCATCCATGGATGTTTGTCCTGTGCAGTTCTGTAGTTGTTGTCTGTTTCAATAGAGGTGCGAGTATGTTCCAAGAGCCACAAGTAATGTGCTTCGTTCGTAATGTGTCATAATAATAATTTCTCAACTTTCAATCTTTCTCTCGGATTCCAGAAACCTTAGGGGTTCGTGAGTGTTGTTGTATTAATGGTAGGTCGACTGGACGTTTGTTCGAATCTAATTTATTGTAAAGCAACTTTAGTATATCACCAAACGCATATAACAAAGTATGGATTATTTAGCGAGTTCTCGGCGATTTAGCTTAACTAATTTTTTTGCGAAAATCGTAACGTAACTGGTATTTTTATAATAAACATTTTATAACTACGGTTTCTTTTGACGCGAACTTTACGTCTGAGGCGCTGAGATTCCCGCTCCCTCGTGCGCTGTGCCTCCTCCATTGCCAGCATCACGCAGGCTTCGCAGAAAGCTGTGTCGGCCTGCTATATACTATCGCTCCAAGCCATGACCTGGACCAGGGCCGGACGCGACATAAGTTTTTTTTTTTTTTAAAGAAACTTTTCCCCACATCAGGTTCTACCTGTATCGTGGATGCGTTCACAATCATTTAAGCTCACACACAAACAGCCTGACACGGAACAACTAATTGCAGATCATACAAATATTTGTTCCGTGCGGGAATCGAACCCGCGACACGCAACCCTGCAGTCAATAGCTTAACCGCTGTGCCTACCGTGTCCTTAAACATTTGTCAGACATTCGAGCTTCTGACAGCACATAACAGAAAGGAGGGCATTTAAATAAAACCACTGTGAATATTCCGTAGTTATATTTATTTCAATAGTTAATTCATTTTATCGTACTGTATTCTAGCACCATCCCGCCCCCGCCCCGCGCACCCATCATTTCCATAGATTTTCAACACATATCATGACTTTAAACAGTAATAGTAGGTACCTGAAGGACTCTATATTATTATAGTATTTTAATTCATGCAATACTATACGATATCTATCAGAGAGGTGTACCATGTTCAGGGATGTGACAGAGCAGACCGACTCACTGGACAACCGTCCCAATACACTTGGCATTAGTTGGGACAGTTGTTCAGTTTGACGTCTGTAGGACACATCGTGCGGGCGGGGTCCGGTCTCAGCCTCAAGCGAACTATTTTACAATTAAATTAAACATATTTATCATTAAAGGAGTCACGTTGCCAACTTATTAAATTCTAATGGTTAGTTTTTTTGTTAAATTAGTCGTTACTTGGCAACCCTGTGACTACGAATTAGACCATAGACGTAATACTAATGGACATGCCATACTCGTATAATCTGCAGTAATTTTTTGGTTTCAAAGAGTGAGAGAGATGGCCTAAGCTTTCGGTCTTGCACTATATCTTTCCTCATTGATGATTTTGAGAGAGATAAAGATAGATGAAACTTCGTTTCCTCTCTTACTTTGGGAGTGCCACAATTCTCATCTCTAAGGCATGTCTATTAGTATATGTCAATGGGATAGACGAGTTATGCTTATCTAGTCTGAGCCCGCGGTGTCACCGCTTTGCTCGTCTCCTGACTGTCAGAGCTATGTCAAAGAGTCTGTAAACTGCCTCAAATGCTAAAAAGGTTGTTCTGAGAGAGAAAGTGATCAAAAATGGATGATGATAAAGGATGCTTCATTTTATGTCGATTGCAATTGTGTCATAGCGATAGAGACACAAAGCTCTATAATCTCTGTGTAATATTTCTCCTTATTCATAAACATTGCTTAAAGTTAACTAGTGATTAGCGATTGTTTAACCATAAATTTTTGACCTTAACGTCACTTCGTTTATCAATAAACACCAAACTGTTTAAGGGGCTTATTCATAAACGATGATTAAAATTAAGTGACGTGCAAACATCTAAAAGAATAGCTAATCACTAGTTAATTTTAAGTAACGTTTATGAATAAGGGGGATTATGGGAAAAGGCACCATTAACTAAACTTGATGATGTTGTTTGGCGTGTTGTAATTTTACATACATCTACTCTAAGACCTAAAACACGTGTCGTGTTCACCTCCAGGGACTCAACTTATTTACACGTAACAATCATCTTGGTAAGGTATTAGCGCCGATTCTCTAGTTTACAAAGTAACAAAAAGAAGAAGATAACATTTTAGTTTAATCCTGTCAAATTAAGATACTCCATAGACAGTTTAGACGCGATTATAAACATGGCGACTAAAAATACGTCAGTTTGCGTCAGGAGCGCACTAATGTGACAGGTCTAAAGTTATAAACTGACATTTTATCTTCTGTCCTTTTGTTAATGAAATAGGAAGAAAAAGATGGACTTAACTTAAATTTAGTTTCGTTTGTAGCAAAAGGAATCGGGAGTAATGTCTCCCATCACAACGTTTCAAATCAGCAACAGATCCTCGTCCCCAAGAGCAGACCACATGCGGCCGTCACAGGAGACTCACAGACAGATATACAACGGTATTTATTGTTTAAGCGAAACCTGAATAAACTTTGTTCACAATAAGCAACTGAATCCATTCCAATAATATTTACACCATGTTATATTTTTGCCCAAATACATTTAGAAATTGTTGCAGTGTGGTTACCGAGCGCAGTTGACGGTAGATCATAGTACGGACGACAGGTCAAGTTACCACAAACTGTCAGATATTCGCATCAACCTTGAGTCTTAATGCTTTAGAGATAAAGTTGAAAATCTAATGAAGAAATCTGACAGATTGTAGTAGCTTGATATGCTGTCGTGTGTACTAGGCGCACAGTGAGACAGGACTATATTTTTGTTGGGACAACCAGGTAACATAACAAGCTCATAACTTTGTGGTGTCATGATGTCTTTTCAAAATGTTGTACATACATTCTTTACTAAGAATATTGGACACGTGTTTCGGATTTCGCTTAAACAAAAAATAACGTATAATGCTTAATAGCAACCTGTCTGTTATGTTCATAGATCGGAATAGATAGAGTGAATTGGGGTCATTGATCGGAAACGTATACATTAATATGGATATTCCTCCGGATTTATGGAATTGGCTGATTAGTAAAAAAAAAAAATATGTATAAATTATGTTAAGCCGTAAAACCGTTTGATTTGGCCATACCCTTCATTAGAGGCTAGAAATAAATATTGAAATGTATTAATGCGTCGATCGGAATTTGATTCAACAAGTAAATAATTAATTAGTTAACTTTTGTTACCTTCCTTCAAATGAATTGAGTAGTAATAATGTCACTGCCAACCGATCCGGAATTACATTCCGAGAAGATGGCTTATCCAAAGAAAATAAATGAACATGTTTTATTTTTTTTATTCTTCATAAATGTTCAACATTACATTATATTCCATAAAAATGGCTTATCTACGTTATTCTTTCTGTGAACATTTATGATACAAGTACACTCATAATCTATAATCACTCTACCTATTCCGACCTATGGTTATGTTAGACTGAGATAAATATTATTTTATGAGTGATGCGACATCTGTGGGTAATTCTACTAATCTTAACAACATTAAGTCTGATCTGTCAACAAACATCTAATTTCTCTACATTCTGAGTGCAGGAGTCAACTTAGATTCATCTTAGAGTATCAGAAGCTTGGTGTCGTCAGACACAGGACTTACTTTTATCTACCGGAGACGCAGGTTGTAGTAGTAGAGGCCGGAAGGACGTGCTTGTCTAAAGCCAGCACGACTTTAAGGGGAATCTCGCAAAGTTATTTCAAATACATGAATTAGTGGCGCCATCTACACTACATTATGACTGATTTGCTCTCCATTTAAACAAATATGAGTTTATAGAAAAACAACTTTAATTCTTATACAATAAGGTCCACTTTACGCTACAACTTCAAACATTTTTGTATTAACTTTTTCTATAGTATTAGACACTCTCAAATCAGCTTAATAAACATTAAAATAAAGTTGATACTTGTTCAACTTCAAATAACAACAATTGGAAACGTAAACTTCAATAAACATGTCAACTACGTCACAACGACGTCCCGCATTATGTTAGATGTCAAATTACGGTCAGGTACTAACTATTATACTAAGTGAACAGAGACTCGCGCTCGCTCCCGCTCTGATATTGACCGCAGCCTTAGGATCAAGAATCTCTTCACAAAATCAAAATGACACACTTTTTGCTTTTAATTTTGAACTTTATCTTAACCGAGTAAGGTTCTTTTTGCAAAAGCATGAAATAGTCGTGGTGGTCTAGTGGTTAAAACACCAGCCTCTCAAGTATGAGTGTGCTGGTTCGATTCCAGGTCAAGCAAGTACCAATGTACCTTTTCTAAATTATATGTACTTCTTTCTAAGTATACCTTGGACACCAATGACTGATTACAAGATGAAGCAAAAGATGTTGAGGAAACCTGGACTTAAGTCTGAAATCACTAATCCGCATTGAGCAAGCGTGGTCATTACGCTCAATCCTTTTCTGTATGAGAGACCTGTGCCCAGCAGTGGGACGATAAAAAGGATGATGATGATGAAATAGCTAAGTTGTTAAAACTGCCAATACTTGTACAATGTCAGGGAGCTCCAAGAGATTAAAATCGGATGATGAATGAAAAGTATTCGTACATAAAGTTGTCTCTGTTCATTTATATGAAGCAAAACATGTTCTATCATTATTATCATTAAGTCCTGTATCTCAAAGTAGACAACTCTTTGCGCAGAGTTTACCTTGGATTTAAATGGAAAGTGAAATTGCTACAAAGCAGATAACTCGCAAGAGTCAACCGTGCACTCGCTCTGTGACGTCATTCGGACGGTACAGTTACCGAAAAATGAGCATTTTGTTAAAAATATCAGTATAAATTACATTTTTTTTTTTTTGTTAATAAAAGGTCGTTTTGATGATAAAGCGTCATAACACTAGATCATTTGACTCATGACGGTTTGCAATTAAATTAATACATATGAACTGAAATATAATGTTGGTCCAACCAACAGGCTTCACTAACGCGTCGAAAATCTTGCGCGAGTAGTATATCGTATAATAGGCATGATGACAGGGTTAAAAAATAGTGATTCTAATTAGTCCGTCTTTTAGATAAGCATAAAATAATGGACACGTATTTTTTGTTTTAACAAAATAATAAGAATGGTGTGAGATATAACGCATTAAAGTTCAGGAGTGGGAGCTTATGACGTCACGTTTGAGTAAAATTTGTACCCAGAAGTGAAATCACACAACATTTTGACGTGCCGTATCTTCGTTGTTATCTGTTTCTGGGAGAAAAGAAAAAATACGTGTCCGATATTTTTGGCTAATCTAAAAGACGGACTAATTACTTTTTTTTAGACACCATGCCTATTGTGTGTCAAATTAATTAGATGTGTTGAGATACCAGATTTATATTGCTAACCGTACATATTCTTCCCAAACAGCGCCATCTATGATCACTATCCGTCCCTCTGCAGCCCGTGTGTGGCCTCCGCGCATTGCATTTCACAAACGCGTTTTAATCATTCCAATTTACACCTTATTGCACTCACAATATAGTTACAAACTGCTCACTCGTAGATTGCATTTTACATTTTTACATTTAATGTACAGACCTGTCACAGTAACAACCTTATTGTAACGTCAATAAGGTCGGTTTTGATAATGATTTACAATGACAGTAAAGTAAATATTTTGTTTAGTAAATATTTGTATCAATAGCTTGACAATTTAAAAGAGTGTCCATGGAGTTTCTTGCCCGTTCTTCTCCATAGGTACCTACTCTTTGAAATGGGCGACTAGCTTCATCTTATTGACTGACCGACCTTCTGACAATTCAAAAGTGCCTGTAACTGGTTTATTTGAAATAAATACTTTGATTTGATTTGATTAAAAGGACTCTAAACAAGTGTCAAACAAGTTTATACTTTATGGCGATGACAATAGAGATATTTATGTTGCGCTGGTGTCTGGTTGTTGTATATGTTCAGAGTTCTGTCTCGGTGGCCTGAGAGTCGAGCCAGTGTCGTGCTCGAGTGCGGCGCCGGCGGCTCGAGCCGCTCTGTAACGGATAATGTATTATTTATTTATTATTTCTTATGAAAAATTACAGCTAGTATTACGGATAGTTGACGTTCTTATTGAGGATTTTAACTGATAAAAAGCATTATATATTAACTTCAGGCATTTTTTTAAAATAAAAAATTGGTTGCCTGTAAAGTCGGTATACGGGCGAAAGTTTTACGTGACAACGACTTTGAGTGGTAAAATAATTTTAATGTGAATATTCATTCGTATATTAGGAAGAAGGATGAAATAATAGTAACAATTTAAAACATTTATTTATACAAAGGGAAGGGACGCGTGCCTTTCACTTTTTATTTATGTCTGTCTCTCTCGCTCTTAGGCGGGCTAACTATGCCCGAGTGGAAGGGACGCGTGCCTCTCACTCGCTCTCATTGTGAGCGCATAACGTGAGCGGAGCGTAACGCAGTTTCTTGAAGTGTCACCCGGCAAACCAATTTATAAGACGTTGTCACGTCAAAACTAGTGCTTGTCCGCAATCCCGTCTGATACTCGCCGTACGACGGGTCGTCCGATGATTGGGTGAGAGGGGAAATAACTCATGCAACATGTGTGTCACACGCCTATCAACCTGTTTTTTTTTCTGGATGGGTAATCATCAAATGACCTCTCCCATTCTGGGCGGAGCGGAAGGGCGTGTCAGAGTTTTACTGACTAAAACCCACGTGCTGCATCTGTTTGAGGCGCGCATGAAACACCACGCGCCCTCGACCCGGGTCTAGTCTTGTGCTGTCCACTGCTGACCGCCCCCGACTAACTATCACCCTAACTTGTAACTATCAACCTAACTTGTAACAATTTCAACTGTCTCAGTAGTAGGTGTCAAACGAAAACCTCGCCTGCATCATGTAAAACAAGCGGGAACTGGAGGTCGCGGGCGATTACAGTGGAGACTCTGTCAGCTCAATGAGCGACTTCAGTGAAGGCGGCGCATAGTGAGTTTCGGGAGACCTCCCAAAGTTGCGCCCTAACAGGTGTTGTACGGCTCCGGATTGGTCTTTTGAGAGGAAACGTGACCCTTCTATGTGCTGACGGTGACCACTGGATTGGTATTGATGAAGTAAGAATCCCACACTCCCCGGTCCTATCCCCGAGGACGAGGAGCCTTTAGAAGATTTCCCCCGATAACAAAAAAAAGAACAAATGGAGAGCTGTAGTAGTGTTGTTACCTTGTGTTCGTTGTTGTTGTTGTTGAGTATGAGGTTGTTGAGCGCCTCCTGTGCGGCCACGGCGGCCTCCATCTCGGCCGCACTCCCCCGTCCCCCCACAACCCCCCCGCACAACTCGCACTCCCCGCCACGAGCCGTCAGCGTGTCTTCGTCTACGTCTGAAGCGAGTGAACAGAGATGAATGACAAAGGGGTTAAGACTTCAGAACTATACAATGTGTAATGAAAACCCCGTCCGACCCATTATGATAATAAAGGTTAGGTAAACACATGACCAAATAAAATATGAAACTTTACATAATAACAATACTGATGAATTTTGAAATAATCTCTTTTTTCAGCATTGGTAAATTTTTAAAAAAGTGACAGCACCAATTTCGACGGTATTATTGGCGGCATAATGTTTTGACCCTTTGGCAGTCCGTCTGTGAAGCTGCGAAAGAACCATCCGATACCGCGCGGCGAACTTTTTCGGCAAGGTCAAAGTTATAACTAAAGATGTACTATTTAATAATAATAATAATTACTTTATTGAGCAAAAACATACATAGATAAAGTTTGCAGGTACATGCCTTAAAGAAACTAACAATAGATACAAGAAGAGAGAATAGAATAAAGGTAATTTTCTATGTAACAAAACAATAAATCCTGCCTCCTAAACTAGGGAATACCTGTATCTTAGGAGACAGTAATTCGATCCGATTGAGTTGAACTGTACAGTACATATTGGGCCCTTGGATTCGATTATCGATGTTAGTTCAAATCCTATCTTAACAAATAAATATATATTTATCATAGAAATAAAAAGGTAAATTAAGGTTAGTTAAGTTATTACATGTTTAATTACAAAATAGGTATAAACATTCAATCCCAGTTTATTTGAGTCTGGAGTAGAGAAAGTATGTGTGTTCGTAAGTGTAATGTAAGTTTTGTTGGATAGTGTATGTGTTATGTGTTGATTGTTATATGTAGTGTTTGAGTTCCAAATTGAATAATGTTTTGTTATTCGGTAATTGTTAAGCGATGTATTCCAATAGGGATTCAGTGTTATTGTAGTCCTGCTGAATGAGCCAGTCCTTAATTTTAGTTTTCAAGTCGAATTTATTTAGGTTTATAATATTTAGTTTTTGTTGTACAATTTTGTATACATGAGAACTTAACACGTAGTATTGATGTTTTGCAAAAGAGGTTTTGTGTTGTACACTCGGGGCAACATATGTACGCTTGCTAGGGTCAGGTGGGAGTAGACCGCAATGGACTCTGAGAACAGATCGCAAAACAAACAGCTGACGTACCGTCAGAACTTTGCAGTCAGAATAGAGCTTTGCTGTGGGGTATCTAAAAGGTTTCCCGATCATCACCTTTAGCACAGCTCTTTGGGCTCTCTCGGCTCTCAGAATAAAAGTCTTCGCTGCTCCACCCCACACGGTTATACAGTATCCGAGGACTGACTGGCACAAAGTAAGGTAAACCATCTTGAGAATGTTATAATCAGCCGATTCCCGCAGACATTTAAAGATGTGAATCAGACGAATAGTTCGGGTGGTTAGAACATCAAGCTGCTTGTCCCATCTCAGCCCCTCATCTATATGCACCCCCAGATATTTCACTTTATTAGTTCTAGCAATGGCAGAACAAGCGCACGATATCAGCCGATTTTGGCATGAGTGTGCTGTAATAGAATAACTGTTTGGGGGTAAGCAGTCACGTCGGATTGCAAAGGGCATGTAATGGGTTTTGATCAGGTTTAACGTCAACAAGTTTAGATTAAGCCAGGTCATCACAGATGTTAGTGCTGTTTCAGCCCTAGTTTGCACTTCGTCCCACGTGGGCCCATGAATTACAATCGCCGTGTCATCGGCATATGTATAGATCTTTCCATCAGGTATCATTAACTTACAGAGAAGAGCGTGGGACCTAAAATACTTCCCTGAGGCACACCAAAAGACACCAAAGTGTCATCACTGTGCCTCGAACCTATTTTAACTCGCTGGGTACGATTTGTTAAGTAATCAGCAAACAATTTCAAAGCTATACCACGCACGCCTACAGACTCTAACTTAGCTATTTCTTGCGTAATAATGTCTTTTATCGCTATTAATCGAAACATGTACCTGGTTGAATAATTTATTATAAAAACAGATTACCTAATGGTAAAATCACTTGTTTCATATCGATTAATCGTTCGTTCGTTTTTATCGATTAATTATAACACAAGACGTATTAGTAAAAAGAAAGAAGAAGGTCTTATGAAATACAATTTTAGTGTTATATTGAGATTGAGACAAACTGAAATTAAAACTTTGGCATGATATGGCATTGCAGCAACGCAAGATCTTCATTTACAGTTGTCGACATAACTTGAGTTTTGTGAAAGTTCTAAACAATTGCATGCGATGTTGAATCGATGCATGAGGTTCTACAATAGTAAATCGATACCAAAAATTGTTACGGGCAAATCACATCGATTGATCCATCAATACTTTGAATACTTACACATTTGTAGTCAAAGCATGCCACGAGTGGACCTGCGTACCTATTTATATAAAATAAAAATCATTTTTACGTTGAATTATAAGTTTCACGTAAACATTGCTTCCGCGTAGACGTCTCGTGTATTGTGTGATCGTGTCGTTTTCTAACGTACAGTATATTACCATGCTGATGTGTCTGTGTAGCAGTGACTTCAATTAAACAGAAGTTCGTAGAGACTATGAGATCCGCGCAGTACCACGGTGCCTTCTGAGTGTGCGTTTCAACGTCTGCACAATCACGTCTCCGTATCGCGCAGTGTTCATGGCTTGTATCGCGCTGGTTCAGGGAGACCGCGCACGCAGGATCCGGATATTGAAGAGCAGGTGCTCGAGTTATTGAACGAGGACCTCGCTCTGAGTACTCGTTCTGTGGCACGAGAGCTGGGCACTGACCATACGCAAGTGTGGAAGGTCTTAAACGTAGTGGGACCTTTAGACATCGCTACAGATAAGCGACGTTCGCGCGTGTCTTGCCCTCGTCACGTGCGCATTCCTGTATTGCCATGTAAGTTACCTCCTTTTGGGAAATACATTTGGGTTTTTTTAAGTTAGCCAGGCTTTGTAAGCGTTAGTAAATCAATCAAAATCAAAAGTCATTTATTCAAATTAGGCTGAGAATCAGCACTTTTTGAACCTCAAATTACATAAGACAGTCCCTTCAAAACGCCCACCCATCGACACTTCCTAGTGCTTTCGCTGGGACGAAGAAGTGGCGGAACAAACTCCCCAGCAGCACAGCTGTCTGATCATTTAAATAAAATAAAATATTAGTGCTGTAGAATCAGTTATCGCTACCTAACAATACCTTATTGGATCATCATCATATTGGACAGGGTTTTCTTCACATATTGTATAGATGAAAAGAACGTGTAGTTGACTGACCGTGGAAGGAGAACAGCCTGGGTCCGGGCTGAAGTTCCCGCAGCGACACCGTGTCGGCCTTCAGGCGAGCAGCGTGCTCCCGGAGACGAGCCTCGCACTCGGGGGTCCAGGGGGACCCGCCGGATCTGACGACACACACGAACTTGCTGAACACGAGTTATGCTTGAGCCTTACTATGATATGTCATAACCATCATTTAACCGTTGTTAAAAAAGGATAGCGCTATTCAGCCTGACCAGCTGGATCTTTGTTTGTCACTGGAACCATGATGATTTTAACAAGTAATAGTAATCCCTGGTGTACCTATACTAGTTCTTCATATCAGTAGTTATGTTTATATCTAGTGTGATGGGAGTCAAGCCTTCAGCTGAGCACGAGTCAGATTCTGAGCTGCTACTGAATCAAATCTAAGTAGAGCTTATGGTCAGCAATAGCAAGACTGACAAGACAGTTGTATGAAGGTAGATAAGGTAGTCACGGAGTTTTGACGGGAAAGCTACGAGGAGTGTCACGCTCATTTTTCATTGGATTTTAAAATTTAAGAATTTTAAAATCAAGAAATTATTTATAGAAACGTTTACTAAATAGAAGCGCATTCAGTAAATAATTCATAAAGAACATTGAGATATCGCAGCATAATGACAACATCATGACTTTGCCTCAAACCTCCCTCGTAGACGGTTCACGCGGCCGTCTTTTTCTACTGTTAGTATCCTCCATTATTGTGAAATAAAATTTTCAAAGAATTTCCATAATTTTTACTAGAAATTGATTGGCACAAAGCCATATCTAGTGCCACACTACAAAAAAATAAGCTAGTCACATGAATGGGTGGTACTGCAACCAGGGTCCTGGCGACAGGAGCGGCTCTCCGACGGTCGGCGGCTGCTCCGTGTCCAGGCGCGCCAGCAGCTGGCCCGCCACCTGCTCGGCCGCCGTGCGCTGGAACAACCGCAACCTCCAGCTCACAATAAACACTACAACTACACAAACGGCACCTACCGCAACAACTAATAACGACTGTTGATACTAAGCAATAAAGTGCAATTCAGCTTGCTTAAGCGATCAGTGCCTAATATTCAACTAGACATTGGCGCCGATTCTGTTCACAAACTAAACTAATTTTAAGTTAGGTACATCATGTTCTTTCCATTTCGTTAAGAAAAGGACAGAAGATAACATTTTAGTTTAATCCTGTCAAATTAAGATACTCCACAGACAGTTTAGACGCGATTATAAACACGCCAGGTTACGTCAGGAGCGCACTAATGTGACAGGTCTAAAGTTATAAACTGACATTTTATCTTCTGTCCTTTTGTTAATGAAATAGTAAGAAGAAGATGCACTTAACTTCAATTTAATTTAGTTTGTGAACCAGGGGGTCGGGGCCATTTACCGCTCTTGTACCATGTAACTGTCGTAGTCTGGTGCGATGAACTAACAGCACATGTTCAGTTTACATAATGAAATACAAGAAAAAGGGAATCAGCGTCAATGTGTCTAGACTAGAGATGAGAAGAGCTGTCAAGGACTACCCTGCCCCCCCTCCCGTACCACGAGGGACTGCCCTGACACCCCCCCCCCTCCCGTACCAAGAGGGACTGCCCTGACACCCCCCCCCCCTCCCGTACCAAGACGGACTGCCCTGACCCCCCCCCCCCCCCCGTACCTCGTCAGACTGCTGCAGCGCGGTCTCTGCCAGCGCCAGCAGCACGTCGTATGTCTCGGGCGCGCGGTCTGCCGCCCGCAGCGCGCAGCACAGCGACACGGACGTCGACTCCTGTACTGCACACGCGCAGTACAATCTGCAACACAACACATTTAGTGTTAGTTCTTTGAATACATCGAACTTTAGGAATGTAACTCACGTGACACTCACCTGTGCGCATTGTCCGTTGCTCTGGCCAGCGCACACTGCAGTACTCGTCGCTCAGCTTGCAGGCGAGCACAGCGCACCGCCCACTCACAGTCGTGATACTCACCTGTGCGCATTGTCCGTTGCTCTGGCCAGCGCACACTGCAGTACTCGGCGCGCAGCTTGCAGGCGAGCACAGCGCACCGCCCACTCACAGTCGTGACACTCACCTGTGCGCATTGTCCGTTGCTCTGGCCAGCGCACACTGCAGTACTCGGCGCTCAGCTTGCAGGCGAGCACAGCGCACCGCCCACTCACAGTCGTGATACTCACCTGTGCGCATTGTCCGTTGCTCTGGCCAGCGCACACTGCAGTACTCGGCGCGCAGCTTGCAGGCGAGCACAGCGCACCGCCCACTCACAGTCGTGACACTCACCTGTGCGCATTGTCCGTTGCTCTGGCCAGCGCACACTGCAGTACTCGGCGCTCAGCTTGCAGGCGAGCACAGCGCACCGCCCACTCACAGTCGTGACACTCACCTGTGCGCATTGTCCGTTGCTCTGGCCAGCGCACACTGCAGTACTCGGCGCTCAGCTTGCAGCCGAGCACAGCGCACCGCCCACTCACAGTCGCCTGCAAAATATCAAACGTAAACTCATGCAGTGGACACGAACACCCCTCAGCTACACGATTTCTGACAAATGCGTGCGCTGACTGGCCATGTCTGTCGGACTTATTAAATGTATGAACCACATGGACTAAGTTCTTCGTTATTGAAATAAACACCTTGAAGACTAGCCAAAAAAGCTAATTTACAATAGTTACAGAAACTTCTTTACAAATATCGTGCACAACATAACAAAAACAATATTAAATGCTAATGGAAGGCATCAGAAACATTACTGAACACTCGAACAATAGAAGTACAACAAGTGGTCTAACTGCAATGCTTCGATATCGCCTTCGGGTTGTGGAGGTCGGACGGCAGTCGCTTCACCGAGAATATCGAAGTTTAGCCAAAATCAGCAGTTAGACTGGTAAAGCGGACCCCAGACTCCAAAGCTGAAAAAGCTGCGGATACGACTGGGATTAACGCTGAGATGATGATGACTCCAACAATAGAAGTACTCCTAATGAACTGCTTACAAGTGAATCCTCTGCACAAACCTCGATAAACAGCTCTTAGGAATACTTCTCTTCTGTTGGCAAAAACCTAGCTTCTAAAATTCTTGCAGACATTAATGAAACCCAAGAATCAGTTATAAACAAACTACAGCTAGGAGAACCTCAAAATTTTCATTATGCCATCAGATATTTTATTTTTGAAGTAGACAAAATAATACCAGGCACAATGGTCAACTGGAGAGAGTGCGGAAACCAAATCCATAACATAGAACAGATAAAATAATAACAAATCTGAGAAACGACGATGCCCCAGGCTCAGATAAATTAACACCAACACTTATTAAACAAATAAAAAGCGAAATCATAATTCTGTTAATAAATCTTAGCTCAGAATCAGGTATATGTCCTGACAAAAGGAAAGAGGCACACGTCACTCTAGTACATAAGAGTGGTTCAAAACAAAACCTAACTAATTATAGGCCCATTTCACTGTTAGCAATATTCTCTAAAATTCCCGGAAAAATAGTCAATAAGCGGCTCACCAAGCAGCAACAAACAGTTTGGCTTCAGACAGGGAAAATCCACAGAAGATGCAGTAAGTTTCTTAACCAATCTTGTAACAACTTATTTAAATAAGAATCAAAAGTGCATAGAAATATTCCTAGTCCTTGCAAAAGCCTTCAACACCCTTGTCATTTTTATACTGGTAAAAAAACTTGAGTCACGTGGTATAAGTGGACTGCCTCGCAAATAAACCATTTGCCTTACCTTTCGAACAGAAGGCAATACGTGACAATTGGGGCACAATTAGTTGTCACAACAGCATTTGGAGTGCCTCAAGGTAGTGTCTTGGGCCCGACTTTATTTATCATCATCAATCATCTGCTATACTATACAGATGACGAGGCTTTTATTTCTCATAACAAATCTTGACTAATATACTACGTTTAACTAATATAAAAATGGCTCGATCTTACCTTCTGTCACTTAATAGTAAAACAAAACTAAGTACATGTGTTTCCATAAAACTTTCCCATCAGCACCAAATTTCCTTTTTATATACAAATATATACTCCAACCGCGATAGTATCAGACACAAGTTAAAAAGTTTTTTAAGGGTACATTTTGTAATAAAAGTACGTTTAAGAAGAAAGCACGTCAAGCCGCTGGTCCCGGTTGCCATACAAACATCTAAAGGCAGTCGTTACTGTCGGTTGTTGGGGCCCTCAAAAGTCCAACAAGTGGTCTAACTGCAATGGTTCGATATTGCCTTCGGGTTGTGGAGGTCAGACGGCAGTCGCTTCACGGAAAATATCGAAGTTTAGCCAAAATCAGCAGTTAGACCGGTAAAGCGGAGCCCAGCCTCGAAAGCTGAAAAAAGCTTCGGATGCGACTGGGATTAACGCTGAGATGATGATGATAACTTTTTAATGAAAGTAGGCTTTATTACTGACTTTGTGATTGTTGCTGAATTTATTATACACATAATCGACTTATATATCAACTGTGTCTAAACTCTTTAAATAAATACTCAACATTAGTTTATTAACACTGTTAGATAACAGATGGCGTTGTGTAATTACGTCACGTATGTGAATCGCGCTGGTGAAATTCTCCGGCGAGGGATGACCACCCCGGTGCTTGTCTAATAAATTGTCTTTCGCTGAACCTTAGTTTTATTTGAAAGCGAGATATTTTTGAGACGTTGTACAAATTGTTACGCTAAAAACAATTCATTTGAACAATCTGTCTTCTGAATTTAAGAGGTTTTTAATTAAATAAATCTGAAACGCTTTACATTGTAATGTGTGTCTACCAAACTGGGGTAGGGAGCTCGACATAGCTAAAGATTAGTGATGCAACGGAACTCTATATAACATGGAAAAAAAAAACAAATTTACAACTATAATTCTTTATTAAGTATCAAATACACCAAATGTAGATTAGAAATAGATATATTAGAAATCTATTATAGAAAATAATATTGCAACTTTGCAACTGAACATTTTATTAATATTCAAAATTAGTATGCGCGCCGCGCACGCGTAACTCTCAGCCGTCGGTTGTAAACTTCCGTTTAAATCTTCCTTACTTGGAACTGGAACTTCCGCACTTGCGGAAACAGAAACAGAGATCCGTTGCATCACTACTAAAGATACTCTCGCAGTCTACTAATATATACTAATATTATAAAGGCGAATGTAAAAAAACACAATAACGATGAAATTATTTACAGCTCAGCTAGCCACTCCAAAATAGCAGCAAAGCAAAAACAATAAATATTGTTACGAATGGACCTTATGTCGATGGCATGAGGTTCAATATCGCGTGACATGCAGTGTGTCACTTTTAAGCCCTATTTCCCCAGATCTAGACATTTTCTAGGTACAATATAAAAACGCATTGCTAGACTTAGGATGGCCTATCGAATGGTACAGGTCTCAACAGTTTTGTCAACAAAGTGTCGACATCGAAATTTCTAGAAACGCGTTTCCGGGAATTACCGTAGGTACTTACTTGGCCGGTGACCTCGAAGTTATGGGGTATTATTATTATGTCTAGAGGAATCTGGAATGTTCGATCAGCTGGCCTATATATAGCGCCGTGACGCCGGCGCTGAGTCAGTCTGAATTCGACTAGCGATACGAGAACAAGCAACAGTTAAGAAGCGATCTTAAAGAAGACCTACTGCGACAATTATAACGAGAACTTCGAGTACTACGTGAAGTAACATCTGTAGCGTTATTGTGTGTTTACAACACGGACTTCGTGGACATAAGGGAAGACTTCGGTGCAACGTCAGCGACATTCTACTTGTCATTGCCTACAATCGACTGTACCTTCGTTGCCAATAAACTTCGTAACCCTTAACCGGCGTTTAAGTACCCCTAGCCCGTAACAATATCATTAAAATGGAAATGTTAATAAGTAAAAACTTATTACCTAAATAAAAGCAAAAGGTATAAAGGGCGTGACAGCTCACATATTTATGCGTTGTAAAAAAAGTAAATTATATGAACTCATATAACGTGTCAGTAAGCTAATTCCGGAGAAAGAACACAAACATTGTCCTGAGTTATCAGAGCGACCAGTTATATAGTAATTACGTAATAATATGCCATTATACAAAGCTTGGATTTGATTTGTGCTTTAAATGCATTGTAAATTAAGTCTAGCAAAGCAGAGGGTATCTTGTTATAAAATGTTATACCAAGCCCAACAAAAGAGTTATGAACCTTTTGAAGTCGGTGAAAAGGGGCTCGCAGTTTGTTCTTATTTCTGGTGTTGGCACTGTTTTTGGTGTACATGGGAATATGTTGTCTAACTAATGTTGCAAAAAACCATTCTTTTTTTAATGTAAAAAAAAAACCTGAAAAAAAAAGTATTTTTTTCTGGACCATGTTTACCAAGAGCATGAAATCTGAAACTGTTATGGCTTTTACCATTAAATAATTAATACTTAATAGTACATAATTGAGTCTTAGGTCTGAGCTTTTATTGATTACAACCCTCCCGTGTTTCTTCACTTGCCTGTGCGCCAGGGCCACGATTTCTTTTTTAACTAACCCGCAACCCTGACTCAGGAGGCATCGGTCTTCGTGGACCCCGTCGCGATGTGCTGAGTCGCGCGTGATACACAACGCTTGTTGACTCGCGCCTGGTCCTCCCCGGGCGGCGAGCTGCCCTCTGCTCACCGGCCGACAATTATAGCCGTGACTCGTGAACTAGTAAGATCGTGTATGTTATGACATGTGTACTGACCGTGTTGGTCCTCCAGCTCCACGTGTGCGCTCATGTCCCGCACTTTCCACACCTGCAACAAACAACACACAATACAACTCGCAACAGTCAACTGTGCACCTCGCACTCTCACGTCATTCGGACGGTACCGTTTGCAAAAAATGAGAATTATATAAAAAAAATATGAATATATAATTCAATTCAGTAAAATAAGTAAAAATAAATGCAGATAAAAGTTAACAATGGCGCGAAAATAGCACAGCGCGCACAATGTTGTTCCTTACTTTGTTGTTATAATCCCACAAATGAAAGGCAAAGGCAATTCTATACAGCCTAATAACACGCGATGTTTTTCGTGAACGTGTGCTTTTTGGCATAATCATATGTCGATTTTTAGATGCCATAGCCATAAAAAAATAAAGTTTCATTATAGTACGGTTTACCCGTGTGGGAATAGTAATTGTAACACGACTTGGCAGGAGTGAGTACTATTGAGATATGACTTATGGTTATGTGTTAAACAAATGACCAAATGGTCTTTGAAAAATAAGTAAATGCTATACTGACATCGTCGTTGTGGTGGTTGTCGGAGTCGGAGTCGTCCGTCCTACGGAGACGAACCCGCGCCGCCAGCTTGGCCTCGCGGGACGTGCACCGACCTGGAATAATAATAATGTCGCTAACACCTTCCACAATAGCGGGATATGCAGTCTCAGGGAATATTTCCTAACAACTGACGTGGGGATGCATCGAGATGTGGTCGCGGTTGACAAGGGCCTCACTCCGCTCTCCTTGGCGAAATAGAACTGGCGCAAACCAGTAGTGCTTGAAACTAACGATCGCATGGAGCTATGGCAGAGCAAGGAGCTTCCCGGACGCTTTTTCCGAGCCCTACACGGGCCCGATGTAGATTTTCAAGCGTCCGTAGTCTGGCTACGTTTCGGTGACCTTTTTGGGGGAATAGGTACATGACAGACCCAGGTCTCGAAAATGGCCATATCACATTGTACTGGGATCGATCCATCATCACTGACAGGACTATTGTTGCCAATAAGCCTGATATAGTGATGATGGATCGATCAGAGCGGCGTGTAATGATTGTTGAAATGATCATCCCACATGATGAGAACCTCGTGAAAGCCGAGAAAGATAAACAAATTAAGTATCTTGGCTTGGCTCGCGAGGTTGTCAACATGTGAGAGGAGAACTCGACTGTCATTTTACCGATTGTCGTATCGGCCAATGGTTTGATAGCCAAGAGCCTCGACCAACATTTATTGAGGCTCTCGTTAGGCAGTTGGATCAAGGGCCTGATTCAAAAGGCTTCAAAAGTACTCCTCGATACGACCCGCATCGTGAAGAGGTTCCTGTCTCTGGAGGCCTAACCACCGGTAAGCGGGGAGACTGCTCCAGTCATCGGTGGAACACTATTTTCTTATATTTTTAAATGTTTTTGTATTTTTATACGAATATTTAAAAGCGATATGTAGATATAGAAAAATGAAGTGAATAATAAGTTTTTACTCCAACAAAAAAAAAAAAAAAAAAAAAATCATATAGTCTACACAATACATAGTTTAAGTAGACTTAGGTAGAATCACAATGAAATACATGGCAAGAACTGATCTGTACACCATAAGAGGAAACTGCTTCTCAAACTAGACGGGAGCCGGGACTCTAGTTTTAGAGACACAGGACACAACAAGGTAAGGTCAGTTATTTAACAGAAAGGAATAACAATAATGAAATGAAATCTTTTATTATGCAAGTAGGATAACTGATCACTTTCACACGTCATTTTTTTTTTAACTAGCAGGAGCCGGCATTTCCTAACTGACTACCTCTAAGAAGAAAAGCCGAAACAAACTCAGGGATCATCGTCTTTTTTCAAGTCCAGACATTAGAAATGATGATGTTTACAATAACAGTATGTGTTTGCTTTGTACACAACAATCCATTTACGTGATTTAAAAAAATACAGTGATTAAAATGTCAAGGGTAAAGGTTTAGGGTATCGCTGGAGATAACAATAAGGGACGGCTGGATCGAAATTTTATTTTTATTTCGGTTTGATGACCGCGGCGTTTCCTAGTACTAGCTCTGAGCAGAAACGCCGAAACAAACTCAGAGGTCATAGTCGAGAATTTATATTTACTGGCTCAGCTGCCGCGCGGGCTGGCATCCGCTGAGTCCTCTTCATCGAACATTCCAGATCTGTCTAGAACTTCTAGTAGAAGAAATAATAATAGCGCTTAATTTCGAGTACGTTTAGCAGGTACCTACAGGTACTTCACAAGAGACGAGTTTCTAGAAACTTGAATGCCGACTGTCTAAGCGTAAAGCACCACTACATCAGTTATGCACAATGATTGTAACTATATGTACTTATACCTTTTTATACAGTTCATAAGCTCTCGAATTTTTACTTTTAGTGTCAAATAAACCTTTAAAGTGTTCACACGTCGTTTTATTGTGCTTACACCGTCCAAGCTAAAATCACCCTTATCGCCGTAATCACCGACACTTCTTTGACAATATTGATGAAACCTGTACCATTCGATAGATCATCCTAGGTCTAACAATGTGTTTTTATATCGTACCTCTAATATGCCTAGGTCTTAAGATATAGGACTTAAAAGTTACGCAATATTGAACCTTATGCCATTGAAATAAGGTGCATTAGCAACAGTATTGGATTGTGTTTTTTTTTTGTAACTAATGTTTATACATAGATATTTAAGAGTATGTTCACAGTACCAGTGGAGGAGGAGTAGAGTCGCGGCTCGTCGGGAGACCCTCTCTCACGCTCGCAACTGTCGCCAGCACCCGACCCGCCCGGACCTGACCAGCAGCTGGAGGAGAACAATACTCAGTCTTCAATCATCATGATACTTGGCAATCGTAGTGGGGTCGGCCAACACCTCGACTACGGCTGTTAAAGTTTGATGTTAATATCGAGAGGCAATTTTGACGCTGTAACGTAAAATGAACCTTATTTGAATGTATTAGTTATTTTTTCAATTACAACGTTTGGAAACTAAAGCAATTGTTAGGTATTATTATTACGCTGAATAGAGATGCGCTGGAATATCACTCTTACTGTTATAACAAAGAGTTTAGTTTGTACGTACCGCGCAGTACTGAGACAGACGTCCGAGTCCCTCTCGGACAGGTTGGCGCTGGTGTCGCACCGCTCGCCCGCGGACGGCGTCGTCAGCTCCACGCGCGGAGCCTCCGCCCTGCGAACAGATGCAACAATAAGTACCCACCGACAAGACACTATAAAACTTTATTGGCACATCATCATTTCAGCCGAAAAACGTCCACTGCTGGACACACACCTCCCCCAAGGATCTCCACGAAGACCGGTCCTGCGCCTCCCGCATCCAGCGGTTTGTCGCGACCTTCACCTGGTCGTCGGTCCACCTTGTCGGGAGCCTCCCCACGCTGCGTCTTCCGGTGCGTGGTCACCACTTGAGAACTTATCTGCCCCGTCGGGCATCGATCCTACGGGCAATATGCCCGGCCCACTGCCACTTTAGTGTTGCAATTCTTCGGGCTATGTCGGTTACTCTCGTTCTTTTGTGGATATTCTCATTCGTGATTTGATCACGCAGTGAAACCTCAAGCATAGCCCTCTCCATGACCTTGAGCTTTCTTATAAATCCCATTGTTAGCGACCACGTGTCAGTGCCATAAGTACACAATGATCGAAGACTTGATTGACAAGATTGGCACATAACAAGTGTTATTTAAAGTTTCTAATAATTTAAATCTCATTAAATTTAAATTTGTTTTAGGATATCAGATGTAGTTTAGCTCTGTTTTAACAAACATTCAAGTTGGAGAACAGTTGGCACACAGGAGGCGACAGTTCAGATCAGACCCAAACAACATCGCCGTTTAAGAGGAGACTCTAGTGCCGAGGAATTTGAAAAATAGGGATTTGAAATAACTATTGCCGTCGCGCCGCGCCCAACCTCTCCCCGTAAAGTGCGAAAGGGACAGTTGCACCTCAGGCTGATTTCACATAATTATAAAAACGTTGACCAAAAGACGTTTCGTATTCCGCTGTTTTCTTATTAAAACATGACAGATCTCAATTATTTTTGTATCAAAATTTAGAGGAAAAGTAAAATAATAGATACTTAGTAAGTATACCCATGCTTCTATTATTTTCTTTTTTGTTAAAAACTTATCACATTTGTCTAATAGTTGTCTCAACATAACGGTAAATAGTTGTCTCAACATAACGGTAATTTTTTTTTACGGTATTTTGAAATATCACATTCCTTTTATTAATTAAGTTTTGGAAAAAATCAAATGTTGAGGGCACGTATAATTTAGGTGTAAAATTGTAGAAAAAAAAATTGCTCTAAGAGCCCTATCCACGAAGAAATCAGCGGAATCCGTGTGTATAGAGAAAACGCCACTCGAGTCCTCTCTTAAACCGTGTCCTCGTCACCTGTGCTGCTCCTGTGTGCTGGTCTCCGTGTCGGAGGGGAGCTCCTCGAAGGTGGATGCCGGCAAGGTGTTCTCCACCTTCGACTCCTGAGGTGTCGGCAGCTCGGGGCTCAGCGCTGAGGAGGTGTCGTTCTGGGAGTAACAGATAAATAGTTAAGTATACAGAAGTGCCTCAGAGGTAGTTAACAAAAACCACAAACTTGTAATTTGTTGGTATGAGTACGGGTAACTTAGTTTGATGTTTATCTGCGGCAGATATTCCTCAATATATATTAAAATAATACGAGTCGCTACGGTACGCATGCAACCGTATGTATATAAAGTTATACAAATTTACAGTTTGACCGTAATCCGACCTGATGGAAAGCAGTGTTGTAATGGTTGAACAACATTCGGCGCATCGTGCCCGGCACATATCGCAACACAACTGCTCGGACCCGTCCTCGTTATGTTTTTTCTCAAATACACTTTCAGGCCGCTGCCTCGAATTTTGCGGGCAGCGGGGCGGCGGCGGCGGCGGCGGCGAGTGAGCGGCAGGATCTTATGCGTAAAATCAAATCGGACCGGTTCTCGAAAACAGCGGGGCGGTGGCGGGCAGCGAGCGGTGTACTTCTCGCGCTCGAATCTTGCGGGCAGCGAGCGGTGATCGAGCGTTAGGAATAAATTTGCATCAAAAAGATATTACCGCCATTGTTCAGACATTTCTTTCGCGAATAAAAACAAATATCTCGTCGACACAATCATGAACACAACACTACGCGGCTACAGCGACACGGATCTGCCCGCTAGTTTCGAGAACGGGTCTTCGATGCCCGCTCGGCGCCCGCGCCGCCGCCGCCGCCGTTCCGCTGCCCGCAAGATTCGAAGCAGCGGCCTTAGAGATTTTTGCAGTGTGATTACCGAGCGCGACACGCAGCTTACCGTGAATCATTGGCCGCGTAACATCTGACGGCAAAGGACAACGCCCGCTCGCCCTAGCGGAGCGTTGACATATTTTTGTTGGTAGTAGTGACGCAAACGCTTGTGACGTTATTTTGTGATGGCGGCACATGGACAGAGTCGCTTTGGAAAGTGGGGTTCGTCGAACGGTCACTTTGCATCGAGACGCGGACCAAGGCACTTCTCCGAACCGAAACTGTCGGTTTGCCTATTTAAATTGTGATTGTCAAGACTGGAGGGTATATTTACACGTCGTACTTTAATTCAAAACTCACCTACGAAATGGAACCCGTACCAGTGCCACCAATATGCTGACGACCCTACCGCTCCGCCATCGCTGTCTGCGACATGTATATATTTTTATCATAACACGTTCTGGGGTAGGAAGTATCCTTCCTTGACTACAGTCAGATATAAACAGTGTGGGTGTACCACGAAGGTGTCGTCCGTGTGGTTACCTGTTCGGTGCGCGAGTGGTCCGGCTCGTGGTCCGGCTCGTGGTCCAGCTCGCCGGCCGGCTGCGTCGTCGACTCGCACTCGTCTGCAACGACACCACAACTATTATATTATTAGCGATTCAAGACTCTTTATATCTAGTACTGTTTTATACATAAACTAGTGCATGACCGCAATCCCGCCTGATGGAGCAGTGATGCAATCGTTGATGGTAAAGCGCGGTAGTTTATTAAGAGCCTATTCAATAAAAAAAAAAAAATGAGTGAATAGGAAGGAAGACGGCAGTTGAGCGAGGTGATGCAATGATAACCCAAACAACACGACCAACGATGCTGCGCCAGAGGGAGATTGATCTGGAGACCCTCCACGATCAAACTCCCGACACAACAACATTTGGCGCATCGTATCCGGCACACATCGCAACACAACTGCTCAGACCCGTCCTCCGTACGGCTTCACCAGACAACATCCTCGCCGGAACGCGATGAATCGCTTGCTGATCATAAACCAGATGGTTTATGATCAGGATAAACACATGGGACACCTATAAACCCCTATAAATTTGTCACACAGATGTGTGTCAAATTTCATCCAAATCTATTCAGTAGTTTTTGAGTAAAAGAGTAACATACATCCATCCATACATTCTCTAAAACTCGCATTTATTGTATAACTAACTACGCCTCGCGGTTTAACCCGCGTAAGTACAGGTAGTACGATTATTTATTAAAAAACAGCACTTATGAATATTGTGTGAACATTAACTATCCTAATCATTTATCCATACATTTCCATTATCCATCCTTGTTGCGTCAACGACGATAAAAATAAACTTGGCTGTATGGCGTGCTATGCCTTCGCCTGGTCCATTTGGGCGAACGGAAGAAAAAGAAGTAGTACGAAAAAAGATGGCGATCTCAGCGAATATCTGACTTCCTAAGAGCTTCGCTGGCCTAATAAACCCTCAGTGTCCATATTGGTGATGTGTCTGTGCTTGACGAGTGTAGGCAGTGAGCAAGCAGCATCAAGTCCACGAAGAAGGAGTAAACTAACCGACTGGCGCCTGACTCGTCGTTAGTAACTTCGTTCCTGTCCAACTTAATCCAGGTTAGTGCTTTGCATGTTTGTTTCCCTGCTTTGAGACCCTGGGGTTGATAGGAGAATGCAGCGACTCTTCCAGGAAGCGTCAACATTAATTATGGTGCCTCCTGTGAGGAATCTTCCTCGCGTAATTATTTCAAAATTACCTACTATCGGAAACTAAATCTTTCCATTCTCGTTATTACGTTAAATACGTAATCCCAATTATAATTTATTCGTATACTTACCTACTTAAGGCAATTTCAATTTGCCTTTCAAGTTCTAAGTTTCTAAATAAAACCTAGGTCATGTCATGATGCCTAGTTATTGTTTCTTATTTGAGACCGATTGACTATTCAATCGTACATTCATACCTCGTTAATTCCCTTGTAATAGGCTGCATTTATTTGTATTGGATAACAAATTGCATAAATTACTTATAAAAAAACGTGAGTTCGAAGTTTCTCGAATTTGGTACCGAAGTACCTACAATCGTAGTATTTGTCTCCGGCGGGAGACGGACTAGCTTTGACCTACCTCAAAGTCAAAACTTATATTCTAACAAATAACCTTGAGACGTGTGTGCGTGCATTGCTGCCAACCGGCTTACGTTCTTTCCGTTTTACCTACTTTTATAACTTTTATCTTTTTGAGTTAATTATGAGCGAAGTGGAATTAATAACCGCTATTAAAAGGCGGGAATATGAGTTTACAAGTATGCAGATACTTTACGATTTAGCCAATACAGTTAAAGAAACTAAAACTAAATTTGCAGCTTTTCGAGCTAGGTATAAAAAGATTGATGAAATTCGTAATAGATTTTTAGAATGCAACGAGGATGTTAACCGGTTGCAATTAAAGCTTAAACCTTCGTTTGTTATCGATCATAAAGTGTTACTGTCATTCGATGAATTGTATTACTGTGTTATCGAGTTTGCGGATTCTCTCGATGCGAGCGCGGGTAGCGACTGTCGCCCGGAATTAGGTCAAGGTCACGTGCGTTCGCAGGTGAAGCTACCGAAACTGGAACTCCCAAAGTTTGATGGTAATATAGAAAAGTGGCAAACATTTAAAGATAGTTTTACAGCACTTGTTCATAATAATAGTTCATTATCTGACACTGAGAAATTTCACTATTTGCTGTCATGTTTATCTGGCTATGCACTGACATTAGCCAAGGGCGTGCCTGTGACATCGGCAAATTACTCAGTGGTGTTTGCAACTTTACTGGACAGATATGACAACAAGCGTATTCTTGCAACAGCTTATTTAGAAAAATTAATTAAAATTAATCCCATACAAAAACCATCATTATCTAACTTATTTGAGTTATCTAACACACTTTATGAATGCGTTAGTGCCTTGCGCGGTTTGTGTATTGATGATTTATGCGAATTTATTTTATTCTACATTGCGTCTAGGCCTTTAGATACAGAAACAAGAAAAAGGTTTGAATTACAAAACACTGAAGAAATTCCGAAATTTAACAACTTCATTACTTATTTACAAAATTACATAAAAGTATTAGAGGTTAGCCAACCAGTTAATATTCCATCATCAAATTCTACAAGTAAACAAAATCGGCCTAATACAAATAAAGATTATTTATCGCGTCAACCAAATTCATCTCTAATTTCTTCCAACAATAATAATAAAGTTAATCAGTTTGTTTGTGTGTGTTGTAATGAAAATCATTCGATCTACCGTTGTAGTAAATTGCATTCTATGAATATGACACAGCGACAACAATTAGTTAAAGATTTAAAATTATGTCAAAACTGCTTAAGGCCGGGTCACACTGTTACCGATTGTAAATCTAAGTCAATATGTTTCATTTGTAATGCAAAGCATAATACTTTGTTACATGAAGAGCATCAGAGTTTACTGTCTCATACTAGTGAACTGGATTCATCCCAGCATCCCGATATGAACACTACTCTAACTAGTGCTACCCAGTCAAACATTGCAAATCAACCTATTAGCAAAAAAATCCTTGGTACAGCAGTAGTTCGTGTGAAGCGAGCGGATGGTTCGTGGCAGTATGTCCGCGCAATTATTGACAGTGGCTCGATGGATTCATTCATTACAAGTAGCTGTGCGCGACAATTAGGTTTACATATCAAGAAATGTAAATTAAATGTAAGTGGCATCGGTCAAAATTATGGGTGTAGCATTAAAGGTCACACCTTCGGTTCCATAAGACCTCGATTGAGTGACACTCCTCAGGTTGACATTCAATTAGTGGTTCTACCTAAAATCACATCCATGATTCCTTCGATGTCGTTGCCGACAATCGTCAAGGATAAGTTTACACATCTAGATCTCGCCGACCAGGACTTTGATAAATCCGGTCCGATCGATCTGTTGTTAGGAGTAGACTATTTTGACCAGATATATACTGGCTCACGTTTCAGTCCAGGCCCGGGCTTTCCATGCGCACTCTCTAGTGTATTCGGCTGGGTGATAAGTGGTCAGTTTCTTCAAAACGTGGTAGCTAAAACTCCGGCTACACCCGTTACGCTCCTCGTCGCGCCTTCTAGTGCGCTCGACGAGATCGTTCAACGGTTCCGGGAGTCCGAGGAGCCGCCGAAATGTAAAATTTCCGGCCCCGAGGATGAAAAATGCGAACAAAAATATAAAGAAGGCACGCATCGCACCTCCGATGGGCGTTATGTTGTCCCAATTATGCTTAAAGATGATGCTCCAGCCTTAGGAAAATCATATCAAACGTTTGTACGTTTAATCGTTTTCTAAATTGGAAAAAAAGACTTGCTAGTCAAAATAGGTCAATTTTAACTTATTGAAAAATAATATTTTAAAACCAAAGCATATTTTAAGAGGATAATAACATTTTATTTATTATATATTCTGAAATTGTGATAATAGGACAAAATTATTTAACAATTATTATTATACAATTATTGAATTAAATTCATAAAAGTTTTATGACGGAAGACAATTATTTACTTAATGTTTTATGTCATGTTATAAGTACGAGATCTATCAGTAATAAAATAATAATCAATGTAATCATGACCAGTTTGTTAATAGTCCAGTCGATCGCGACTGCTAGTCCAGTCGATCGCGACTGCTAGTCCAGTCGATCGCGACTGCTAGTCCAGTCGATCGCGACTGCTAGTCCAGTCGATCGCGACTGCTAGTCCAGTCGATCGCGACTGCTAGTCCAGTCGATCGCGACTGCTAGTCCAGTCGATCGCGACTGCTAGTCCAGTCGATCGCGACTGCTAGTCCAGTCGATCGCGACTGCTAGTCCAGTCGATCGCGACTGCTAGTCCAGTCGATCGCGACTGCTAGTCCAGTCGATCGCGACTACTAGTCCAGTCGATCGCGACTGCTAGTCCAGTCGATCGCGACTGCTAGTCCAGTCGATCGCGACTGCTAGTCCAGTCGATCGCGACTGCTAGTCCAGTCGATTGCGACTGCTAGTCCAGTCGATCGTGACTGCTCGTCCAGTCGATCGCGACTGCTAGTCCAGTCGATCTTAAAACTACACTGTTGAACTTAATGTCTAAACATTATTCATTTACAAAAATTCAAAGAATGATAGCATGGTGTAATCGTTCTGTTTCTAACTCTAAAACGGCCAGGCAAGACCGAAATCTTTCTCCTCTTAGTGGTGCTGAGCTTGAAAAAGCAACGAAAGTGCTGGTTAAATTCCGTCAAGATAATTACATGACTTCGGAAGTTGACCGGGTGCGTAAAAACGAACCTAATACTCCGCCGATGTTTTGGAAAATGGCTCGCATCGTGCAAGTGCATGCAGGTTCAGACCAGGTAGTTAGAGTCGTTACTCTCCAAACTGCTAACGGAAAGACGTTTCGTAGGCCGGTGGTAAAGGTTTGTCCCTTACCAAATAATTAGTTTATTTTCCTTTTATATACCTAACTAGAGTATAAGTACACACTGTCTTTAGGTTATTTAAAATAAGCCAGCAACATCGACACGAACATACCCTCGTTTGCTGTATAATCTTTTAAATTACATAATTATTTATTTTGTGTTTTCATTTTTGCATCTTCAATTTCCTGTCATCCCTTAGTCTTTGTCATCTATTACTAGTATACGTTTGGATTAGTTGTGACACGACCGTGTAGTCAGGAGGCCTGGAGACCTGTAACACAGGTTGTCCTAGTACAGGCTCCAGTTTCCACTACATCGTTATATCATATATGTATACTTAATTTTGTGTTAAACTTATGTTTAATTATTTACACTTATTGACTAGATTTTTATGCATTTTTTCGGCAGTAGCTCATAGTCCAGCTATTGCTGATTTCACTCTTAATTTTTCGCATTCTTCTTGAAACCCTTGTGGATTTCAGGTGGGGGGAAATGTGTGAACATTAACTATCCTAATCATTTATCCATACATTTCCATTATCCATCCTTGTTGCGTCAACGACGATAAAAATAAACTTGGCTGTATGGCGTGCTATGCCTTCGCCTGGTCCATTTGGGCGAACGGAAGAAAAAGAAGTAGTACGAAAAAAGATGGCGATCTCAGCGCATCGACACCGCGTGTACTCTAAATAAAATCGAATATCTGACTTCCTAAGAGCTTCGCTGGCCTAATAAACCCTCAGTGTCCATATTGGTGATGTGTCTGTGCTTGACGAGTGTAGGCAGTGAGCAAGCAGCATCAAGTCCACGAAGAAGGAGTAAACTAACCGACTGGCGCCTGACTCGTCGTTAGTAACTTCGTTCCTGTCCAACTTAATCCAGGTTAGTGCTTTGCATGTTTGTTTCCCTGCTTTGAGACCCTGGGGTTGATAGGAGAATGCAGCGACTCTTCCAGGAAGCGTCAACAAATATAAAAAAAACCTATTCTCAGGCCTAACAAATGTATATACGAAATGTCATTAAAATCAGTTCAGCCGTTTTGGAAGAGTTCGAGGACAAACGATGTGACAGGTAAATTTTAAAGGGAAGATACCTATTAGCAGGATTATAAAATCAAAAGTCATTTATTAAAATTAGGGAGAATCAGCACTTTTTGAACGTTTACTCGGTGGTAGGCCATAACATCGGCTGCCGGCAGAAGTTACCACCCACCAGATAATGTCTTGCCGCCAAGTGTTTCGTCGTGATCGGGCATGATGTCTGGTGAAGTCGTACGGAGGACGAGTCTGAGTAGTTGTGTTGCGATGTGTGCCGGGTACGATGCGCCAAATGTTGTTGTGTCGGGAGTTTGGTCGTGGAGGGTCTCCAGATCAATCTCTCTCTGGGTTAAACATTGCATCACCTCGCACAACTGCCGTATTTCTTCCTATTCACTCTGTTTATTGAGTGGATGGGCTTTACTTGCGATGCAGCACTAGTTAATAATTATTAAAAAAAAAAAAAACAATATTACACAAGACAAACCCCCAAAACGCCCGACCTTCGCCATTTAGCAATAACATTGGAGCATTAACTCCCGCGCTCAGCGCATTTCTCAAGACCAATCTGTTAATCGACTTTTACTGAATAGCCGACTGTGCTACACAGAATGGTGTTATCCAAGATCCAGTGTGTTTAGATATTGACCTGAGACCTCCTCCTCGGGAATGGCCCGCGCGTGCTTGTCATGGGCCCTCCTCCTCACCAGCTCGGCGATCACTCCGTGTAGCTCGGCCAGGCGGGCGTCATGCGCCCGCGCCGCGGTGGCAGCTCGCTGGCGCTCGGCCGCTAGCGCTCGAGCGAGGGCGTCGCGTTCGGCGCGGAGCGACGCCACATCCTCACGTCCTGAACTGTGACTGGCTACCTGGAACAGAGAGAGAGAGACAAAGATAAAGTATATGGATGGTATCGTTATTTAAACTGGACATAAGAACCACCACAAACAAACACAAGTCATTAATTAACAATGGACTGAGAATCATCATGTTTACAACGTCAGGTTAATATACATTTGTCTACTTTCTAGTACTGTAACCTCGAACAAGACATGGCAAATTAGATAGATTTGATCTTTAACGAAGTCGTAGTGGCCTAGTGGTTAAAACATCAGCCTCTTAAGTATGAGTGTGCGAGTTCGCTTCCAGGTCAGGCAAGTACCAATGTAACTTTTCTTAGTTAGGTAAATGTACTTTCTAAGTATATCTTGGACACTAATGACGGATTACAAAGTGAAGGAAAACATCTCGAGGAAACCTGGACTTTAAGTCTGAAATCGCCAACCCGTATTGAGCAAGCGTGGTGAATACGCTCAATCCTTCTCTGTATGAGAGGAGACCTGTGCCCAGCAGTGGGACGATAAAAATGTTGATGATAAATCTTTAACACTTTCATACAAACGTTACGAGCAGCGTCTATCCAATATCATAGCGCAAAGAAAGAGCAAAAACTTATTTAAGCAGAATTGAGGCTAGTGAACTGAAGATAACCGCTGATAAATTAAAAAATATTGAGATTCATCGTTGCTTTAACATGGTACAGACCGAGGGTAATCCTCTGCTAGAATACATCTTACCGACCGTACTATAGCATTGTCTTTGAGCTCTTAGCATTATCCCCTTCACCAAACACAACACGCCCAAATCTCGACCCACCACCACGCCCAACAGTGACCTACCATCATAGTGACTCCATTATGTCCAGGCACGGGCGGCGCCGTCACCGGCCTGAGGCTGGAGTACCTCCACGAGGACTCGCGGGAGATCTCCTCATCAGCCACGTTAGGACAGCACAGGTACCAGCTCCTACTCCTCCGCACTCCAGAGGTAGACTCCAACTGACTCAAGGGCAACCTTCCTACAACTTCCAGCTCAGCTAGAAGCGGTTCCTTTTCTTTCGGCTCCGGCATGGGAAAAGTCCCAGCTGTGGAGTAAGTCTCTTCTATTTTCCTAGAGTTTTCTGGACTGTTGTATTCTGGGAGGCTCCACTGGCGTCCCCTGTCTCGAAGAGGCGGCACTTCTCTGACGGCGCCATCATTGACCACTTCATTCGTTTCTATGTATTCGCTGAGTTCGTCGGGGTTCTGCCCCTCCTGGCTCGGCTCGTGTCCGTTCTTGCGTTTGAGACGCTCGAGATCCGCGTAGTAGTAGGCGGTGGAGCGTGGTAGCTCCCCGCCGAGGGTGCGCGTCCCCGCCAGTGTTTGGATTCTCATAGCATGTTTCTGGAAGGTTCTAGAGCTTTCTCGAACGTTCTCCAAGGCTTTAGAGGTTGTTTATGTCATGGCGTCGAAGATTCCGTTTGTCTGTGTGGACAATATTAGGTGTTGAGAAACATGTTATTTTTTAAAGTTGTTTGATGTTTTGGTTATTTGTACGTTAAACAGATTCCGGCGTTCGATTGGTTTTGGCGATGACGTTTCTACTGAGGTTGATAAATCATATAGAATGGATAGAATATATTATATAGTGGTGCATATTGATCGCAGCGCAGCGGTCAAGACGCCTGCCTGCGACGTGGAGGCCCCGGGTTCGATCCCCGGCCAGGTCATGATGGAAAACGATCTTTTCCTGATTGTACTGGGTCTTGGATGTTTATCTATATAATATATGTATCTATTATAAATACATATAGTATCGTTGAGTTAGTATCCCATAACACAAGTCTCGAACTTACTTTGAGGCTAAATCAATCTGTATGATTTGTCCGTATATATTTATTTATTTATTACTATTCCGTTGCGGAAATAAGTCCGAGGCAGTGTTCAGTCTCCGTTATTAAAAAAAAATCCGAAATTAAATAAGTACCTACATAGCTACAACAGCTTCATAAGGGCCGGCGCTTATCTAAACAGTGATTTATTTATGGTTAATTAAAACGGTACAATACCAATTACGATAATCAACATTAGTAGAAACAAACAATTACGTTAATTAACTTAAAAACTTAACTAACATGGCACGGTGGAATCTCTCGCATACTTCTTTTCACAGAAAACCAAACATACACGCATAAGCTTATTCCATTTATCCGCAAACACGTCACATTCAGGGTTGGTCATCAGAAGGACTTTCAGCACCTTTAGACTACGACAGACCGGGGATTCAGCTCTGGATACCGTTTTTGCTGGAGGCTGCGCAAACAGATTGTGCGTTCGGCTTTGACGGTGACCGATGTATTTGTCAGGCACAAATAGTCGGTAAAAAGTCCATGGAGCTCCGGACTGATGACATTGACCACGCATCAATTCTCAATTAAGTATAAGATGGGCGAGGGGAGAGGCGCGGAGGGCTGCGGTAGTCGATCAGCGACGAATGACCGTAATTAGCTGCTCCGATCTGCACCCAGAGGTACGACCGAGGGCAGGCGAGGACAGCACTCACCATAATACTTAATAGGGTACGGAGTTCGCAATCAACTTAATGATCCTCTACTGAGTACAGCGCACGTGTTTGTACCGGTGTGTTGCGGTCGGCGCCGCCCTGCTCATTATGGTTTTGTATTTCAAACTACATATTCGTATTCATGTCGTAGGAAACTGATTTAATCAGTTAAAGGGCTAGGCAGTTATTTTATCGCCTAGCATTGCCCCCCCCGGGATATCTCGCAGATCATGTATGAACTCCCCTAATTACTAATCAAAGTACAAACGGGATGTAGATGTGCTTGTGTAGTTTGGTAAGGCAAAATAGCCGGGGATGACTCGACACTAAAAAAAATCTGACATGACCCTCCCCCCTCCCTGACTGGCCTCCCCCTAGCCCTGACCTGCCCCCTCCTAAGCTAGAAGCTAGGTTCACCCATACCAATATGTATTGACATCATATCCGTCGCTCGCTTCAATCAATCGACCAAGGACGACTAACAAAACAAAGTTTCCAACAATGAGATTGATGTCGTGTTGTTCTGACTCCGACGTTGTCGTGGACGAGGTTCAATGTCGTGGTACTGTAGTGGGTGATCGTGTTCCATGGTTGAAAGAGAGAGTGCATGGGAGGCTGCCGCCTCCTTCTGCGAGACCGTCCTCTTGCAGAAGGAGGCAGCGGAGAGGGAGCGGGAAGAGAATGCTCTTGCCGCTCCCATCCGGCGTAGACGGGCGGGGCGAAGAAGGCGGGGGACGAACCCCCGTCTCCTTTAGCCCCCGAGTGTGACCAGCGTGTGTGGGTAGCTCCCGCACGCGCATTGCACTGGTCACCACGTCTGGGGATTATCCATTCCCGGGTAATCCTCCCTAGGCGCGGAAACCGGCCTACACCGGCCTACCTACCGGCCGGTAAGCCCTGAGAGTGGCCCGGAGTCAGATCTTCGGGCCGAGCCCGGGTCACTCTCAACGCAGGGCTCGGGGGAACCGAGTGTTTTTAGTGGGTATTCCCGGCTCCGGCCGGGCGAGTCCCACACACGCCTGTCGCCTAGCTAGCGGCGGGTACGGTGCGTAACGCATTTACACTCGTATAAAAAAATAAAAAAGTGGGTGATCGTGTTACAGAGAACTTTATAAGTTACTGTTGTAATTGAAGTTATTTAAGGTTTGTGTTGTTAAAAGTTTCTCGTATTAGCTGTTGTTTTATCTGTAAAGCATGAGGGACAAAAAGTGTCAGGTATGCTTTAGATATAAATCCTTGAATTGGTGAAGGTTCTTACATACCAAGTCCCACCGATATCGTATAATACCCAACTGGGTATTATACGATTACCCAGTAACTACTGGGTTGTGGACATGGATTGGGTCGCTCCATTTAAAATACTGTTATTTATTTGCATCCAGTAAAACTGGAAGACGACCCCAATATTTTTTTAAAAAAAGACTGCCCGCACTCTGAATTTCTTCTGTATCGCAGTTGCCTTTACAAACATTTCAACTCAGATACACAAACAACCAGACCAGTGACTGTCACCACGGCGTAGCGGGAGGCATGGGTTCGATCCCAGTGCAGTGCAAATATTTGTATGCATCAATATGAACATTTGCACTGGTCAGGTCGTGCCTTGGAAAGCACGTTAAGCCGTCGGTCCTAGTTGCCATACGAACATCTAACGGCAGTCGTTACTGGTTGTTGGAGCCCTCAAAAGTCAGCCAATTGGTCTAATTGCAATGCTTCGATATCGCCTTCGGGTTGTAGAGGTCAGACGGCAGTCGCTTCACGGAAAATATCGAAGTTGCCACTCAGCAGTTAAGACTGGTAAAGCAGACCCCAGAATCCAAAGCTGAAAAAGCTTCGGATGCGACTGTGATTAACGCTGAGATGATGATGACAAACAGCCAGACCCGGAACTACAACCTGTAGGGTATATAAAAATTTGTTCCGAGAGGAATTCGAACCCGCAACACACAGCGCAGCAGTCGATCGCCCAGCCACTCCGTCTAACGTGTCGTGAATGATTCAACATCACATATTTTTTCTCCTTTACTTTGGCGTTGAGTAAACGTGTTCTTATCTCAAGACCTGTTGGGAGCTCTCCGCAGCATCCCGGAGTAGTCTATTATTATATTCATAAAACGATGTCGCACTTTCGTCGCTTTCCCCGAACTTGAGCTAAATGTAAAATATTCTATGTAATCTAAACCTCATCCTATATTTTGAACTTCAACATTATTCCCTGAACAGTTTTAATCTTCAGCCTGAAAAGCGAGCTAACTAACTCTGAGAGTCATTCAGTGGCGCTTGGTATGGATCAAGTTATGCTGGATGATTTTCGACTACAGCCAATCTTAGAAGGCCTTTAATTTCCATGAGTTGTTGTGGAAGTTACAGACCAAATTACAATAGACTTTATATCTCGGCCTTTATTAATAACGAAAGTTCTGTTCAGCTCCAAGTTGTGCGCTAGTCAGTGCTTGGTAAATTGTTGCGGGTTTTGAAAAACATAGTATTACGCTTGTATTACCCGAAAAGGCATGAGCGGGGAGATGTGTTCAGAAGGTACAGACGGCAGTACATCAAGCTACTACAATCTGTCAGATTTCTTTATTCGATTTTCAGCTCTTTCGCTAATGAACTAAGGCTCAAAATTGAGTGGAAATATTTGTCTATTTGTCAGTTTGAGGTAGCTTGGCTTGCTGTCGTCCGTACATACTTCTTTGGATTGGTGCTTTTTCTCTTTTTTTTAAAAGGAATTTGATTAGAAACGCTGGCCCTGGAAGGCTCCGCTCAAGGACAGTTGCAAGACTATGGGTGAGACCTTTGGCCAACAGTGTTTCCCATAATATATAGGCTAAATGGAGACGGAAATTACTACTAAATTTGAAAACGATTTTGATACCGACAGCACAGGGAGGAAGAACATCAACACGTCAACTGGAACCTAGATCGGCTGCCGACAGAACTTACCACCCACCAGACAAAGTCTTGCCGCATCACGCCGCGCTTCCCTGGGGGGTTAGATAGAAGAACATCAACACGTCAACTGGAACCTAGATCGGCTGCCGACAGAACTTACCACCCACCAGACAAAGTCTTGCCGCATCACGCCGCGCTTCCCTGGGGGGTTAGATAGAAGAACATCAACACGTCAACTGGAACCTAGATCGGCTGCCGACAGAACTTACCACCCACCAGACAAAGTCTTGCCGCATCACGCCGCGCTTCCCTGGGGGGTTAGATAGAAGAACATCAACACGTCAACTGGAACCTAGATCGGCTGCCGACAGAACTTACCACCCACCAGACAAAGTCTTGCCGCATCACGCCGCGCTTCCCTGGGGGGTTAGATAGAAGAACATCAACACGTCAACTGGAACCTAGATCGGCTGCCGACAGAACTTACCACCCACCAGACAAAGTGTTGCCGCATCACGCCGCGCTTCCCTGGGGGGTTAGATAGAAGAGTCATTGAATTGAATATAATACCTGAAATAACATGAAAATATGGTGTGGTGGCTGCAATGTGACTATAAGTGTATATATAAGTCACTGATACCAGAATTAAAATGATTTTATTAATATCTAACAGTTGGAAGTCCTTACTATTATGAAAAGGAAAGTAAGTTTATTTGTTCCGCTTTCACGCCGTAACTACTGAACCGATTGTTTTGAAATTTTACAAACGTAAAGTTAGAAGTCCGAATTAAATAATAGGGTACATTTTATTCCGGAAAATTTTGATATTCCCGAGGGAAATCTAAAAAGCGCGATATAACCGAATTCCATACGGGCGAAGCCGCGGCCGGTAAGCTAGTGATAATATATTTCTTTGTTAGTGAGTATCGCATGTTGTGTTATATTAAAACATTCCTTTTATATGGTGTTCACTATTATCACTTATAGGGGCTTTGAGGTTTGAAGTAAAACCACCAAATTATCAGTAAGTACACACAGCTTAAGGGGCACGTCTAGTCGCCACTCGGGATAGAGTGGGAATGCCTTGAGGTGCTACATTAAGCTGTGTGCCACATTTAATTGTATATACATCATGTATACAAATGTATGTATCGTGACGCACCGCCCCGTAACGAGACACACATCACAACCTATCTGTCACGTACTTGACACATGACACGATCGGCGAAGTGACTGAGCGATCGACTGTTGTGGTGCGTATCGCGGGTTCGATTCCCGCACGGGATAAATATTTGTATGGCCTACAATTATATGTACTGGATGTTTGTGTATGGGACTATATGTTTGTAAACGTACGATACACGAGACATTCAATGTGTGAGGCAAGGGTTATAAAAAGACATTAAAAAAAATTAAGATCCATACTAATATTATAAATGCGAAAGTATCTGTCTGTCTGTCTGTCCGTCCGATTTTCACGCCAAAACTACTGAATCGATTGTAATGAAATTTGGTACACAGATAGTCTAGAGCAGGGATGGCAAACCAACGGCACGCGTGCAGTCGGTGACACGTAACAAAATAATTTCGGCACGGCATAATTTCAAAAATTTCTTTAAATACTAACAATGGACCTCACTAAATTGGCGACTGCAGGATTCCGAGAAACGTCAAGAGAGATTTAAAATACCAATAATACGCAAGTATAATTATAGTATTTTTTCCTGTAATCAGTAAAGTCATTAGTAATAAGTAAAGTATAATTTATTTGTAGGCACTTCATGGCCACTTAAAACTTTTAATGGGCAAAAATGGCACGTAGATGCATAAAGGTTCGCCATCCCTGGTCCTAGAGCCTGAGAAAGGACATAGGCTATATAACATCCTGCTATGGCCAATAGGGGAAGAGCAGTAACAAAAAACGTTGCGAAAACGGGAGCTAACGCGGACGTACATATTGCTCCCATTATTTTAACAGGCGCTTATTTTATATCAACCACGGAATAGAGAAGTTTTTATCTGTTCTGTGATATCACCTGAGTTCTTTTTAATTTACCACCGCGCGCTGTAAACTAAAGTCCACGCGGACGGAGTCGCGGGCAACAGCTAGTGCATATATAAAAGAAAAGAAAATATTTCTGATTGCTATAAAAAAACAAAGCAGTTGATCGTCGGCACAGTTCCGGTCACAGCCCCCACTTTAGAAATAGACTTGAAACAATTCCCGCTAAATATAGTTCCAATTAAAGTGTTCGCTTCCAACACGAACATAGTTATACACCACTTCCTGCTGCAGAGCTCACACAAAACACTCATTCCGATAAACTGCTGAGATATTTAATGCGCTCTCTAAAGGTACCTAAAAAATTCCGAGTGCCACATCTAGGCGCGATCCAATCTCAGCGTCAAAAACAATGCCAACAACTTGTCAAAATATAATGTATCTAATGAGTCATCATCATCATCTCAGCATTAATCCCAGTCGCATCTTAAGCATTTTCAACTTTGGAGTCTGGGGCAGTCCAACTGCTGATTTTGGCTAAACTTCAATATTTTCCGTGAATCGACTGCCGTCTGACCTCCACAACCCAAAGGCGATATTTAAGCATTGCAGTTAGACCAATTGTTAGACTTTTTTGAGGGCTCCAACAACACGTAACGACTGCCACTAGATGTTCGTATGGCAACCAGGACCAACGGCTTAACGTGCTTTCCGAGGCACGACCAGACCAATGCAAATATTCATATTCATGTATTCAAATATTTTCACTGCGCGGGGATCGAACCCCCGCCTCCTTGCGCAGCGGCCGCGTTCGCTACCGCTACACCACGGAGGCTGTTAGTGCGCTCTCTAAAGGTAGCTAAAAAGTTTCGAGTGCCACATCTAGGCGCGATCCAATCTCAGCGTCAAAAACAATGCTACAACTTGTCAAAATATAATGTATCTAATTAGTGACATGTGTTATTGACAGGTTGACACTGGGATCAGGCGAAGATGAGATCTCTCGGTGGTAGGCTATAATATCGGCTGGCGGCAGAAATTACCACCCAGCAGACAAAGTCTTGCCTCCAAGCAATTCGTCGTGTTCCGGCATGATGTCTGGTGACATCGTACGGAGGACGGGTCTAAGCAATTGTGTTACGATATGTGCCGGGTACCAACGATGCTGCGCTAGAGAGAGATTAATCTGGATACCCTCCACGACCAAACTCACGATATAACAACATTTGACGCATCGCAACACAACTGCTCAGACCTGTCCTCCGTACAGCTTCACCAGACATCATGCCGGAACCGTTCGTTCCTTCTGCAGTTCTGTATGGGAAGGCGTCTGTTACTACAGTGTTGAAGGTCCTCACAATATCCGCGTGCCTCAGTGAGTGTCGCATAGTGCATCGTTCAGAGACCCCTGGCGCGCTGCCAGCAGTCCAGCAGACGGCGCGGGCCGCTCGACATATCTGTGTCGTGCCATTTGAAGGGATGTGGTCTAACCTTGGTTTTACTAGTCATGCCAAAGTCGGTGATGTGAAGGAACACCTATTTAGGGTCCCGTGCTTTAAAAGGTGTGCGTTCGCGCAGCGGAATGTTGTTGAATTTAAAGATTTTAAATATGCAGATATTTAGTGTATGACGTCGTGTAATTGTGTATGGTAAAAAAAAATTTGTGCATGCAGCCATTGTGGAGAAATTCACCAAAAACTGATTCCGCTGGGCGAACGTTGTCCTGGCGGAAATTTTTTAATCCATTGACTTTAGAAAAAAGAGATGTGTCCAAAAATTAGTGTGTAATTGTGTATGCATGAATAAAATTTGTGCATGCATAAACTTCGGAGAAATTCAAGTTTCCGCTGCGCGAACGTTTGGCCATTAGCTAGTTTTCATATAAAGCGCTTACATAGAGAGCTGTAGATTTTTACATACGTTGTTTTGAATTTGTGCATATTTGTGTACAAAACAGATTTAGAAAAATCGTAGGGCTAAAAAGATAAAAATATAAACGTAAAACACGCTTTTTAGGTCATAGTTCTTAAAGTATGCACTTTGGGGTCTAGATTTTCACGTTTATACAAACCTTGTAAGTGTCTGCAACATATTGCCAAATATCAATGATGTTCCTTTAGTAATTAAAGAGATATAGGACAATTTACCATGACAAAATCACTGTTTACAAAGCAGTCAAATATCACGACATTCTAAAGGAATTGCATGGTAAAATGTATGCCAATAATTAGTGTATTCATTCAACTATTCACATGCAAAATTTCATGTCATTAAATTCAGTAATTAAAGAAAAACAAAATACTGACGAAGCATCGAAAACCTACATAACCCGACCAAGTTCGGATAGCTATAAAAAAGCGGCCGTGCCATATATCTTAAGAACGTTCTTAACCTTCCAATATAGTATTTATTAATATGGCACAGTTGCGTACACAAGCGTTACGAAAAAATAAAACAATTGCATTTCTTGAATGAAAAATATTTTTTTTATAATAACGCCACTATCTACGACAAAAATAAATCTTCAATTAACAAGTACTTCTCTATTTAAATATCCGTGTACCAGTGGCGAAGAGTCCATACAAGCCGATTCCCACCGGGTTACCTTTCAAAAATCAGTTCCATATTCATACAAAAGTATTTACATTCTATTTCATTAACAAAGTATTATTAATCAAATGCCTGCGCGATTTACAATAGCAATAGTAATTCTTAGCAATACCCTAAGTATCACATTTCATTTTATAGTCGTAAATTAATCAGCGCTTAAATTTTTCGTACCTAATTTACATTAAAGGTAACTCGACGAATTACAGCTTATCTCGGCCAACGTTTTACTATGAGGCGAAAAGAGACAGAGCGTGTCAGACATCTCTTTCTAATGATCGCTAACTGTCCGTAATTTTTGAGAAAAGATAGGCTACTGCCGACCGGCTTGCAGTTCTCTCCTCTCCTCTATTAGAATGAGACAAAGAAACGTTATAATGAAATCCTTCGCAAGTCATATTCTTTTTATTTTGGCATATTTTCGTGTTCCATTTCGTTTGGTTGAAAATAAATTATTGTTAGTATGTGACAAGTGTTCGTTTTTCGTGTTTTTCGTTTGTTATATTTTAATATTTGTGGTATTTAAACTGTGACTGATTCTGTAACGTAATTTAATCGCAGATTTGGTTAAATACTGTGTATTTTGTTTGTTATTATGGCTTTAATTCATATAGAGTGCTGCTCAACTGACTACCTGCTGAATGAACTTAAAGTCTTACGTCAGCGTCATTAAATAAATTGGACACCTATGAGCTTTTTTTACAGCTCCAGAATACGTCTTTGAAAGACGCATTTTCTCAAGTTTCGACTCTTTGCAGTTTAATTCTGACCCTCCCCATTTCAGTAGCTTCAGCTGAGCGGTCATTTTCTGCTTTAAAACGCATTCACACATATGTGCGAAACTGCCAAAAAGAGCAGAGATTGTCCGATTTGGCTATCATGTCAATTAAAAAAAATTTGCTTAATAAAATGAAAAGTAATCCGAATTTTTATAACATCATTTTAGCTCATTTTGTTAAAAAAAAAACAGACGCATTGCATTACAATATAAATAACGTTGTGATTGTGTATAATTTGCTTTATTTTTGCTTAATATTTTTGTTGGTTTTGGATCGGTGTTTGTGTGGTTCGGTTTTAACACTATTATTTTTGTAATTTTTTATTTTATTTTTTCTTGACTCTTATTCCCTAACAATAGGTACTTAACTTAGTACTTACTAACAAGCATGCATGTGTGGTATGGAGATGCACGTCGAAAAAGGCTTTTTTTTTCTTTTGCTGCCGCTTTTATCATACTTGAAAGACACTGTTATCAAATCATCAGTCCTTTTTGTATGGTGAAGGTGGGGCTTTTAATACTATTCTTATCTGAAGACCTCCTCCAAGATATCCTGCAGTAGGTAAGTGTTTAAGTGTTTATTTTTTTGGACCGGCTTCCCTTTGTCAAAATTTCACCCTTCGCCACTGCCGTGTACAAAAATATTTTTAATTACATATAATGCTTAATTATGTAATTATAATAACGTTAACATACGCTTGCAACGGCAGCAATAGACTTAAATGTGTTTTAACTAAAATAGGTTTAATAAACTATTATGAATATAAGGGTAAGTATAATATTTCGAACTTCAATAAAAATTAAAATCGATCTCATAACTGGACTATTCAGTTGTTAACATTAAAAAAGTGCTTATAAACTAAAACATTTGTATAAAAAAGGTATTTTCAAGAAATATTTTAAATGAGTAGCAAATACAGTAAATAACCTCAACATTTCTAAGTATACCTAATATTTTCTAGTTCCAATAATAAAATTACAGATTAACAATCACAGATCAATAAAGTAGACTATTCAGTTGTTTAGGTTTGAGAGTCTGCCTAATATAAAAATAAATCAACATTTAAAAACAGTAGGTAGTACTTACTTGTGGTAATTATTTAATTTCCCTGAGGGGTCTATAGTAAGAATCCGGATCCGTGAAATATTCAATAGAAATTAGCTGTATGAATTTTATTTCCCTAAATTAATATATTTAGATTATATCTCAAGTCTCAAGCGCATACTTAAATAAAGTAACTACGTAAATAGTACCTACTTTGTCATAAGTCAAATACATTTAAAAAAGTAGGTGTACAAAAATAAATTACCTTTATATTATATCGAAACAATTGTGTTATCACCTATACCAATTCAATACCGGTATTATACTGTAAATTTTGGAATGTTACCTAAATATATTGCACGGCCGCTTTTTTATAGCTATCCGAACTTGGTCCGGTTATGTAGGTTTTCGATGCTTCGTCAGTGTTTTAATTGTTTTTCTTTAATTACTGAATTTAATGACATGAAATTTTGCATGTGAATAGTTGAATGAATACACTAATTATTGGCATACATTTTACCATGCAATTTCTTTAGAATGTCGTGATATTTGACTGCTTTGTAAACAGTGATTTTGTCATGGTAAATTGTCCTATATCTCTTTAATTACTATAGGAACATCATTGATAAATGGCAATATGTTGCAGACACTTACAAGGTTTGTATAAACGTGAAAATCTAGACCACAAAGTGCATACTTTAAGAACTATGACCTAAAAAGCGTGTTTTAAGTTTATATTTTTATCTTTTTAGCCCTACGATTTTTTCTAAATCTGTTTTGTACACAAATATGCACAAATTCAAAACAACGTATGTAAAAAACTACAGCTCTCTATGTAAGCGCTTTATATGAAAACTAGCTAATGGCCAAACGTTCGCGCAGCGGAAACTTGAATTTCTCCGAAGTCTATGCATGCACAAATTTTATTCATACATACACAATTACACACAAATACACACAAATTTTTGGACACATCTCTTTTTTCTAAAGTCAATGGATTAAAAAAGTTCCGCCAGGACAACGTTCGCCCAGCGGAATCAGTTTTTGGTGAATTTCTCCACAATGGCTGCACGCACAAATTTTTTTTTACCATACACAATTACACGACGTCATACACTAAATATCTGCATATTTAAAATCTTTAAATTCAACAACATTCCGCTGCGCGCACGCACACCTTTAAAGTCATCCATCTTTTAATATCTATTGCATCTCTAATGTAGAGAGCAGGTCAAACCACACGAAACTGATTAATTTTCCCAATAAACCTTGAACCGAAAGATTTTCGACTTGTCTTTTTCATAGTTCTCTATCAGACGTCATCTCCGTAGTCCGAAGCGTTTCACCTCGGGGGCAATCGCGCTGAAATAACTTAATCAAAAAAGAATTGGATCGCAAACAAACCAACATTTTTCTTATGTTTCGTATCGCGCTAGCCTTTTGACAGATGGTAAAATTATATCTGGATCGCAATTGCCGTCAAATGTAAGTTGAAATAAAGCTAACTTTTCGATTTAGAACGATTAGATTTACCTACTTATAATTTATTTAGTTTTTATAATTATATCTGACGAAATGTATCATTCATACATTGATTTTACCTCAACCGAAGTTAAAACTTTAGCGCGATATCAAATGTGATGGAAACTAACCCATAACTTTAATTGGATTAGATACGAACAAGTTGAACTTCTACTGTTTTATTTAGCGCGATTACCTCCTCGTCTTTCATACTGCGTACATGGAGGAACAGGAGCAATTTGCCATCGGCGGTGTTTCCGTCGGACTAAAATTGTGTTTTAATTCTTTTTTTTGTTGCTAGAGTGTATAGGTCCTTAATAAACTAGTGCGCTTTACAATCAACGATTGCGTCACTGCTTACCATCAGGCGGCATTGCGGTCAAGCACTAGTTTACAATTAATAAAAAAAGTCCCCCCTTTCGTAATCCATCGATACATATGTCCCAAAAATGTATCTGCGCCATGACGTAAATAACGCAATAAACGTTGTTCAACTGTCTAAATGAAACCCATTGCTACCGATGGCGTATTACATAATTGCTCCTCAGTTTATTTGTGAAGCAGCCCGCTCGACGAACAAGTTCCCGGACAACAACAGGCTGGCGGAACTGCCTCGTGTTCGTGGAGCAATCCCATTGAGTCGGCGCCATCTTGACTTATTGGTGAATGAGACATTTCCCCGGAGCTGTGGGACGTCCTGTACTACTACCCTACTTCCCACCCCGTGCCACACGATTGGACAGTGCCGAAGGCCCACTTAGTTCGTCCTTCGGGTCGAGTCCATTCATAATTGAGTAGGTAAAGGTAAGGTAAAGGTAACAAATTCTAGGAAACAGAATAACCTCTTTCCTGCCAGCTCTACTACAATCATCATCATCTCAGCGTTAATTTCAGTCGCATTCGAAGTTCTTTCAGCTTTGGAGTCTGAGGTCCGCTTTACCAGTCTAACTGCTGGTTCTGGCTAAACTTCGATATTTTCCGTGAAGCGACTGCCGTCTGACCTCCACAACCCGAAGGCGATATCGAAGCATTGCAGCTAGACCAATTATTGGACTTTTGAGCTAGTTTTTAGCTCTAGTACAATATACCTACTTTAAAATATCTTTTATTTGGATGATTGGCCACGGTTGGCATAGGAGCTTATCGAACATGCTATCAGTAGCAATGGATTTCATTTTGACAGTTCAACAATATTCATTGCGTTATTTAGGTCGTTGAACAGATACGTTTTCGAACATAGGGAGCAATGGAATATTAATAAGCTTCAAAATGTAAACCATCTGATAGTAATGGAGTGTTTCGCAATTAGGGTTCAGACTTTCTGCTTACCCCCATTAGAAAAAGCTGTGACTATATGTATGTATGTGTGTTGTATGTCTCCTATGTCGTAGTACATGGGAGTTCCTGCAGCCACAGTAGCAGTTCGCAGACGAGTAAAGTGACATGTTTGCTTCGTAAAGTATGAACATACTTAGGGTCCATACGATATACATATATAGTACTAGCGGCCCGATACGTGCTTCGCCACGTATAAAGTGAAATAATAAAAACAGATTATTGGATCATCAAAATTATTTATTCAAACATAACAATTTTTTTTTAATTGCTAGCAATTTTAAAACTTAATTTGAAATAAACAATATTCTTTGTTTTTCCATTTCTAGCATGTTACAAACGACTGGAGGTACCGACTCTCGAACAGGCATACACACAGGCAACATAAAGTTGGCCATGCGAAAAACATGATTCCTCCAAATTCACACTACAAACGTGAAATTTTTGCCCTTGGGCTTTGTTGATGGACATAGCAAATGATAAACGCACAGGATATTGTAATCGTTTGAACTCAAATGGCATATCAGTTGGGATCATAGGGATACGCGGTATCAAACAAACTTCTCTTTTTGATTTACCAGTTAAAATCGTAACTTGAGTTAAATTTGGCAATAAGTTTCTCACTACCAATCTGATGCCATAACACAGTTTTGGTGGATTATAAAATTACAAAGAGAGTGGCATTGATTTTATGTCACCGTTCATTGAATTCATTTGTTACAAAAATGTGATAAATGAAGAACCGCCGTACCGATTTTGTTCAAACTTTAATAAACCATCTACTAATTAGTCACAATAAAGCCTAAACATTTAGTTTGGATAGGTGAGTCCGTCATAGAGTTATAAAATTACATAGAAAGTGGCATTGATTTTTATATAGATAGATGAGACGATGATCCATCGGTCATTGAATTCATTTATTGCAAAAAACGTGATAAATGAAGAACCGCTCTGCCGATTTTGTTCAAACTTCACATAAACCATCTACTAATTAGTCACAACAAAGCCTAAACATTTGGTTTGGATAGGTGAGTCCGTTCTTGAGTTATAAAGTTACAAAGAAAGTGGCATTGATTTTTATATATACAGATCAGCATATTTAGGAAACATAGTTAGGGTCCAGCAGAACTTCTGCCCTTGTGTATCTTGTGCCCACTCCCTGTGTGCCGGTGAGGAGGGGGAGGAACTAATACAATCATCGCATTTTGCCACAAAAGTTCCCCCTGCAGGGATGTAGCCTCACTTCACAAACGATGGCGGGAGACCTAACCTGTTCCAAGTGTTTTGCTTTTGTCCTACGCTGGCCCTTAGCTGTCCGCGCAGCATGTCCCTCTACACTTCTGATTCAGTAGTTATTTATTTACGCAAATCAACAACTATCAATACAGAACACTATTCAACAACAATGTACAGGGAAGTGTCGGTAACACGATCAAAACAAGTGTATCGTGGTAAGAGGCTACAGATGCCCACACGATACGATACCACAACGATACGATATTGTTATTGTATCGTGTGGGAATATTGGGATACATTAGTAGGAGGGGTGAACAAATTTTATCTCAAGAATATCTGAAATGAACTTCAACTCTCAATTATGTACAAAATTCTATATGCCATAGCATCCTTCCCTCTGGTACTGTGACCATACCCAGTGTCATCTTCGAGAGTTCTCCCCGGAGCACGTGGATCGCGAGAGGGGCTCGGTGGCGGGGGGTGGGGGCTGGGAGCGGGGGGCGCGACCTTAACACAGTCAGCTGATGTGCACCCACTTACAGCCTTAGTCTCCGCTAAATCTATACAAATACTAGCTTTCCGACCGCGGCTTCGCCCGCGTGGTATTCTGATATATCGCGTTTTTTAGATTTCCCTCGGGAATAAAACTAATTAAATGACGATGAACAGTTTTCGACCGGAGATGAAAAATGATTAAATTAGTAAAATGGCTCTTAAAAAATAAGGTAAACATAAACATAAGCGGATTTAGAATTTAAACGTGTTCTAGGTTGATGTAAACATTAGTCTTTAAATTTTATACTAGCGGCCGCCAGCAACTTCGTTCGCGTGGGGTAGTTATGCTCCGCTCCTATTGGTCGCAGCGTGATGTTATAAAGCCTAAAGCCTTCCTGGATAAATGGGCTATCCAACGCAAAAAGAATTTTTCAAATCGGATTAGTAGTTACTGAGATTAGGGCGTTCAAATAAACAAACAAACAAACTCTTCAGCTTTTTCTCTTCTTATATGTATCGAGTATCGATTAACGAGTTGTAAGAGAGTTCGAAACCAAACAAGCACTTCATAGAGGAATTTATTTCATCAATACTGCTCATAAAGCGGCAAAGAAAACATCACAAATAGTCATCTAGTAGCAACAATTCGAAGATGCCCCTCAGAGACAGAGAGGGGACCAGAGGCAGGTGGGGACGTTTTAGGAATGTAGATATTTTTTTTTTTTTTTATTATATTATAAACTAGCGCTTGACCGCAATCCTGCCTGATGGTAAGCAGCGACGCAGTCGTTGATGGTAAAGCGCACTAGTTTATTAAGAGCCTATTCACTCTAGCCTTGAAGACACTCAAATTGTAGTCCGACGGAAACACCGCCGCTGGCAAACTATTCCAGTCCCTCAATGTACGCGGTATAAAGGAGGAGGCGAAACGCTTCGTCCGGATCGTAGTGGTGTTAACAACGTAGGGGTGGAAACCAGCCGTACGACGGGTCGTCCGCTGGTGGAACGGAGATGGGGGAATTAAATCATGCAATTCCATCGCACACTCCCCGAAATGCATCCTATAGAACACCGCTAGGCTGGCTACTCTACGCCTGTGCTCTAGGCTTTGGAGACCGACTCGAGTTAGATCAGGGTCTCCAATCAGCCTCTTTGCACGTCTCTCCACTGAATCCAAAGTGGCCAGGTGACACTTGGCAGCACCAGCCCAAATGTGGCTGCAGTACTCCACACACGAACCTGTGCTTTGTATAACATTAGAAGCTGCCCAGGTGTGAAGTACTGCCGGACCTTTGCGATAACGCCAAGTTTCTTGGCAGCCACCTTAGCCTTGGACCCAATGAACCGCCCAAAGTTAAGGTCCGAGGAAATCTCAACTCCCAAAAGCTGAAGGCGGTCAGAACACTCCAAGGACACATTCCGAAAAGTAGGAGTCAAGGTGAACGGGCTCCTCTTGGCGGTGAAAAGACACGCCTGTGTTTTGGCGGCATTGAATGCTACAAGATTGGCATTGCCCCATTCGGAGACTGCCTGCAGTGCAACACTCGTTCGCTCAACCATGGCCTCTCTTTCGGCCCGGATTGATTCCCTACTAGCCCGGGCATCCGGCAGGTATCTCTCTACAACTGTGCTGTCATCTGCATACCCATAGATACCGGGCATCAGCAGATCGTTAATATGCAGCAGGAACAGAGTTGCAGAGAGAACAGACCCCTGAGGAACACCGGCATTTGTTGACATGGGCTCAGAAGAGCATCCATCGACAACAACTCGGAGGGACCGTTCAGTCAGGAAGTCTTTTACCCAGCCAGTCAGGCTAGGGGAAATGCCGTACGCTGGAAGCTTACTCAAAAGGCCAGCGTGCCAGACCCGGTCGAAGGCCTTCGAGACATCAAGGGAGACAGCAATCGCTTCCCCATTCTTCTCGAGGGCCTCGCCCCACAAGTGAGTGGCATACACTAGTAGGTCCCCAGTTGACCAATTGCGGCGAAACCCGTACTGTCGGTCACTGAGGAGATCGTTACCTTCCAGGTATGCCAAGAGGCGCGAGTTCAATACGCGCTCCATAATTTTGCAAAGTATGGAGGTGATCGAAATCGGCCGATAGTTGGTAGAATCGGCACGACTACCCTTCTTGGGCACGGGCTGCACGTTAGCAAGCTTCCAGGACTTGGGCACTATACCAGTCCTAAATGAGAGGCGATTAAGCTTTAGTCAATAAAATTTTCAAATCGGACTAGTAGTTCCTGAGATTAGCGCGTTCAAACAAACAAACAAATTCTTCAGCTTAAAACAACGTTCTTTTTTGTTTATATGCGAAACCTGAATACAGTTTTTTCAGAATAAGCAACTGAATCGATTACAATCATTTTTACACCATGTTATATTTTTTACCAAATACATTCAGAAATTGTTGTAGAATGGTTACCAAGCGGTTACGATAGATCATAGTACTTGCGAGCGCGCTACAGCTGACGCCAGAGGTCAACGCCCCGCGCTCGCTCGCCCGATCGGAGCTTTGATCATATTTTTGTTGGGACAACCAAGTAGAATAGCAAGCTCATAACTTTATGGTTTTTCATGATATCTTTTTGACATTTTGTACATAAATTCTTTACTTAAAAATACTGGACACGTGTTTCCGGTTTAGCATAAATAAAAAATAACATTTTACCTATATTAACATGATTAGAATGCTTCTCCCTTGTGCCCGCGCCCCCGCGGGGGTACTGGGAAGACCCACAAAGCGACTCCTTCGCGGACAGTCTCCAAGGAGCGCGGGTCGCGAGGGTGGTGGAACGGGAGGGGGCGAGGAGGGTGAACTTGACCGAGTCAGCTGTATGCGTTGTGTTTGTGCGTGTATTCTAACGAGGGGAAGTGCTTTGGAGTTAGCTAAGAGCTATTGGGATAGGCTTTGGATAACGTTTGTAGTTACAAATTATAATTGTTTTCAATTAGCTTTCCATTCTTCTCAATACAATAAAACCCCGTCCGACCCTAAAGGATAATAAATGTTAGGTATACACAAATGACCAAATAAAATATAAAATTTTACATAATCATCATAGTGACAATACTAATGAATTTTGAAATATATTTTTTTTCGCGAATTAATTCCAACTTCCCCAAAATTTAATACTTTTAAAAATAGTGACAACACCATTTGTGACGGAGCGAATAGCGATGCGACCACGTGCCGCCTGCCCTGCCCCCGTTCACCCGCGCATGTATGCGTAACGTGTTGCCTACCGCACATGCATTAAGTTACCTCGCTTTTTCGAAATAATATTTATTTTATTAGGGGTTTTTTATGTTTAGCCCGGCTTTGTAGGCATTATTAGAATCAGTTACTGATACCTAACAATACCTTCACGGATCGGACCGGGTTTCTTTACATATTGTATGTACGAAGGTTGAGGCGGTCGTGGAGTATCTGCGCGTCAAGACCAACTAGACTTTGAGGGTCGAGAGAATTTCAAGTCGTTCGTGGTGCGCGTTCCAACACATGATTTCGAGAAGTTCTTCAAAGAAAAGTGTTGTATAAGGTTTCGTGGCCCAGCTACGTGACACCAGTCGGCGAAACATAACGCCGGCACTTGGTGATCATTAGGTGTAGATAACTATGTTATGTATTTACAGTATTTTAAGTTTTTATGTTAAGAGGGAACTCTAGTGGTGCTTTCTCTATACAAACGTATTCCGCTGTTTTCTTCGTGGATAATGCTTTTAGAGCAATTGTTTTTTTTTTACAATTTTACACCGTGATTATTTATACGTGCCCCTATCATTTGATTTTTTCAGGAACTTATTTTCTAAAAGAAATACGATACTTCAAAATCGCGATAAATAACCGATTTTTATTGTGATGTTCAGAAGACTATAGACAAACGTGATAAGTTTTTGACAATAAAGAAAACTATTGAAGCATAGGTATACTTTTCCTCTAAATTTAGATATAAAAATAATTGAGATCTGTCGTGTTTTGAAAGAGAAAACAGCGGATTACGAAACGTCTTTTGGTCAACGTTTTTGTAGGTAAAATCAGCCTGAGCTGCAACTGACCTTTTCCCACTTTACCGGGAGAGGTTGGAAGCAGCGCGACGGCAATATTTTCTTCAAATACCTATTTTCCAAATTCCTCGGCACTAGAGTCCCCTCTTAATATAGTATTGTATATGTTTATGTGGGCTAAATAAATCCTGAAATAAATGGATAAATAAATAAAATATTAATTTGTTCTTTCTTTATAATGGAGGGGACTAAGTACAGAAATGTAATGACTAATTTAATTGATCCATTTAATGATTTTGAATTCATTGATTTAATGTAGTCTCTATCTTCCGAGAGACCGTTTTAAATGTCTGTGGTGTCTATGGGCGAATTTGTTTTTACTTATTTTTTAATTTTCTTTGTCCTATTTGTTTATCACCCTCATCTGGTTATGTGCTCGATGATCACCCTTGTTGATGCATTTTTTTTTTCTGTCTTTCCCATTGATAAAATATTAAACTAAGGTAGATATGTCACTAGCGCACTAAAAATGAAGCGTACAAAAGGAAGTAAGTCCGCTTTAGTCACTCTCGATACACTCGTAAAAACAAACGACAAACACTAACAGCGCAAACGACAAGCACCAGCCATCTTTTTCTTCTCTATGCTTTAGATTGCGCCCCATCTCACTCACACTGTACCAATGTATGCCGAATAAAAATATGCATGTGTGCTGCTGCTGTGTTCGGCACATTTTTTTTTGGTCAGTTTGTTAGAATATATCGGATCTGTTTAATATTTTATCAATGGTATTTCCTGTGTTATGTCTTTGGGAGCGTATTACGTAACGCTATTTTTGAAGATTCTTGTTTTTTTTTATAATTATAAACTAGTGCTTGACCGCAATCCTGCCTGATGGTAAGCAGTGATGCAATCGTTGATGGTAAATCGCGGTAGTTTATTAACAGCCTATTCACTCTAGCTTTGAAGACACAATTAAATTGTGGTCTGACGGAAACACCGCCACTGGCAAATTGTTCCAGTCCCTCGATGTACGCGGTATAAAAGACAAGGCGAAACGCTTCGTTCGGATCGTTGTGGTGTCAACAAAGTAAGGGTGGAAACTTGCCGTACGACTAAAAATTTTATGTTGAGGCAAACTCAGAGGTCATGGGTCTTATAGGATTGTATCTCATGAACAATACTGGGCTATGTCCGAAAGGATTGCATACTACAAGCAAGGCAATTGTATGAGACTACCGTAATTTTAATCAAACCTTGCAGTACATATTGTAGCTTACAATAGGGATGTTTCTTGGGTAAAAAAAAATTGATTCTATTTGGTCCGTCATTCAGATTATAGAAAAATATTGGATACGTATATTTTGTTTTATCAAATCAATAAAAATTGACAAATACATATAAAAGGGTCCAAAGATGGCGGCTGGTGACGTCACTGGCCGCTAAAAAGTGTAGCGTGCAGTGACGTCACACGAGTTTTCAACGCGCTGTGTCGTCTTCATTTTTTGTTTATATGAAAAAAGAAAAAATACGTGTTTAGTATTTTTTGGAAATCTGACTGAAGGACTAATTAGTTTTTTTTAGTCAAATACCCTATTGTATATGACTAAACCGTAATTTTAATGAAAGCTTGCAGTACTTATTGTAGTACAATTATGAAGACATACAGTTCCCTGCTCGTCAGCCTCAGGTACCCCGGTATTGTGGCAGTACCGCGGCAAGCCCCGGCTATGTCTCCGGCATTCAGCTCGTCTCCTCGGCGGATACAATACACAATCAACTACTCAAGGAAATGAACGTGAGTAATTTCCGACGCCTCACTGACGTCAAATGAGCTGGCAACTATGGAAGCACGGCCGGGAAGATTTTCCCCTCTTCGTTTTTAGGGTTCCGTACCTAAAAGGTAAAACGGAACCCTATTCCTGAGACTTCGCTGTCCGTCTGTCACCAGGCTGTATCTCATGAACCGGAATAGCTAGACAGATGACATTTTCAGATATTATGTATTTCTGTTGCCGCTATAACAACAAATAGTGAATATAAAAAATATTTAAGGGGGGGTTCCCATACAACAAACGTGAAGTTTTTGCCGTTTTTTGCTCCATATTAATTAGCGAAATAGAAACATATTTTTTTCATTTTTAAAGATAATGGTTCGGAACCCTTCGTGCGCGTCCCACTCGCACTTGGCCGGTTTTTGTTAACAAACGCACTTCGTATAATAGATTGTCGTGTAATTCAAATCAGGGTTCGCTGATCCCATTACCAGGACATAAGTAAATTGATATGTATTGCCAAAAGTAGAACAAGTTTTGCACATTTAAAGTTTATCGTAACACTTTCCTTAATGCTAGAGCTACATTAGTGGGCTACGGCGAATATTCGGGCTACGGCGATGTATGTGGCCGGGTACATCGTTGCAACGCAATGTATTCGTGCGCAGACGATCTAGCATCGGGGCACTGTCGGTAAAGTGGCGCGCTTCAAAGGACTTGTCGATACTATACTCTATACTAATATATAAAGCTGAATAGTTCGTTTGTTTGAACGCGCTAATCTCAGGAAGTTGTTCCTGGGATTAGCGCGTTCAAACAAACGCTCCGGTTTAAAATAATTTTTTTGCGTTGCAGAGCCCATTAATCCAGGAAGGCTTTAGGCTATATATAGTGCAGCATGATGTTATAACATCACGCTGCGACCTATAGGAGCGGAGCATAACTAAACCACGCGAACGAAGTCGCTGGCGGCCGCTAGTAAATAATAATTTACTGACATATAATAATTTACCAACGCGATACGAATCTTCGCCCGCTAATGTAGCTCCAGCGTAATGGTAATCAACCCATTATTTTCGGGGATTAAACAAATATTTTTGACGGTTGGAGCGGACCTGACGGAGAGCCAGTGATGGCATAGTGGTATCGACCGCGACTTCAAGTTGTAGGTCGTATATTCGAACCCCGTCAGGCGCTTTACTTTGTGTAAATATTTCATCACCACTGCTCTCAAAAAGGTGAAGGGAAAAATTGTAAGGAAACGGCATGTCCTAGAGGCAAAACTACGAAGACATGTGACATCTACCAACCCGCACTGGGCCAGCGATTATGGCCCACTCCCTCTCACCGAGAACAGGCCTGTGTCCAGGAGTGAGCACATTATAGGCTGATTATATTATATTATGTGAACGGTTAGTTTTTTTGAAATTCAACTCTATATCCTGTACCGATGGGTATAAAATAGATTACTAGACTCATGATGCTACTGATAAACAGGCGTGATATTACAGTATGTCTGTAAGCTGCTCAGGTATGAGTATTCCTGTGCTCTTAGTACAAACATACTCACTGAACACCTTATCTAGGGAATACATTGAAACCCTCACACTCACTCACATCAACAGACACACATATGTAAGACTGTTTTAAATAAGAAATGGACTTAGATTAAGAAACATCTAACCTAACGCAGCGACACAAATCTGTAATAATATGTAATATGCTTCCGCATTTATGGTGCGCTACTTCCTGCGGCTGAACGCTGTTACCCAAAACACAAGCCTTGGATTAGTTTGGGTAACAGTAGCCCATAAAACAATGTAAAACTTGCGACAATAAAGAAATTTAATTTTATTTTATTAATTGCATGATTTAATTCCCCCTTCTCGTTCCATTGGCATCGCCGAGTTTCCACCCTTACGTTGTTGACACCGTACTCCAACTCGAGTCGGTCTCCAAAGCCTAGAGCCCAGGCGTAGAGTAGCCAGCCTTTCGGTGTTCTATAGGATGCATTTCGGGGAGTGTGCGATGGAATTGCATGATTTAATTCCCCCAGCTCCGTTCCACCAGCGGACGACCCGTCGTACGGCTGGTTTCCACCCTTACGTTGTTAACACCACTACGATCCGGACGAAGCGTTTCGCCTCCTCCTTTATACCGCGTACATTGAGGGACTGGAATAGTTTGCCAGCGGCAGTGTTTCCGTCGGACTACAATTTGAGTGTCTTCAAGGCTAGAGTGAATAGGCTCTTAATAAACTAGTGCGCTTTACCATCAACGACTGCGTCACTGCTTACCATCAGGCAGGACTGCGGTCAAGCGCTAGTTTATAATATAATAAAAAAAAATTAAATATAAAAAAAAAAAACTGAAGAGTTTGTTTGTTTGAACGCGTTTATCTCAGGAACTCCTTGGTCCAGTTTGAAAAAATATTTTTGCGATGAATAGCCCGTTAATCCAGGAAGGCTTTAGGCTATATAACATCACGCTGCAACCAAAAGGAGCGGAGCATAACTAACTTCACGCGAACGAAGTCGCTGGTGACCGCCAGTATTTAATAAAAAAAAATGTGTATTCCGTCTTGGATCACTTCGTTACAGGTGCTGCCTTTTATTATATACAATTAGGTAAAACTTCATTTGTGTTCAGGACCGGAGTCCCAGGTCATCACTCCTCAACCGCTAAATCATGTCGGTACACACAAAGCCTTGCGTTATGACGCATTTGACGACATCAGCATTCAGGTGCCTGCCCTTCACATTATACAGTCGTACACCTTAACGATATGATCAGCATTGCGCGCTAGTTGTTTGTTCTGTGACATCCTGTGTGCTCATTCAGTTTTGGGAGTCTTAAGATAAATTAGTTCGTGATGACTTGGTTCGATAAATTCGGTGTTGCCATAACATCGGCTGCCGGCAGAAGTTACAACCCACCAGACAAAGTCTTGCCGCCAAGCAATTCGTCGTGTTCCGGCATGCCCCTGTAGCCAGTGTTCACTTCGTAGCGAAACGAAATGGAATACCAAACCAACCAATGGCGGGAACGATTGACCACGTGATTTATCGTTTTCGTTATTGGTTGGTTTGATATTCGATTTCGCTTCGCTACGAAGCGATGTTACATTGGCTACAGGCCATGATGTCTGGTGAAATCGTACGGAGGACGGGACTGAGCAGTTGTGTTGCAATGTGTACTGGGTACGATGCGCCAAATGTTGTTTTGTCGAGAGTTTGGTCGTGGAGGGTCTCCAGATCAATCTTTCCCTGCCGCAGCATCGTTGGTCGTGTTGTTTGGGTTATCATTGCATCACCTCGCTCAACTGCCGTCTTCCTTCCTATTCACTCAGTTTTTTGAGTGAATAAGCTCTTAATAAACTAGCGCGCTTTACCATCAAGGATTGCACTATTGCTTACCATCAGGCGGGATTGCTGTCAAGCACTAGCTTGTAATTATAAAATATAAATACGAGTAATGAGAAAGATTTAAGACAACGGATGAGCCTTTTACTGGCACTTAACCCGGGCTCCGAGCAACTACAGACAAATGTCTAATGGAGAAACCAATAACTCATAGCCGGACCTGGGAATCGAATCCCCAACAATTAGGTACCTATATGAATAACTGATAGAGTTGCACGCGCGTGCAAGTTTTACACTCGTGAGTTGAGGAACACGTCGAAATGCTTCATCAGCGTCGACCTTTTAACAAAACAATCATAAAGTTTGATGGTTCCCGAGACGGCGCGCGGCGGCGGCAGGCACTTACGGTACTCGAGTCGTAGAGTGTGTCATGTCCGCAATACTGTGCTATTGACTAAACAGATACGATGAGACAAGAGGTTTTTTTTTATATTGCATATAAGTATGGCATCTCGTAGTTCACCTTGAGAGGTCGTGACTACTTAACCGAACTATCCTGTGGCTGCCTTATATGAATTTAAAGCCTCCAGCCAGGGCAACTAAAAAACTAAGCGACTACATGCGAAGGGCACCCTGTGGGGTACGAACCTCGGCTTAGGATGTCGCTGGAGAGCACAGCCAGGGACGGCTGGATTGAAAATTGTTTTTATTTCGGTTTGATGACCGCGGCGTTTCGGTGCTCTGACTTTTATATAAGACGAACGTATAGACTGCTAAGAGCTCCATGGAATTTTCTGCCGACTACTTGTGCCTGACAAATACATCGGTCTCCGTCAAAGCCGCAGGCACAATCTGTTTGCGCAGCTCTCAGCAAAAACGGTAGCCAGAGCTGAATCCTCGGTCTGACGTAGTCTAAAGGTGCTGAATGCCCTTCTGATGACCAACCCTGAATGTGACGTGTTTGCGGATGAATCGAATAAGCTTATGCGTGTATATTTGGTTTTCTGTGAAAGGAAGTATGCGAGAGAGTCCACCGTGCCGTAATTTTTAAGTTAATTAATGTAATTGTTTGTTTCTACTTATGTTAATTATTGTAATTGGTATTGTACCGTTTTATAACCATAAATAAATAAGCACAAGTGGGTTTACATAAAGCAAGGGGTATGTGAGGGTTCCGCGCTTGTATCTCAATAAGAATAAGAATATTTGCTTCAACACATGGTATGAAGGTGATGAAGGTATGTTGTTACATGTTTTGCAATACAATTGTATTCAATTAAAAAAAAAAAAAAAAAAAAAAAAAACACTATACGCACGTCTCATCATCATCATCTCATCGTTAATCCCAGTAGCATCGTCTGACCTCGACAACCCGAAGGCGATATCGAAGCATTGCAGGTAGACTAATTGTTGGATTTTTGAGGGCTCCAACAACCCGTAGCGACTGCCATTAGATGTTCGTATGGCAACCGGGACCAATGGCTTAACGTGCTTTCTGAGGCACGAACAGACATACAAATTGTTTGTACTTCCTGTACGCAGCCCAAATAATATCTTTGTTTATTTCATGTTAATTGAACTGGTACTTTCTGAAACTATTTTCCGAATGCAATTGACCATTAGTTTAATCTAAAAACTTGCATTAAACTTCGTCCCCGTCCTTATGCTCAGCAATTACGCATCCGAGACCTGCAGCGAAGCGCACCGGTAATTACAGAGATAGCGAACGCATATATAGGTCACAGAGACACCACTCAATCGATATCTCCGCCGACTCAGTCACAATACAAGTGTCTAACGGGGGAAGACTTCGGGTACCTTCCACCCGGAAGACTTCTCGTGTTAGACAGGAAAGAAAAAAAGGAAGGAGGGAGACAAAGAATTTATTAAAACAACAAAAGTAAAGATTAAAATATAAATATGAATATGAATGCATGAGGTGGGTGACGTGAGAGAAGATAAAATAAATAGTAGAAAATCATCACAGCGGTCACGGCGAACACAGATGCAGAGCAGCAGTTGAAACAGCACAGGTAGGTTGGAATACAGCAGAGCAGTGGTAGACAGCGGTAGAGAGCCGCCCTCGGAAGACGAGTGCTATACGCAGTGGCACAGCCTCTTGAAGTCAGCAACCACTCGAATGCAAGGGCGGACGAGTACTGCAGCAGGAACGGCCTGTCACAGACTACAGGCATGTGAGAGCGGCACCGACAGCAGCGCAGTAGAGGCACCAGGCAGTAGTAGCCGTGAGGGCCAGGCACTGAGGTCACAGGAAGTGGTTCCAGACGTAACACTACAGACTGCCGGTCGGGCGCTGACCCGTCGTGGCTTCAATACGTGGCCGGTGGATTGTGCCGTTACGTACTAACACTAGACGACACGTATCCGAAAGCGAAAATCGCGCATTGTTGGAATTTTAATTTACAGCGCCGAGCAGGATATTGAAGTTCAGACAGGTGACTGTATGTCTAGTCAAACTCGTAGTGGTCTAGTGGTTAAAACAACAGCCTCTCAAGTATGAGTGTGCAGGTTCGATTCCAGTCCAGGTCAGGCAAGTACCAATCTAACTTTTATAAGTTATATGTACTTTCTAAGTACTTGAACACCAATGACTGGTTAAAACGTGAAGGAAAACATCTTGAAGAAACCTGGACTTTAAGTTTGAAATCGCCAACCCGCATTGAGCAAGCGTGGTGTTTACGCTCAATCCTTCTGTGTGACAGGAGACCTGTGCCCAGCAGTAGGACGATAAAAAGGTTGATGATGATGACTGTTTGTCTCGTAAGCGCTACTGCAGAGCGCTCGGTGTCTCTCAATCCCAGGTCAGGCAACGTGTTGTTGGGTTTTCCTATCTGTTTATTGTGTAGTAGCTGAGAGCCTGATTTTGGAAATTTTATTACTTACTACATCTCCTCTCTATATATTTGCTCCCCAAGCGGCAATGCAACCCCAGACTCCAAAGCTGAAAAGCTGCAGATGCGACTGGGATTAATGCTGAGATGATGATGATGATGAGCCGGGAGCCTGATTTGTGCCCACCTTGAGCGAAACAGACTCGCCTTCGGTGTAACTGATGTTACGTTTATGTTCAGTCAGTCTAAGGTTCTAGGGGCAAAAAGCGGTGAACGACCACAAAACGACGAGTCAATAAAAGATTTTAGTTTTTGACACCCGTTTAAAGTCATAAAATAACTGTCGTTCATAACGGACGCTATGTCCCGAGTACTTTCCAGGGAAACGAAAACCTATTACAGCGGTCAAACGCGCTAGTTTATCAAGAGCTTATTTACAAAAAAGAAAACTGAGTGAACAGGAAGGAAGACGGCAGTTGAGTGATGTAACGTTTAACCCAACAACACGAGAGAGATTGATCTGGAGACCCCACACGACCAAACTCCCGACACAACAACATTTGGCGTATCGTACCCGGCACACATCGCAACACGACTGCTCAGACCCGTCCTCCGTACGGCTTCACCAGACATCATGCCCGAACACGACGAAACACTTGACGGTAACACTTTGTCTGGTGGGTGGTAACTTCTGCCGGCAGCGGATGTTATGGCCTAACACCGAGAAATCTCAACTTGAACACATCATCTGTCAATGCGTCTGCTGTCTGCTGTCATTTGTGTTTATTTATTAATAATCACCTGAGGAAGGCTAACGACGACAGCTAACGTGACAAGTTGGTTGCGCTAATTGTTTCTCCAATTAATTTTAATGTCTTTAATGGCCGTAAGACGCCGGAACTACACGTTACGTTGTATCAGAATGTGTATAATGTATGTCTTTTATGTAGTCAGAATGTAATCCTGAAGATGATTATTGCGACACTAGACCGCATCATCCAAAGGCACCTGGTGGAGGTGGCTTTAGGTTTAATACTGCCTCGTCTTTTATGTAGTCAGAATGTAATCCTGAAGATGATTATTGCGACTAGTGTTGCCCAAATTCAGTCTTGGTCTTGCAGTCTTGGTCTTGTTCTTGCGTTTTTGCAAGACCAAGACCAAGAACAAGACCGCGTATTTTTAGCAAGACCAAGACCAAGACTGACCGTGCAAGACCTGAGCAAGAACAAGACATAGCCTGCAAGACTCTTGCGTCTTGCAGCTAGGACTTAGCGCTATTTCACTGAGTAGTTAGGTGTAACAGTTCGATGTATAGGTAGGTACGCTTAGGAATTCTATGAGACGCAAAAAACTGTATCAAAGAATATGAAAAACTATATATAGATATAGATATATACGGACAAATCATACAGATTGAGCTGGCCCCAAACTAAGTTCGAGACTTGTGTTATGGGATACTAACTCAACGATACTATATTTATAATAGATACATATATAGATAAACATCCAAGACCCAGGCCAATCCGAAAAAGATTGTTTTCCATCATGACCTGGCCGGGGATCGAACCCGGGGCCTCCACGTCGCAGGCAGGCGTGTTGACCGCTACGCCACGGAGGTCGACAAACTGGACCTATGCGCATTACGACTAATACCATATACATAGCGAATAAAAAAATATCTATTAAAATCAAACTGAGTGCATGCATAGTTATGTTTTAACCATCGGCACTTTGATAATGCGGCATCAAAGGTTTTGTACTTACTTCTCAAAGAAATTTGCCGCTTTTCGGAAGTACATGGTTATGATACACGCGCCGGCGGCTTCTTTTGAAACCTAAAACAATCGTTGCCGCCACGCCGAAATCATAACATTTGACACTATTTGATTGCCGCCATAGGGCGTAGGTATACTCATGCAAAATAATTTCGAATTTTAAGAGTACCTACAGGCACAGCTACAGGTGTTCCAAAGAATAAATAAGTTTCAGAGTGCTTAGAATGAAAATGAATACATTATACTGATCACGCAAGTAGTATTATGATTAGGATAAAATGGTAAGGATAGGTAGTAGATGTCATATTAATTCATTCTAGTAAGTATATATTATAATATTGATTACTTATATGGTTTTAAACTAATTACTTAGGTACTATTATTGTACATTTAGTCATTATATTTCTTAAGTTTTTACAAGAAAAAATAGCAAAAAGTGTTCAAATATCACCCGTTTAATAAATATTGTAGCCACTTTTAAATATACTTGAAACGTGTAAAAAAATTCTACAAAAAATTGTTTTTTTACATGTTTTAGCAAATGTAAGCTTATAAATCATAAATGTTTATTAAGAAACAGTTACTTCCATGGAAAACGACATATAGGTCAGTTGATTTTTCGAATTTCTTATCCAATCTTCAGTTATTTATTAATCTGCTTCATCTTTACTATGGCTATGTTAATTCAAGCTCACAATGTTCCAATTCTAATACGTTTTTCTAAGATTTAAAGTAAACTTTAATAAATAGTAATAGACTAATAGGTAATTGCAAGACTTGCAAGACTCTTGCTGCAAGACCAAGACCAAGACCAAGACTGGGAGCGCAAGACCAAGACCAAGACCAAGACCAGGTGTATTGGCGCAAGACCAAGACCAAGACTGGCTAAGTCTCGTCTTGTTCTTGCATTTGGGCAACACTAATTGCGACACTAGACCGCATCATCCAAAGGCACCTGGTGGAGGTGGCTTTAGGTTTAATACTGCCTCGTCTTTATCGCCCTGCCCTGGGTGGAGCACCGGCGTGTCCTCGTAGTGGTTTCGGGAACGATCTCTGGTCGAGGCCACAGTCCGGAGCGAGAGTGCATGGCAAGTCGTCACTTCTTTCTGCAAAGCAGTGATGCTGGCAAAGGAGGAGGCGGAGCGCGTGAGGGAGCGATAATCTCAACGCCATCACGCCTCTAGCCGCCGCAGGAGACGCCCTGGTTAGGAGACAACATTGAACTCCCGGCCACCGTATGCGTGGGCTTGCGGACAATAAGAATCAGGCCCGGGTCGACGGCGCGTTGTATTTCACGCGCGCCTCAAAGAAATGTCAGCACAAGTGACAGGGTCCACGAAGACCGATGCTTGTGTCACGGTTGTGGGTTGGTCAAAAGAGAAACGGTAGCCCTGGCGCACACGCAAGTGAAGTAACACGGGTGGGTTTTAGTCAGTAAAAGTCTGACACGCCCTTCCGCTCCGCTCAGAGCGGGAGAGGTCATTAGGTGACTTCCCATCAAAACAAAAAAATATGTTATGGTATCATCATCATCTCAGTGTTAATCCCAGTCGCATCCGTAACTTTTTCAGCTTTGGGGTCTGGTGTCCGCTTTACCAGTCTAACTGCTGATTTTGGCTAAACTTCCGATATTTTCCGTGAACCGCCTACCGTCTGACCTCCACAACCCGAAGGCGATATGTAAGCATTGCACTTAGACCAATTGTTAGACTTTTGAGGGTTCCAACAACCCGTAACGACTGCCACTAGATGTTCGTATGGCAACTGGGACCAACGGCTTAACGTGCTTTCCGAGGCACGACCAGACCGGTGCAAATACTCATATTCATGCATACAAATATTTGCACTGTGCGGGGATCGAACCCGCACCTCCTTGCGCAACGGCCGCGTTCGCTACCGCTACACCACGGAGGCTGTCAAAAAAATATGTTATGGTATGTCTGTATCAAAATAATAATTTTCATTCGTGCAAAGTCCTAGATAAGTTAAGTCGGCCAGACCTGAATTATTTACATAATGATCCCACGTTCAGAATTCACGGTCAAGACCCTGAATACGTAAGCACAAGGACACGGAACTGTGGGCTTTATACTTATAAAATTAAGGTTCAAAGTAGTACGGATTATTCTATACCCACAGGCACTTTAGCAGAATCGATAGGAAAGTGTGACGTCTGCAGGGAGACTATAGACAATGTTTATGTTTACGCGATTTTGAACTTTGTATGAAGGGTGTAAGAAGTATTCAGGAAGGATCTACGCATACTGTTTCCGTTCCATTGTGAAAATGGTCTCCTTGTTGTTGGGGGGAACAGACACGCAAATAGTATCAATGTATGCCAAGAGTTTTGTAAGTACAATTATTATTCAATATTGCAATTGTATGATAAGCCCACACATTATAATAATACTAGCTTTCCGCCCGCGGCTTCGCCCGCGTGGAGTTCGGTTATATCGTGCTTTTTAAATTTCCCTCGGGAACATCAATTTTTTCCGGGATAAAAGGTAGCCTATGTTCTTTCTCAGGGTCTAAAGATTGTCTGTGCCAAATTTCATCAAAATCGCTTGAGAGGTTTAAGCGGGAAAGCGTAACAGACAGACAGACAGACAGACCGACCGACAGACAGACAGACAGACAGACAGACCGACAGACAGACAGAGTTACTTTCGCATTTATAATATTAGTAAGTATGGATAGTACGTGTTGCAATATGGAACAATCATGTTCACTCTCATGCCCTCATCATCATCAACTTTTTTATCGTCCCACTGCTGGGCACAGGCCTGCTCTCATACAGAAAAGGATTGATCGTAATCGCCACGCTTGCTCAATACGGGTTAGCGATTTCAGTCCTAAAGTCCAGGTTTTCTCTTGATGTTTTCCTTCACCTTGTAATCAGTCATTGGTGTCCAAGATATATACTCCTGTCCTCCCCACAGTTTATTTGTCAGACTTCTCTGTCAGAACCCCCTATCTATCGATTTTTTTTCTTTTTATTAACTAGAGCTTGACCTCAATCCCACCTGGTAGTAAGCAGTGATGCAATCGTTGATGGTAAAGCACGTTAGTTTATTAAGAGCCTATTCACTCTAATCTTGACGACACTTAAACTGTTCCAGTCCTTCGGTCCAGTCTATTGGTCCAGTCTTCAGATGGACGGACGGACGACAGCAGGTCAAGCTACCCCAAACTGTACTCTATTCACTCAAAAAAAACTGAGCGAATAGGAAGGAAAACGGCAGATGAGCGAGGTGATGCAATGTTAAACCCAACAACACGACCAACGATGCTGCGCCAGAGGGAAATTGATCTGGAGATCCTCCATGACCAAACTCCCGACACAACAACATTTGGCGCATCGCAACACAACTGCCCAGACCCGTCCTCCGTACGGCTTCACCAGACATCATGCTGGAACACGACGAATAGCTTGGCGGCAAGACTTTGTCTGGTGGGTGGTAACTTCCACGGGCAGCCGATGATATGGCCTACCACCGAGCATCGGACTGCCATTCACTCCCTTTCACTATTTTATACAATACTGAAGATCCCATATAACTCTTTGTGAGAGGGAATGAACCGACTTCACCACGCAATGCAATTGTGGAACTCGATTCCTATTAGTTAATAGGAAATCGTTATGCATAGTAGATATAGTGAGTAAATAGGAATGGAATCATGAATATTTTACCACGATGAGACAATGATTCGTCTTTAATCTGGCTAACTCATCATCACGGCTCGAGTTCCACAAATTTTAGTAATACAAGCAGCTGCTGCCTTCTGTCTGACTTCAGATACTTGAGTAATTGAAAAACTTCTGCGAGAGCACGCGCTCGAGGTACCTACAATAGATTTGATAACACAATACGAACGAAAACTTATATCAATCTATGCATTTGAAACTGAATATTTCGGAATGATTTAACGAACAAACTGGTTTGGGTCGAAGGTCTAGTGGCATGAACGTCACCGCTGAGCATTGGGTGCATGGTCTGATGCCCTGTTCTGACAAGACCATTGAATTTTTCCGTTAAGGAATTTCTCAATTATAGCCCTCTCTACCTGGAGGAACTAGAACCTGTTCAAGGTCATAGACAACTCTAGCTTTGAATGTAATTATGGTGCTGTTCCACAAACGATATGACACTTAATACAGGGTGAATCTGACATCGTAACGCGAAAAGGCTACACCGCATGCCACTAACAAAATTATGATAGTCATTTATGTCGTTAATAAGCGGTTACAGATATCACAGGTTTTAAAAAAAAGTGTCGTCTCGGCCTTTGAACGTTGCAAGCGTGCCGCCGTGCGTGTTTGTAGGTATGACGTTGACCCCTGATGCGAACTCTATTTAGTCAGCTGATAGGATAGTTTTTCTAGTATTGTTCACATTGCGCTTTTTTGTGTAATTAACGAATTAATTAATTTTTACTTTCAAATCTTATTGAGTTATAAAAGTATAGCAATTATGAATGTCGACCATTCATAATTGCTATACTTTTGAAAAAAACTGCTTATAAAATTTTTAAATTCGGGAAAAAGCCGACGCAAAATTCTACCGCTGGGGGGTGCAGAATCATGTACTGGAATCTATGCTACTCGTTTGTGCGTCGATGCCAGATACACCCTTTATAAGGTCTTCCCTGTCCTGTCAGCTGCACGTTACAGCAACTGATAGACACCAGTGATAGTGCCGAACAGGTAGCCGATCTTGGGCAGAGTTCATTTAGACTGCTATCGATACCCTAATAAGCCCGGAGGCTGGATTTGTGCCTCTCCCCGTGAGACTCAAATACAAGATATTATTTTTTCGCAAACTGTAAATGCTGCCGAAATGGATATAATGCTGGTTAAAAAAATATTTGGTTTACTGGCTGGCCGCGTAGCGTAAATTCACTTTTCGCTGAAAAAATAAAAAGCCGTTTTTTTCCTGAAATAAAAAGTTTGAATTTGAAAAACAAAAGTGTTTGGTCACTGTCTCCTCCTCCTCGGTGGAATGAGGCGTAATGTTGCTTTGGAATATTTTCGGCAGTTGTTCTCTGTAGCACTTATATTATCGTACCGGAACTTTCCACTCCGGAAAATTAAAAGCCCACGCAGGCAGTTCCGGCGTTCCGCGCGGCTATTGAAAAACGAAGTCTTTATATATTGAATGTTTTCCCCGGTCGCGTTTAATGAGCTCACTGGTTGCGCTGATCCGTTTATCATGGCAAGAGTGAAAATATCTAAAGACCTTTTCATTCTTAGATGTTATGAAGTCTAGTCTTTAAATGGAAAGTCTTGCCGCCAAGCGATTCGTCGTGTTCCGGCATGATGTCTGGTGAAGCCGTACGGTGGACGGGTCTGAGCAGTTGTGTTGCGATGTGTGCCGGGTACGATGTGCCTAATGTTGTTGTGTCGGGAGTTTGGTCGTGGGGGGTCTCCAGATCATCCTCTGGCGCAGCATCGTCGGTCGTGTTGTTGGGTTAAAAATTGCATCACCTCGCTCAACTGCCGTCTTCCTTCCTATTCACTCAGTTTTTTTGAGTGAATAGGCTTAATAAACTAGTGCACTTTACCATCAACGATTGCATCACTGCTTACCATCAGGCGGGATTGCAGTCAAGCACTAGTTTATAACTATTAAAAAAAAAAACTATCATAAATTGCCTTATGACCAGTCCAGTCAATACATGTACTGGAAAGTATATTCACTCGTGTTGGGTTTACAGTTCAGCTCCAGGTGAAATCAAAATCAAAAGTCATTTATTCAAATTAGGCTGAGAATCAGTACTTTTTGAAAGTCAATCTATACCTATAAAGCTGAAGAGTTTGTTCGTTTAAACGCGCCTATCTCAGAAATTACTGGTTCGATTTGAAAAAATCTTTTTGCGTTGGATAGCCCATTAATCCAGGAAGGCTTTAGGCTATAATATAACACCACGCTGCGATCGATAGGAACGGAGCATATCATAAATGTAAAATGTATGCTATATATTTTGGGGTTAAAATAAAATTCTCAAATAACTAACTGCACGCGAACGACGTCGCGGGCGGCCGCTAGTACAGTATTACATAGGACAGTCCTTCCAAAACGTCTGCCCTTCCCGCTCTTCTTCGGCGAAAACGGACACATACACATGGATCCAGGGTGAGTCATGCGCCATTAAAGCACATTATGAAGCAGTAGAGAGTGATAACGACCACAACTTAGAAGTGCTGCTAAATAATAAACTATTGCTTGACCGCCTGATGGTAAGCAGATCATCGTTCAACCGCATCGAAGAACCCAGACAGCCGTTTTACTTATAAATTATTTAATCACCATTGCTCTCAAAACGTCGAAGGAAAACATCGCGAACAACCTAGAATGTCCTAGAACTTAAAACTCAAAGACATCTATCTAGCAAGCCGCACTGGACCCGCGTAATCAATTGCAGTCTACTCCCTCTTCAAGGGAGGACGCTGAGTGCTACTAGTAGGAACATTATATAAGGAAAAAAATGGGTAAAATTCCATGGGTATGGAACCGTTACCCTAGTACATGCGCAATACCTAAGCGCCAGGCGTCGGGCCGAGCGCGGTATCAGCGCGGTGTGAGTCTACAATGTAACGATATACTTCAGTGTTTGCAGTGATTAATGCAGTTTACATTGAGCGAGGGTAAATGATAAGAGTCGCTAGGATCGGTTCGTGGATGACATGGACATAACCAGCTTCTGGCCTCAGGAAGTAATTAGGAGAGTTCATACATGTTCGGCGACAATTCCAGGGGGGCAGTACATCGCAACACAACTGCTCAGGTCCATCCTCCGTACGGCGTCACCGGCGGCCGATGTTATGGCCTACCACCGAGAGAAATGGTTTCATTATAACAAACGCTTGGAGAGATCCAAGCGCAATACAAATACAATTCAAACACACAAAGAGATATTCGCATATTGTCACGGGCTCCACTCCGACCGATGTGTGTCAGGGTCGCTGGTTGTACGGAACAGATACCGTAGTCCCATGCACCGACTATTGAAGGAAAACGGGTAAATTTTAGTCAGAAATATAGTAATACTAGCTTTCCGCCCGCGGCTTCGCCCGCGTGGAGTTCGGTTATATGGCGCTTTTTAGATTTCCCTCGGGAACATCAAATTTTTCCGGGATAAAAGGTAGCCTATGTTCTTTCTCAGGGTCTAAAGATTGTCTGTGCCTTATTTCATCAAAATCGGTTGAGAGGTTTAGGCGGGAAAGCGTAACAGACAGAGTTACTTTCGCATTTATAATATTAGTATGGATAATAACACATACTGCAAGCTACTGCCCGCTCTCAAGTGAAGACGCTGTATAAGTAACTAAGAGTCACGCTTATCGCACCGACATACTAAAAGCTGATTAACATAAGAAGCAACAATATTGCGATTGCGACAAAAAAAGTGTCACTTTTTCTTTTGTATTATTGCGAGAGAGCAAAAGGTCGTCTAAGTCCACGTCCGCGCGGACGGTGGACGTCGAGCGTTGAGAATTCAACAGAGCGCATCCCTGGGCGACAACAATGGATTGAGATATCAAGATTTTAATTTTTTGAATACAATGTTTAATGTACGGTGGTACGAAACCTTCTGTGTTCGACACCGGCTCGCACTTGGCCGCTTTCTTTTCTAATTTATTACAAAGCTAAGTATGTGTTTGCTTGTCTAAGCTCGCTCATTTTATCCGCGATACGGTGAGACCTAATTACCGCTGACATCTGTCCAAACAGATTGCAACACATTACTCCGGCCGCCTGACACGTAATCATGTTACCGCCTCGACGTCGATGTCGGCCATCCATTACGGAGTTTTTAATAAATCACCGCGTTGGGTTTGCCCTTCATCAAGTTTTAAGGCATTGGAGATCATTTGGTAAAATGTAACTCTACCCTCGGGGGTTAGTAGAAACTATAAAATGCCACCTGCTAGGGCCTTTACACACTCTCACTCTCTACTCAGTCACGGATTTTATTTGGGATCCTTAAACCGAAGTAAAATTATATTCAATGTCGTATTTATTTCATTTTCGTCATCGGCGAAAAGTACCATGGATGGTTTATTTGGGCAGAAAGGTCATTCATGTAGAGCAAAAATAAGAAGGGGACCTACCACGCTACCCTGAGGAGCGCCGTATCTAATTATCTCACTGTATAGTAGAACTGCACCGAAGGGGACCTACCACGCTACCCTGAGGAGCGCCGTATCTAATTATCTCACTGTATAGTAGAACTGCACCGAAGGGGACCTACCACGCTACCCTGAGGAGTGCCGTATCTAATTATCTCACTGTATAGTAGAACTGCACCGAAGGGGACCTACCACGCTACCCTGAGGAGCGCCGTATCTAATTATCTCACTGTATAGTAGAACTGCACCGAAGGGGACCTACCACGCTACCCTGAGGAGCGCCGTATCTAATTATCTCACTGTATAGTAGAACTGCACCGAAGGGGACCTACCACGCTACCCTGAGGAGCGCCGTATCTAATTATCTCACTGTATAGTAGAACTGCACCGAAGGGGACCTACCACGCTACCCTGAGGAGTGCCGTATCTAATTATCTCACTGTATAGTAGAACTGCACCGAAGGGGACCTACCACGCTACCCTGAGGAGCGCCGTATCTAATTATCTCACTGTATAGTAGAACTGCACCGAAGGGGACCTACCACGCTACCCTGAGGAGCGCCGTATCTAATTATCTCACTGTATTGTAGAACTGCACCGAAGGGGACCTACCGCGCTACCCTGAGGAGCGCCGTATCTAATTATCTCACTGTATAGTAGAACTGCACCGAAGCAATATTTTTTCTCATACGCGATGTTTGAATATATTTTTTGTAATGTCTATAAATTGTCTTCATCTTCAACATGCCGCAAATACCACAGAATCGGAGCAGCCCCAACACCGCTCGTGTATGAAACCCACAGGCTGCACGTCTAAGAGGTTCAAAAGGCTTTAAAAGGCATGATCTTAACTGATTATAAACATAAGCGGGTTTAGAATTTAAACGTGTTCTAGGTTGATGTAAACATTAGTCTTTATATTTTATAATATTGTACATCTTATTACTTAGAACAACACATAGTCGAATTGGCTATTTGGGAGACTTGTTCGTAGGATAATTCATTGCTAATTTGGAACTTAAAGTTTAAAGAACTCGTACGATAACATTGATTGATGTTCGAATCACTACGGAGGCGTATGAGTGTTATGAATGGCTATGAGGATGTATGGTGTAAACGTGGCAAAAAGAGTCAGGACCGTAGCGGGAGACGATCCGTAATTTCTGCCTACCGTAAGTGAAGAGAGCTTAAATTTATGTATTGAATTTGTATAAAGAAGGCGCTGGCGGCTGGACAGAGCAGGCGGAAGATAAACAAGATTCATCAGTTATCGCGGTATAAATATAAACACGAGATCTTTTATTTGACCGTTGATGTTGCAACAGATCTAATGAAGCTGCGATGCATCCCGTCTGGTTGCTGGAAAAAAATATTTTAGATGACTGACCGATTTTAACGTTTTAATATTTTGGTTTAAAATGTCCGTGGGGTCGACGTGATGAAGTTAACCAACAAAGTGGATGTCGCACCATACAATACAAACTGAAATAAAAATCACATTTCGCTAGTTATGGGTAAGCCTCATGTGCCAGTTTTGTATAGTTCCGGACTAAGAATTATTTTATTGCTCAATAAGCTTCTGCTCGCAGGTTCGCATTTAGGGTTCATCCTCAAGTCCGCAGTTCTGTTTATTATTTACTAGCGGTTGCCCGCTTCGTTAGCGTTTTTTTATATGTATGCACCGTTTGATAGCCTAAATCCTTCCAGGATTAATAATTTTTCAAATCGGGGCAGTTCATGAGATTAGCGCGTTCAAACAAACAAACTCTTCAGCTTTATGTATTAAGTATAGATTTTTGCTAAAGTCCTACGGGTCAAAGTGAGATGTTAAGTAGTATAGGCTACTTAACATCTCACTTTGACTCGTAGGACTTACACACAAAACAACACAACACACACAACACAATAACACAACACAACGCGCGGTAACACAATTTTTCTAGAACTATAGGGTTCTAGAAAAATTGTGTTACCAAAAGCTTTTCAAACCTAACGACAGATGATGGCAGTTTCAGAGATTAACGCTTTTAAACAAAACCACACACGTACACCGAAATCAATTCTCGAAGCGATGGTGAAAAGCGCAAAAATACCGTTACATAGCTTAGAAGACGCGGTCACACAGCCAGACACGAAAACCGATTTAATTTATAATAATTATGTTAGTATAGAAATAGAAGCCACGTCTTAGAAGTTCCTACTTACGGCTATGGTAAGCAAGATTGATGACACCCAGCGATCGGCCTGTGTGGACGTTAACTCTTTATTAGCAGTGTATGTGTGTGTGTGATGGTGCAACGGTTACATCAAACGGAACGCCCCGCAGCCGCCATTTTGGTTTATTTTATATTTTACTTGCCTGTGATTTCGTCCGCGTGGAAGTCCTATACTCAATATACTAAAATAACAACCAAATTCTTGTCGTGTACTGTCTCAGGCCGGCGGCGGGCTCGCCGCGTCCTTTCTTCTTGTACGGCACACACAGATGGTTATAGCGTTGTGTACACAAGAATTAGGTTATCGAATGTAACAAGAATTTCTCTAATCCGGTAGTTTCAGAGATAGGCGCGATCAAACAAACCAACTCTTCAGCTGTATTATATTACAAACAGTATATTAATATTTTATAAGTTCGGGTAGTTCCGTTTGTCAGTCGGGATGAGCCGATGATTAACGACAGTGGGTATTAAAGGGGGTTTATATTAATAGTTATCGGGGAATGTAATTAATTGAAGCTTTTGTTTGGTTATCATGAAATATTGTACGTTCACGTTGTTAATACGTCTTCAGACCCGGGATGGATTAGTCGTCAGTATGCGAGGGGTTTCGTCATGATTATTTTACTTCCATCTCAAATTAATTATTGTGTAGCATGTCTTCTTCCCAATTATCTTATATCGTGGCAATGGTAAAAGGAGTATTGGCACATCAATGGCCAGCTACGTGGACGACCTACAGAAGATTGCAAGAAAGACGTGATAATAAATGTTTATTTTCTACACCACATTATGAAACATTATAAGTTTATCAACACATAATTAAGTATACAAGATATATTGATGTAGTGGAAACTGGAGCCTGTGCTAGGACAACCTGTGTTACAGGTCTCCAGTAGGAGTTTGTAGAAGTTAGCTACAGGGGATAATGGACTCTATAATATGTATAATGTATCTGAAATTGCCTTCGGGTTGTGGAGGTCAGACGGCAGTCGTTTCATGGAAAATATAAAATTAGCCAGTAATGCGGACAGCAGACTCCAAAGCTTTGGATGCAACTGGGATCGACGCTGAGATGATGATGAGTATAATGTATCTGAAAATAGTTCTTGGTTACTCAAGTCTTGAAGCTTCGCAAAGGCACTTTATTTTGAATAGACTTAGACAGAAAAAAAAGGAGAAAGCTCGCTTCGTTTGTTTTTTTATACTAGGTACCTATACTTAGTACTTTAGCGTGAGTCTCTAGTAGTCAAGGAATTAAACGCCAATAAACGATATCGTCAGTTGGGACGAAAAACTCCTCTCCTTTTCGTGTTTTTGATGTAAAATGTTTGACCTGAGTGACCCTTCATTACATAAGCGAAGCCTTATCGGGTTTTTATTTAACTCATGACACTCGGAAAATAATATGGCTCCTCGAAACATTGTGGTTCTTTAACCACAATATTTCGAGGAGCCATATAGGATCTGGCTAAGTGACGCAATCTGCTAAAGTCTTTACTTTAGCGGATTGCGTCACTTAGCCAGATCCTGCGTAAATAAAAACTGATAGTACCGCAGTAGGATTGAAGACAATACCTGCACCCCCCACCCTTCCCCCCCGCCCTGCGGGGCGGTGCTAATATTCTACTAAAACGAGGGTATCGTCATGATATATACTCATTCATGAGGCATGGTGGCCTAGTGGTTAAAGCACCAGCCTCTCAACTATGAGTGCGTGGGTTCGACTCCAGGTCAGGCAAGTACCTACCAATGTAACATTTCTAAAGTTATATGTACTTTCTAAGTATATCTTGGACACCAATGATTGAAGGTGAAGGAAAACATCTTGAGGAAACCTTAACTTTGTGTCTGAAATCGCCAACCCGCTTGAGCAAGCGTGGTGATTACGCTCAATCCTTCTCTGTATGTGAGAAGACCTGTATCCAGCAGTGGGAAGATAAAAAGGTTGATGATGATGACATGCTCATTCATTGTTGCAATACTCTGCTTTTTATATCACGAGTAGCCGCAGCATCCTCACTACTAATTGCAATTTAATTAATTTTGCAGGATATTACCCATCTTTTGGCTTATGCTAAGACATTACAGCCCAGGAGCCGGATGATTACAGCCGAGTCCTTCTCTCAGAGAGGATTCTTGTGTACCAGCACTGTGTCGAATACTTGATACCTTAAGCAGTCCACGTCTGTGGGCCCAAATATCCACCAATAACCTCAGTCGGAAATGCTTAATTTGCTTAGAGACTAATCTGGAACTACCCAGCCGCCTAGCCGTGGGGATTTTATAGACTGGATTATATTTACTTGATGACTAGAATGTAGATTATAGTGTGAAAGAACAAATAACTTTATTTTTGGAAATCCTTGGCAGAGGCCTATGTCCAGCAATGGACTTCGTGTGACTGAGATGATGTTGACGATGACGGAAAACATAAGCGGCATGATGTTCATCCATAGAACTTCAACGACAGCAAGTTGAACAACTATTCAGATGGAGGGTCATGTCGCGTGGGCGAGCGAGGGCTGGTATAAATAGCTCTCGAGCGGTGACAGATCGATCGACTCCTATTTGTGTTTCCTTCCGACGAGTACTTATCAATCACGCCCGCAGTTCCTAGATTATGTATTTTTATTGTCAAAGATACGTATTGACAGAAACTCGGCGCGCAAGCCTCAACTTTGGGCGGTTCATTGAGTCCAAGGCCAAGGTGGCTGCCAGGAAACTTGGCGTTATCGCAAAGGTCCGGCAGTACTTCACACCAGGGCAGCTTCTAATGTTATACAAAGCACAGGTCCGTTCGTGTGTGGAGTACTGCAGCCTCATTTGGGCTGGTGCTGCCAAGTGTCACCTGGCCACTTTGGATTCAGCGGAGAGACGTGCAAAGAGGCTGATTGGTGACCCTGATCTAACTCGAATTGGTCTCCAAAGCCTAGAGCACAGGCGTAGAGTAGCCAGCCTTTCGGTGTTCTATAGGATGCATTTCGGGGAGTGTGCGAGGGAATTGCATGATTTAATTCCCCATCTCCGTTCCACCAGCGGACGACCCGTCGTACGGCTGGTTTCCACCCTTACGTTGTTAACACCACTACGATCCGGACGAAGCGCTTCGCCGTCCTCCTTTATAGGCTCTTAATAAACTAGTGCGCTTTACCATCAACGATTGCGTCACTGCTTACCATCAGGCAGGATTGTGGTCAAGCGCTGGTTTTATGTAAAAAAAAAAAACATACAAAAATTCCGATTTAAAAAAATAACGTTACGGTCAACTAAACCGAGTTGGTCAGCACATAAACTAATACATCAAGGAAAATAAAGTTCTAAGGCCGGCCGCTCGCCTGTTAAAATAAAGTTCTAAGGCCGGCCGCTCGCCTGTTAACGCTGCTTTGATCTAAAGAATTTGCGCAACACCCGAAAAACACCGCGGAAATAAATAAGAATCAAGTCACTCCAGCGCTCAAACCCCCTTATTCATAAACGTTGCTTAAAGTTAACTAGGGATTAGCGATTATTTAACCATACATTTTAGACGTTTGCACGTCACTTAACTTTAATCAACAGTTATGAATAAACCCCTTAAACACAGTGGTGTTTATTCATAAACACCATTGTGTTTAAGGTCAATTTATGGTTATAGAATTGCTAATCATTAGCTAACTTTAAGCAACGTTTATGAATAAGGGGGATTGTGTATGAATTTAATAAATCCGACAATAAGGCACCAGGGCCTGTAGCCAATGTAACATCGCTTCGTAGCGAAGCGAAATCGAATACCAAACCAACCAATGGCGGGAACGATTGACCACGTGATGTATCGCGTCGCGTGGTCCATCGTTTTCGTTATTGGTGGGTTTGGTATTCGATTTCGCTTCGCTACGAAGCGATGTTACATTGGCTACAGGCCCTGTTTCACTGCCGACAAAGAAGCGACTAGCATTCTCAACGAGATTCTCTATAACGTATAATATAGGTCCCGCGTCAGTTAAAAACATATTTGTTTGCTAGAGAGTGTCGAATACACCTAGCTTTTTTAATAATAAATTATGTATAAAAGTGATTCCGCTACACTATTTACAAAATAACAATTTTATTTTGTTTCGAGTACTCTCTTGACGTCGTAGAACTCTTGTTCAGAGACTGGCGTATAGCAGCCGAGCAATCGATAATCGCCGGCTCGGTTTTAGTTGATAGATGCCCCAACCTGCATTGTACCTGTGTAGTGAATTACGGCCCACTCCCTCTCTTACATATAAAACGTCCCCAGCAGTAGTAACATTGTAGGCTGTTTATGCTAGCTCTGCTCGCTCATTGTTAACCTCCGGCGGTGGGACAAAGTACTTCCGACTCTGTGTCGCCACCTCGAGCACTATCCGGGGCAGTCGCTATGTATACTCTGGTTTTATAGTTCAATTTGTCTGAATAGACAAGGGGGAAGTATTTAGACAGTTTGGTCGTGTTGAAGATCAATGAAAGGCGAATATCAAGGCAGATGTGTTTGGATACGTCGGGAATGGGGGTAAAACGTTATTATATGTATACCCTCGTCTGTCAGATAAGCTTATAAGTTCGGCAACAACAGAAATGTAAACGCCACATCCACATCATTTAGAAAGCACAGGAAGAGACATATAACTACAGAAAACGTTCAGAAGTAGATCACAACAAAGCAGGCTGTTTAGGAAGACATAGATTCCTTAATTGGCCTTTCATTGAAACTACCCTCATCATCATCAACCTTTTATCGTCCTACTGCTGGGCACAGGTCTCCTCTCATACGGAGAAGGATTGAACGTAATCACCACGCTTGCTCAATACGAGTTGGCGATCTCAGACTTAAAGTCCAGGTTTGCTCAAGATGTTTTCCTTCACCTTCAGTCATTGTTGTCCAAGATATAAGTACTTAGAAAGTACATATAACTTTAGAAAAGTTACATTGGTACTTGCCTGACCTGGAATCGAACCTGCACACTCATACTTGAGAGTTAGGTTTTTTTAACCACTAAGCCACCACGACTTACCCTAAACCACCTTAAACTACCCTATATCTGTATTATTTACGAAGTTATATCATTTCCAGAACTCGTTCATCATCAGTTGGATACTTTGTACGTGTACCTGCCTGTGTGTGCGTTGTCACCGCGTCGTAAATAGAGGCAGGGGTTGGTGACGTCACAACGTTTATAGCCTTTCTGGGAAACAGGGGGAACGTTTTTAAAGAGTGTCTGTTGTGTACTCGGATGATAGTGAGTCACTTGAAAGATAGTGAAATGGAAAGTGTAGCATGTCACCATGTGGCTCGCTGTGTAGCTGATTGTATGATGTTGGAGCGGCTACCTGTGGGGCAATTGTCGTCATATCAGAAATTGAGATCTATTTTACATAAATACCTTTAATTTACCTACATATTGTCAATTTTTTGATAAGTTTCATTAGTTAGAGAGTAATTTAATACGTACACCCAAGTGCACTTTGACAGGCGCAGGTATACACACATGTAAGTATCACATTTCCCCAGTTATGTCACAGCCAGATCCTGGCTGCTGCTGAGTTTCGAACCAGAATAAGGGAATCGAACCAGGACATTCAGCAGTAGCGCTTGCAACCACTAACCTGACAAGTACCAAAATCAAATTCAAGTACCCGGCGTGTAGCAAAAATCTCACATTTGTATGAGGAGCTCCTTCATCTGGAAAACTTGAAGAAAATTTCTTAATGCCTATTAGGTAACTGTCCTTTTTAAAATTTCTTAATGCCTATTAGGTAACTGTCCTTTTTAATTACTATGCTTATTTGTTTTGCCAGTCTAACTTACAAATATATTTGTTTGGTACTAAACGTACAGTACTAATATTATCATTAGCGAAAGCACTAGGAGTGGAGATCGGGCGTTTTGGAGGGGCTATTTTATGTAATATTGACGTTCAAAAAGTGATGATTCTCAGCCTAATTTGAATAAATGTTTTTTTTTTCAATAATTATAAACTAGTACTTGTTCGCAATCCCGCCTCATGGTAAGCAGTGATAAAGTCGTTGATGGTAAAGCGCGCTAGTTTTATTAAGAGCCTTTTCCTCTGCGCCAACCGTGCCGCCAATAATAGAAGATCTTGCTCCTTACAGAACATAACAGCACTCAGTAACAAGGTGACTTTGAGTAACGCTAAGCTATGGATCTAATACAAGTCCTGTCGCCGGTGGGGGAAGGGGGGAGGGAGGGGGGCGCCGATGACACTGGGAGAGCTTTATTGCGCACTACTTGTGTCGCACAAAAGAGTATTGGAATACCTTTCCAGCGTTTTATTTTATGTGATCGGTTGACATTTGGCTACAAACTATGTAACTTGTCTTTCTGATGGGAACAGTCATATTATAGAAAAAAAAAAAAAAATGTACAGCGTTATTTTTTGTTTATTTATTAACCTGAATACAGTTTGTTCAGAATAAGCAACAGAATCGATGTCAATCATTTTTACACCATGTTATATTTTTTCGTGGACAATAATGTTGTTGGGACAGCCAAGTATGAGAACAAACTCATAACTTTGTGGTTTTCATGATAATATCTTTTTGAAATTTTGTTCATCTAGATTCTTTAATTAAAAATACTGGACACGTGCTTCGGGTTTCGCATTAACAAAAACGAATGTTGTATAAGTACAACAAATTAGTTTTTTTTAAATATACGTGTAATTATATACTCTGCAATTTAAACCTAAAGTCTATCTAAATTATTAAATCAACTGATAACATAATTAGTTTTTGAGATATATTACTTACTGTGAACAACCAGGGCCTGTAGCCAATGTAACATCGCTTCATAGCGAAGCGAAATCGAATACCAAACCAACCAATGGCGGGAACGATTGACCACGCGACGCGATAAATCACGTGGTCAATCGTTCCCGCCATTGGTTGGTTTAGTATTCGATTTCGCTTCGCTAGAAGCGATGTTACTTGGCCCCCCAATGTAACATCGCTTCATAGCGAAACGAAATCGAATACTAAACCAACCAATGGCGGGAACGATTGACCACGTGATTTGTCGCGTCGCGTGGTCAATCGTTCCCGCCATTGGTTGGTTTGGTATTCGATTTCGCTTCGCTATGAAGCGATGTTACTTTGTCTACAGGCCCTGTTATGTGTACGATTATATTTTATCATATCTATCAAAGCAAAAGCTGATCGCAAAACTTTACTATTAAAACATAAGTTCCGAACCAGCCCCCTAATCGGCGAACACATTTTTGTCAAATGATTGAGACTAGTTGGGATCGTTTGGACCGAACGGACCAATGGGCGGTCCAAACGATCCCAACTGATACCAACTAGTTAGTAACAATCATTTGACAAAAATATGTTCGCCGATTAGGGGGTTGGTTTCCATTTGGGGGCCGACTCGTTATATTTATCCTGCTACTCTTTACAAAATCAATTATACAGCATGTTAACTAACAGAGGGCGTTCCCGTTAACCCGAAATAGTATAGCATACATACATGGTAAAAAAAATATTTCCATTCGAAAACAAAATGTTTTAAAATTTTTTCCAATAAGAAAATATTCAATAAAAATTTTAAATTGACATGTAATAGAAACACACTGTACACGCGAACATGAAAGACGGCAACGTCGCAATTTATTTATACATGACGACTACTATTTTGATTTAAAACAGGAGGTTTCAAATTTATTTCCAATTAGAATTTTAATAACTAGCTGACCCGGCGAACTTTGTTCCGCCTTAAAGGCAATAAATATCACATGATCTTATTTTTTAGTTTTTAAATTAGGATAATTAGGGTAGCACAAAAGTGTAGGAGAAATCGAAACAATGAAGCTCATCATCATCATCATCAGCCTTTTTTATCGTCCCCCTGCTGGGGATAGCTAGAGAGGAGAACGACTGAGCGTAATCACCACGCTTGCTCAATGCGGGTTGGCGATTTCAGACTTAAAAAGGCCAGGTTTCCTTAAAATGTTTTCCTTCACTTTGTAATCGGCTTTGCATTCATCATTAAATCATACATAGAAGAAATTTGATTTTCTCTACTTTGTGGAGGTGTAAGGTACCAGGGCAGCACAAAAGTGTAGGAGAAGCCGAAACAGTGAAGCTCATTCATCATTAAACCATAATAATTACATCAAAGAACTTTTATTGTGCCTAGTTTGTAGAGGTGCTATGTACCAGGGTAGCACAAAAGTGTCCCGGCGAACTTTGTTCCGCCCTAAAGGCAATATGACATGATCTTATTTACTACTACTACTATTTTAAATTAGGATAATCTGTATATACATATATAGAAGAAAGTCGTGTTAGTTACACTATTTATAACTTAAGAACGGCTGAACCGATTTGGCTGAAAATTGGTAGGGAGGTAGCTAAGAACTGGGAGAAGGATATAGGATATCCTTTTTGTCTCGTTCCCGTTGTTCCTGTGTGAATGAATGAACTTCATTGTTTCGACTTCTCCTACACTTTTTTGTGATCCTGGTACCTTGCAACTCCTCAAAGTAGGCAAAATAACTTCATCGATGTAATATTAGATTAATAATGATGATTGAGCTTTATTGTTTCGACTCTACACTTTTGTGCTACCCTGGTACCATACACCGTACATTAAAAAAAAGTCTCAGCGGTTGATGCATTCGTTTAGAGCAAGAAATACTCTCTGCCGGTTTAAAGTGTCTAATAAAAAGCCACAAAGCCAACTTCAACTTCAAACTAATATTGTATTGTTGTGACATTTATCATTGCCATTCTCCCATTGCTCTTGTAAGTGAGTTTTATTTTGTCTCCTTTTTGGAGGTGCAGGGTACCAGGGTAGCACTAAAGTGTAGAGAAGAAGTAAAAACAATGAAGCTCATACATCATTATTATTAAATCATTTTTCCTTACTTTCTCATCGTTTAGACCTACCCTGGACTACGACAAACATTTTAAAACCAAAATCAGTTCAATCGGCCCAGCCGTTCTTGAGTTTTAGCGAGACTAACGAACAGCAATTCATTTTTATATATATAGATATATATATATATATATATTAACGAGTTTAAGGGAACGCCCTCTGTTATTTAACATACTGTATATGTATATTTGTTCGCCATTGAGCATGTTTACAAATAAAACATTCTGATTTTGATGCCAAAAGGCGTTGGTTTTATCCACAAAATATTGGTTGGTCGTAATTGTCTTCCGATTGTACGATAAGATCCGGTGACTATCGGAAATATGGCCACGAACGATAAACCGAATGCGCTACAAGATATGATTTTAATAGTCAAACGAGTGTGTATTTAGGTCGCCAGAGCTGATGAGAACGCCTTCAATATTATCTCTTCCTAAAATATTGTTACCACATATTCAGGCATCAAGAAAAATGTCGGCCGGATTTTTGTAATATCTTGATTCAAAAGAGTTTCTTCTCAGTTTTTCTATACATATTTTTATAATTATAAACTAATGCTTGACCGCAATCCTGCCTGATGCTAAGCAGTGATGCAATTGTTGATGGTAAAACGCGCTAGTTTTTAAGCCTATTCACTTAAAAAATACTGAGTGAATAGGAAGGAAGACGGCAGTTGAGCGAGGAGATGCAATGTTAAACCCAACAACACGACCAACGATACTACGGGAGGGACATTAATCTAGAGACCCTACACGACCAAATTCCCGACACAACAACATTTGGCGCATCGTACCCGTCACACATCGCAACACAACTGCTCAGACCTGTCCTCCGTACGAATAGAAAATCCGTATAATAAAGATCTACGTTTTGGATCGGTCAACTGAACCAGCTCATTCTGTGCCACTTTCTGTCTGAACCGACAGACTCTGACAATTCAATAAGGCCTTTATTAAAAATGGTTTCATTGAAATAAATGCTTTCCGTCTCATTACAAAACGAGTTCTAACTTTAGATATACGAGACATTTACTGTATTTTAAACCATATTCCGACGAAAGTAAGGTTCTTAATATCAAATTGTCTCGGGTTTAGCGCTAGTTTTTGAATAAATACTGTTAAGTAGTTTGTAATAAAAAGACTCCGGACATGCTTTGATTTTGGTTTGGTATTAAAGCCGTTTGAATATTAGTTACAACAGCTACAAAAGGCTGAAGTATTCGCGTGTCTCTTATGTACGGACGACAGGTCAAGCTACCTGAAACTGCCAAATATTCCCAATCCATCTTATGCCTTAATGCTTTAGAGATGAAGTTGAAAATGTGAAAAAGGAAATTGACAGATTGTAGTAGCTTGATGTGCTGTTGTCTGTACTACAAGCAAGTAACTTTTCCTTTCTCCACAACTTTATAGCGTACTTAAATTGTAAACAGACCAAGTTTGGAGTTAAAGAGGTTAGCTTCGATTCGGGTCACAGACTCACAAGCACTCTCTCTCTCAGGACGAATTAGGACCAGTCGTCAATTACTACTGGGATTAGTCACGTCTGGAGGAGTGGAACTAACTTTAACGAAAGAATACTAATTACTACTTTTAGAGCGAAAATATTTTCGTAATGCCTTGGTAAGGATACTTTGATAACTTTGTTAACTAGATACTCAGCATTTGCCCAACTACATAGGTTGGGGCCTGCTACCAGACTATCCCGATGCCGTAAATGCTAGTACTTTACATAGATCCAACCCATATATTGTATAAAAAAGTAAAAAACTAAAACCCAACTACGACAAAAAACGACGCTGAAAAAGTATAAAACAAGATTTTCAGAATACTGCACTAAACAAAGTTGCTAGTTTTCATGTTTGGAAAACCGCAGTCACACGTCAAAGTGCTACGGTAGGTATATGTAACGTGTGACTACGCCTTTCCAAACTTGAAAACTAGCAACTTTGTTTAGTGCAGTATTCTGAAAATCTTGTTTTATACTTTTTCAGCGTCGATTTTTGTCGTAGTTGGGTTTTAGTTTTTTTACTTTTTATTATTTGTACTATTTTAGTGTTCAAGTGTATTTGTGGCGCATAATACTAACAAAAGCTAAATTGATGAACTAAAAAGCATTCCTGTAATTATGTACCAACATAAAGTACTCGTGAAGCTCTTTCAATTGATGCCAAACACGGTATATTTATTTTAATTTTATATTTACATATAACTTTTTGTCCGCTAGAGGGCGCAATATTAAATTTGGTGACAAGCTTTATAGCTCATAACCAACAGAATATTAAGACCCTTCTAATGGTACTGCAGTGGTCTTATTCTGATAAGTAGTAAAGGAACTATGAACGAAAAGATGTAAATTATATGCAATCAGCCCATGAATACAGGTAAAGTCACAAGCAAATGCTAGTAATATATATATATTCAAAATGTACAAGTAAAACGCTTTAAAATGATACCAAACACGGCATATTTATCTTAACTTTAGTTTTATACTCTGTATGTTTTGTCCGATAGAGGGCGCCACATTAGATTTTGTGAAACCCCTTATAGCCTATAACCAGCGGACAATTACGACGCTTCTAATGATATGTCATTTGTCGAATTCTGATAAGTAGTTTAGAAGTTACGAGGGAACAGATGAACATACATACATACATACATACATACATACATACATACATACATACATACATACATACATACATAGCCTGTGAAAATCATAACCCTCCTTTTGCTTTGCCGTAGTCGGGTAATAAAAGAATACCCTTGAATTGAATTGTCAGGTAACATAGGACACTAATACACTACTATAGGGACAGATTGGTCAATAAGTGATCTCACAATGATAGATTTTGACGTCATTATGACTTTACAGTGGTCAATTACTGATACTCAACTCCATATTACTAAATACTCAAATTAAGTACTCAGTAGTTTTTAGAATATATTTTTGTATTAATTAATAGGGTTTAATAATAATGGCAATATGGCAATGTCAATCATTGAAAATTATAAATTATAATTTATTAATCATTACGAATTTAGCAGATTACGAACTTTTCAGCACAATGACGATGAAATCGTGTTGGAATGACAAATTTATAAAAATAGCACACTGATGCCCCAGGAACTACTGCGAACCCACGCATGCATGCATGATTGAGGATGCGTTTCTAGCATTTAACCTCATAAACACAAACAGCCCCAGACACGGAACCAGACCTGCAGGCAATACTTTTCTTCCATGAAGGAACCGAACTGGCCACACGCAGACGATCCTTTAACCATTGCGCTAACTTTATCGTCTCCGAATGACCAACTCTTGAATGTATGCTTTTCGAGTCGCGGAGGGGTTCCATATGTGATGGTATCCCACCCACAAACTGACAGCCACAAACATACTTTAACCTTTGATCGACTCGCAGCTGTTAAAATTTACCCACGAGAGCCTCTACTTCTATCTTCCTCCAGGTTTATGAGCGACTTGTAACGTGTCAATAAAACACTAACATTTTGAGGTGAGACCGACGAACAGTATCATTCTGAGGTCCCGCCGTGACCCCTGCGCTAGATTATTGCAGCACAACGCGTTACTTATAACTATTTAGCCCACATCCTGAAGTCATATAAGCAGAGGCAAGGTCAGGTGGAATGCCGAATCATCGTTGTTCATTCGCCTTTATTTGTGGTCGGTGTAATATATGTCTGTTTTTTTAGTTCTCTACCGAGTACATGGGCATGCCCAGCATCTAGCCTATTGGGGGCAAGTTAGATTTTTAGGATCAAATCGTCAAATAAAATAAATGTTTTTCGCTTTTCGCTTCGCAACTCGTTACTGAAGATTACCGGTTACAGCCGAGCGCAAGCGTTAGAACGTTCGGCTATATTCGGTAATCTTTGTGCAGTTGTTGTGTTTCTAAGTATAGTCGCACAGTTTGCCCGCGTTTTTTTGGCAATTCCACCGTTCATTTTGTTAGTGTCTACTGCATGGTTTATTTAAAACTTAGAGATAAGTCTTCGTTAATACTTTGATTAATAATTAGTGGAGTTCACACTTGTTCTACGAGATTCAAGTACAGCCATGACCGAGTAGCCTGTGACGGCGCAACAACAGCGTATCGTATTTCTTAGTATCTGGATTGTGCAGATCTAATGGGCAGTCTAACCAGATGTCGCTGACGATGATCAGCGACATTTGGTTAGACTGTAAAGCCGACATGTTTTAGTGACGGATTTAAAAAATGTTCAAGCTTATAGGCTATAAGGTTTTTGCCATTGTCATGTCCTAGATTATTTTTACAATTCAAAAATTTTTTGCAGACTTATATCTGTAAAACATCAGAAAACAGTATAGGTAGCGTCATGCAGAAATCTTTTTGATTTCTATGAGGTGGGTAGCAAAACAAAGCGGTCCCCAAATTTGCCGCCCTAGGCTCAAGCCTACTCAGACTGCTGGTAGATCCGCCACTGCTCAACATAGTTGGGGTAAAGTCCAGGCGAATTGATTCGTAATTCTATCAATCGTGACCTCATTGGTCAGCTCCTCTCTAACCAAATCATCAATCACTCGGACCATAGTTTCTTTGTGCAATGACAAATATATAGAAGTGCCTTAAACACACAGTTGATTTAACGCACTTCTATATATTTGTCATGAAGTGTGCGGCAATTGGTCGATATCTAGTGACCTACATTTGTCGCTCGTTATTTCATTAATCAAGATATTCTTAGAATCTTGTTTGCATCGACATTAATAACGATTTCGTATAGCGAGCTTATTGCGTACCTAACCTATTACTGGCCCCATGGAAAATATCGAAGTTTCGCCAAAATCAGCAGTTAGACTGGTAAAGCGGACTCCAGACTCCAAAACTGAAAAGCTTCGGATGCGACTGGGATTAATGGTGAGATGACGATGATGACTGTTACTGGTCCCCACCAAGGGCGTAGCCAGCCTTGGGCTCAGGGTGGGGTAGCAATCAGCCTATCCCCCCCCTCTCCCGGTATTTTTTCTTTTTTGGGTAATTAGGCACCTTATAGATCAAGAGTACAATTAGGCATCTTTGAAAGTATATATCTTGGACACCAATGACTGATTACGAGGTGAAGGAAAACATCTTGGGGAAATCTGGACTTTTAAGTCTGAAATCACCAACCCGCATTGAGCAAGCGTGGTGATTACGCTCAATCCTTCTCTGTATGAGAGGAGACCTGTGCCCAGCAGTGGGACGATAAAAAGGTTGATGATGATGATGATAGATCAGAGCCAGGGTGGGGCAAGCGCCCCAGCTTGTCCCAGTGTGGCTACACCCATGGTCCCTACCCCATTGTTTACAAACTAAACTAAATTTAAGTGCATATTTCCTTTATATTTCATTAAGAAAAGGACAGAAGACAAAATGTTAGTTTAGACCTGTCAAATTAGTGCGCTCCTGACGTAAATCGACGTATATTTGGTCGCCATGTTTATAATCGCGTCTAAACGTCTATGGAATATCTTAAATTCTAAATAAAATAGAAAGGAAAAGATACACTTAAAATTAGTTTAGTTTGTGAACAAGACAATTTGCCCCACTCTCAGTTTAGATAATTTTGAAGCATATTGCTATTTTGCTAATTCATTGCTCTATGGATTAGCAATATGTTTCAAAATCATTTAGGTCAATTGTTATTGATAAGTAGTACAAGAACAGTGCTGTTATGTTTTAGTTTATTGGAGGAGGCCTATACCCTAAAAGGGGTTTCTATAGTTACGAAATTTAAGTAAACTAACATAGAATTAATTACAAAATTATTACTAATATAGAAATAAGAAACTATAAAACAATGTTTTGTCAGATACCTATAGGAAAATATACAGGCTTATTATTATTATGTTTTAGTTTTACGCAAAGGTCCTCGACTTAGCAGTAAAGTAGAAGTTAAGTTAAGGAAGGTAAAAAAAAGTATCACCTCCTTACCTACCCACATAATTTTTCACACGATCCATTAATCGTTTCATTGGTCCTGAATAAACAATATCATCATAATACTCTACCTATGTCAAGATAATTGTCGTTATAAACCGTTCAACAACAGTACGGAGGGGGGCGCACAGCACAGCCGCACAGCCCCGCATCTCCGACACTGTGACATTGCGGTATATGGGGTCAAGGCTAGGTTATAGATTACAGTCGCCGCGTCCCGCACACTGCACACTGAGTCACTGAGTGTACTGTAGCTGTCTGACCAGGGATACTTCTCGTCCACTCTGGTCTCGGGCTCAATCTGTCAGAAATGCCTCTATTTTTGACATTATCGGCGACATGACGCATCGATTAAATTTTGAACGTTTTAAATAACGGTGTTGTGTGTGTTGATTAATGTGAAAGGATTTGTTTCCATTTACATACTTTGTAATTAAATGTAACAAATAGGTAAGTACTAAAAATGTTTAGTGCGATGTATCTACTTACTTGCACTTGGGCTTAGGTTTATTAATTACACAATCAGAGACTTAATTTTAACATGAAACACTTATAAAATACTTACTAAGGATTCTCTGACACTGAGTTTTTCGGCAGCTCTTTACGTTTTTTTTTTTTTATAATTATAAACTTTTGCTTGACCGCAATCCCGCCTGGTGGTAAGCAGTGAGGCAATCGTTAAAGGCAAAGTGGGCTAGTTTATTAAGAACCTATTCACTCAAAAAAACTGAGTGAACAGGAAGGAAGACGGCCATTGAGCGAGGTGCTGCAATGTTAAACCCAACAACACGACCAACGATGCTGCGCCAGAGGGAGATTGATCTAGAGACTCTCCACGACCAAACCTCCGACACAACATTTGGCGCATCGTACACACATCGCAACAGAACTGCTCAGACCCGTCCTCCGTAGTACGGCTTCAACAAACATGACACCGGAACACGACAAAAAAAAAGGTAAAACACATGTAATACGACAGTTCCTATGGGAAAAAAGCGGACGGTCTCAAATCAAAAATTAATATTGATTTTAAGTACTAATTAAGTTTTCATTAAAAAAAAATACAAAAAGAATTAGTCGCTGACACTTGACAGGTTCTTGGAGCTGACGCCACAGTGCTGCACAGTGAGAAAGCCTCATTGCGTCACTATCTCACGGATGCGGCAGGCACCAGACCTTCTTTCTACTGTGACCAGACGGTACGTAGGACAAATGAAGACGCGATATGAAGACAATGCGCTGTGGATGAGTTTGTTACGGGTTATTTAACGTATTAAGTTATGAATGCACGCGTGTTTTATTATTGTTGCACAGGAATATTGGTTTAATTCGATGAACAGCATCATCACTATTCTGCTTTTGATCCAATTTATGTATTTTTTAACCGACTTCAAAAAGGAGGAGGTTACTCAATTCGACCTTATAGTATATGTTTTTCTTTTATGTTATTCGCGGATAACTTCGTCGTTTATGAACCGATTTTGATAATTCTTTTTTTATTTATTTATACTTTCGCACAAAGAAAATGTACAGAGATAGGCGGACATTGACCTGCTGGTGAGCAGCAGTGGACTCAAGGCTGTAATGTGGTCCTCATTCAATATCTCTTGCAGGATGGCATCAACCTATGATGTAAGGACAATCCGTCAATGAACTAATGTAGATGCCGCAGGCAGGTCAATTTCACTTACGTTCATATTGATGTCTTGCGGTATTTTACTTTGATAATGTTTAATAATATTATAGTATTATTCTGCAGAAAACAGCCTTCCGAGGATATATGGCGGCAGCAGGAGCGATGTTCTAAGAGAATTGTTTAAAGATATTAACATCAGAATTGCACCTCAATAATATCTATGAAAATAAGAAGTACGTACGTGAGGAAAAATTTAAATCTTTTAAGTAAAAGAAGTGGACCAATTAGTTGAACCTGGTTTTAGATTTGCTAAAATGTTACAATAAAATTTATATATTATAAAAATATTATATTCCCGAGCCAATCGTCGAGTACTGGCAGGATCGCCTCGACGGTAGCGAGGCCGGCGGTAGGGCGCATAAGCCTCTGCCAGCAGCAGTCCGTAACCAGGACCTGACGGAGCTCCTCTCGGCGCAGCTCGATCTGTCATGCCCACATAGTCCAACCAAATAAAACAAAATTAAAATCTTATGTTAAACTCACACTATGTCATCATCATCTCAGCGTTAATCCCAGTCGCATCCGAAGCTTTTCAGCATTAGAGTCTGGGTTCCGGTTTACCTGCTCTAGTCTAACTGCTGATTTTGTCTAAACTTCGATATTTTTTTTTTTATTATTTATAAACCAGCGCTTGACCGCAATCCCGCCTGATGGTAAGCAGCGATGCGATCGTTGATGGTAAAGCGTGCTAGTTTATTAAGAGCCTATTCACTCTAGCCTTGAAGACACTCAAATTGTAGTCCGACAGAAACACCGCCGCCGGTGAAGCCCCGGCCCGGTCCGTGAAGCGACTGCCGTCTGACCTCCACAACCCGAAGGCAATATCGAAGCATTGCAGAAAATGGTTGGACTTTTGAGGGCTCCAACAACCCGTAGCGACTGCCATTAGATGTTCGTATGGCAACCGAGACCAACGACTTAACGTGCTTTCCGTGGCACGACCAGACCAGTGCAAATATTCATATTCATGCATATAAATATTTACAATGCGCGGGGATCGAACCCGCGCCTCCTTGAGCAGCGGCCGCGTTTGCTACCCCTACGTCACGGATGCTGTCAATTAACAATGAAATATCACAAGATAAAATAGTCCAGTTAGGTTATGATATACCTACAATATAACAGATAAGTCTGAAGTACAGGCAAATGAAGGAACACGGGTGGGTTGTAGTCAGCAAGTCGCTCCCCCCAGACCGGGAGAGGTCATTTGATGATTACGCATCCAGAAAAAAAGAAAAAAAGAAAAGCTAATATTTTCAGCGCTAGTGCCGCGAGGGTGTAGGCGCTCCGGGGTGTGTGAGAAGTGGGGATGCTAGGATACAGCCCCGACCTAATTGGCGATGTCCTTCGTAAAGGTCAGGTGCGTAGTACGCAGTACTTGCGCGGAGGAGTCAAACATGCATGAAGGAAGGTTTGTTTTGTGAATAGTTGACGCGTCACTGTCCTCCGGAGCCATCCGAATCCGATTGCTTTATCAATCTTGTGAAAATCATAAAAAAATTGCCAAAACCTTGTATTGTTTGGAAAGAATTCGTTTCTTAAGTACCTACAGAGTAGACACGCATACGATATATGATGCCGCTCGCAAATAATGTTTTCCAAAATAGGTACGATAACATTAAACAGTCGAGACAGAGTAATATAATAATAATAACGTTTATGGAGCAATTGTTTACAAAACTAGTGCTTGACTGCAATCCCGCCTGATGTAAGCAGTGATGCAATCGTTGATGATAAAGAGCGCTAGTTTAGTAAGAGCCTATTCACTCTAGCCGTGAAGACACTCAAATTGTAGTCCGACGGAAACACCGCCGCTGGAAAATTGTTCCAGTCCCTCGATGTACGCGGTATAAAAGACGAAGCGGAACGCTTCGTCCGGATCGTAGCGGATGTAACAACGTAAGGGTGGAAACTCGCCGTACGACGAGTCGTCCGATGGTGGGACGGAGATGGGGGAATTAAATCATGCAATTCCCTAGCACACTGACCAAAATGACCCACAAAAATATATTATCCATACTAATATTATAAATGCGAAAGTATCTCTGTCTGTCTGTCTGTCTGGCCGCTCACGCCTAAAATACTGAACTGATTGTAATGAAATTTGATACACAGATAGTCTAGATCCTGAGAAAGGACATAGGCTATAATATAACATCCCGCTATGACCAATAGGAGTAGAGCAGGAACAAAATATGTTGCGAAAACGGGAGAAAACGCGGACGTATATATATTGCTCCCATTATTTTAACAGGCACTTATTTTATATCAACTGAGCTTTTTCGGTTCGAAGCTTACGCGGGTGAAACCGCGGGACACAGCTAGTAAGCTATAATTGAGTTAGACATCTGTAATGTAACCGAACTAGATAAAAGCCTGTGTTTCGGTTATCAGCGCTCAAACCCCTTAAAAAGTAAATTTACCAGGTCAAATAGAATGAATAATTAGAGTGTTCTTGTGTCTTGACTAATCTTGAATGTGTTCTATAAATTGTGATGCAGGAGACGCTAATGAAGTCATGAGACAAGTCCCACCTTTGGAAAATTTCAAAGCGTCCACCATAATATTTAAAGCGTACAATGTAACCCAAGTATGTGGAGACAGACGCACATTACATCACAGATTAGCTAACAGTCGAGTTAGTTCTCATGGCGTTACTTTGCTAATACTCACTGAAGCGTATCATTTGAAGCGATGTCCATGAGTTTATTTACTACAGTAAACATACAAGCACAGTTCATTGGGTCGACAGTTGAGGAAACAACTTAACGTACGTCTGTACATCCACATTTCGCCAGTAAATACTGTTCAAGGTCCTTATAAAAGCGAACGATCCTATAAATTCCAATTGAGTCTGAAGCTTGCTGCCCTGGCCTGGCGACACTCTAAGCCGAGGTTCGTTCAGGCGGTAGCTTGGCGTGTAGTTGCTTAGTTTGGCCGGCTGGCTCGGCCTTAATTTATCACAGCTAAGCCCCGACATAGACCGAAGAATTGCAACACTAAAGTGGCGGGGGCCTGGCACATTGCCTGTAGGACCGATGTCCGATGGGGCCGACGGGTTCTCGAGTGGCGACCACGCACCGGAAGACACAGCGTGGGTAGGCCCCCGACAAAGTGGACCGACGACCTGGTGAAGGTCGCGGGAAAACGCTGGATGCGGGAGGCGCACAAACCCCGGCTCCGGGTTGTTACTGAGAAATGCCGACTCCTTCACGATATTTTCCGTCACCATCAAAGACCAGTGGTGATGAAATAATTTACACAAAGAGACTACCTAGTCTAAGTCGTGGTGGCCTAGTGGTTAAAACACTAGCCTCTGAAGTATGAGTGTGCAGGTTCCATTCCAGGTCAAGCAAGTACCATGATGTAACTTTACTAAGTATATCTGGACACCAATAACTGATTACTAGGTGAAGGAAAACATCTTGAGGAAACCTAGACTTTAAGTCTGAAATTGTCAACCCGCATTGAGCAAGCGTGGTGATTACGCCCAATCCTTGTCTGTATGAGAGGAGAACTGTGCCCAGCAGTAAGACCATAAAAAGGTTGATGATGATGATGAAAGAGACTATCTGGGTTCGAACCGTCATCATACATTGACAAATGACTCAGGACTATATTTCTATGGTCAGTACATATGAAGAGATTCGTACACAATGTCTGCTCTTGAAATACTGTAGCACACTTATTAGGAGCACAATGCTTGGACATACAATATGGCTACAATTAAGGAATACCTTTGAGTGGCGGCAAGCAACTTAATAAGTTGACTTGCTGTTATACAATATGGAATATTGCAAAATGATGGGCATTTTTTTTAAAACATTGTAAGTAAATGCCTGACTATGATACCGCCTGATGGTAAGTCTAAACAGTGATGCAATCGTTGATGGTAAAGTGCGCTAGTTAATTAAGAGCCTATTCACTCTAGCCTTGAAGCACTTAAATTGTAGTCTGACGGAAACACTGCCATTGACAAATTCCAAGTTCCAGTCCCTCGATGTATGCGGTGTATATAGTATTATTTCAGAACAAGGCATATGTTCAGATGAAGGTTTAAAAATGCCCAGGCATTATTGATAAGTTATGTTAATTCATTATGGCGTATTTAGCACATAGACATGACATTTGGCATCCTGACCTGGTAAGTCAGGTGATGAAACTGGAATATTGTATTACTAACTTGGGTACAGTTTTATAAAAAGTTAAATAAAATCCTTGTCGTGCAGTCTTATTATGTTACTTATTGGGAGTTGTGAGTTTGATTTTATGATAAACTTCAAGTGTTTTATTTAGGCTGTTAAATCTACAAAGGCTCTTAAAAAAAAAACTGTTAACAAAATGAGCCTAATTTTGAACTAACACTATCTAGATATTGTGAATTTAATGATATAATCAATTAATTTTATTTAAGTTTTTCACTTTTAATGGAATTTTAGTTATAAGCAGGTAAACAACAGATCCAAGCATACACAAATCAATCAAACGTTTTGCTAGTCAAGAAAGTAGGCGGATGGCGAAAGTTGTTCGTAAAACAACAATATTAACATTCATCAACACAAAATAAAACATATAGTTTGAGTAGGTACAAGAATAGGGGCTGAAAGTTGAGACGTCATCGCCAAATCTAATAAAAAAAACCCGCGCCAAAACCAGTTCAGGCAATAATTCATAGATCGAACGCCGAAAGCCGCTGACGTCACGATGCATTACCGTCACAATGTAGGTCATCTCCGTTGCACTTATGTTCACTGAGCTTATTTACTTGTCGCCCACCGGCTCACCGGTCGCTGACGACACACTGCCCACTGCTGGCCGTGGGGCTCCGTGGGCAACCGCTACAACTACACCGCACTGTTTATACAGCTCACAACTTCACAATATGAACCACAAAACATTAATGAAACATTTTTTTCTGTTGCGAAATACACTAAAACTAGTTTTTATCACTTTACTAAACAGTAACAACGATCACGGTATTTTATTTCGGTAATTAACGTCGGCAAATGGTTTATTTGTGTGTATTTTTGTTGTAAATACGTTAACATCAAGTTTATTTTGATGGCGTAAAACGCGAGCGGCGAGGTGAGCGGCCACCGAGTGACGTAAAGCGCCGCGGAATGGCGCATTTAAACGAGGGTTACCATGACGTGAACACAATTTACCTCTCATTGTTATCGTTTGTTTTTTTTCGCATGTATGCCGTAAATGCTGGAATAGATTCCTTTAGAACTAGGCATCATTTTTGTTTCGCTAATTCGGCATAAAAATTGATAAACAATGTAACGTATTATTGAGTGGTGAAGAAAAGCCCAAAAACTACTTAACGCGTATTATTTAAAAAACATTGTTAGGTAATCAAGTAAAGTTATAAGTTAACACGTTATTTCATTATAACTACACTATAACATAAACAAGTAATTATGTAACAATAATATTATTTAAACTGACAACAATAATACCTTACTGGGCTAGTGTGTTGGATTAATATCCACTCCCTCAGCAGTGGGAACGTTATACTCTGATTATGCTCGTGCAATATTCTTTTATCCAAATCAACTGACAGAAACGAAGTTATGTAATACATTTTCCCCAAGAACAAGGCGATGTACAGATGTTGGCAACATTATAATAAATGTCATTGGTTTTATCGGCGCTACTACGGGACACAAATTCGATCGTGTTTCGCAACTATTGCCGACAGTGAAAAGCTCACTTGAGAAGAAGCTTTTTTAAGATTTCGTACCCTAAACCAATAAAAACAGGACGATTCAGGAAAAAATCTCCGACAGTAGGGATGATTACTGGGTAAAAAAAAAATGGTTCTATTTAGTCCGTCATTCAGATTATAGAAAAATATTGGATACGTACCTATATTTGTTTTATCAAATAAATAAAAATTACAAATATAAAAGGCATCAAAGATCAGGGGTGGTGGCTGGTGACGTCACTGCTCGCTAAAAAGTGTAGCGTGCAGTGACGTCACACGAGTTTTCAACGCCTGTGTCGTTTTCATTTTTTGTTTGTATGAAAAAAGAAAATATACGTGTCTAGCATTTTTTGCAAATCTGACCGACGGACTAATTAGTTTTTTTTATAGTCAAATACCCTATTGTTTCGCTGTTGAATAGTTCACCGACACAAAGATTCACTTTTCATCACCGATTCAACGTTTTAATGTTCCGCCCCTCCGGGTATAAAACACAGCTTTTCGACATGTACACCGTTTCCGTACTGTTAACATCTGAAGCAGGGGGCATGGTAGTGCCCCCGCCAAGTCTAGCAAAAAAAAGCGACATGACCGTACCATCGTTATCTCGAAGCAGATCAGGCCTTTGTCAACTCCCTATAATTTCGTTGTGGAGTTAACTGGAAGCATATATTTCTAGTAACCAAGCAAGCATTGTATATACAGGGTATGTTCAATTTAAACCAGTACTTTAAGAATTATAACTAGCCAATTTTTTAATTTTGTCACTCACAATCACCAAGATCAGAAGATCATTAAGAAGCTTCAAATGTTGAATACAATATTAGTGTTTGGTGTATAAATCAAGCAAACATTAAAATACTCTCTACACAATTTCTATTCAGTTTTTAAAACACCAACTGCATTTATAAATAACTTTGTAACCCGATGTCGACAACACGATTGGTGCAGTGGCGCCAGTGGCTGAGCGATCGACTGCTGCGCCGCGTGTCGTGGGTTCGATTCCCGCACGGAACAAAATATTTGTATGACCTGCAACTTGCAAGTAGTTTTTCCGGGTGTGGCTGTTTGTGTATATGAGTTTATGTTTGTAAACGCACTCACGATACAGGAGAACTTCCTAGTTTGGGACAACGTTTAAAAAAACTGATATCAATGAACTAAATTTACTAAATAAATAAAAAGCATTTACGGTCAAGACTTGTCAAAACTTGTAATATCAAAGCCTCTGAGAAAAACATATAGAGACAGGGACACCGAGACACCGGCGGAGACAAAGAGGAATGATACTCACAGAAGTAAAACTTGCTCATAATACAGACAATAGGATTTAAGGAAATTCGTAAATACTTATATTCAAGAAAAACACAATGACATCAAAAACAAAACTTGAAAAAAGTCACCAAGTAAGTCTCGCTCGCTACTCGCCTGCGCGATATTTTGATTCTCAGCCTAGAGAAGTCCACTGCTGGACAAAGGTCTCCCCTAAGGCTTTCATTCCTTCGGGGCGCATTGCCATTATCCCCATGCTTGTTGTCGGGTTGGGGATCGCAGTAATTTGATAGTCCACAGGAGAAGCGCTACTACCCGCTTCGCTGGTGAGAGTTGTCTTAGTCGCCTCTTACGACACTCACCAGAGGATATGGGTTGGTACTATTCTAAGCCAGGTATCACCCGTACTAATTCTATGCAATAATGTTTTGAAAAATAATAAAGGTCATCAGTGGGTGATAGCGCCCACCTAGCACGGGAGTCAGGGTTTCAAGTTAAGTGTAACTCCTTTTTATATAAAAAAAAGCGCCTTCTTGATTTGACCCCCTCCATTCTCGTTTTTACGTGTTCCGTGGGTACGAGGAGGAGGAAGTGGAACCTATCATTTGTCACCTCGATCTGTTTGATGACAGCAACGCATGGCAAACTTCATCTCAGCGACAATCAACATCGATTGGGCATTAGAAATAGATGTTTTGGATAGATTGCCATCGAGATCTGGGGGTCCATTGTGTAGATTGTAGCCTTGTTATTATTAAATCGGAAAGTGAGTTTGTTTGTTGGTTCGTTCCGCTTTCACGCCGTAAGTAGGTACTGAACCGATTATAAAGTTAGAAGTCCGGATTAAATAATAGGGTCGTATAGGTAAGTAATAGGGTACTTTTTAACCCGAAAAAAATTGATATTCCTGAAGGAAATCTAAAAAGTGCGATATAACCGAATTCCACGCGGGTGAAGCCGTGAGCGGTAAGCTAGTTGTTAATAATAAAAAATTTAGAGGTGGAACAGGGAGTGAAGTTCACTCCATAGAAAAGAGAGGATCCTCCGACCAGCAAACAATCTTTCCTCTTAGTAATATTATAATCCAATTATATTATTAAATTAATATTTAGACCCGATATGTCGGCTGTTATGTCAATAGCCATGGTTCTAGATCCAGGGGAGTAGGATGTGCGTAGTCTGTCAATGAATGAACATGATTTTATGATTTTGTAAATTCCACCATCGAGCACGCCGCGCTCGTCCTAATTAGCGCGCGCTGCCGACTGAAATGCGGAAGCGGACGACGAGTGGACGCGACACATTTTTTATTGACTAGAGCGTTGGTACTCAAACATAAAAATCATTTATTATGATTTTTTTAGATATCTAGACGGGGTCGTCCTTCTTACGTCGCCCTCGTCGTTTTGGAACTATAAATAAGTAATTATTGTTTTGGACCGTTTATTAAAGTTCCGTACCTAAAAGGTAAAACGGAATCCTATTCATGAGACTTCGCTGTCCGTCTGTCACCAGGCTGTATCTCATGAACGGTAATAGCTAGACAGATGAAGTTTTCAGAGATTATGTATTTCTGTTGCGGCTATAACAAGAAATAAAAAAATATTTAAGGTCCCATACAACAAACGTGATTATTTTGCCGTTTTTAAAGATAATGGTACGGAAGCGCGAGTCCGACTTGCACTTGACGGTTGTTAGTTAATCAGACACAAGTACACAACAGTAAACTAGCCAACAACATGATGACGGCCGAGAACAAGTTTTCACAATTTTTACATAGAATTTTAATTACGTAGTTCAATTAAGGCGGCTCCAGAGGAAAAACACACCGCAGGCCGTTTTTATGTAGTTTTTCGGAGCTATCTACTCGTTATCCAAAAAAAAAATATCAACTTATTAAAAATACATAAATTTTCTCCATAATCTTGGCTCCAAAATTGTAGATTTTTTTTTTTTTACTATGCATAATGCTTAAATAATTCCTTCACAACGAAACCTCTGACAAGAGAAATAATTATCAAAAACGTGCATCTCCTCGAAAAGTAAGCATTATTTAGATTGCGTTTTTACAGTAATGGATAGGCAATTTCATGACGAATATTATTGTAGAAATATTTTTTTAATACGACCAAAACAAAAATTTTATTCAACAATCTGAGCGTATTCCCCATCATTTCTCTTGCCCGAGCTATCGAGATTCAGTTTGCCACAAGCTCTCGAAGGGGGAACCCGTGTCGTTCGTCATCGCGCGCTCCGCTAGCATAGCGGTCGGCGCGTGAGCGAGAAAGCATCTGCTTGCTCGCTCACGCACCGCATGTCGCATAGAGTATAATACTATCTTATTCTCTGTTATTGATGTTCATTTTGGTGTTCGTTTTTTTAACCGATTTTATTTCGCTGTTGATCAGTTCACCGACACAACGATTCACTTTTCATCACCGATACAACGTTTTAATGTTCCGCCCCTCGGGTATAAAACACAGCTTTTAGACATGTACACCGTTTCCGTACTGTTAACATCTGAAGCAGGGGGCACAGTAGTGCCCCCGCCAAGTCTAGCAAAAAAAAAAAACGACATGACCGTACCATCGTTATCTGGAAGCAGATCAGGCCTTTATCAACCCCCATAATTTCGTTGTGGAGTTAACTAGAAGCCTATATTTCTAGTCACCAAGCAAGCATTGTATATACAGGGTATGCCGTATGTTCAATTTAAACCAGTACTTTAAGAATTATAACTAGCCAATTTTTTAATTTTATCACTCACAATCATCAATATTAGTGTTTGGTGTATAAATCAAGCAAACATTAAAATAAACGGCTGTTCATTAAAAAAAAAACACATGACTATATACAATACTACTTAACCTTACTACGGTACTTTTTAACCCGAAAAAATTTGACATTCCTGAAGGAAATCTAAAAAGCGCGATATCACCGAATTTCACACGGGTGAAGCCGTGAGCGGTAACGTTTGTTAACTACACAATTTCTATTCAGTTTTTAAAACACCAACTGCTTAAATAACTTTGTAACGCGATGTCGACAACACGATTGGTGCAGTGGCGCCAGTGGCTGAGCGATCGACTGCTGCGCCGCGTGTCGTGGGTTCGATTCCCGCACGGAACAAAATATTTGTATGACCTGCAACTTGCAAGTAGTTTTTCCGGGTCTGGCTGTTTGTGTATATGAGTTTATGTTTGTAAACGCACTCACGATACAGGAGAACTTCCTAGTATGGGACAAAGTTTAAAAAAAACTGATATCAATGAACTAAATTTACTAAATAAATAAAAAGCATTTACGGTCAAGACTTGTCAAAACTTGTAATATCAAAGCCTACAAGAAAAACATATAGAGACAGGGACACCGAGACACCGGCGGAGACAAAGAGGAATGATACTCAGAGAAGTAAGACTTGCTCTTATTACAGACAATAGGATTTAAGGAAATTCGTAAATACTTATATTCAAGAAAAACACAATGACATCAAAAACAAAACTTGAAAAAAGTCACCAAGTAAGTCTCGCTCGCTACTCGCCTGCGCGATATTTTGATTCTCAGCCTAGAGAAGTCCACTGCTGGACAAAGGTCTCCCCCAAGGCTTTCATTCCTTCGGGGCGCATTGCCATAATCCCCATGCTTGTTGTCGGGTTGGGGATTGCAGTAATTTGGTATTCCACAGGAGAAGCGCTACTACCCGCTTCGCTGGTGAGAGTTGTCTTAGTCGCCTCTTACGACACTCACCAGAGGATATGGGTTGGTACTATTCTAAGCCAGGTATCACCCGTACTAATTCTATGCAATAATGTTTTGAAAAATAATAAAGGTCATCAGTGAGTGATAGCGCCCACCTAGCACGGGAGTCAGGGTTTCAAGTTAAGTGTAACTCCTTTTTATACAAAAAAAGCGCCTTCTTGATTTGACCCCCTCCATTCTCGTTTTTACGTGTTCCGTGGGTACGAGGAGGAGGAAGTGGAACCTATCATTTGTCACCTCGATCTGTTTGATGACAGCAACGCATGGCAAACTTCATCTCAGCGACAATCAACATCGAGTGGGCGTTAGAAATAGATGTTTTGGATAGATTGCCATCGAGATCTGGGGGTCCATTTTGTAGAATGTAGCCTTACTATTATAAATCGCAAAGTAAGTTTGTTTGTTTGTTCGTTCCGCTTTCACGCCGTAAGTAGGTACTGAACCGAGTGCTTTGAAATTTTGCAAACGTAAAGTTAGAAGTCCGGATTATATAATAGGGTAAATAATAGGTAAGTAATAGGGTCAAAATCAAAAGTCATTTATTCAAATTAGGCTGAGAGTCAGCACTTTTTGAACGTCAATATTACAAACTCCCCAGCAGCACAGCTGTCTGTTCATTTAAAAAAACACATGACTTTATACAATACTACTTAACCTTACTACGGTACTTTTTAACCCGAAAAAATTTGATATTCCTGAAGGAATTCTAAAAAGCGCGATGTAACCGAATTCCACACGGGTGAAGCCGTGAGCGGTAAGCTAGTTGTTAATAATAAAAATTTTAGAGGTGGAACAGGGAGTAAAGTTCACTCCATAGAAAAGAGAGGATCCTCCGACCAGCAAACAATCTTTCGTCTTAGTAATATTATAATCCAATTATATTATTAAATTAATATTTAGACCCGATATGTCGGCTGTTATGTCAATAGCCATGGTTCCAGATCCAGGGGAGTAGGATGTGCGTAGTCTGTCAATGAATGATCATGACTTTATGATTTAGTAAATTCCACCATCGAGCACGCCGCGCTCGTCCTAATTAGCGCGCGCTGCCGACTGAAATGCGGAAGCGGACGACGAGTGGACGCGACACACATTTTTTATTGACTAGAGCGGTGGTACTCAAACATAAAAATCATTTATTATGATTTTTTTAGATATCTAGACGGGGTCGTCCTTCTTACGTCGCCCTCGTCGTTTTGGAACTATAAATAAGTAATTATTGTTTTGGACCGTTTATTAAAGTTCCGTACCTAAAAGGTAAAACGGAACTCTATTCATGAGACTTCGCTGTCCGTCTGTCACCAGGCTGTATCTCATGAACGGTAACAGCTAGACAGATGAAATTTTCAGAGATTATGTATTTCTGTTGCCGCTATAACAACAAATAAAAAAATAAGGTCCCATACAACAAACGTGATTTTTTTTTTTTTTTTTTGCCGTTTTTAAAGATAATGGTACGGAATTGCGAGTCCGACTCGCACTTGACAGTTGTTAGTTAATCAGAAACAACAGTTAATTACGTAGTTCAATTAAGTATGTAGTGTTATAGTCGCATAGACACTGTATACATATGACAGTCTCCGTGGCGTAGTGATAGCGAACGCGGCCGCTGCGCAAATATTTGTATGAATGAATATGAATATTTGCACGGGTCTGGTCGTGCCTCGGAAAGCACGTTAAGCCGTTGGTCCTAGTTGCCACACGAACATCTAATGACAGTCGTAATGGGTTGTTGGAGCCCTCAAAAGTCCAAAAATTGACTGCAATGCTTCGATATCGCCTTCGGGTTGTGGAGGTCAGACGGCAGTCGCTTCACGGAAAATATCGAAGTTTAGACAAAATCAGTAGTTAGACTGGTAAAACGGACCTCAGACTCCAAAGCTAAAAAAAAAAGCTTCGGATGCAACTTGGATTAACGCTGAGATGATGATAATGAATAGTAAATAAGTCTATAACATGATGATGGCTAAGTACAAGTTTTCACATAGAATAAAAATTAACTGTGTGGTAGACATTGTTATTTTCGCATAGATTATTATCATCATCTCAGCGCATAGTCCCGGTCGCATCCGCGGCCTTCGCGTTGGATTCGCTTTCCTACTAATACGCCTCAATTTCGCACGATTTCTGGCATCCCGTGGTGTGAGATTGTTGCCCGTGGTGTTATTTTCGCATAGATACCTAGTGTATATTCATATATAATGCAAAGGCTATGATATTTTGCTGAAGAAGTGATTGCAAGAGCCTCCCTTGATTTAGTACCACTGGTATTAAAAAGATCTACACACATCCTCTTCTTGGCAACATACAGCTCGCTCTAACCTCGTACATGTTTTCCCCTTTATTCATAAACATTGCTTAAAGTGACTAGAAGGTGCTTAACTAGTGATTTGATGGTGCTTAACGTTTGCACGTTACTTAACTTTAATCATCGTTTATGAATAAACCCCTTATTCATAAACGATGATTAAAGTTATGTAAAGTTAAAACGTCAAAAAAGTATGGTTAAACAATCTCTAATCACTAGTTAACTCAGACATCTAAGAGATGAGGACGATCAACAAATCGCTCAACTACCGTCGAGCCTATTCACGCAGTTTTTTTGGGCGAATAGGCTCTTAATAAACCAGTGCGCTTTACCATCAACGATTGCATCACTGCTTACCACCAGGCGGGATTGGCAAGCACTAGTTTATAATTATTAAAAAAAACCTAGTGTGTAGTACAATATAGCCTGCTTTGCTTGCTTGGTTTGTGGGCTCTTAGTGATAAAACCGCTCATTATAAAATCTTTATACCTATTTATTTTCTGTAATTTATACGGTGTACATAATAAAGACTATTTTATTCTATATTAATAATGTTGGCGTCAAAAATAAGCTTTGCGTCAAAAGTCCCCCTGGCTATTGGGGTATCTAATCAAATCTTCTGGGGTTTAAGGTTAATTGTCGCAAAATGGCCTTTCGTCCTATTTCCATATGTTAGAGCAACTGAAAATTAAAATTAATTTATTCAAAGTAGGCAGAGAAGCAGTTCTATTTAATATGTCATGCGACAGCCACTGACCCGGCTCCCTTGGCCACTGTCTGGTGAGGCAAACTGTCTAGCATATATTCCCTGGATATTGGTTAGTGGTGAACTGGAAGATGAACCCGACCAACAGGACGACCAATGACCAACAGGAGGAAGAGCCAAGAACGAGCATGTTGAACCACAGACAATAACGCCGAAGGTTGAGTACCGCTGCCTCGGTTAGAGATGTGTTATGATTATGAAGGGTTGCAGACGCGATGCATCATTGCACTCCCGAATTAAACTCGAAGTTAGAACCTATCGTTTTGTGGAGCCAGTGTTGCGTCCTCTGCACCCACCATACACTCACTAACAATTCTATCATTTTAAAGAATACTGATTGTCCATTGCTTCATATGTTTTAAAATTACTACATATCTGTTCAACAACATAATTATCGCAATACACGTTGTTGATTCGTCAAAATTAAAATAATTTTTTAATGAATTAAGTATTGGAACACAGTGAATAATCTCTCTCTCTCTCCCTTTCTAATTTCATTCTTCAGTAATTTCTCAGTATAGTATTTTTTATCATTAAGTGACGGGCGTGGGAAATGAAAAAAAAACACGTGTGCGTGTGTTGTATGTGCGCCTGCATCTGCTTGCCCCATCAAGGAATACAAGCGAGGTGGTATAGTGTTGTGTAAGTCTAACTTCTGAATCAGATCACAAGTCATCAATCACGTTGCCCGGGTGCGTGGTCCGCCGGACCCGGCCGAACGAGCCAATTTTTTGCAGCTCCGGTAATTCGGTGGCCACAGGTCGGAGGTCAACTATTGGGTCAGCATCGTGTCACGTTTTTGTTTTATTTTTTAATTGCTGTATGGCCTGGTCTTTTCCTCGCAATTTATCTTAGCCAACATCTTATAATATTAGGCAAAATATTCATTTGCACACTAAAAACAGTGAGGTTCACAATGTTAACACCAGAAATAAGGACAAACTGCGAGCCTCTTTTCACCGACTTCAAAAGGTTCATAACTCTTTTGTTGGGCTTGGTATAACTTTTTATAACAAGATACCCTCTGCTCTGCTAGACTTGTCTTACAGTGCATTTAAAGCACAAATCAAATCCAAGCTTTGTTCAAAGGCATATTATTCCGTAAATGATTATTTAAATGATAAGAATAGCTGGTCGCTCTGATTAACTCAGGACAATGTTTGTGTTCTTTCTCCGGAATTAGCTTACTGACACGTAATATGTATGAGTTCATATAATTTACTTTTTTTTACAACGCATAATTATGTGACCTGTCACGCCCTTTATACCTGGGGCTTTTATTTAGGTAATAAGTTTTTACTTATTTACATTATTTATATTTTTTTTGTATTGCTGGTATTTTGGCGTGGCTAGCTGGCATCTGGTAAATAATTTAATTTAATGTTCTGTGTTTTCTTGTGTTAATTACTGCACATAGTATTGTATAAAGTCACGTGTTGTTTTAACTGAACAGACAGATGTGCTGCTGGGAGTTTGTTCAGCCACTTCTTTTTCACAGCGAAAGCACTAGGAAGTGTCGATGTGCGGGCGTTTTGGGGGACTGTCTTATGTAATATTGACGTTCAAAAAGTGCTGATTCTCAGCCTAGTTTGAATAAATGAGATTTGATTTGATCACGTCTGATGGAAAGCGATGGATGAGGTCAGACTGAAGATGCCAGCACCCTGAATGCGTGACACAATCTGAATAATTTGAAAGGGTATTGTTGATCTGATGCGTCATACGTAACTGTTCGAATATGTCTGCTGGATCACGGAAATAAAGCAATGAATGTAGTATAGATAATACAACATGTAACCCCATTAAGGCACCCCCTCAAACACTCCAATCAGAATATCTATTATGTTATAATCATAATTCAGACACTGAATTTTTTAACCGACTTCAAAAAGGAGGCGGTTACACAATTCGACCGAATATATGTTTTTTTATGTTGATCGCGGATAACTTCGTTCTTTAGGAACCGATTTTGATAATTTTTTTTTTTTTTTGTTGGAAAGAAGATATTTCCAAGGTGGTCCCATTATAAGGACATCAGGATCTGATGATGGAAAACCAGAGAAATCAAGCGGAACTATCAAAACTAACTAAGCGGAACTATCTTAGAGGCGACTAGTGCATTTCTTATTATTTTCATTAAGGTCGTACCCTCACCAAATGACCTCGAGCATTTGCTCCCTCTTCACCGCGCCCCACCTCTACAATACTTCGCAAAATATTACTAGCGCCGTCTGGCGGACGAAGTACTTACAAATACAAGTTAAATTCATAGACCACAGAAGTAACAGACATGGCACTTTTATTTTTGTTTATTGGTGCGCCCAAATACTTTTGGTTATTATAGACTGAAACAAATGTTGATGATACTTCATAATAAAAATTTTGCGTATTTTATTTTTTAACCGACTTCCCAAAAGTGTGGTTCTCAATTCGATTTATGTGTGCTCGCTGATAACTTTATCGTTAATGAACCGATTTTGACCATTCTTTTTTTATATGAAAGAGTATGCTGCCTATGTAATCTCATTGTTACCACGTCAGTGTCGATAATGGAAATTCTAAGAAATTTAGGCCAATTATCTAAAATTGTAGGCACGCTTCGGGTGAAAACTTGATACTCGTATTTATATCGGATGATACTATAAAACCGTGAGGATTTGGGCCTGAGCTGATGATGGAGATGACAGAGAATCAAGTGAATCCACATCGGAAGCAACTGTCATGTGTTTGGGCTTACTTAATTTGTATTGATTAGAACTACAACTAAATATGTTATGACTATAACTTCAGGGTTGGAAGTTAGTTTTGTAGATTGAAAGTTAGCTAAGTCAGATGGTCAAAGGGATAGAAAAATAATATAATAAAGGTTAATTTATCATTATTTTTTATTTTAAGGGAAAACGTAATCAGGGTCAAATCAATTTCAGCAGACAGGAAAAATACATTAAAAACTTTTTTACAAAAAAACAACCGACTTCCAAAAACCACTACAAAGTGTAAAACAACTAATTTCGGAAGTCGGTGTCTTTGGTTTTGTATATTCGTTTTTTGACACCGACTTCCGAAATTAGTTGTTTTACACTTTGTAGTGGTTTTTGGAAGTCGGTTGTTTTTTTGTAAAAAAAGTTTTTATTTTACACTTTTTAGTTGTTAAAAGTACTATGTATTCAGTTGCATCCGGTCAGACTGGAAGCTGGCGCAAATATAGTTGGGAAACGACGTAATTTTGTTTACTTTAATTTTTACCCGTAAGTATTCCCTCAACTACCTATGGTCTACATCATCAAATTTTCTGCAGATCATTATTTTAACCCAATGGGTGCAAAGGTCTCATCAATATAAATGAATGAAGTCCAACCACAAGGTAGCTACTGTAAACCGTTGAGGAGTTCCCGGAACTGGCCTTTGTCTTCATCATCAGAGCTCTTATAACAGTCAGAACCCATCTAGGTGTAAAGTTCTTATCAATACAAATTAATCAAGCCCAAACACAAGGTAGCTGCTGTAAATTGTTGAGGAGTTCCTTCGACTGTCTCCCGGCTCCATCATCAGATCTACTCCAGACCTTTATTAAATTGTAGTGTTTTAAAATACTTAATGAAAATGCTAAGAAATGCACTAGTCGCCCCTGCAATTTTTGAAAGTTCCCCTTGTTTTCTCAGGTCTTCCACCATCAAACCCTGATATCCTTATCATGGGACCACCTTGCGATCGTCTTCTTCCCAACAGAAAAAGAATTATCAAAATCGGTTCATAAACGACGAAGATATGCGCGAACAAACATAAAAAAAAGCATATACTATACTGTCGAATTGAGTAACCTCCTCCTTTTTGAAGTCGGTTAAAAAAAGATTTGATGTTTTTGTTTGGGCTCAGGCAAGACTGAAATTATATTATTATTCTCGTTTAATAAAACAAATACGTAAATTGTAAAAAATAAAACTATCGTATAAAAAAAAAAACAAATACATATACTATAATATTATTTATACAAAGCTTCCTTTTGCAGAAAAATAATAAACATCTGACTAATACAATATCCGGTCAGACTGGACGCTGACGGCAGCATATTTGGAAAAGGCCTGCAAGCAAACGACGTATTTCGTTTGCTTTAATTCCTATAACACCACAATGAAAGTATGAGCATTTCTAGAAATAACGCAATGAAATAACACAACTTAAATTCAGTCTCTTGATTTTAATTGATTTTTGCATAAGCATGGCGAGTAGGTAGTGTTTGTACTATGTTAAAGGACAGTGTTGTAAATTGTTGAGGAATTCTCTCGACTGTCTATGGTCTTCATCATCAGATCTATTGCAGACCTTCATTTAAACCTATATGGGTGTAAATTTTTCATCAATATAAATGAATTAAGTCCAAACACAAGGTAACTATTGTAAACCTTTGAGGAGTTCCCTTAACTGGCCTTTGTCTTCATCATCAGAGCTTTAATGACAATCACATCTCATTTAGGTGTAAAGTTCTTATCAATATAAATTTATTAAGCACAAACACGAGGCAGCTGATGTGAACCGTTAAGGACATCCCTCGGCTGTCTCCCGGCTCCATCATCAACTCCGAACTTTACTACTACAATTTAGTAAAGTGCGTTAAAACATTTAATGAAAAAAACATAGAAATGCCCTAGGCGCCCCTATGATTTTTTAAATTTCTCCTAGGTTTCCTTAGTCTTCCATCATCAGACCCTAATTTCCTTAACATGAGACCACCTTGAAGATATAATCTTTCTAATAAAAAAAAAAAAAACATGTGGCACTCGGGAACTGCCGCGGTAAAGCTAAGGCATAGCATTTTTTATCAACTTATGCAATAAGGTATTTGACTAAAAAAAACTAATTAGTCCGTCAGTCAATTTCCAAAAAATACTCATCATCATCATTTCAGCCGAAAGACGTCCACTGCTGGATATAGGCCTCCCCCAAGGTTCTCCACGACGACCGGTCCTACGCCTTCCGCATCCAGGGGTTTCCCGCGACCTTCACCAGGTCGTCGGTCCACCTTGTCGGGGGCCTACCCAAAAATACTAGACACATATTTTTTTCTTTTTTCATATAAACAAAAAATGAAGACGACACAGTGCTTTGAAAACTCGTGTGACGTCACTGCACGCTACACTTTTTAGCGGCCAGTGACGTCACCAGCCATCACTCCTGATCTTTGATGCCTATTATATTTGTCAATTTTTATTGATTTGATAAAACAAAATATACGAAATGTAAAACGTATATAATAAACCTATCCAATATTTTTCTATAATCTGAATGACGGACTAATTAGTTTTTTTTAGTCAAATACCCTATTATTTATATTATAGTAAAGTTATCCGCAAACAAACATAAAAAACATATAACCTCCTCCCTTTTGAAATCGGTTAAAAAAACGAACACCAAAATGAACATCAATAACAGAGACACTTTATGATAGTATTATACTCTATGCGACATGCGGTGCGTGAGCGAGCAAGCAGATGCTTTCTCGCTCACGCGCCGCCCGCTATGCTAGCGGACCGCGCGATGACGAACGACACGGGTTCCCCCTTCGAGAGCTTGTGGCATACTGAATCTCAATAGCTCGGGCAAGAGAAATGATGGGGAATACGCTCAGATTGTTGAATAAAATTTTTGTTTTGGTCGTTTTAAAAAAATATTTCTACAATAATGTTCGTCATGAAATTGCCTATCCATTAGTGTAAGAACGCAATCTAAATAATGCTTACTTTTCGAGGAGATGCACGTTTTTGATAATTATTTCTCTTGTCAGAGGTTTCGTTGTGAAGGAATTATTTAAACATTATGCTTAGTAAAAAAAAAAAAAATCTACAATTTTGGAGCCAAGATTATGGAGAAAATTTATGTATTTTTAATAAGTTGATATTTCTTTTGGATAAAGAGTAGATAGCTCCGAAAAACTACGTAAAAACGGCCTGCGGTGTGTTTTCCTCTGGAGCCGCCTTAAGTACTAGCTTTCCGCCCGCGGCTTCGCCCACGTGGAGTTCGGTTATATCGCGCTTTTTAGATTTCCCTCGGGAATATCAATTTTTTTCCGGGATAAAAGGTAGTTCTCAGGGTCTAAAGATTGTCTGTGCCAAATTTAATCAAAATCGGTTGAGAGGTTTAAGCGGGAAAGCGTAACAGACAGACAGACATGACGAATCTATAAAGGTTCTGTTTTTTGCCATTTGACAACGGAACCCTAATGATATAAACCGATTCAGTAATCTATTCTGAACAAACTGTTTTCAGGAAGTGCGTTACTTAATTAGCATGTTGGTAAAGACTGTAGGGCCGCGCGGCGCCACACCTGCGCGTCGCTTTTACTGTGGTTGGCAACGCGATCATTAACCCACGGACACAGTAGGGGGCAAATGTGCAACACGTGTCGCCAGCGACGTTGGGTGCAGTAGCACGACGTTGCCGGACTTCGCTCGACTTGTCTAGTAACATCGCGCGACACGTGTCGCCAACTAAATTTACTACTACCACAGTATACAAATCATACAGTAGGTCGACGCCTTTGATCTCGTGTAAAATGCCGACATCGTCTAGACAGTAACGCATCGGCCAGGGTTGTCACAAATAAACAATATTTATGAAATTATTTATTTACTAGCTTTCCGCCCGTGGCTTCGCTCGCGTGGAGTTCGGTTATATCGCGCTTTTTAGATTTCCCTCGGGAACATCAATTTTTTCCGGGATAAAAGATAGTCTATGTTCTTTCTCAGGGTCTAAAGATTGTCTATGCCAAATTTCATCAAAATCGGTTGAGAGGTTTAGGCGGGAAAGCGTAACAGACAGACAGACAGACAGACAGACAGACAGACAGACCGACAGACAGAGTTACTTTCGCATTTATAATATTAGTATGGATTGCAGATCAACATCGATAGCTGTATTATATTTAATTAATTTTATTTAATTATTTTTAATTTAAAACTAGAGACAGATTTAAGTTATTTAGATGGCATTTTCGTAACCAGCACCCCAATCCACCTCGGAATTAACACCCATATCATATTAATATACATTTAAATTGGCGTCCGCCATCTTGGACTTCAAAAAGGGTGGCTTTTTCGTAACAAGCACCCCAATTATACTTAAAATTGACACTCATATCAAATTCAAACAAATAAAAAACAAACACGCGTTAGCCCTTAATGATAGATACCGAGTTACGATCGTTTTGTTCGCAGCTCGGGTGCCGCTTACCCGCGTCTCGTCCCTCACACCCCGCACGGTTGCTCTGTCTAGACGGCTTCGTCGGACGACTGTATGATTTTTAGACTGTGCTACTACGTTGCTACGGACATAAGTCGCGCGATGTCACTAGATATGTCAGGCGAAGTTTCGCGAAGTCGCACGACTTCATCTGACGTCACACCGGACATGAGTTGCGCGTTGTCGGCTCATTTGTCAGGAGAAATCGGCCGGCTCCGCTTAACATGGAGCCGATACTTGTCGTGGCAAGGTGGTAAAATCTTTGGGCGATTATGACCTTTGTTCCTAAGTAACTAAGAAGCATTTTAAAGTAGCTTCCCTGGAAGTGACGCCACTTATACTATTATTATATCCTGACTTGGTGAGGACGACCTTTATAAAGCTGCTGAAGTATTCGTAAGTCGACTAAAACATACCTCTTCCACCTGGCTGAGCGAGGAGCGACTGCCCCACTCCTCCCACGTCTCCCGCTCGCCTGCAACAATGTACACTAGTTAGAGAGGGAAAGATACACACTCTGAGTTTGCGACGACCTTACTTATCACAGCAGGTAGTCGCATGGGGGTACCCCGCTGCCCGCTGGGGGGATACACATCAGGTTTGCGTCGACCCACAACGAGCTCGCGTCGACCCACAACAGGTTTGCGTCGACCCACAACAAGCTCGCATCGACCCGCAACAGGTTTGCGTCGACCCACAATGAGCTCGCGTCGACCCACAACAAGCTCGCGTCGAACCACAACAGGTTTGCGTCGATCCACAACAAGCTCGCGTCGACCCACAACGGGCTCGCGTCGACCCACAACTTTCTCGCGTCGTCCCACAACGGGCTCGCGTCGACCCACATCGGGCTCGCGTCGACCCACAACGGGCTCGCGTCGACCCACAAAAGGTTTGCGTCGACCCACAAAAGGTTTGTGTCGACCCACAACGGGCTCGCGTCGACCCACAACAGGTTTGCGTCGAACCACAACGAGCTCGCGTCAGCCCACAACGGGCCCGCGTCGACCCTCAACGGGCACGCGTCGACCCACACAGATTTGCGTCGACCCACAACGAGTTCGCGTCGCCCCACAACAGGTTTGCGTCGACCCACAACGAGCTCACGTCGACCCACAACGGGCCCGCGTCAACCCTCAACGGGCTCGCATCGACCCACAACAGGTTTGTGTCGAGCCACAACGAGCTCGCGTCGACTCACAACGGGTCCGCGTCGACCGTCAACGGGCTCGCGTCGACCCACAACAGGTTTGCGTCGACCCACAACGAGCTCGCGTCGACCCACAACAGGTTTGCGTCGACCCACAACGAGCTCGCGTCGACCCACAACGGGCTCGCGTCGACCCACAACTTTCTCGCGTCGTCCCACAACGGGCTCGCGTCGACCCACATCGGGCTCGCGTCGACCCACAACGGGCTCGCGTCGACCCCCAAAAGGTTTGCGTCGACCCACAAAAGGTTTGTGTCGACCCACAACGGGCTCGCGTCGGCCCACAAAAGGTTTGCGTAGACCCACGACGGCCTGGCGTCGACCCACAACGGGCTCGCATCGACCCACAAAAGGTTTGCGTCGACCCACAAAAGGTTTGCGTCGACCCACAACGGGCTCGCGTCGACCCACAAAAGGTTTGCGTCGACCCACAACGGGCTCGCGTCGACCCACAAAAGGTTTGCGTCGACCCACAACGGGCTCGCGAAATCACTTATAAATTTTGATTACTGTATCTGCGACAGTTACAGTTACGACTCGTAGGTGAGTATCTGGCTTCAGATGATATGATTATCGTTTGGACGGGCTTGACCCCTCCAAAGTCCAGTGCGAGTCGGAATAAAAACTGTTTTGTTACTTGTTGTTATAATGGCAAAGAAATACACCTTATTGCACACGTAATTAATTACTATACACCTAATTTACCCTATTATTTATAATAGAGTTCAGTTTTTAGACTTTGGGTACAGAACTCTATAAAAACAATCCCACGTAAAATTTTGTTACGGGCTAGGGGAACTTACACGCCTGTTAAGGGTTACGAAATTTCTTGAAGACAAAGGTACAGTCGATCGTACGCAATGACAAGTAGAATGTAGCAGACGTTGCACCAAAATCTTCCCTTACGTCCACGAAGTCCGTGTCGTTACGACACGTGTTTAACACACAATAACACTATAGATGTTACTTCACGTAGTACTCAAAGTTCTCGTTATAGTTTTCGCAGTAGGTCTTCTCAAAGATCGCTTCTTAACTGTCGCTTGTTCTCGTATCGCTAGTCGAATTCAGACTGACTGTGCGCCGGTGTCACGGCGCTATATATAAGTCAGCTGATCGAACATTCCAGATTCGTCTAGACGTAATAATAATACCGCATAACTTCGAGGTCGTTCACTAAGTACCTACGGTAATTCTCGGAAACGGGTTTCTGGAAATTTCGATGTCGACACTTTGTTGTCAAAATTGTTGAGACCTGCACCATTCGGTAGGCCATCCTAAGTCTAGCAATGCGTTTTTATATTGCACTTTTAAAATGTCTAGATCTGGAAATATAGGGCTTAAAAGTTACGCATTGCATGTCACGCGATATTGAACCTTATGCCATCGACATAAGGTCCATTCGTAACAATGCCCCCTTCTTAGTCATGCTCGTCCCGAACATGATTTTTGATCCATAATAGCGAGCTAGGCGGTCTACGTGTACGATCTTCAGCTTTCCTCTAGGTCCTTTCTTTATCCGGTAGGTGACATCGTTTATCCTGGTTACTATCGTGTACGGACCCTCCCATTTGGCTTGAAATTTCAGACTCTTTCCTTTTCTCCTTATGGGATTATGTAACCATACCAAAGTTCCCTCTTCAAATCCGGGTACGTTAGCTTTGCGGTCGTATCGGATCTTCATTTTCTCGCTGGTTTTGAGACCGCTCTCTCTCACTAGCTCATGTATTCCATCTAATTTACGCCGCAGGTCGGCCTCATAGTCGACAGCTAGGATAGCAGTATCAGGAGGTGTTCCGGTTAGTGCATCTATGGGTAGTCTAATTTCTCGGCCGAAGTTGACTTTCGCCGGTGTGCAATTTATGCTATCATGTATTGCAGAGCGATATGACATTAAGAAGAGAGGAATGTATTGGTGCCAATCCCTTTGATGTTCTTCCACTTCTTTGACCAAATGATTCTCTAGCGTCTGGTTCAACCTTTCGACCATTCCATCTGACTGAGGGTGATATGGTGTTGTAGGAGTCTTATGTATCCCGAGTAGTTGGCAAACCTCTTGAAATAGTGAAGACTCAAAGTTTCTACACAGGTCAGAGTGTAACTCCAAGGGAACGCCAAATCGACAGAACACCTCGTGAACTAGCTTTTTGGCGACTGTATGAGCTTCTTGGTTAGGTACTGCAAAAGCTTCTGGCCATTTGCTGAAATAGTCTTGCATGACGATGATATACCTATTCCCTTCTTCAGTAACAGGGAATGGCCCAGCTATATCGACAGCAACTCTTTCCCATGGTGCACCAACATTGTACACTTTCAGCCGACCTCTGTCTCTCGTTTGCGGTCCCTTTACTAAGGAGCATTTTCTACACCAGTTCTCTACGTCTTCGCGGCAATGCACCCAATAGAATCTTTTCCTCACCTTCTCCAGGGTTTTCTTTACTCCTAGATGTCCTCCGGACACTCCGTCGTGCACCTGTCTTAGCACTGACGCGACTTTATCGCAGGTAACAACTATCTGTAAGGTGACCTCCTGTCCACTGGGTGATTCAAATTTCCTCTTGAGAACTCCATTGTCAATTATCGGGCTGTCCCACTGAGCCCAGTAACTTTTTACTGTTGGGCTAAGCGCTGATATGTCACTCCAAGCGGGCCTCTGGCCATGTTGTTTCCATTCGATTACTGCCTTCAGATCACTATCTTCCTTCTGTGCGTCTTCCAATGATTGATTATCCCAGTCTTCATCCAAAGCGTTCACCTGGATAATCCGCACGTTCTGTCTTTTCCTGTTTGCTTTCTTGACCTTGGTCCTTACCCCCTGAAGTAATCTGGCGGCGGCGGTCCTTTTGCCTTGCCTTTTTGTCGAGGCGCTTCCTACGCGCCTCGTCCTCGACTTCCTTGTCCCGCCTTGCGTCTGTCTCACTCGACGACCTTCCGCGCGACCGCTCGCGCTCTTGTTCTCGCTTGCCGGAACGTTCGCGTTCCTGGTCTCGGTCTCCCTCCCGGTCCTTGACGCGTTCCCGCTCTCGTTCAGCGGGTCGCTCGCGGTGCCCGCGCCGATCGCTCCGCTCGCGCCACTCGACTCGCTCGCACGGGCTCTCGGGCTCGACCTTCGCATCGCGCTTGCGCCACGCTATCACGCGGCCTCCTCACGTGACCAAGAAGTTCTTCTTCCCTTAGCCTTCCTGGGACAATCAATTCGAATGTGCCCCTTTTCGCCGCACTCATAGCAAGTTGGTCCTCGTCGGGCTTTTATTTGTGCGGTCACTTCTCGAATACGGTCGTGTTGTGGGCCATCTTGACGTACTGCTTCCACCTCCAGAGCATGCGTCAAAGCTGCCTTCAGGGTCTGATGGTGACCCAGACGTACTGCAGCTCTGACTTCTACATCTCGAATCCCATCAGTAAAGAATCGCAGAGTAGTAGCGCCAATCAATCCCGGTGTTGATGCATACGCCTTCCGAACCATACGTTCTATTTCCGTTGCCCACTGTTGCAGACCCTCATTGCTCTTCTGTGTGCGGACGCGAAGTTGAGCCCTGTAGACAAGTTCCAGGTCTTTCTCCCCATATCTAGACTCCAGCGCTTCTAACAGACAGGCTAGGGTATTGCAATCGGAAATATTCTCGAGGATTTGTACCGCCTCACCACGCAGAGCAAGCGTAAGGGCGGTTACAGCTTGATCGTCGTCTCAATTGTTGCCTTTTGCGACCTTTTCAAATTGAAGACGGAAGGCCATCCATGATGTTGTTCCGTCAAAATGAGGTACCTTGAAGGTTGGCAAAGCATTGGGTACCGGTACGACACCGTTAATAACTTCTTTTTGTACCTTCTCATGCAAAAATTCTTCTACGCTTAATAATATTTTCTACAAAGTCGTCAGGTGGAACCACTAATAAAATTTGGTTTCTAGAATAATTTTTGTAGTGAAGATACCTATTCTGCACTTAAATTGCAAACTTGCTGATTAGCATTTAAATACGATTAAGTTGTTCGCAATCCTCGTGACGACAAATGCATGTTTTTAACAAGAACACGTGACGCGCGAGCCTCGTCCAGTGCTAGCCGCGAGTAGTGCACTGATAGCACTCTAATGTTGTTTAGGTGTGCGTGCGGCGACGCATAGATACTAAGGCGCACACATACCAGCCGCGCGCGGTGCTTTTGTATGAAGATAACCTACATGTCCCTCTTTATTCTATGGAAGGGCTGCCCCGCCAACTGTGAAAAATCCCAGGGTGGCTCCATCCTGCTGGTTGGCGACCGAACGAGAGGACCTGATGGCGATTTTAGGGGGGATTCGAGCGTCCCCGCAGTCTCCAGACCAATCTCCCTCTGGCGCAGTATCGTTGGTCATGTTGTTGGGTTTAACATTGCATCACGTCACTCAACTGCCGTCTTCCTCCCTATTCACTCAATTTTAAAAATGAAAAGGCATAAAAAGAAAAGTAGGTGTGCACAGCGGACGCACGTCTTTTCATTTAAAGTGCACCTCTGTCTGTAAAAGATCGCTCTTAGCGATAAGACCGCCCATTGTAAAATCTTTATATTTTGTTTTTGTAATCTATATAGTGTACATAATAGAGAGTAGGTATTCTAATCTATTCTCCTGCCTCTAATGCCTGCCACCAAGACTGGCTTTTTCCATATACAAAGGATAGACTATGCTGTTTGAGAAGCGCCGTAGCTGTGCTATTAATGGACCTTTCCCAGCTGGTAGGACAACCGATTAGGGTGCCTGATGTAGTTGGTCATACCGCCAATTGTTTGGACCTTCTGCTGACCACTAATCCGGACAGATGTGTTGTAATAGTTCCCTCACCGTTAGGAACTTCAGACCACTGTCTGGTGAAGTCTGTATCGTCCGTCACCCAACTAGATTGCGACTCACGTGGTGAACGGCGAATGTGGCGATACAACTCAGCAGATTGGGATGAGATGCCAGCTGGTCCGCTTCTCTTCTGACAATGCGTCTAGCTGTATATCCGATGTGGTGCGTCAAGCTATGAGGTATTTTATCCCCTATAGTGATGTTCCCGTGGGTGGCTCGGCTCGCCCATTATTCAACGCCGACGATATTCAAGCTGAAAAGCGTAAGCACACGCCATTTTTCACCTAGGTTAAAGCTCGGGACCACAGAGCTCCGGATATTAGCTCAAAGAAGAGAGCCTTTGATCGTGCTGCCAAGTCCTACAAAAAGTCGCTTAAGAAGGCTCGCTTCGACCGCATTACTCATATTGACAATAAGCTCTCAGCGCATCCACCCGGTAGCAGATCTTTCTGGTCCCTTGCCAAATTGGTCGAGGCGAACTTCAGTTGGCCCGCACTGCCTCCGCTGGTTAAGCCTGATGGAGCACTGGCTCATACGGCGAGAGAGAAAGCAGGTCTTTGCATCTTTGCCACAATTCGTGTCTTGAAACTAGCAATTCTACTCCACCTAATTTTCCTCATTGCGAAACTTCAATGCCGGAGGTTCGCATTAGGAACAAGGAGGTTCTGAGAGTACTACGTCGTCTGGAAGTGATTATTCACTTACAGACGACATAGTACTCTCAGAACTTGACCCAGGCTAGTGGTCCAGATGGTATACCAGCGATTGTTCTTAAGGCATGTGCGCCCGAGTTGTCTCCTGTATTGACGCGCTTGTATCGCCTCTCATTTAGAACAGGTATAGTGCGCAAGTCTTGGAAGCTTGCCAACGTGCAGCCAGTCCCCAAAAAGGGTAGTCGTGCCGATCCTACCAACTATCGACCGATTTTAATAACCTCCATACTTTGCAAGATTATGGAGCGCGTATTGAACTCGCGCCTCTTGGCTTACCTGGAAGGTAACGATCTCCCCAGTGAACGACAGTACGGATTTCGCCGCAATCGGTCAACTGGGGACCTACTAGTGTATGCCACTAATTTATGGGGCGAGGCCTTCGAGAAAAATGGGGAAGCGATTGCCGTCTCTCTTGATGTCTCGAAGGCTTTCGATAGGGTATGGCACTCTGGCCTATTGAGTAAACTTCTAGGATACGGTATTTTCGCTGGCCTGACTGACTGGGTAAAAGACTTCCTGACTGAACGGTCCCCATGGCGACTAATGCCGGTGTTCCTCCTGGGTCTTTTCTCTCTGCAACTCTGTTCTTGCTGCATATTAACGATCTGCTGATGCCCGGTATCTATGGGTATGCAGATGACAGCACAGTTGTGGAGAGATACCTGCCAGTTTTTTACTTTCTATGGGGTGACACCACCAACTTCCACCCCGGGTGCCACCCAAGCTTGCGACTCCACTGCATGATGGTACTATTTAATTTCTCCATACGAGCTTCTTGCTGGTCCATGCGGGCATCTTGTTGTGCTGTTTTTATTTTAAGCTCGTTGGCCTCTTCTTTGGTTGTTTCCCACTTTTCATTAAGTTCTAATACTAATTGCTGGGATTTTGCCTGGGATTCTGCTACACTTTTAATGATTTGTGCCTGGGTTTCTGCCTGGGATTGTTTAATTTGTGCCTGGGTTTCTGCCTGGGATTCTGCTATGCTCAGCTTTATTTGCGCCATCAAGTGAGACAGTAACGCCGATAAATCGGATCCGCTGTTTCCAGGAATAGTGGTGGTAGTGGGTGCACTCACATTCGTCGGTATTACGACGACCGCATCTTCTACGGGTGCAGGGACACCAAGCGATTCTTCCTCTTGACGCGCCAAATCCATCGCTGCTTGTCGTCGCGTGCGAAATCTTTCGGCTTCCTTTGGCGTGACCGGCATGCCGCTTCTGACACCAATTGTTACGGGCTAGGGGTACTTAAACGCCGGTTAAGGGTTACGAAATTTATTGACGACGAAGGTACAGTCGATCGTAGGCAATGACAAGTAGAATGTAGCTGACGTTGCACCGAAGTCTTCCCTTACGTCCACAAAGTCCGTGTCGTAAACACACAATAACACTATAGATGTTACTTCACGTAGTACTCAAAGTTCTCGTTATAGTTTTCGCAGTAGGTCTTCTCAAAGATCGCTTCTTAACTGTCGCTTGTTCTCGTATCGCTAGTCGAATTCAGACTGACTGTGCGCCGGCGTCACGGCGCTATATATAGGTCAGCTGATCGAACATTCCAGATTCTTCTAGACGTAATAATAATACCGCATAACTTCGAGGTCATTCACTAAGTACCTACGGTACCTAATTCTCGGAAACGGGTTTCTGGAAATTTCGATGTCGACACTTTGTTGACAAAATTGTTGAGACCTGTACCATTCCGCATTCGATAGGCCATCCTAAGTCAGCATTGCGTTTTTATATTGCACTTTTAAAATGTCTAGATCTGGAAATATAGGGCTTAAAAGTTACGCACTGCATGTCACGCGATATTGAACCTTATGCCATCGACATAAGTTCCATTCGCAACAATTTGTCATACCAAGTAACGTCATATATTTCTCATAACTTGAAAATATAATATATCAGCTCATATTCAGTTTTGGACAATTAATTTTACATAGTGCAAGCCAATACTTTTTCATATGTTTTTATATAAGTTTACAAACATATAACTCACACACACAACCATCCAGACCACCTCTCTTATTTTGCAACACACTACTACTAACAATTGGAATCATTTTGAAGTATATTAGTAATCCATTGCTCCAAATGTTCGAAATAGTGTCTCCCCAATAACGTACATCCGGTACATCACGCAATGAATGTTGTTGGACCGTCGGTGAAACCCATTGCTACTGATAGTGTGTTACGGAATTACCCTGCTGGAACAACTACTGGTCATACAAATATTTGTTCCGTGCGGGAATCAAACCTGCGACACGCGGCACAGAAGTCAAACATTTAATCACTATGCCAACCGTGTCGTCTAATATAACAGGAATTAGTAGATAAGTAAAACATACAGTAGCTAGCCTCACTGGGTGCCTCCACACTGCGCCGGCGCATGCCCCGCGCCGCCTGCATCCCTCTGCACGAGCAGCTCTCTGAAACGTACAGGTAGTGTCAACAATCTACACAAAGTATAAACAAGGACTTATCTCTAACTTTTAAATAAACCATGCAGTAGACACTAACAAAATATATGGTGTAATTGCCGCTTGCGACTATAGCACCCAAAGATTATTCACTCTAAAAATTTGACTTGCCCCCCTCCCCCCCTTGACCTGACTTGCCCCCATTCCAAGACTGACTATTGGCCAGAAGCTGGGTACGCCCATGTACAGACCTGCATAATTCTTTCATAATTCCCTTACTTTATCTACATTCAAACATCGGGCCCCTAATCGGCGAACACTTTTTTGTCAAATGATTGCTACTAGTTGGCATCAGTTGGTATCGTTCGGACCGCCCATTGGTCCGTTCGGTCCAAACGTTCCCAACTCGTCGCAATCATTTGACAAAAATGTGTTTGCCGATTAGGGGGCTGCATCAAGCAGTATACACACATCAGTTGTCTAAAACTGTAGAACAACAGCAACTGATCACAGATAAAGGCAAGCGAATAACCGTACACAGTGCATTGGTATGTATGTGGTATGCTGTGTACATGTATCTACACATGAATAAAGAAACTTAACAAAGCAAAACTCCACAGAAACAGTAATAACAATAGGGAATTGAAACTGTATTTAGACATTTGTCACTTGGATGCTAATGGTCATCGGTATGGCTGTGTGTATGGAATATATTTACAGTCTAAAACTATACACTCAAATTATGTTATAAAGTTTAAATGTTGTGTCAACGTTTTATTGGATTTTTCCATCAACAAATTCTCAACTGCAAAAGCGCAATCTGTATTTGTGGCCAGTCATAAGGCGATAGATTATAGGCTATCAAACCACTGCAACAAGGAACTTGCTGTAAAGAGCACTGACAGCCTTGTCCTGCCAGTTACGGGAAATATCAGGTGATTATAGCAAAAAGGCATTGGTGCGAGTGAACATTACTGTTTGATTTTATATAAAAAATCAACACATCACTGCTGCTACTACTATGTATGACTAGGGTGTATGTCCTCAACTCCTCCACATAAATCGAGAAGGATGATTGTGACTCTATGCATCATTTCCAGTAGCCCTTGCAAATTTTAAAGCAGTTAGGTCGGTATTACAGAACCTCACTCAACACTCAAGCTTTACTTAAATCTCGTTTGAAGTTATTTAATTGGTTGAAACTAGTTTTAATTAATGCTTAAATCTTGAAGTAAGGTTCTGTAATACGGATCCGCCATCACTTTCTCTCACTCCTTTAATTTAATGTACTCCATAAACAATCCTTTATATAAATTACTTACGTTTAGGACTATCGCATTTTCTTCACAAAAGCTTCACTGTAACGCACTGAAACTACACAAAGGCACTACGATCACTTGAACATAAACTTGCAATAGTTACACGACTTTTTGCTTCACTTTTCGCCTAAAAATAGAAGAAATGCAGCTGCACACGCCCCGTTCGCGCTCGCGCACTAAACAGTCCAGCTACACCTTAAACATTGCGGTACTTGGTACAGAACACTGTGGGGACAATATACGACACAGTTTTAATTCACAATTACTGCATTATAATTAATGTTTGTGTTTAAAATGAAGTTCATTGTACTCTATATGTTTACATTATACTGTCAAAGTGTCACTCAGATCGATCTCTCCCGTCGTTCCGTTGCACGGGAGCTGAATAGGGGATTTCTTTTGAGAATGGAATTATAATGTGTTTTACTCTGATTTGCTTCTATATTTTAGGGAATAATTACTGATACCTAAATTAAATGTTGATATCTTATTTCATAATGAAAGCCGTCATAAATATTTCTTAAAAATTTCAACCTAATTCTGAATATTATAAGATGGCTAGAGTAAATAGGCTTTTAATAAACTAGCGCGCTTTACCATCAACGATCCGCATCACTGCTTACCATCAGGCGGGATTGTGGTCGCCTTTAGTTTATAATTTATAAAAAAACTATGATGTGATTATAATATGAATGGAGTGTCATAAATACTTATGAACATAACGTTTGGAAGTCATATTGTGTTTGATGGCATTGGATCATTCTTTTAATTCTTCCTGTGCGCCAGGGCCACGATTTTCTTTTTTAACCAACCCGCAACCTTGACCCAGGAGGCATCGGTCTTAAGTTGACCCCGTCACGATGTGCTGACGTCTCTTTAGAGGCACGCGTGAAACACATCGCCGTCAACCCGGGGCTGGTCGTTACCGGGCGGTAAGCTGCCAAGGCTCACCGCCCGATGGAGTTCGATGTTGTCTCTGAGCGTCGCCTGCGGCGGCGCTAGAGGCGTGAGGCGCAGGATTCTGCTACCTCCGCCTCCGCCTCCTCCCTTTGCCAGCATCACTGCTGCAGGGGTGATGTGAGGGCCTGCCATGCACTTTCGCTGGCCCGGACCAGGGGCCACACGCGACAGATCGCCGCCGCCCGTTTACCCTCTTATGGGATGATTTTCGAAAAAATGTTGATGTTTTTAATAGAATTCAATGAGGAACCTTCTAACTTATAAGATGTTAATCAGAAATTAAGTGATGTCAAGGACAAGTTTGTTCTGAAATGAAATACTATTAGTTAATTAATTTATTTGGATAAGAACTAATGTTGTTTTTTAATATGCTACGCTCCTATTGGTCTGTCCTTTCTGCAACAATGGAAGCTATCCAAAGCAAAAGAAGAATTTCCAAATTGGACCAGTAGTTCCTGAGATTAGCGAGTTCAAACAAACTCTTCAGCTTTATATTTATATGTATTATTCTGATTTTATTAATTCCCATGAACGTTTTGTAAGGTATCCTTGCTTCCTTACTAATATTATAAATGGGAAAGTGAGTTTGTTCCGCTTTCAGGCCGTCAATACTGACCGGCCCCCTAATCGGCGAATACATTTTTGTCAAATGATTGTGTACGGGTCAATCACCGTACAGTAGGTTTACCTGGGTCATCATTATTGCGCCACACGCTCGGTATGTATCGACCATTTATATTATTGCACTTACACCGCAATAGTTTAGTACGTAATTCGGAGACATACCGTGCGCGTGACTCATAATCCCATATCGTTCACCATTCATTCTAGTATAAATGGATCTTAATCTTACCTTTGTGGAAACAGACAATACAGTGAATTTGTTAATCCTAAACTGGCTTTTACCTCTTAACTCATCATATATCTCTATCTTAATCCAACCCCGAACAGATTGCGACTAGTTGGCATCAGTTGGGATCGTTCGGACCGCCCATTGGTTCGTTCGGTCCAACTGATCCCCAACTAGTCACAATCATTTGCTTAAAAATGTGTTCGCCGATTAGGGGCCGATTTCTTTGAAGAAATTTGCAGACGTAAAGTTAGTAGTCGGATTAAATAATAGGGTACTTTTATCGCAGAAAAATTTGATAGTCCGAGGAAGAAAATCTGGCTTTTGATAAAACACAAATTCCACGCGCAGGTGAAGCCGTGGGCGTAAAAACTAGTTAAAAATAAAAATACTTTGCTGTACCCGACAAGGTCCATAATTGATTCTGTATTTCAATATACCAACTGTTTTGTATACATTATGGAATTCAAAAATTATTAGTACTAGCTGTTGCCCGCGACTCCGTCCACGTGTTGATATAAAATAAGCGCCTGTGAAAATAATAGGAGCAATATGTACGCCCACGTTTGCCCCCGTTTTCGCAATATTTTTTGTTACTGCTCTTCTCCTATTAGTCATAGCGGGATGTTATATAGCCTATGTCCTATCTCAGGCTCTAGACTATCTGTGTACCAAATTTCATTACAATCGGTTCAGTAATTTTGGCGTGAAAGCCAGACAGACAGACAGAGATACTTTCGCGTTTGTAATATTAGTATGGATTGAGAGAGTATATAAGGCATTGGTATAATATTCAATATTTTATCAATGGTATGAATCTATTTTCCCGTATTTTAAGACTGAACCGATTAAAGGACACTCTAGAGCAGCGGTCGGCAACCTTTGGCAGTTACGGGCCACTTTTTTTTGGGTTGAAATCGTCCAAATGACTTCTCCCGCTCTGGGCGGAACGGAAGGGAGCGTGTCAGACGTTTACTGACTAAAAACCCACTCGTGTTTCTTCACTTGCCTGTGGGACGCCAGGGCCACGGTTTCTTGTTTGACCAACCCGCAACCCCTGACCCAGGAGGCATCGGTCTTCGTGGACCCCATCACGATGTGCTGACGTCTCTTTGAGGCGCGTGATAGATTATTTTAAAATTTGGAACTATTTTAGTATTTGTTACATTAAAGACCGTATATCGATTAATTATATTTTAGTTTCTAAAGTTTACCTACTAAAGAAAAACAATCTCGGATCTTTTAATTTCTAGGTAAGGTATAGAGTTAGGTTTAGGTTAGGTATTAGGTATAAGGTTTAGCATTATTTCCCATAAATTGTATCAAAACTTTATGAAATACTGATGAAAACGATTATTTTCTTATTAATTTACCAAATTGTGGTGTGGAGTTCGCGCAACCTGGAATGTTGTTGAATTTAATGATTTTAATTATGCAGATATTTAGTGTATGACGTCGTATAATTGTGTATGGTAAAAAAAATTGTGCACGCAGCCATTGTGGAGAAATTCACCGAAACCTGATTCCGCTGGGCGAACGTTGTCCTGACGGAACTTTTTTTAATCCATTGACTTTAGAAAAAAGTGATGTGTCCAAATATTTGTGTGTATTTGTGTGTAATTGTGTATGTATGAATAAAATTTGTGCATGCACAAACTTCAGGAGAAATTCAAGTTTCCTTTGCGCGAACGGTTTGGCCATTAGCTAGTTTTTCATATAAAGCGCTTACATAGAGACTGTAGATTTTTACATACGTTGTTTGAATTTGTGCATATTTGTGTACAAAACAGATTTAGAAAAATCGTAGAGACTAAAACATAAAATATAAACGTAAAAATACGCTTTTTAGGTCATAGTTCTTAAGTATACACTTTGGGGTCTAGATTTTTCACGTTTATATACAAACCTTGTAGTATCTGCAACATATTGCCAAATATCAATGATGTTCCTTTAGTAATTAAAGAGATATAGGACAATTTACCATGACAAAATCACTGTTTACAAAGCAGTCAAATATCACGACATTCTAAAAAAATTGTATGGTAAAATGTATGCCAATAATTAGTGTATTCATTCAACTATTCACATGCAAAATTTCATGTCATTAAATTCAGTAATTAAAGAAGAACTATTAAAATACTGACGAAGCATCGAAAACCTACATAACCCGATCAAGTTCGGATAGCTATAAAAAAGCGGCCGTGCCATATATCTTAAGAACGTTCTTAACCTTCCAATATAGTATTTATTAATACGGCACAGTTGCGTACACAAGCGTTAGGAAAAAATAAAACAATTGCATTTCTTCAATGAAAAATGTTTTTTTTTATAATAACGCCACTATCTTCGACAAAAATAAATCTTCAATTAACAAGTAGGTACTTCTCTATTTAAATATCCGTGTACAAAAATATTTTTAATTACATATAATGATTAATTATGTAATTATAATAACGTTAACAAATGCTTGCAACGGCAGCAAGAGACTTAAATGTGTTTTACTAAAATAGTATAAATACTTTAATAAACTATTATGAATATAAGGGTAAGACGTATAATATTTCGAGCTTCAATAAAAATTAAAATCACATCAGATAACTGGACCATTCAGTCGTATTATATTTGATCAACATTAAAAAAGTGCTTATAAACTAAAACATTTGTATAAAAAAGGTATTTTCAAGAAATATTTTAAATGCAATGCAACCAAATAACCTCAACATTTCTAGTTCAATAATAAAATTACAGATTAACAATCTACAGATCGTAAGTGAGCCCCTATTCAGTTGTTTAGGTTTGAGAGTCTGCCTAATATAAAAATAAATCAACATTTAAAAACAGTAGGTGAGTACTTACTGGTGGTAATTATTTAATTTCCCTGAGGTCTATAGTAAGAATCGGATCCGTGAAATATTCAATAGAAATTAGCTGTATGAATTTTATTTGCATAAATTAATATATTTAGATTATATCTCAAGTCTCAAGCGCATACTTAAATAAAGTAACTACGTAAATAGTACCTACTTTGTCATAGTCAAATACATTTAAAAAAGTAGGTGTACAAAAATAAATGACCTTTATATTATATCGAAACAATTGTGTTATCACCTATACCAATTCAATACCGGTATTATACTGTAAATTTTGGGATGTTACCTAAATATATTGCACGGCCGCTTTTTATAGCTATCCGAACTTGGTCGGGTTATGTAGGTTTTCGATGCTTCGTCAGTATTTTAATTGTTTTTCTTTAATTACTGAATTTAATGACATGAAATTTTGCATGTGAATAGTTGAATGAATACACTAATTATTGGCATACATTTTATCATGCAATTCCTTTAGAATGTCGTGATATTTGACTGCTTTGTAAACAGTGATTTTGTAATGGTAAATTGTCCTATATCTCTTTAATTACTAAAGGAACATCATTGATATTTAGCAATATGTTGCAGACACTTACAAGGTTTGTATAAACGTGAAAATCTAGACCCCAAAGTGCATACTTTAAGAACTATGACCTAAAAAGCGTGTTTTACGTTTATATTTTTATCTTTTTAGCCCTACGATTTTTTCTAAATCTGTTTTGTACACAAATATGCACAAATTCAAAACAACGTATGTAAAAATCTACAGCTTTCTATGTAAGCGCTTTATATGAAAACTAGCTAATGGCCAAACGTTCGCGCAGCGGAAACTTGAATTTCTCCGAAATCTATGCATGCACAAATTTTATTCATACATACACAATTACACACAAATACACACTAATTTTTGGACACATCTCTTTTTTCTAAAGTCAATGGATTAAAAAAGTTCCGCCAGGACAACGTTCGCCCAGCGGAATCAGTTTTTGGTGAATTTCTCCACAATGGCTGCACGCACAAATTTTTTTTTACCATACACAATTACACGACGTCATACACTAAATATCTGCATATTTAAAATCTTTAAATTCAACAACATTCCGCTGCGCGAACGCACACCAAATTGTGAGAATAAAACTACCTATGATTATCAAACAAAGCAATAATAATATTTGAAATGGTTCGTTGCTGAGGTGCCTGACTACTCAAAGTGTAATAAACTTTTGAGCAAACCTTTTCAAATTGTCAAAATCAGTGGCAAGCTACCATAAAACTTAACACGATCATTGTTCTCATAAAATGAGCTTTTGAGAATGTCATTAGATTGAAGATCAATCACGTTCATTTGTAAATTATTCGGTACATCCTCAATGCCACACAAAAAAGGATTTGCAAAAATCTTCATTCCACTAGAAACCGGATCCGGACGAAGCGTTTCGCCTCCTCCTTTATACCGCGTACATCGAGGGACTGGAACAATTTGCCAGCGGCGGTGTTTCCGTCGGACTACAATTTGAGTGTCTTCAAGGCTAGAGTAAATAGGCTCTTAATAAACTAGTGCGCTTTACCATCAACGATTGCGTCACTACTTACCATCAGGCAGGATTGCGGTCAAGCGCTGGTTTATAATATGTATGTAAAAAAAAAATATTCAAAGTCGCTAAATATGTCACTGTACTGATTTTGTAGTTGTATTAAGATATCTTTCATTTTACCATTTTTAGAATTGTAGTTTATTTTACAATACAGTCGCGGACCGCAAGGAAGAGGGGCACGGGGCGCGGGTTGCCGACCGCTGCTCTAGAGGACTAACAATACAGTCGCGGACCGCAAGGAAGAGGGGCACGGGGCGCGGGTTGCCGACCGCTGCTCTAGAGGACTAACAATACAGTCGCGGACCGCAAGGAAGAGGGGCACGGGGCGCGGGTTGCCGACCGCTGCTCTAGAGGACTATCAATACAGTCGCGGACCGCAAGGAAGAGGGGCACGGGGCGCGGGTTGCCGACCGCTGCTCTAGAGGACTATCAATACAGTCGCGGACCGCAAGGAAGAGGGGCACGGGGCGCGGGTTGCCGACCGCTGCTCTAGAGGACTAACAATACAGTCGCGGACCGCAAGGAAGAGGGGCACGGGGCGCGGGTTGCCGACCGCTGCTCTAGAGGACTAACAATACAGTCGCGGACCGCAAGGAAGAGGGGCACGGGGCGCGGGTTGCCGACCGCTGCTCTAGAGGACTATCAATACAGTCGCGGACCGCAAGGAAGAGGGGCACGGGGCGCGGGTTGCCGACCGCTGCTCTAGAGGACTATCAATAATTTGAATCCAATACTTAGTGTGGAAACACTAAGTTAAAAAGGTTGATGATGATGATACATCATCAACCTTTTTATCGTCCCACCGCTGGGCACAGGTCTCCTCTCATACAGAGAAGGGTTGAGCGTAATCACCACGCTTGCTCAATGTGAGTTGGCGATTTCAGACTTAAAGTCCAGGTTTCCTCAAGATGTTTTCCTTCACGTTGTAATCAGTCATTGGTGTCCAAGATATACTTAGAAAGTACATATAACTTAAAAAAGTTACATTGGTACTTGCCTGACCTGGAATAGATCCCGCACACTCATACTTGAGAGGCTGGTGGTTTACCCACTAGGCCACCACGAGCACGACGAAACACTCGCGAGGTGAGTTGCACTGGATTACTTTTGGTGGCACCTTCGAATATATTGAATCTAAAATCATAACACAGTCCACAAATCTACCTTCTCTACCGTCTTCTTCTACCGTCTAGGATTCATTCTGATCCTTCTAGCGCCATCTCATTTCATCACTAAGGTCCGTGTTACAGATTCTCAATCAAAACTCGTTTACCTAAATGTCGTTTGAAACTATTTGATTGGTTGAAACTAGTTTTAAGTAATGCTTGAGTCTTGAGTAAGGTTCTGTAATACCGTCCTAATCCATACTAATATTATAAATGCCGAAGTATCTCTGTCTGTCTGTCTGTCCGGCTTTCACGCTAACACTACTGAACCGATTGTGATGAAAAACAAAAGTCCACAACATAATGAAGTTAATATTTATTTATTAATAAATGCATCAACAGTCGGTCACTCCTTGCTCTTCTTCGCCGGCGACTCGTCGTCCCTGCCGCTGCTCCGTCTCTTTCTGTCGCAGCTCTCCGTCTCCTTCTCACTGTGTCGTCTCTTCCTGTCGCCGTCTTCTTTCTCTGTCTCCTTCTCCTTCTCCTCGCGGGTCTCCGGCACGTACTTCTTGACGCGCGCCGGCTCAGGGGAGTACGCCCAGAGAAGCATTTGTAAATGTTCTGGTGTGGGCTCATCTTTATCATTGAAGAGTTTAGCGTCGGCGTGCTGTAAATAGGAATTAGTTTAATATTTGCCTGTAATCAGCGAACCTTAACATAGAGATCCTATCGTCCACAATGTGACGTCAGCGGTTTACACAAAGTCAATTTTTCTTTATACGAAACCTAAATATAGTTTGTTCAGAATAAACAACTGTATCAATTCCAATCATTTTTACATCAGTTTATATTTTTTCCCAAATACATTTAGAAATTGTTGCGGTGTGGTTACCGAGCGCGCTACGCAGCTTACGGTAGGTCAACGCCCACGCAACAGCTGACGCCAGAGGTTGAAACAGCCAAGTAGTATAACATACTTGGCTATCCCAACAAAAATATGGTCCACGCTCCGCTCGGGAGGGCGAGCGGTGCGTGGGCCATATTTTTAATACACTGTGTGTAAAAATGATTGGAATCGATTCAGTTGTTTATGTTTGTTGAGATAGTCAAGCGTGTTCTACTAGTTTGCTCCCAACTCATAACTTTATGGTTTCTAAATATGTTTTTTGAAATTTTGTACATAAGATTCTTTACTTAAAAATACTGGACCCATGTTCCGGGTGTCGCATAAACATAAAATTATGTTGTTAAGCTGATTTGTCTGATTTGTCTGTGTTTCGACGTCTAAAAGTTTTACATTCAATGAAATCTAATATAGAAGAGTGACAAGCATAGTCTAGATGTAGCACGCCGGCCGTTGTTCCCCAAAAAGTGGCCTCAGAATAAACACCGAACATTTTGGGGAATCGGGGCTATATGCGGGTAAAACCCGCCACACTGTTTCCAACCCACTGCAACTCCTGAAAGCCAGAATCAACAGTGGAGACCGCCAGAAAAACGCCGAGCAATGAAGCTCAACGAGTCCCGGAGAAACGATTCAACTGTCTTGGGTCCCGCAACGAAATTAATCAGAAAAGAATAGCGGAGGAGTAAGAAAAAAGATATTGATATGTTTATTATTATTTAAGTGTATCTGTATTGTTATGTGCGTTCTGTTTGTGCGGAATAAACAATTTTTCTTTCTTTCTTTATATTTTTTCCACTTCCCTCCATAATAAGCAGGAGACAGAACAGAACTAGGCCAATCGGCACAAAGGGACATTATTGCAACTGGGAGAAGCCCAGATTGCCAAGCACCACATTTGATCAAGTTAATGGGTCCTAAGTAGGTATTTGCTGTTACAATTGATTCCAATAATAGGTATGGCAAAAGCGCCTGAACACACGGAAATTAGTTCTAGTTTCAACAAGGTCCGTATAATAAACAACTCCGGATGTAACTTGCACACTATCCAACATAATATTGCGTTCATTCTGCCAAAGAATACACTCCCACAAGATGTGATGTGCGGACTGTTCAAATTCACAGTTCGATGTAGAACACTGACACAAAGGCGAAGGAACAAGTTTAAAAGAATACAGTTTACTTTTAAAGTTGAATTTATATAATTCTTAATAGTGGGTGGTCGGGTGTGGCGCGTTTATTGGTGTTGTATGTCGGGGAAAGCATTCGGGCTCCCCCGTGTTACATGGTAGCAGAGAATATTATTTTCTATGGAGACGTCGGGCTTCTCATATGTTTTTTGGAAAACAGTACGCGGACCGTACATGTTGTGATATTTATCATACTGTGCCTGTCCCATGTAATAGGGGACGAGTCCATTGCCATCATTCGGGCACGAGTCTAAGCCACGGGTTGCTACCAGGAAATTTCTGATACAAAAACTCAACATTACCCGACCTGGGAATTGAACTCAGGGTACTATACTCAGCTGTAGCGCTAGCGACCACTAGAGCCTATTTATCATAAGATCTATTAATGCTTGTCAGTGACTCATTATTGTATTGACATCTTATAAATTAATTAATACTGTATGTATAGCATTGTTATTTAACTTTGCCCCTCACTAGGAATTTCTCGTGTGTCGTGGGAGCGTTTACAAACATATAAAGTCACATACATAAACAGCCAGACCCGGAACAATTAATTGTAGGCCAGACAACTATTTGTACTGTGCGGGAATCGAACACGCGACACGCGGCGCAGCAGTCGATTGCTCAGCCACTGCGTCAATCATGTCGACATATCACTATTTTAATTTATCTTATTATTATGTTATTTACTGACATTTAAATATTTGTATGCCATTAAGATCAAACATGACATTTTTCCACAAAGAAATAATGTCAGATGTAGTGTTAGCTCGTGCGACGGTCGAGCTCACCTTCTCCTTGAGCTCCTTAAGCGCCTGGTTCCTGAGGATGTCCCACGTCTTGCCGCCGTCGGGCGCCACCGTCCGGAGCCGCTTGTACTCGCCGCGCACTCCGCTGTACGCCGAGATGAACGCACTCTGAACAAACAAATACACAGATCACATCAAACACTAACAATAACGTTATGGCGAGCGGACAAACTAACGCCGCTATCTTTCAATTTTTGACGTGACAACGTCATATTATTCGATAGATCCGGCTGCACGCACGAAAAAACATGATTCATGCGGCGCATAGATATCAGAAATAAAATAGAAATAAAAATTTAATATCTCTGTGATGCGGCGTTACCACCCTCTGAGGCGTTCTATTTAAGGCTTGAAGTGCAAGCGAGCGATGCGTCCGCGTGGACAGCTGCTATACACTATTACATTTACATGTTCTCGTCAAGTATGAAGTGCAGTGAAAAGTAAATGTGGTGTCAATTGTTTACGTACAACGTTATTTTTTGTTTATACTTGAATATAGTTAGTTCAGAATAAGCAACTGAATTGATTCCAATCATTTTTACACCATTTTTTTTTTTTTGTAATACATTTAGAAATTGTAGCAGTGTGGTTACCGAGCGCACAACTCAGCTGACGTTATTTCATAATAGGTACTAGGCGAGTGAGATAGGGCACTCCCCCCACGCCACGCCTCTACAGCGCGGGCGGGCGAGCGGTGCGTTGACAATATTTTTGTTGGGACAACAAGGTAAGATAACAAGCTCATAACTTTGTGGACTTCATGATATCTTTTTGAAATTTTGTTCATAGATTCTTTACTTAAAAATACTGGACACGTGTTTCGGGTTTCGTATATACAAATCATTACGTTATATTATGCGAGTTTAATATTGTAAGAGCCTGTAGTTTTTAATATTGTAAGAGCCTGTATTTTTAATATTGTAAGAGCCTGTAGTTTTTAATATTGTAAGAGCCTGTAGTTTTTAATATTGTAAGAGCCTGTATTTTTAATATTGTAAGAGCCTGTAGTTTTTAATATTGTAAGAGCCTGTAGTTTTTAATATTGTAAGAGCCTGTAGTTTTTAATATTGTAAGAGCCTGTAGTTTTTAATATTGTAAGAGCCTGTAGTTTTTAATATTGTAAGAGCCTGTATTTTTAATATTGTAAGAGCCTGTAGTTTTTAATATTGTAAGAGCCTGTAGTTTTTAATATTGTAAGAGCCTGTAGTTTTTAATATTGTAAGAGCCTGTAGTTTTTAATATTGTAAGAGCCTGTAGTTTTTAATATTGTAAGAGCCTGTATTTTTAATATTGTAAGAGCCTGTAGTTTTTAATATTGTAAGAGCCTGTAGTTTTTAATATTGTAAGAGCCTGTAGTTTTTAATATTGTAAGAGCCTGTAGTTTTTAATTTGCCTGTCCCTTGAATTTGTGTGTCTTCTAAAAAATACTAAAAGCTTTTTACCTGTTGTTCGCTAACTTCATCTCCGGCGAGTTTCTGTGCGGTCCTGACGATGCCCAGACTGACGTAGGGGTTGTTCTGTTTGCTGAGGTGCATCGAGTCGAAATCGTCCAGGAACTTCTCGAAGATCGACATCGCCTCCTTGATGTTCGAGATCTTTGTTTCGTCTCTGGTGCCTGGAATTTGTAATGACATTCTTAGGCGTAATCGGGGGGTGGCAAATTCTATGTCAGTTCTTTGCCACCCCAAAATGTAAACAAAAAATGTATAATACATATACCAGCCAGCAGAGGTTGTCCTCGTTGGCTCTTTTGACAATTGAACGACGAATAGATGTAGACATTCAGAAAGTGATTGATGAGTATAAAATGTGCCTTCATCTAAATAAGTAAAATAACATTAGTGAAAATGTTGTGGAAAACACTTGGGAAAAGCTTAAATTTTGACCGACGTTTGCAAAACAATTCTGGGGTCCGGCCCACCCCCAGAATTTTTTCACCCCCAGAATCCCACAAGCGTAATGTTTTGCCACCTTAACTAAAACAGGGAAAACACGCTTCTGATGTCATGTCGAGTATTTGATAAGAGAAATCCATTTTTCTGTGTGCTTCAACTAGGGAGTTCGCTTCTAGGGGGTCCGCAGACAAGCCAAAAACAAAGCCGGCGCATCTCAGTGCACCGCGAGAGTAATGCAACACAGCTATTTCGAAGTGGGCACACAACATATGATATACTCACACGTCAGTACCCGCTTGGCGCGCCCGATGAGCCCCTTGATGGCCAGCTTCTGGTAGTCAGGGTCCCTCCCCTGCAGCTCCTGCAGCGTGCTCTCGGCGGTGGCCGCGTCCTTGAACCCGAGCCCGGGCACCGTGTCCGGCGGGAGCTCCTTCTTCTCCGGCTTCTTGTCTTCCATCTCCACGTCGGAGGATGATGAGCTCTGAAAATACTTATTCATTAATTTGCAGCTCGATTCTCTGATGTGCACCTACACCATCTTCTTCTTCTTCGGCCTATAGAGGTCCACTGCTGGACAAAGGTCTCCCCCAAGGCTTACTACGATGAGCGGTCTTGTGCTGCCCGCATCCATCGGCTTCCCGCGACCTTCACCAGGTCATCGGTCCACCTTGTTGGGGGCCTCCCTACGCTGGGTTTTCCGGTACGTGGCCGCCTCTCCAGAACCTTACTGCCCCATCGGCCATCGGTTGTACGAGCAATGTGCCCACTGCCACTTAATTTACACGTCCACCAAGTAGTTATTAATGATAACTTATTATACATATCGTTATTGTACTTATGTTCAACAAATTAATAAAAGAATTACTGTATGTAGGTAAGTAACCTGAAGTTGTTTTATTGTAAACGTAAAATGTTTCGAAGTACTGCGAGTGTCCCAGCAGTGAAAAGATTAGGTTAAGACTCAGGGGAGTACCCAGCATCGGGTCTAGGGGTAGGGAGAGGAGGGGGCTAGGGGGGGCAAGTCAGATTTTTAGGGATGAATCATCCCCGGTGGGCACACAGACGCAAATGATCTTGTATAAGTTCCGGTTTATACTTTGATAAGTAATTAGTGGAGTCCATACATGGTCTGTTGAATCTAAATGTGATGTGAAAGTAAACAACACTAAGTCACGCACCTCATCACTGCCGCTCTTCTTGTCCGCCTTCTTCTTCTCCTCCTTCTTGTGCTCCTTCTTGTCAGTGTTCTTGTTCTTCTCGTCGGCGAGGTCGGCGAGCCACTGCTCGAACACCTCCATCGCTTCCTTTATGTTCTTTATTTTGTCTTCTGCTTTTGTCACTGCAAACAGAATTACTCCATTAATGTAGTCTCTGGTGAAGGTGGCCAGCTTGTGTTGCGACGTGTGCGACGTGTGCGGGGTACGATACGCCAAACGTTGTTGTGTCGGGAGTCCGGTCGTGGAGGGTTTCCAGATCAATTTCCCTCTGACGCAGCATCGTTGGTTATTCACTCAGCTTTTTTGAGTGAATAGGCTCTTTAAATAAACTAGCGCACTTTGGCACCCACGATTGCATCACTGCTTACCAGCATGCGGGATTGCAAGCACTAGTTTATAAAAATATAAAAATAAAACTGTAGCAGTTGGCGGTCCATAGTTTTTACATGCGCCTTTAGCTTCATTTATATTATTTTCTCTATAAATCTAACCATCAAAAGTTAGATGGATTCATCGTGAAGTCAATCCAACTAACCAACTAATGCTACTCACTGGACAGCACCCGCTTGGCCCTCCCGAGCAGCCCCCGCACCGTCAGCCGGCGGTAGTTCATGTCATGTGACTAATGCTATTCACTGGACAACATCCGCTTGGCCCTCCCGAGCAGCCCCCGCACCGTCAGCCGGCGGTAGTTCATGTCGTATGACTAATGCTACTCACTGGACAACACCCGCTTGGCCCTCCCGAGCAGCCCCCGCACCGTCAGCCGGCGGTAGTTCATGTCGTGTGACTAATGCTACTCACTGGACAACACCCGCTTGGCCCTCCCGAGCAGCCCCCGCACCGTCAGCCGGCGGTAGTTCATGTCGTGTGACTAATGCTACTCACTGGACAACACCTGCTTGGCCCTCCCGAGCAGCTCCCCGCACCGTCAGCCGGCGGTAGTTCATGTCGTATGACTAATGCTACTCACTCGGACAACAACACCCGCTTGGCCTCCCGAGCAGCCCCTGCACCGTCAGCCGGCGGTAGTTCATGTCGTGGGCGACTAATGCTACTCACTGACAACACCCGCTTGGCCCTCCTGAGCAGCCCCCGCACCGTCAGCCGGCGGTAGTTCATGTCGTATGACTAATGCTACTCACTGGACAACACCCGCTTGGCCCTCCCGAGCAGCCCCCGCACCGTCAGCCGGCGGTAGTTCATGTCGTGTGACTAATGCTACTCACTGGACAACACCCGCTTGGCCCTCCCGAGCAGCCCCCGCACCGTCAGCCGGCGGTAGTTCATGTCGTGTGACTAATGCTACTCACTGGACAACACCCGCTTGGCCCTCCCGAGCAGCCCCCGCACCGTCAGCCGGCGGTAGTTCATGTCGTGTGACTACTGCTACTCACTGGACAACACCCGCTTGGCCCTCCCGAGCAGCCCCCGCACCGTCAGCCGGCGGTAGTTCATGTCGTATGACTAATGCTACTCACTGGACAACACCCGCTTGGCCCTCCCGAGCAGCCCCCGCACCGTCAGCCGGCGGTAGTTCATGTCGTATGACTAATGCTACTCACTGGACAACACCCGCTTGGCCCTCCCGAGCAGCCCCCGCACCGTCAGC